>JABXJD010000002.1:6227500-7427500 GCA_013375575.1 Percina caprodes | reverse complement strand
CATCATAAGTGAGCAGATCTCCATACAGTAGACAGTATATCTTCTGTCCATTGTAGCCTGTGCTGAGACAGCGTCTGAGGAATAGCTCAACCTGTTCGTATGGTGTTGAGGAGTTGCACAGGAGGACTTCATCATAGGTAGGAAGTGTCTCTTTTTCGCTACTCATGTAAACAGAGATGCAAGATGTCAGGACCTCATCATGTGGGCAAACAATAAGGTTTGGATTCCCGGCGGTCAAGCCTTTAGGTAGCTGCCTCTGTATGAAATCCCCAATGTTATCATCAGAAATGCCTTCTTCACACTCATCGTCTTTGCTCTCATCTTCTTTGTTGGCCAGTATTTCCAACAGTCTTCCTAGACTTTTTATATCAAGAATGTGGGGAAGATAATTCTTCATGTCTTTCATATAAGCATTCCACATCAGATCAAATTTCTGTGAACCATCTGCTTGTTCCACAAGACTTAGCAGAGGATCCAGCTCACTAGTAAAGTCTGGATCTCCCTGCTCACTTCTTGGCACCATAACAAAAGTCTGGAACTCAATGTCTTCGTTTTGCTCTTGTGGTTTGGTGAGGATCTCATACTGGAGTGCATGCCAGACCTGCCTCAAGTCTGAGGCTGTGCAATTAGGTCTGATGAAGGAGAGCAGCATGAGTACTTGGTCCTCCATATTGGTCACATTTTGCTGAGTCAGCTTGCTGCAGAGGTAGACAATCTGTTCGGCTGTATAGTAGTTTAGATAGTAATGCTGGGATCTTTGTTTGTCCACGAAATCCATCCAATAGTCCAGGCACTTTTCCATTTTCCTGCAAAATTCAGGAAGCTGCTCCTCTATACTGCCCTCGACAATGACAACACTAAGAACACTGCCCAGGTTGAAGTCCATCACAATGCTGTGTTCCACAGAGCTCAAACTGCAGTTGATTTGCGCTTCCCAGTGCCTGAATAGAGGATTTCCGGCAGTGTAGAGGGCAATGAATGCCTCAGCTAGTCTTTGAACACTGGCGAAAACCTGAAAAAGAAATAAAACTAAAGTCAGATGCAAATATGAATGCTGCCAAACACGAATGACGATGATTACATATTCATTACATTTTATTCATTAAGTACACCAAAGTCATTACTGTTGATGTCAATAGATATTAGCTCTGTCCCTTTTTGCCATACTGTATTAATCCTTTTATTTGTTGTTTTGTTATTGTGATTTTTGGTTACAACAACTTGATGCATCTTCAAAGATAGAGAATTTTTGCTTAGGATTATAATTATCAATATTATATAGAAGTAGTAGCAGAAGCATTGGTAGTTGTAGTAGTATTTCAACGCCTATGCTAAACAAATTGACCTAAGTTAATTCAATAAAAAAGGGAAACATTTTAATATACCTCTGTAAAATGATCAACTTCATTCTGCCCTTGATCACCTTTCCCAGACATAAGCATGAGTTTGTTCTGCAGCTCCCGCAGGTCTTCAAGTGAATAGCAGCGCATCTGCTGATGAGCCTCATCATGCTCCTCTGGAATCTGCAGCTTCAGGGCCGTGTCAAGAGTCAACTGGATCGAAACACAGAAATACTTTAATTAATCTAATTTTGTTCTCAGAGAAAACATCTGTGCTGCATGTACATAGGGATGCCATCAGCTTTGATTTTGTTATTCACCTTTTTAACATTTTGTGCACTGATCAGGTAGATACCCTTGTTGTTGATGGCTGATGCTAAAGAGAGAGATGACAGCTCCACTGATCCGTGACTGTCCTTCACAGTCTTCAGCCATTCCAAATGGCGTGCACTGTCCCGCTACAAAAGAAGATCATTCTTAATTACGCTATTGAATATTAATTTTCCATTTCATAGGGCTAGTATGCTAACTGTTAGATAGTGTGATGTTCTTTTAACAGTAGTATTAGCAGTGTCCTCTTACCAGTTTTTTTGGTAGGTTGCTGTCATTCTCCAAAGCTCTCCAGAGCTTCTTGAGCACCTCTTTGAGGACATGAAAACCAGCATCTGGTTTGAGCTCATATAGCATTGACGAGTAGCCGAGTACAGCATCGTGGAAGCAAGCAACTCGATCCACATCCATGTCATTCTCTCCCGCAGAAATGGAAGCCAGGTCAACGAACACTTTCAACTCATTGATATCTAAAAATTAATAAATGTAATTAGGCTGAATGAGCATTAAAATAAATTAATTGTGACTACAGCAATTAACTATTCTTACCTTCGAGTGCATCTTTCACCCATCTAACAAAGTGTCCTCTGAGTCCCAGCTCATGTAGGCACAGTCTCCGGGGCTCAGTGATGTCCACCAGGACCATCTTGGCCTGCATCAAGTCATTGTCAATCCGATTGAGCTGCTCTGTCTGAAAGTCTGCATGACTCTGAAGAGAGAAGAGATAAAAAGACAATATTAAATTATTATTAAAAACAATACAGTAAGTTAACAAGTGGTATGCAAAGGGAGATTTTTAGCCTAATTCATTTTCACATAAATCAGTCTTAGTTCAAAATATGGCCACTTACAACTTCTGTAAGAGTCTCGAGAACCCTGAAGTCCCCTTGAAGATGAAGCGTCTCTTTGACCATCATGATAATTTGTGCCGAAGCCACAGCTAGATGAAGATCGTGATACTGCTCGATCTGTTGAACCCTGCTGTGGATCCACTGTTTGTCGGTTGATTTATTGATCTTGCACATGATGTCCAGGTCCAGTGCAAGCTCTTCGTACTTGCCCTTGTAATCTCTAAATAGCTGGTTTACCTCCTCAAGCCTAATGCTGCCATTCTTCAGACAAGTGTAGATGTCCTTGTAATCAGCAAAACAAGGCTCGAAAATGTCATCATGTATCATTTCTGGTGTTGCCATAATGTCCGCTACCCCATGTTCGCCAGCGTTGTCGTCTTCCATTTCTTCAGTGGCTATGAGTTTGGCTTGTTTCTCCCAGCATACTTTGAATATATGACTCTCTCTAAAGGTGAACAGGACCTCTGTCATGTTTCTGATTTCTTCAACCAGATCGAAGTAGGTGACAACACCAGCCTTGGCAGAGGGCAGTTGGTCAAATGGATGAACCTCCATGAAATGGTTCAGGGGCATCATCTCGATGTTGACCTGCTGTCTCTCTTCCATGTCGGCAACATCAACTGTCATGGAAATTAAATAAGCATGTTAAATTTGCCCCAAGTGTGTAATCAAAGCAAACTGACTGATTACACACCATACCGACCGGTCATATGTTCCTTAAGTTTTTGGGCCATTGTTAAGAAGACGTCCACAAGCTCCTTCTCATGGTACACAGCTTTCACTTCATCCTCTCTGCACTGTAACAGCCTCCTCATTTTGGCATTATCCTTGTATTGTTCATTCTCAGAGAGGCAGTCTACACACACACACACACACACACACACACACACACACACACACACACACACACACACACACACACACACACACACACACACACACACACACACACACACACACACACACACACACACACACACACACACACACACACACACACACACACACACACACACACACACACACACACACACACACACACACACACACACGTTCTAGGGTTCTTTATTATTGAATGTTGAACAAATTTATTCAGAAATCTCTGCTGACAAGCAGACTGTTCTTACCAATTTTCAGCAGATCTAAGAAGACGTTTCTCTTCTCCAAAATGATGTTGAGCATGCTGGTCTTAATGTTTCCATGGACCAGTTGGTTGTTGATTGCTGTGAATGAGGATATGGCTATAGCAATTCTGTCCCTGGCATCTTGAGAGAGTGTCTCAATAACGTTTTCGTCTGTACCTGCAATGATGGAAATTACATGTTAGTGTTTCTGTCTAAAACCACATTAATTATTACAATGCTCAGTTTCTGCCATGAATTCAATCATCAACTGAGGCCTGGTTTCCTATCATCTGTTTTTCTATTATATTCTATCTGCCTACACTGCAGAAGTTTTCTTTTTGGTGTGTGTACATTTTAATGGTTTATTAATTTCTGAGGATATACCGTGCAGTTTGAAAATGTCTTTGGAGGCAGTCCAGGAGAGGATGTGATGTAGGACTAATTCTTCATCTTCCTGATAATTTCCTTGTTGGTCCTTCGGCCAAGATTTCTGGATAATGGCTGAGATGAGTTTCCCGAACTTCCAGTTTATTTTGAACCTCTCAAACAGCTTTCCCTCAGACTTGGTCTGTATATGAGGTTAAACAGCCATTAACATTACCGTGCATCTTTTAAATAGATAAACCAAATCTGTTTCATGCAGTTCCTTTTATTTCTATATAAGGACATTTTCCTGAATTTGTTAATTTGTAATTTACTAATTTTTGTCAATGGAATGTTAATTTTCTTAAATATGGCCAGAAATTTTATAAAATATGCGATTACTACATGCAAATTTAAAAAGTGAATGAAAGGGCTGTCTACCTGGCACAAAGATGTAACAGCCTCAAGAGCACACCTCTCAATACTAGCAGCAACGTGTGGATGGGATTTACTGAGTTCCTCTATTTTTGTGCAGTAAAATCAATTTTATCGACAGCAGTTTCCTAAAACCAGAGACATAAAACATATGTTACATTTCATAGTTTAACCAAAAAGTAACAGGGATGTGCAAAAGATATATCACATACCTGTTTGAACTTGCCCTCAAAATCCATTGTGAATGTCTGTCTCCATTCTTTTGTGCACTCTTCATCTTTGAATTGGATGGCAATTATGTTGTTCCATGTCTGTAAAATACAACCAAGAAATAAAACATTTTTCAGCTTTCTTTAACACTGATGGGTTGTAATACATGAGTACACATGCATATTTTGTGTATAATTGATTTACTAAATCTAACAAATCTGCTCACTTCAATCTCTTCAATCGGTTTTGAGGCCAGGGACCAACCCTTGTTGAGCAAACTCTGTTTGAAGAAGCGACTTATCCAGTTCCTCACAATGGAGATGAAATCTTTTGCATATCGCTGCTCTCTTTCCCCTTCTTGAATCTCCTGAATGACAATTATTAGGACAGTATTTGAGAAAAGCAAAATTTAAATCTGTCTGAAAAACAGTTTGCCTTATAAGATTCACCTCACATACCTGTTGTTTGTTACAATGAACATAGTCTGACACTGATGCAACCAGATTCATACAAGCCACAGGAATTTCAGGGTAGTTACGGGTATATGATGCTGGTGCGACACCTTTGCAGAGCTTCTCCAACAGTTTCACTGCTGTTACTAGGCACTCTCTCCTATAAGCCTCAGTAAAATAACTAACAACACAAAACTGAAGGTTAAAGCATCACATTTAGTAAACATGTCACCCTCCATGTTAAAATGTGATTTCATGATTTGCACAGTAATATAGTCATACAAGAATATGGAAAGAACAAACTAAAATGTGAACTAACAATTCAACGAACAAATAGAAATAAACGGCCTGTGAAAATCTAGTAAATTTAAAAGAGCAAATCACCTGTACTGTTCTTGAATGAGGTTTCCTTGGATATATGAGAGAATGTCAGATACTGTCTGTAAAGCAGAAATTCAAGAACATTAATTAGTTTAAAGAAACATACTATAATTCTGAAATATATAATTTTCAACCAGTGTTTCCACTTCACCTGGAAGTTACTGCTGGTAATATCCTGAGGAGCCTTGTTCGTGAAAACATAAAGCATGTCCAAAAGCTCAATGTTAATGTTGATGATACACTCCAAGAGGTCACCCAATGGCATCAGGTACGTGCAGGATCGCACTAAAAGTGTATCAACCTCCATCAAGTGACTGTGGCTTTTCATCAAACTCACTAGTGCCCTGAAATCAGAAGAGTAAGTACATATGTAAAGTAAAATCCATCTATTTCCAAATAAATTCATTGGAAGAGGTTTGTGTGAGGGACTTACTTCCTCTCTTCACTGTTCATGTATGTTGCTGAGGAACCAATGTCAAGGTCTTGCAAACCTGCCCAGCCTACGCCGTACTTCAAGTTTCCATAAGTATTTATTTCAAAGGGCTTTGTGGTTCCTCTGAGTAAGTGTAAGAGGGGTAGCACCAGAATCCAACGTTGCATTCCCAGATTCTTCACATAACGTATCAGCTGCACCAACATTTTTTGCAGACTACAACAAACAACATTTTATTAGCATATGAACAGAATAGTCTTTGTTACTCTGTAATCAATAGATTGTGACTATCATTTTAAATAATTGGTACTTATGTAATTATATATCAACAGCATTATTGAATAGGTACCTACTCTTTGAAAGTAGCGACATCATGAGAAAACTCTGTCCAGTACTGGAAGAAGTCCTCTTTGTCTTTTTTGGGTAAACAGAGTGCACTGCAGAGCCTATGGAGCTCACCATGATCCAGTTTTAATTTTTGCTGACTCCATAAAAAGAGCATGATAACAGCCGCTCTCATGGGATCCTGAATGTAGAGCATCGTCCCGTCTCCATTCTTCAGCAACTGAGGAATCACCTTTGTCAGCATGAATTCTTTTAGCATCTTCTTCACCTAGGAAATTATACCAGAGACACAGAGAGACTAAGTTCGGCAGGTCATACCTGGTTGCACCTAGAGTTTTTACACAAAGATTATGAACTTACATCATCTTCCCCATAGTTTAAGGAGTACCACTTCTTTTGTTTTTCTTCATACACAAAAGGCTCCCCATAAACCTGACAGAACTGATTCAGCTGGATCAGAAAACTTCTCAAATTGGTAGGGGTCCAGGTCCTGAGAAGATCAAATATGGTCTCGAGCATTATATTCCCCGCAATTTCTCTGCCCTGAATCAGAGTTTTCCTTTGTTCAGGCCAGATGGTTGCTTTAATGCGTTGGAGCATGTTCTTCGATGGCTCGGCACAGATGATGTCATCATACTGATGCCAGTCCCCTTTACAAAAAAAATAAAATATAAATGGTGTGTAATTCAATTATGTCATACAATAATAAATCAGATTCCATTTGCATGCAAACAAATATATTTATAGCTGGACGAAGTGAACGTAACATTTACCGTCTTCATTGACAAGGCGTGGTTTTACAAACAAACATCTGTTGGTTGTTTGGTGTGTAGAATCCAGTTTGTATATGTACTCATACGCATATGTGTGCTTTTTATTGTAATAGACAACATATTTGTATGGTATCGACACAGATTCAGTTTCACTTTTGATTGTCGATAGACTGCCCTCGACCAGAAAACCATGTTCACCAAGATCCCTGTGTGAAAAGGAAAATAAAGTCAAATGTATGTGGTGTTAAAGGATGGTTTAAAGTTTTTGAAGTGGGGTTGTATGTGGTACTTATCCATAGTCAGTGTATTACATACAGTAGATGGCAGTCAGCAAGACCCTAGTAAGAGGCAGGCAGGAGTACCAACATGGAAGCTAAGCAATGTACTGCTGTAAACATGGGCCACAGCTAAACATATTTTAGCCATCTGACTAAACTACCCAGTCAGCCCCAAAAAAAAAAAAAAAAAAAATCAGTTTTAGAATATGCTGTATTTAGAATATTTTCACAGCTTTACTTTGTCATCAGGCAGCCCAGTTTAAGTTTACACGTGGGTTTACACAATCATCTTATCTCACAGAACAGGGGAGTTGCTAGTCTACTACTGCCTCAAACAGTTAGTTTTTTGTGTTATTGTGGGACATGTATTTTTTTTGTATTTTATTTATATAGCACTTTACAACAACCGATGTACAACCGACATTGGTGTTTTAAAAGCGTAAGAACTAACAGTTCAGGTCTCTTTTCTGTCCAGAGTCAGAACTACACACGGAGAATCAGCGTTCAGGTTTTGTGCACCACACATCTGGAAAAAACTCCCAGAAGACTACAGCTCCTCTGCAATTCTGTTCTTTTAAATCAGGGCTGAAGACTTTTCTGTTTGACACTGCCTTTTATTAAATCAAGTATTTGTTTATTTTTTACACTGCACTGCAAATTTTGTTCTTGTATTTTATACCCGTGTTATTCTATTTATTCGCCTGTCAATCGGAAGGTTGGTGGTTTGATCCCTGGCCCTGCAGTCCAATGTCCAAGTGTCCTTGTTTCGGGGTTCAGTGTCTTGCCCAAGACACTGAGATATTTTAGTCACCTTTTTAGGTGACTATGGACAAGTAAGTCATACAATCCCAAAAACAAACTACTAGTGAAATAAGACACTGAAAGTGGCCCAGTTTGTCCATGAACAAATCCACAGTCATTGCACCCCGCTGCCACTAGGGGGGGTAGCTTAACCCTGAGTTGGGGATCGTAGATGTAGTTATAGCAAGTTTGTCAACAAGCAAGTAGCATAATATGTACATACACAGTATGTGTACTTAAATAGAACAATGATTGTGGGAAAGTGTTATTTTTTTCCTAATCAAAACTAAATTCTGGAGGATTCTTTTTTGGGGTGTATCTTTGTTTCATGTGCCCATGTGTTAGGCCTCCATCTGAGCTATACTGACAATTGAATTAAGAATACATACCTGGACACATTCAGCTCAACTGCATTCTCCTCCCATGTCCCTATGTGGAACCCAGCCCTGATGAAGATACGATCTTCATTTGGATCAAATTTGAAATCTTTTGAGAGAACTGCATGGAAGTAAATAGTGAGTCTGTTTCGTGCAGCAATGGTGTTGTTCCTGGTCAGCCTAAAAAGCAAAAACAAATAAATACAGATGTAGCAAATATAACACACACACACACACACACACACACACACACACACACACACACACACACACACACACACACACACACACACACACACACACACACACACACACACACACACACACACACACACACACACACACACACACACACACACACACACACACACACACACACACACACACACACACACACACACACACACACACACACACACACACACACACACACACACACACACACACACACACACAACTGGCATTGGTGATTTAAAGTAAATGTGTACAACCATCTGAGAGCACGTCATTACCTTTTGGGTGGCAGGTCAGCTGGGGTGCTGGACTGTGTGTTATCCTTAGTGCCGTCTTTATTTCCATGGTCAGCGTCGGAGGTTTGTGCTGCAGTCGAGGTCTGAACCAACATGTCCTCTACAGTCCCCTGCGGGTCCACACTGGAGCCTGTGCTGTCAGCCTGTACAAGTAGCATTAAATATGTAGGTTAGATATACACCTTAAACTCTTTTTCCAGTAAAATAATAAAATGTGGGCTTCTGTCAATAATGATTACTTTCCATTCCACAGTATATATAGCCTTACCTTTGATACATTTTGAGTGCCAAAAACCATCTGTTGGTTAGCTACCACAGCCTTCTTCTGTTTCTGGTCCTGCTGACTCTTTCCCTTCTGTTTGCTTTCTCCAGTCTGTTTCACATGTTGCTCCACGTTGGCATTCTGGTCCAGTGCAGGTTGTTTGGCTGTGTCTTTCTTGTTCTTTGAGTTTGTCTTTTCAGTCTTTTGTTCTTTAGGGTTAGTGGCCTTTGTCCCTTTGCCTGAACCTGACTGAGAAGTTGTAATGTTGCTATCACCTGAGATGGGAGTCGGAGTGTCAGGTGGTGCTGTGTTGAGCATCTGATCCGGAGTTGATTTTGGTGTGTTGCTCTCTCCTTTAGCAGGGTTACCTGGAGTTTCTTCAGGCTGTCCCACAGTTCCTGCTTCTTCTGTGGCAGCCATCTTTTCACTCTCAATGACGTGTGTGTCTTCAGGTGGTGTGGCAGGAATGTTAGCTGCTAAAGAACTAGGCTGGCTCTCTAGTGAGGAGGGCTCATCCTGGAGTGAGTCTGGTGTTTCATCCATTGCATTATCTGAGCTTTCACTGCCAGAAGAGTCTTTCCCACCCTGCGTCCTCATCCCCTGGTTGTCTCCCAGGGAGAGATGAGACGGGTATTGGGCTGATGACAAGTTGCCATCTTTATTTTTTTTGTTCTTCTTCTTTTTTTTCTTCTGTGAAGGGCATATGGTAGAAGATCAGCATTACAAACCACTTTTGTAATACTTGTATTATTATTGACGGACTAACATTTAAAATTTCTAAAGATCTAAACAAAAGGCATTTCATGATGTGAGGTAACGTTAAGTAGGATATCATTATTAGAAATATTAAGTGAAAGCATGTCTTTTTGACTTTTATTTTCAATGAACATGTCCAAGCTTTCAAATGAAGTCATAGTCCAATTGATTCTAGAGTCTGAAGTTGGCAGAACATTTTAACCAAAAGGAAGACTAAACCTACACTTAACTATTATTGGAAATATTAGAAAGGGGTGATGGCATTCTGTATTTAACTACTGCACAAAGACTGTCTGGCTTGTAGAACAATAGACATTCACACACACCTTTTTCTTTGGTTGGCTGACGGTCTCATCATTCGGTCTTTTGGGAGATTTATTGGAGTCTTTCCTGTCCACAGGTGGGTCGTTTTTCTCTGAAACTGATGTCGTAATTCCTGAGTCTGTTACCAAGGATTTGGGCTGATCTCTTGCATCTGGATTAAAGATAAATGGTATACAAATCAGACTGCACCCAAAGACATGTGAAAACTACAACTACAACGAGCTGCTCTGGGGGTTATCGACAGGAGTTATTTGCCTAAAGGCTAATTTGCATTCCAGTCAAATTCGAATAACATCACGTAGCTGGTGAAGGATTTTTGAAAGCAATATCCAAATTAATGAATTACAACACAATTTTTTTGTATTAGTACATAATGTTGCCTGCTGTCCTTTATTATTAGTATTATTGCTGTCTGCAAATGTGTGGACAGATAATGCAGGGATGCTGCCACCCTAAGGTAACAGAATAACTAAAACACGTGGCCAAGTCCACACGTTTATTATTTTCATGTCAAGTCATTTCTAATTTTGCTTTTAAGAGTGCTATAAAGCCTAAGTATTGCATCACAGATTCATGGTATGACAATACAAAATGAAGGCTTTGAAGAGTTGAACCCACTTTTTAAAAAACATAATTTTGTACTTAACTTTACATACAGTACAAGTTGTTACATGTATCAATTAGGGATAAATTGACATTTAAATATGTTTGATGTTTAAAACCAATGATTGTGGCAATTGTGTGGCCATTTGATAGGGCAGTACCATCAAACACACAATCAAAACATACACTCAGCCCTGAATGGCACAATGTTACAGTATACACTACAGTATAACTCATCTGTCCTCCTAATTAGTTTCTGGATGTTGTATTAACAAAACAACCGTTGCACTTTTATACATTGTTCGGATTTCATTAATCACATTTAGTATGTAATTATACATTTGATTAAAAGACATTTCTAAATGAATCTACTTACCCTGTGTGTTTGCAGGCTGGACTGGTAACTTGTGGCCACACTCACTACAGAACTTGGCGTTCTTCTCTGCAATATGATGTGTACAACGTGGGCACTTCATCTTCACACAAGGGAACTCTGCAAAAGAAAAAACAACTTCAATGTACCTTGAGTTCCCACCCTGTCGCAGATTACTTTCACTTTCAATTTCGCTACGTGAGGCCTCATGAGACAGTCTTCAGCTCTGACGAAACAACCGCCTAAGTTGCTTCTTTCATTGACATGGACTTTGAGCAGTCTATACCCAACAAACTGGTCTCTAAACATTTCGTTAGCAAAGTGATTGAAATGGATAGAACCATAGACAGTTAAAGAAATAGAAGCATGCAGCAGTGACAGCGAGCCACTGCACGCCCACCTTCGCTCGCGCCAACTCACATCAGTCAGAGAAGAAAAACTGGGAGGTCTCACTGCGCAGAATAGACCAAGTTTCTTTAAAAAATATTACACTACCCTTTAGAAGGATAACATAACATTGATCATAACTACTTAAAAGAATAAGAAAAAGTAATAAAATATAAAAATGTACTCTTCTGTAGAAAAAATAAATCTTTTATTTATTGGAAATAATAATACTTTACTACTATAATTGTTGAAAATTACCAAAGACAATTTGAAAAAAAGGGATTCAGTAAAACTTGCAGCAGTCTATGCTTCATTTCCTGTTTAAGGACATAATCATTGCTCTGCTTGCTCTTTGTTAACAACCATGGACGCATTAAGAAAAGCCCTCAGGACTTCTGGTTACACCCTGAGGCAACAATTATAATTTGAATGTTTAAACCTAGAGAGAGCATTGCTGTGATTAAGTTTATTGCATATTTGTTCATACATTTTTTTGTGGGTCTTTTATGTGAGACAACAGGGTTATTCAGCTCAGGGTTTAGCACAGAATTTTCTTAAGATTTTCTAACCAGTGAAAAAAAGTTGACGGACATATCTCATGCTGTTGAGCACTTTCTGTTCATACTCAATAATGTCAAATATTGTCAAATTTTGTGACTCAATTTTCTCTCTCACTGAGAACTCATGTGATTATTTTTCAAATAATGAAATAATTGTTAGGTTAGCAAATATGTGGTAATATCATCATAGACTATCAATCTATGGGTAATATTGATAGGCAGGAAAAAATGCCATGAAAATTGCAGGAACTAGATGTGCCACAGTACTTGACTGTTTATTTGTGCCCCCAAATTGTCTTTAATCTGAAAAACTTGTAAAACAACATTATTAAGGAAACATTGATGTATTAATCGTGGTGGTATTATAAGGTTGAAGTTAGGATCGCAAAACAAGTTTGCAGGATAGAGATTAGACCTGAAATTAAATGAGGGAAAAACTGAGGTGGTTGTTTTTGGAGCAAAAGAGGAACGATTAAAAGTCTGCGCTCAGCTTCAAACAACAATGTTAAAAACAACAGACAAAGCCAGAAATCTTGGTGTAGTCATGGACTCTGACCTGAATTTTAACAGCCACATTAAGACAATTACAAAGTCAGCCTATTATCACCTTAAGAATATATCAAGGGTTAAAGGACTTGTGTCAACAGGATTTGGAAAAACTTGTCCATGCTTTCATCTTCAGTAGACTTGACTACTGTAACGGGGTCTTTACAGGTCTCCCTAAAAAAATCAATCAGACAGCTGCATCTGATTCAGAACGCTGCTGCTCGGGTCCTCACTAAGACCAAGAGACTGGATCACATCACTCCAGTTCTGAAGTCCTTACACTGGCTTCCTGTGCCCCAAATAATTGATTTCAAAGTTGTTTTGCTAGTTTATAAATCACTAAACGGTTTAGGGCCAAAATACATTTCTGATCTGCTAGTACACTATGACCCCCCCAGACCTCTAAGGTCATCTGGGACAGGTCTACTGTCTGTTCCCAGAGTCAGAACTAAACAGGGGGAAGCAGCTTTCAGTTTCTATGCTCCTCATATCTGGAACAAACTCCCAGAAACCTGCAGGTCTGCTGCTACTCTCAGTTCTTTTAAATCAATGCTGAAGACTTTTCTTTTTGATGTTGCCTGTCTTTAAATGATGTTCATTTCTTTACTGTTTAATCTCTTATACTGCACTGTAACTTTTATTCTTGTGTTTTATCTGTTTTTATTTTGAACTGTTTCTTCTGTGTTTTATCGGTTTTATTTTATTTTTTATTAACTGTTTTTTTTTTAACTGATTTTGTGTAAAGCACTTTGAATTGCCCTGTTGCTGAAATGTGCTATACAAATAAAGCTGCCTTGCCTTGCCTTGCCAAGCAGCCTATCGTTATCTACAGACTGGAATGAGGGACAACGTTTTTAACGCATCGAGTGATGCACCCACTTAATGAAAAGATCTTTGGGTCCACAGTTTAGCCAATAGCATGGTTGCTTTGTAAAATTATTTGTTGCGTCACTTCCTGTTTAGGACCACCCCAAGAAAGAAGGAAAATAGAAATGTCGACCTATAACCTCATTTGACAACAGCAAGAAGGAAAGCTAACTAAACAAACATACATTAGCTAACGTTACCAATCTTATTGCATAATCACGACACAATAACAGCTCTGCGTCACACTGAATAAGTGTCCTTGCTACATTTAGGCAGCGAGTTAGCCATCTATAGTTTACCAACCCGGCTTTATAACAGCCAACCCATTAAGCTGCGACAGCGTTACGTTATCTTACATTAGCCGAGTCTGTTTGCTCTCTGACTCACTTTCCAGAAAAACAACAATAAACAATAAAATGTGCAGGTGCAAGGACGGCTGATAACCAAATGACATTGCATTTAAAACCCGTTTGAGCCAGACTTACTTAAAGAGTCCCGTGACAGCGAGGTCTGATAAGTTAGCTAACTTACTCCAGCTAATATGATTAACATCGATTATTATTTTAAATTTGTCTAAAGTCTGACGTTTTCACCCCCAGCTGTCTACAGGGATAACAATACATGTCCTACCTGAAAAGACTGTGTCTCGACCTTATAAAATATGTCTTTCATCTCTGCTGGACCTAACGCTACCGCCGGCAGAGTCACATCCGAGACACTGCTGTCATTCCGTTTCCGCATGTCTTAAGTAAAGTTTCGTTTTATCAGAAATGGGCGTAAACTAATACGGTTTGCTTTAAATGGCTTATATCAGTATTTATTTCTGGACTGAGGAGGATGACTGAGCAAGTTTTCATGCACAGGTGTGGAAAGTAATTGGGACTAGGCTGTTCTAATGACACTGATAAACAACTCTAGTTTTTATTCATAATCGAGTGATGTATCAGTACGATAACACAAGCACAGATAGGCACAAATCCAAGAGGGGGCATGTGCTTTCTGAAAAGTTAATGTAAAGAATGATCAGATAGGGAGCTATGGTCCATCAAGTTATGTATTTACACGAATGTGGGATTTTCCTTTTTGTATTTTAATTTTTTTAGAAATAACTGTGTCCTACAGTCAAATGCCAAGTCTGTATGCACCCCTTAGAAATGCTTACATGAAGAGTAGCATTGTCTTGATGGCTTGTGGCATAAAAGCACGTTTGTTTTGATGCATTTAAAAACTGATACTTTTTGGATTTTTAAATTGTGTCTATATTTGTCCTAAACGACGATTGTACTTTTACCCAACAGTGCTTGCAGAGTTTTACCTAAACTCCGTCCAATTCAGTCACTGGTTAGATATATGGTAACAAGGATTCAAGCACTCAGAGAAACTTGTGGCTGTATTTGACTTTCACTTTGAGCAAGGACACAGTCAACTGACTGTTGTCCAGTGGTCAACAATAGAAAACTATTGCAGGCTACATGGAAATCCCTCCATTATGGGTTATGTGTGCAAATAGAAAGCAAGAAGTCTTTCAGCACAGCAACATGTCCACAAAGTAGCAGCATTGGACCAGCGTTCCTTTATGTGCCCCTCAACTTGGAGCTCTTGCATAATACCCTCTTGCATAAACTATCCGTAATAAGAAAAAAAGTAGAAGTAACAATAGTGTGTGCTGCGTTGTTTACTGTGATAAAGGAGATTCACACTATCCTGTCTGTGTAAATTCTCAGGAAAGGGAAACAGGCTCAACCTGCAGATATTTATCCAGTGGGATGAACTTTTAGCCTGTCATGAGCTGTGTCTCTCTACAGCTCTCACATGACACCCACTTCTCCATTGAGGAGAGTTGTGTTCATTTGAGTAATGAAGGCTCAACACTAACTTATTTTAGAATGCTATGCTCTTAAATTGTCAGCAGAGGGCAGAATAATCTATAACTTTGTGTAAGAATATGCCATGGAGCGCAGGGACCAGGCAATATTTTATGATTTCAACCGTTTGCATGTGGATGCTGTGCTCTAAAAAAAGAGTCACCTTATCTTCTTGAAACACCTATGGTATCTTAAGTGTTTCAGGTTCATTTTGTGTAGGTTTGTTGTCATGGTAACTTAGACTGCACTCCTAGCTCAGGTATATGTTGCATTCAGGCTGTCAGATCTGAAGGTATTGAAACTTGTCTTCACAATGCAACTTGTATAAAAAGAGAGAGAGAGAGAGAGAGAGAGAGAGAGAGAGTCCTCTTGCCCTATAGAAAATTAAAAGTCACGTTAAAAATAAAATTGCACAAGTGGAAATCATCAGAATAACAGTAATAGCTGTTTGTCTTTAATTGTCTCAGATACAAGAAATAGGAAAAGAAGTATGTCAAGGCCATTTTTTGCCCAAATTGTAAATAAGAGGTTACATTGAATGGCAGGTAGCTTATAGTTATCAATGATGAATGTTGGCATATTAAATGTGCAGTGTATTATTTCATCTACATCTATCACTGACGCCCTGAAGGGCAATCAGTCAGATGTTGTGAAGTATTCAAAATGTAATGTGATGACACAGTGTTACATTACTAGGCAGAAAGATGACTGCACCTGAATGAGTCGTGAGTTTACTTGTTTCCCTGAAAAAAACTTTTTGCTGTATAATGTTTTTGTTTTCTCACATTTGTGTATAATAATAGTTTGTACCTCACCTAATGTCTGTATTCCATTTATTTCACGTATTTCCATCTTTTATGAATCTGCTTATGAACCAGCTCCAATTGTCTGTGGCCTGGATGAGTAATACATGACTAAAATACTCTTAAAAACCTAAGGAACTAAACAACAGCAAATTAACTTCCACAGTACCAAAACCACAACACAAGAGCATTTATTATTTGTAAAACCCTGAGCACCAGAAAGTTAATTAAGAGCCAGTTGGTGCACCTCCACACACATACTGTATGATCCAGAGGCATGGCGAAAGAAATATGATCACATGCATTAAAAAAAAAAATTTAAAAACTTTTATTTGTCTCTTTGATGAAACCTTGAGTTTTGACATTTTACATACATTTTTTGGTCTTCAGTTTGATCAACAAGAATTAGCGTTGACAAAAGATAATGTATTTGTATTGTATGTGTATGTTTGTAATATTTTGCCACAATTTGTTTCCTTTTCCTGCAAAACGGCATGTGCTTGTTGTCCAATTAGGGAGTTTCAACATATGAAGGGTTCAAGAGTTCCCTGAAAAACAAAGAAGAAAACATTTGCACTGTTTTGTGATAATCTTACATTAGAGATAAGTACGTTCTTGCTGAGCTTTATACCTGCACACTGTGCTGTAAACCACACCTTCGTCATCGTTATGGGAGGTCATCTGCTGCCTCCTGCAGGCGATACAGTTGATGAGTGCCTCTAATGCAACATAAACTATTTAAAAAAAAAATTGTAACATGAAATAACTCACATCTTTCTCTCGGTTTGAAAGTCAACAGATGTGTAGATGAGCTCTAGTGTTTGTTCCTCACATCCGATTCTCTCTTGTGATTGGTTATTGTCAAAAACAGGATAGTTGACATAGATTGTATTCTGAATATGCATGAATAGAAAAATGATAAATTACTGTAGACCATATTCTCCTCTTACATTCAGTTCTCAGTTCTACATTCAGTTCTCCCCCTACTGCATTGTGGTTTTTTACACACAAGACAAACAACCTCATGGGTTGAACTTGCTTGCATGCTTACCGTGTTTGTAGACAACCTCAGTGCAACTAACATATTAACCTGTAATGTACAGGATGTCACCCAGCTCTAAATCATGTACAATTCAGAACACAGTAAAACCATAATGAGCTTTAAATAGTTAATATAATGATAGTCCCACCTGGATGTCCTCCTCACAGTCAGTCTCTGGTGCTCTTGTCCTTTTTCTGTTGAGTCTGAAACACATTAAAAGACTTTTCAACATCATGGCATGATTGTTGCGAGCTATATGAGTGATAAAGTGTAAATACAGCTTACCTTCTGATGGCAATACCAATGGTCACAATCAGAAGCACAGAAACAGCAGCAATTATGGCGATGATAAGTACATCTCTGGTAAATGTCCAATATTCTGTGTAACGAAGGCAGTGGCTTAGCTTTGTGAGACAACAATGAAGTAGTCAAATAAAGTCAAAAGATGTGACACATAATCTACTCGTTTAAAAATGATTGTTTCAATTCCACTTTGATGAGCCTTTAATAATAAAAATATTTTTTTTTCAAAACTGTTCAAGCAAAGGTTGATCAAAGACACTAAATATGAGCAAATAAAAATCCACTCACGTTTAATTTTTAAAGTAACAACAGAGGAGTTTTGGCTTCCGTGTTTGTTGCTGGCACTGCATAAATACTGGCCACCATCATCAGGGACGAACACAGGCCCTTCTCCAACATCCATTATATTGCCGTCATCTATTTTAACCCAAGTATAATTCTCCACTGGGGGGTTTGCATGGCTGCTGCAGGTCAGGGTTACGTTGCTGCTGGCGTCTGCCTCCATCGATGGTCTGATAGACACTGATGTGTTCTTGGGGCTATCTGAAAAAAACTGGAGCTGTTAACTGTCACATAAATCATTTCGCAAATTGGTAGATTTCATTTTCATTATCTAAATCACATCGTTTTTGTTTCTTTCTCATTCAAGTGTTGATTTTGTGTCCAATACTCACATTCAACATCAATATGTATGACTCTTGAAGTTGCTGCTGTGTGTCTTTTCAGAGAACAAGTGTAGTTTCCAGAGTTTGTGGAGGACATGTTGCTTAAATAAAATGTAGGTCCTTCAGTTATGGGTTCTCCGTTCTTAAACCAGGTGAAAGCAGATAAAAGGTTACCGCCATCACAGCTGTTTCTGCAGGTCAGATTCACAGAGTCGCCCTCCTTTGTTGTTCGGTTTCCATTAGGTTTTGTCATAGAAATGCTCAAATCTAGAAGAGCAAAGTACAGCTTCAGTTTAATTATGGATTAAAGGGCAGAGAATATTTGCAGTTATTGTGTTATGATAACTTACCAACAACCTTCAATGTTGAGCCAACTTTACCAGTCCACTTGCCATTTTTGTCGTTAGTTGTAAATCTGAAGACGTGTTTTCCTGTATCATTATGTTCCACTTGGTGTATTTTTAAAGAACAATTGTGATTTGTGTCACCAATATACTGAAATCTTTTTTTCGGTTTATTCAACTCTCTGTCATATATGAAAGGACCATTAAAAATATCATATTTTTCATGACCCCATGAGGTACGTTGTACTATCAAGTTGACAGGATAGTAAAATGAACAAGGAATGACAACAGACGAGTCTTTCACTGCACAGATGTGTTGCTGGTGATAAGTCACGTTCCACTGACTGCAAAGAGCACCTGAAACAAATGTATTGATGGATGCATTATTTCACCATAATAATGCTACCTTAAATGAGAGTGAAATGTTGTACTTACTAGTCAGAAACAGAAACATCAGTGTCCATGTCAGGTTTCCGCCTTCAACACACATCTCTATTTGATTTTAAACTTTCAGCAAAAGTCTCTGCAGGCTGCTTTAATTGTTTTCACAGAGTTAGTGTGTCATGTTGTAACCAACGTTTTCTCTACTGTACCGTCTGTACCGTTTTGGATTGTCTCTTGAAAACATTCTATGCCCCTGAAATGAGGTCACTCACACCACAGACTCAATGCACAGCTTCAATCTGATCCTGAGCGGTATAGATATGAAACCAGGCCCTGCATAGAGGAAATAGCACATGGTACACACTTATAATGTTGCTTTATTGTGGGCAAAGCAGTCAGAGGTACCGTGGCATTTTTTAAACACCACTATCCAACCAAGTGTCACTATTTAGTGTAATAATTGTACTCAGTTCTTAAAGTATGTTTTAGCCATATTCATTTTCCATGTTTACTTTTGATAACTTGCCACTAAGTGCTATGTGCATGCAAAATGTGAACTACAGTATAAAATACAATTTTGTTGAACCTGTACCTTGTTATATTCTGTACCAATACACATCATCAGCTGTTAAACTCAACTTTACACATCAAAAGTACCACTGCACTGCATATGTGAAAAAAGATGTATAAAGCCTTTTGTGGCTCCAGAGAACTGAGCGAAGTCTGATAAATTGCCTCAAATGATGTCACTTAAGTCAGCGTTGGTTAGGGCTGAAGACTACAAGTTTGAAAATGAAAAGAATCTGGAGGTGTGGAGTTGAAGAGAAGTGAGCTCATCATACCTGAAGTCCACTTCTTAGCTCTGCATGATCAAAATGTCAGCAATAGAGATGCATTGTGGGTAATGCAGGCACGTTTGGCGAGGAAGAAGAATGTGTGGGATAAAGAAGAGGACATTTCTGTTACTGCTGCATCAATTTCCTCGATTACTAGAAACAAGTGAAGTCACCTCATTCTCTTGGTACATTATGTTGAAGTGTGTTTTAGAGATTTTAAACATTACGTAGTTTTTGCAGTGTAGACCTGCATGTATGACTCTATGTGCTATGTATTATGTGTATGTGGACCTGGTGAGTATATCTCATTGCATCAAAGAAAATAAAGACCACTAAACAGCAGGGACAAATTTAGTTTCACTGTAGATTACATTGTTTTTTGTTTTGCTCTCATTTATCCAATACAATCATTTGTATCTCACATAAAGTATTTATTTCACATATTTTTGCCTTGTCAGTAGCACAGGTTTACAACTCCTGAGATGCTTTGGAACCAACAACTACAGGAAGTAAATACATTTTTACAATGCTAAAAGCACAAACCAGGAGTTAATGTGATTTATAAAACACTGAGCATCAGAAAGCAACTTAAAAGGCATTGTGTGCATGCACGTGATCCAAACACATTTGACACAGAGGAACGGTGAAAGAAATACAATAACATGCATTAAAACAAAAAATTATTTACACACTAATTTGTACCTTCATGAAGATGCCTCTTATTTACAGAAATTCCAATAAGATTCTTTTAAATTCTGCTTTGGTTCATGACTCTTGGTGGTATCGTATGCATGTGCAGCACATCTTACAGATTTGTAAAAAGTAAGAAAAAAATCAGAAACCAAATACCCTTAAAACCCACATATTACTGCAAAACGGCTAGTGTTTAATTTCAAATTGGGGAGGCTTGATCTATAAAGGGTTTGATAGTTGGTTTCTGAAAAAGAGAATAAAAATGTTTGCACTGAAGCCATTTTATGCAAATAATCATCCATTAAATGTGTGTTTCCTGAGCTTCACCTGCACGCTGTGATGTAAACTATGTCTTCATTATTATGGGAGTCCGTCTGCTGTAGCCTGCAGGTGATACAGTCAATCAGTTCATGTGCCTCCAATGCATCAAACGTGGAAAAAAATGGATCAAATGAAGTGTAAAAACATCTCACATGTTTGACTGTCTTTTGTTGGTGAAGTGTACAGTTGCATAGACGACTTCTGTGGCTGCTTCCCCATACTGATCGCCCTCTTGTAATTCGCTGTCACAGGGCAGCCAGTTGACATAGTCTGTATTCTGCATACAATCAAAAACAATTTTAATTAGTGTAGAACATTGCCCTCCTTATGTTTCAAATTCTACCTTTATGTTTCTGTTATGTTTTACACACACTTTATTAAAACAACCTCTGCTTTCTCTTATCTGATGTCCATCATGGTATGTCATTGAGCAGAGACTTAGGATGTGGGTTGGACTTGCCTTTTACCTACTTAACTGAGTTGCAGACAACTACTGAGAAACTCCCAGCCCTAATTGTTGTATAGTATGGGGCGTACTGTCTAAGTATGCCACGAAAAGGTCACCTGCATGTCCTCCTCTGTCTCTGGTACCCACGTCTTTTTTTTGTGGAGTCTGAAAAAAAGAAATGTGATCTTTGCTAAGACATGATCGTGATATATATCAGCAGACCCCTGAGTGATGAATAACACAGTGCAAGGATCCTTATTTGTGGTTTGTCCAAAAGATGATTTTAATCTATTTCGTTGACAGGACCTGATTAAGTAACATAAGTGAAATCACCTGTGTGCTCCTTCAGGACTTTACATACGGTACATACATATGCTACCTTTAGAGATATGATGCATTACAAACAACTGGCAAACAATATAACAAGTAATTAGCATTGGCTCCATCTCGACCAGCTACATTGAAATGTTGCTTATACCTAAATCTGAATGAACAATCAATAACTTATAATAATAATAATAATAATACGGTAACAAGGTCCATAATCAGTGCTTTTACTTTTGACACTTAAAAGAGGATTTTTTTTACTTATAACACATATCTACTTTTGCTTAAGTAAAATTTTAATGAATGACTTATACTTATGTATTATCATTAATTCTAAATACTTGTCTGGTGCATGTTGGAAATAGAGCTACAAATACAGCTTACCTTGTGACGGCAGTAACGGTAATCACAATCAGGAGCACAGCAACAGCAGCAATGATTAGTACATCTCTGGTACATGTTGCCCAGTATGCTGTAAAATGTATTAGAGTTGTTTTAATGACTTCTTGTTTAATAAGTCCTAAAATATGTGGCACAAAATTATCAACAAAAGGGATTAATTCAAATGACCCTATTTGAATAAAGACCCCAGGAAGAACATGTAAGTACTCCCTGGGGTCTATATTCACTTCAAACATTAGTAACACCGCTATAACTTCCTATGCATTTGTCCATGCATATTCTATATACCACATTCTATATTTCTACACGACTTAGAAATTACGAAATATACAGTGTATACTGTATTTGCAGAAAAAAATGGTTGATTTAGCAAATATTATAATTTTTACATATACTGCAGTAGGGTCAGCGGGACCCCAAACAATGATGAAGTCAATGTCAACAAAACAAAAGAGTCAAAGAATGATGAGGTAAATTAGAGAAAGACACTAAAGGATTGGTAATATGAGCAAATAAAAATCCACTCACGTTTAATTTTTAAAGTAACAACAGAGGAGTTTTGGCTTCCGTGTTTGTTGCTGGCACTGCATAAATACTGGCCACCATCATCAGGACGAACACAGGCCCTTTTCCAACATCCATTATATTGCCGTCATCTATTTTAACCCAAGTATAATTCTCCACTGGGGGGTTTGCATGGCTGCTGCAGGTCAGGGTTACGTTGCTGCTGGCGTCTGCCTCCATCGATGGTCTGACAGACACTGATGTGTTCTTGGGGCTATCTGAAAAAACTGAGCTGTTAACTGTCACATAAATCATTTCGCAAATTGGTAGATTTCATTTTCATTATCTAAATCACATCATTTTTATTTCTTTATCATTCAAGTGTTGATTTTGTGTCCAATACTCACATTCAACATCAATATGTATGACTCTTGAAGTTGCTGCTGTGTGTCTTTTCAGAGAACAAGTGTAGTTTCCAGAGTTTGTGGAGGACATGTTGCTTAAATAAAATGTAGGTCCTTCAGTTATGGGTTCTCCGTTCTTAAACCAGGTGAAAGCAGATAAAAGGTTACCGCCATCACAGCTGTTTCTGCAGGTCAGATTCACAGAGTCGCCCTCCTTTGTTGTTCGGTTTCCATTAGTCTTTGTCATAGAAATGCTCAAATCTAGAAGAGCAAAGTAAGCTGTTGCTTTAGATTTAACCTGAGAAGATTCAGAATAATATTTATATTGTGAAAACTCACCAACAACCTTCAATGTTGAGCCAACTTTACCAGTCCACTTGCCCCTTTTGTTGTTAGTTGTAAATCTGAAGATGTGTTTTCCTGTATCATTATGCTCCACTTGGTGTATTTTTAAAGAACAATTGTGATGTTTGTCACCAATGTACTGGAATCTTGTAGTGACTTTTTTAAAGTTGTCAGAAAGGAAGAGAGTCCTGAAAGGATGAGACTTAACTTGACCCCACATGATGTTTTTCACACTCAGGTTGTCAGGATAGTAGAATAAACAAGGAATGACAGCAGAAGAGCCTTTCACTGCACAGATATGTTGCGGTTGGTATACCACGTTCCATGCATTGCAGACAACACCTGAAAGATATGGTTTCAAACATAAGATATTTTTTAATCAATTTAAATAAAACATTAAACAAGATGAGTTGTTCTTACCAGCCAGAAACAATGGCATCAGTGTCCTCGTCACAATGCACATGTTACAAATCAAGTCAAATCATCAAGTTGTAATTGATCCTAAAATGTTTGTAAAATGCTCTGTAAGGGTTGTGGATGGCCTTTTCTCAAAACACACAGTGAATGAGTTGTTGCTTTCCTTCATCTACTTGTTAATCTACATACTTAAAGCACAGCTTCCTGTCTTTGGTTTCTTTAGGAAAGTTTTTAGCCTGTGAAATCAGGTCACATGCATCACACTCAGTCCTCCACTTCAGCTTTTTCTGTTTAAATGTGAATCCAGCACATGAAACATAAGTAGGCTTCTGTGCTTACTGCATGCTGCTTTGTTGTGGTCATATCAGAGTTGTCACAATTTTTTTTTCTCCATTTTGTACTTCTCATGGTTGATTTTTATTATGGCTGCATAGTTAAAAAAAAAAAATAACTTAACAGGGATATATGCTAACACTGTTTCTAGCCAAGTCATCTCTGTACACATTTTGGGAGTAGGCCTTTTTCCCATGTTCGAGTAATTGAACAGAGGCCTTAATTTATATCAGCACAACGAAGACTTCACAATTGCTTTCCAAAAATTAGATTTTATGACATAATTTGATATTTCAAACAGAGCTCGCTGGAGGATTGGGTTTCTCTGAGGTAGGTGTGTCTGTGTGTAAATCGCCCCCTCCGGGACAGTTTGACGACATTGCGAGAATGATGACGGGGTCCCAGTAAGGACTGGAGCGGTGAGCGGTGACATCGAGATCCACCAGTCAGTCAGAGGTGCGCAGGACCTAACTTCAGTGCTCGACATGGAGATGCCCGCTAAACTCGTGTTCTCCGTCGTGGTGATCTCCGTGCTGGTGGCTTGCAGTCCGACGGAGGCTTGGTACAAGCAGGTGGCCGGCCCAAGCTACTCGGTGGGCAGGGCATCCGGCTTGTTGTCCGGTATCCGGAGGTCACCGTACGGCAGGAGAGCCGAGCCGGACCCGTCAGACAGCGGAGAGTTGGCGACCAACAGCGTGTTTCCTGAATACCCTCCGCACGATTTCCTTCTGAAGACGATTGTGAGTGATGATCGATTTGTATCGACGTATCCTCTGGGTAGGATGCCGATACGCGGCACATGGCGCGGTAGCTCACCGCAAGAGCGCTAAAGTGTATCATTTAACATTTGTAACCTTAATATTAAGTAAATATCCGGTATCTCTTTAAAATACAAAACAGCTAATTGCCATCTTTGAAATAAAAGGCTGGAAACAAATTAAATTGCATTTCAGATTTAAGGCATACTGCCCTATATTGTACTCACAAGAACGTACTATTGTAGGATATATAAAAATAAATTAACATTTAGTTTAAACAGAAAAAAACTCCCGGGTCATTTCAGTCGAGGAGGAGCTGTCCAGCCAGCACTACTGAAACTAAGTCGGATTTATGAATTTAAAAACATATGCAGATCCGTTAGCCACATTATAAATCTAATAGAAGTTAAGTGAAATATAAGCAGAACGGTCAGATTTAAATATGAATTACATTTATATTAAATATGTAAAATACTTAAATCAGCAAACTAAAAACTGTCCAAAATGTCAAGTGCAGTACGTCCCTTTGAAATGTAAAGTGGAAAAAGTAGCATGACATAGAAACACGAGGTAAATGTGCTTTGTTATCATTTTGACAATGACTGTGATAAAAGTACTTTTGAGATGAGGTCCATATAAATAAACTCTTGATTAGTGTTCTCTGCCGGACTATCGAACTGCACAATGTCTGATTCAAGTGTACAGAATTTAAAGATTACATTTGTCCAATTAAAAATAATTTCTCTGTTCCTCTCCAACAGCCTGTTTGCATCAAAGACATTACACCAAACCTGCAGAGCTGTGAACTCTTCCAGGAAATCAAAGGTTCATTTAAGTGCCAAGCGGAGGTCTTCCTCACTCTGGACACTGCAGACTGTGCAGGAGACTGAGCAGTGAAGCCCAACAGCTGGGGTGGATGATGGAAAAATGTACATTTCTCACTCTTTACATTTTAACACTAATGTTGCACTAGATGGAAAATATGCTACTTTTCATTCATCACTTCACCAATTTTGATTTTATGATAAACCAGTTTTTCAAACTTTAAGCTGTAAAAGTATTAATGTACATACATCTGAGTTTTCATTAATAAATGAATCATATTGCAGCCCTTGTTGAAATTACTGAATGCAAAACACATTACAGTGTAATGATTGTCGTCATCTACACTGTGGATAAGTAAAACTGCATTTTTGCAAACATGAATTACGTCAAACTTGCAATAAATGTGGTATTTCACTCAGTGGTGGTGTTTCAGAACCATAAAATGTGCAAGATGTAAAAAGAAAACTGACTACAAATAGGCATGCAATACAAACTGCTCATTGATACAAGGATCAAAGTATTGAACATAGTCAGATTTTATTCTAAATGAGGGGAAATAAATAAATAAATCCTTTATAATGGGGAATAGATATAAAAACATTACAAAAAAACCCAGGCATATCAATAAATATCTTTAAAAAAGCTTTTAAAATATATGGGTAAAGCGCAGCCTTATGTTAACATTAGCCGCTGAAATACATGATTTACATACAGGAAAACATCCAACGAAATTAAAATACCAGCACAGAATAAAACAATCTTACAGCCTTCAGGTGACTTTACAGCAGCTGGACTGCTGCTAGGTTCTCCATCATAACTTGACCTATGACCATGTGAAAGACCACCTGTACATTTGTGGTGTCTGTGGCTGTGGTGAAGTGGTGGTACACTAGCTGGTCAGGACTGTTGTTACATGAGGAAAACATGGCAGTTATGTGGTGGGCTGCAGCATCCACGTCAACATCTGCGCCTGAATGAAGTCAAAGGAAGAAACATGCCAAATGAGACAGCCGACTGAGTTCAGTAAAGTGACAGGCCGGTTTAACTATACAGCTAAAACTATATGCACACATGAGCAGTCCAATTCATTAAATAAAAACAAAAAAAAAAACTGGGTTCTGGTGAGAATCTGCACACAAGTTCTTTCTGAATATACACAAATAAAACATGAGTCTAAAATATGTATGACCATGATCTGGCCAGAATTAATTATATCTGGCTAGAAGGAATTCAGATTACCCAATAGACAGGGAGGATGCAGCGTCACATCCAGCAAAACAAAGACGCATATAAACTGCTTAAGGAATTTAAGATTCACAGAAGAGAAAATACCTCCAAGTTGTCAACTCGTGAGTTGTAGAGTTGAGCAAGAACTGGAGACTTTAGATATAGTATTAGATGGATCACAAGGCCTACATTTATACAAAAATTAAAAATGAAAAAATAAAAATAACAATGTCATGGGACCTTTAAGATTAAATGTATCATCCTTGTAAATGGGCTGCATTTATTTAGCGCTTTTCTAGTCTTAACTACTCAAAGCGCTTTTACATAGTACAGGAACCATTCAGCATTCACACACATTCATACACTGTGGCCGAGGCAGCCGTACAAGGTGCCACCTGCTCATAAGATAAACACTCACACTCCAATGGCGCAGCATTGGGGGCAACTCGGGGTTCAGTGTCTTGCCCAAGTACACTTCGCCATGGGACTGCAGGGCCAGGGATTGAACCACCAACCTTCCATTAGCAGGCAACTGCTCTACCACTAAGCTTGTTTAATTTACAATTTAAACTCCCAACACGTAAAGCAAACTCAGAGGGAACAGTTGCCTGGAGTCTTAGAAAAATAAACATTCCTCTGCAACATACCTTTGTAACTAGAAAGGTAAAATCTCAAGTGTCTTCCAGAGTGTAGGATCTTGTCCCGGAAAAGGTCAGTTTTGTTCATAAATAGAATCTGTATGAAAGAACAAGATGGCATCAGAGTTGGGAATTTTAATAAGTGACAATATTCCAGTTGATTCCTTTCAGTGCAGTTTCTCACAACAAACTTGTGTCTAAAATGAGTCACATTCATAACATTTTAAGTATCTGTACAAACAAGACTCTGTAGTCCCATTTACCTGAGGCCCCAGGTATTATTAAGTCACCATTTACATTGTAACATCAGTAGTTGTATTGTGAAATGCTGTTTCAGAAACATTACATATTGAAGTTTGAAACACGGAATGTGTTCCATTTTGTAGTTCCAGAGTATGGCTTCTCCAATGCCTTGAGTGAATCATTGTCATCATCTCCATTAAAGATCAGACACTGTTCACATGATGGAAATTTGAGTTTGCATCTCCAGTCAATATGCACTTCTACCATTTTATATCACCTCTATAGACTTCGTATTCTGCCAATAGAAAATCATTTAACTGCCCAGCATTTAAAATGTAACAAAAAAAAAAAAAAAAGATGCAAGAGAAATGGTCATAAGATAACCGTTGCCCCTTAACGCCTCAAGTTAATCAAATGCAAATATAAAAAGCTAGTGACCAACAAGTGAGTTATTGATGACGCAAATAGCCCCACCACCACCTCACAATATGAACATCATACAAACCAATTACACTGAGTGTGAAACAGTGCTCACAGCCAAGTTTCTAAACAGAAATTACCTGACCTATATCTCAATTAAAACTTTATATGCCAATTATGCATGTTAGATGTAGTCATAGCCAGTTTGTGTTCCATCTACTTGGCATGAATGATTACCAAAAGCCCCACTCCATGCTTTAGTCACCTCCACACATTTAGACAAGCTTTTAAAAACAGACATCTTCATAACACAGATGAGGCCATGAAAACAAAGCTCTAAAAAGGACACCTTTATTTCATTCTAAGCATTAGTCATCTTTAAGAAAGCCATCTCAAAGTAAGTTCAAATCAACTTACCAGTGAGGTGGTGCTAAAGACTGTGTTGTTGCAGATGGATGTAAAAAGTTCAAGACTTTCCTGCAGCCGATTCTAATAAAAGGAAAATATGGAAAAAGGAAAATAGAGAGTGGCCGAGACAAAATATGATGATTTCAATATTTTGCAATAAAATGAATAGATCACATTTAATTCACGTGATTACAATTAGAACATACCCCAGAGGTTTCATTTGTCTGTGTCATATCATAGCTGCTCAGGGCCACAACATACAACACAGCCTGAATACAGTCAAAGTAGCTGAGCCACTTCCTCCTCACACTCCGCTGGCCCCCAACATCATACAGCCTGTAAATAAACCAAATTAATTCGTGCTTTATTCATCCAACTGATCACCAATGATATGTGCAAGAAGAAAAAATTTGCAATTGAGCATCATCTTCTCCATTTGTATAGCTTGAATCACTAAACGAGCTATTAAAAAAAAGAAAAAAAAAAAAAAGATCTTCTGCCACTGGAGAACTTGTGTTGCTAAACTCTTCAGAGACTGTCACATGATTCAGAGTTCATCAATATATTTAAAAACGTATTCTCAGGGAATAAGGCAATATCCTTAATAATTAATATCAGTTAGAACCCATTTAAAATATTGGGGCTTTCCATTTCAAAATATAAACTGGTGCTGACTAAGTGAAGTCAAGGGTCTTGGTGACACAGGTAATGAGCCCCCATTTTGGCCTGACAGTCTCCAGGTACATGATTGCAGTACTCATGTCAAAGGGAATAAAGCGTTTATCCCCTGGGTCAGCTGTCAGTTTAACAAGCTGGGGACAATAAGCCAGTGGCATTTGGCAGCAGTAGTTTGGGCTGCAGAAAAAATAAATTCACTTGTGACTGAGTTGACTGCAAGAAGGCTTTCAGATTTAATGGAAGAGCATAATAAGACCTGTAAACTGATACAGCTAGCAAGAGCTGAGGAAATGATGACAATGAATTTAGCCATTTAGTGGAATTAGCCCAAGACATACGACACTGTCTCACTCTAAGGCCGCTTATCAGAATTGTGTTATGCAAGTTTAAGAACATATTCAACTGTTATGCTTATAGTTGAATTTTGAGATGAAAAGCCAGGCCAGATAATTTGAAAAAAAGAAAAACACGTTTCATGAAGACAATGTTAACTACTGCATGGGACACTAAAACAGAATGGCAGTGTGTTATACTATTTACATGGTCTTAACTATTGCAGTTTGGCTGGTTTATTGTTCAGGAATATCTAAATGGAAATCTTTACCAATTCAAACCACCTTCAAACTGATTGTATTCAACACTAAAGTGAAAATGACACAGGACCACTAGAGCAATCAAAAAAACAACTTGATTCTTTGGTAGATTATGATAAATATTTCTGTGCAGTTTTATCTTTAAAACGTTAGCAAAGCAAATTTCAAATTCCTCTAGTTCACTGCAATTTGTATTGAGCATCTAGAATATTTGATTAAATCTGATAACATCTTTAATGAAATGTTTTCTGCTGAAAAACAGACATTGTGAAATTCTCAGAACTTTAACATTTCTCAAAGTGAAATATTTCAATGCATCTAACTTTGAAGCTACACTATATGCAGTATTAATAAAGCCCTGGTCTATATGGATTCTATTTATGACTCACATTGAAAACCATCACAGCAAAGGGACAGATTGCAGGGAGAGTCCCGAAAAGGTTGCTTAGGAGGGTGGGGTTTTAATTCTCCTCCTCCCCCAATCGGACGCTTCCTCCATATTTCTGTCATATTCATGAAATAACCAGGCAGAGAGAAGCCATCAATATTTCATGTCCGAGTCATGCCCAGGCAGCCACCTCCCTCAGCTCAGAAAAGTTCAGCTTCCGTCAGAGAATCCAGACGCTCACAAACAGCTTTCTAGGAAAGCTGCATGTTAAGGAGTGTAGAACTGCATAAACTGTAAGACTAATGAAAAATATAGCTAAATCCATAAGTCCTCAAAGACCCATTAACTAGGTTTGTTTAACAGATTGATTACCCCTTACAATAAGTGAATAATATGATGCTCGCAGTGAGTGCAGTGCAAACCGTTACAGTATTTACCTTTATAAAGTCAATATACAGCATTATGTTGGCATGTTATGTGCGCTGTACTACAGTATATCATGTTGCAACCGCTGCTAAATTTGTGCTTCAAGTTTAATAAGTCTTACCGAAAGATTGTTTCGTTAAGTTGAAACTGTGTTTCAATGATTCCACAGGTCCTCACTCTGACTCTCAGAACATCCGTCTCAGTGGGAACATACTTGGGAGCAATGATTCTACTGATGTTCTCAAAGAAACTGGAGAGGGAATAAAAAAAGAAATATCACTTAGTGATCAGAAACATTTCAAATAATACGGTTGTTCCAGTACATGCCGTTTTAGGCTTTATGATTGCTTTAATGACAGACACAAAACTTGTCCAGTTATGTTTTGTGGTTTTAATTATCTACATTCACAAAGCTTTGGCCACAAAAGTTACATATTGTGTGTATTGCATAAATGTAAGATGATTGATTGCATGACAAAGCATTTCTATGCAATTCTAATATCCATTTGAAAATGTTCCATCTTTCAACAGCAGTAACTTCCAGTTAAGGGTGTTGTGGTGTTTAGAAATATTCTAAAAAAAAAAAATTAAAAAAAATACAGATTTATTAATGGTTAACTTCAAATTTATTTCTAGCAACATTAACAGTTTACATCAAAGCTTATGTCCAAGAAGTTATTACAAGTTGAGGTGCCGTCCGGTCCTGGGGAAAGTTACTTTGTCACAACAGTCTATTCCAATATTGCTGGAGAGGGAAATCAATGCGAGGTCCAGCAGAGCAACAACTGACTGCAAGACAGCGACTTTTAGATCATCCTCCAGCTCCTAAAACGTATTGCGTTCCGATAATGAAACTGTCACATCTTTCTCAGCCCAGCAAGAGTTGAGCCCTGTTGCTTTGGAGATAACAAAAAGTCCACCTTCACTTTATGTCAAAGACTATATGCACCAGCCAACACTGGTCACAATACAAAAGGTTGTATTGACTGTGCTAATGCACATTTCCCAGAATGCCTCTAAAGAAACCGCAGATGGACTTCCTGTTCGATAAAAACTGAGCCCATCTAGCACTGCACTCTTGATTGTGCGGCATTACAACCACTACTAACTGATGCTAATGTTTAACAGCGCTGGCATGAATTCCCTTGTGTAGGGCAGTGGTGGCCTAAAGGTGGGAGAAGCGAGGTTGTTGGCACACGCACGGTTTAAAACCAATCGCACTTTATGGCTGCATGAAGAGAGAAACAATGTCATCTAGCAAAATGTTTTCCACACTTCAGTTAATGATCCACACTTGAGCTGATGATGCAACAGACACTCCAACCAAATGATCTATGCAGAGTGGTGTGTTAGGGTTTCATGACACTGTGCAGGCTGCTTTTTTTGGTTGGTGAACAACTGAAAGGGCACAATTGCTGAAGGACAGCAATTGGGGCAAAAAAAAAAAAAAAAAACTAAAATAAAATGCTACGCCCACATACCAACTGTCCCACAGAGATGTTGAGTAAAACATGCTGGCTGTTGATTAAAAATCTCGATTTGGACATATCTCCCGTGCATCTCGATAATAATGCAGGTAAGGGTGCCATTTAAATACATTACATATCATTTAGTTGCACACCTCTGGAGCAACTAAGGGTCTTTGGCTGATGCAGTGGGATTTGAACGCAGGTCTCCCACACCAAAGGCATACGACATATCCACTGCACCATCACCCTCCCTATAATACTATGAAAGTGTCAAAACTCTTAACACTGGCAAATCAGAGCAGATAGGCTTTTTAGTGAGTGGGCTTTAAAGAGACAGGTGCTAAAACAGATGATTTCAGACAGAGCGTGAAGACAGGCAGTATTGGAAATAGTGTTTAACATTAAACACATAAACCTATTATTAAAAACCAAAAATATAAACATGAAGCTGAAAATGATCAGTGTTTCCAAGTAAGCCATCCATTTCTTAAAGACAAGTTTTTCCTCAGCACTTGCTTTACGGTTGCTCTGCATTTATAAGATGTGATGACATTTGCACCATCAGTCATAATTAGGTAGAATTGTGCAACGTAGATGACTCTTATTTATTAACGTAGATGACTCTTATTTTCTTCATTGTATGTGCCTTCTTATTTTTACTTTTTATATTATTTACTTAAATGTTATGTTTGTGTAAAATATGTCTTGTCTCCACCGTGGGATAGAGGAAACGCAATTTCGAATTTTTTGTATGTCTTGACATGTGAAGAAATTGACAATAAAGCTGACTTTGACTTTAGGCAATTCTACTCACTAGACTGCAGAGTCATTGAGCTCAAACTCGTAACCTCTGGCTGCAGCTGCTCGCACCCCTTGGTCGGCCCAAAGCGCACAGATTGCATGAGCCACAAAAGGTAGCAGCTCCTGGTCGTCTCCCAAACACTGACTGCAGGACAGGATGGAGCGCGCGTGCATCTGCAGAACATGGGACAAAATATCATCTAAAACACTAATTTTTCAAAGTCAAGGTTTTGTTTTCTCCCACAAAAAAATGTAATGCTCTACCTGAAGATACAAATATTTCTTGCAACATCAGAACGTGTCAGTATAGATTGATAGAGATAGATTAGACAATGGGTGTCGTATACAGACGAAGAGTGACATCTAGTGTGACAGTGAGGGGCTGCAATGAAAAGTGGGCTACCACAGAGCAGATTTGATTCAACTTTATTTTAAAAAAACGGTTTAATCTCTCCTCACCTTATTCTTCTTGTTAGCAAGATTAATCCTCAGCATCCCCATTCCTTGAAGAACAAACTTCATGGAGGTCAGCAGGTTGTCTAGTACTGCAGGCTACAGAGGGAATGACAGTCAACCTTTTGTCCCATTACTAATGCTGAAAAGTTGTTCAACAAATGCTTTATTTGCTTGCAGCTGTCCAATACCTTAAAATGTACGAGCTCCTGTTTGGAGAAACCATGACTGTGGATTATCTTAATCTGTTTGATTAGGGTGCTCTTTCCACTCTCTGCAGCTCCTGACACACAAACCGAAGACATGCTTCCACTTAAAAACGGAAACACTTCCCTAAAATCTGATAAACTACATTCATGTGATAAATGCCTTTTTTAAAAAAAAAAAACCCTTACCAAGCATGAGGAATTTTACCACGTTCATCTCAGTCCGGGCATGTTCACAGAGGTCTTGCTCTATTTTAGAGCTCTGCATTTTAGCCTTTTTACCCTCGTCTGTGATCTCCTGGTGAAGGCACATTCCCATGCACATCTGAGCAAAAATAATTTAGCTTTTACATGGATGCTTTGGGACTAAAACACCGACTGCAAAAAACTATAGTAACATTTCATTAACAATTGAGGATATGTTTTAGTAAGTGTTTAAAACGGACTAGCATTGGCAGATTGGATTTTTCTTAAAACATAGACCTAAATCTAAACTGAAAGACAAAATCTAGCATATTTTAAGGACAGATTTGTTGACAAAGACTTAAGGAAGATGCACCTCTCGCACTTCAGTCATATTTTCCAACACATATTAGCATTTCCAAATGCTAGTTTGGAAGTTGAACAATTGAATGCATGTTGTACCTGCAGTGGAGCTGGCAGCAGGCCTGTACCAAGACAGCAAAACATCACTCTGCGTTGGCTCTGCACACCGCTGCCGTTTGATTCCCAGCTTCAACAGCTAACAGAGTTAGCAACAAACAAACGAGTTAATTAGCTTCATTAAGAGCACGTGTGAACCCGCATTTGCTTTCTTGACAGCTTGCTTCAGAGAGAACCCCCCTAAAAAGTACACGAACACAACTTCACTTAATTAAATACATTTGAAAACTTACTCAGCAAATATGCAGTTAAATCTATCAATATTTACAAAAATGTTTTTCTATGATGAATATTTTGAATGATAGCATCTAGTCATGCCTAGCTGCTTTCAGTGGTGAAATGAAACTAAGTACATTTACTCAAGTAGGCCTACTTTTGAGGAATAATTTTGAGGCATTTGAGTTTTTTTCTTCCATTGTATACTTTATACTTTTACTCCACTGCATTTCAGAATGAAATGTGACATCTGACCAGTTACTTTTTAAAACAATGTTATAGGTAGGCCTACATCAGTTTATAAATTATGCATTGTTATAGATTTAACTACCGAACAGTATAACACGTTTATAATTACTAATTAACATTAAAATGCATGTACTCACTTGAACTGAAATGGTAAGGAATCAGTGATAATATTCCAATAATATATAAGATGATAAATGTTACCCTGATTGGGGCCACATGGCATAATACATACTTTTACTAATTTTGAATGCAGGTCATTTACTTTAAATGGAGTATTATTTTATTGTGGTACTGCTACTTTTACTTAAGTAAAAAAAAAAAAGGGTTGCAAAACATTCATACTGACTGAATGACTTTCTGGGCCATATAACGTCATGCTTCCATGTAAACGGGTTCTCAAATTAGGTAAATTTGCCCTTTTTCTCTCTTTTTGAAAAAGCTTACAGATCTTAGCTGGGTACCAATCTGCGGCTAAAATAATCTACACTTAATCACCTGACATTTAACGCACTCTCCGTGTGACTCATTCATATGTTGAAAAATTCAGATCCTTTTTTTCTGATCAAAGGTAATTTATGTGTCCAAAACATGACTTTAACCTTTCATTGTGTGACTAAAGCACAGCCTGCTCATTTACCTCAATCACTGAGGAAATAAATACGATGGTGCAATCCTCATAACCCCTGCCATTTTCTGTTTTAGGGAAATAAGATGACAAATAGCCTTTCAGATTAAAATGTTTTTATTATCAGCAATAGTATACTGTAGTCCAATCACTTTCTACAGTGTTTGTCAACTGGGAATTGTCAATAACATATACATCATAGCCTACACTGAATACATTCCAACTTGACATACAGACATATTATTATGCTTTTTTTTTTAAACATTAAACGATCTATACAGTAGTTAATGGAAAGGAGGTGAGTAAAATATACATTTTCAAAAAAATATTATTTAATCACATTTGATATAGAGACAGATGCTTAATTTTTTTTCAGGGTTCAATGACAGTAAAATGTCTATTTCATTATCAAGTCAACAACACTGAGCATCTGTAATTGTTTTAGTCTTAAAAGCAGTCTGTTAAAGCTCTGTAGTGTTCTCTATATTAGGATAAACCTTAAAGGAGTGTTGGTTTAAGAAAAAATACAATTGCACTCAAAAGGCATGCAGGTTTTGACAGTGTGCATTTTTGAGTTGAAACCCTAAAACAAAACGGTTCTTTTTGAGAAGTTAGTGCAGTCCGGAGTAAGGCCTGATATGTACATGAGGTCCCGAAAGAGTTTCAACACCTTTACACATCCAAACAATTCAAGTTTGATGCAGAGAAGCAGGGAGATTTCCTACTTCTCTATTGGTGTTAGCATCCTCCAGAGAGCCTGTAATCACCTTATGATACATTACATACAGTATATACATGGATAGATTAGTTGTCTATCTATTGCTGGGAAGACAGCAGCAGCAACCCCATGGAAATGACTAATCAAATCATTTCCTTGTTACAGTTTAATACCTGACCGACATCTCAGGTCCCCACACTTGCTAAGATAATAGTTAAAAAAATCTATATTTTTGAAGGCAACAAAAATAAATACTTCAAGAATTAAAAATATCCAAAGACAGAACATAGACATTTGAAGACATATTGATATCTCCCTTGTCTGTATGTATCATTGTTGATTGATTATTTGCATAATGCTGAATATGTTAATACCCCCCCCACACACACACACGCGCACACACACACACACACATATACACACACACACACACACACACACACTGTATACCTGACGATCCCACAGCAGACACACACACGCACGCACGCACGCACGCACGCACACACACACACACACACACACACACTGTATACCTGATGATCCCACAGCAGACTATATCACCCTGGCTTTAAACGGGCTGCTCTAAGCACTGCTGTTATTAGCCAGGATCGTCTGTGGAGGGTGTCATAACACATATAAAAGGGTTGATTTTACTGTACATGAGTTTAGAATAATTGAGCTTGTCAGTGTTATGTTGACACTAAGTCGATGGTGCTTGTTTAGGGCCTTCCTACAGCACAGCCTGGGCTCTTTCTTTAGTCTTTTCCTCCTCTTGTCGCTTCATGGCCTGGATCACAGCAATCTCGTTGGCCTCTTTCTTCTGGTTCCTTGCTTCAAATAGCAACCTGAATCAAAACAACAAAATTAGAAAATTAGTTATATATTTTTAATTACAACGGTACACAAACTGTCCCATTTAATTTAACTTAAAATGTTTTGCCCATTGCATATAATATAAAATTGTCTATTTCTGCCCTCAAGCCTCTGTGTTCTAGAAGTTGACAGGCCCCTTTTTTAACCTGTTTTTGATTATCCTCTGCACAATGGCATCTGTAGTGAGGCTGTTGACACTGTCAACGGTACGCAGGATTCCTTCCCTCCTCGGCTCCTGGATATGAAGAAAACATGATGCATGGATGTGATATATCATCTCTGCGCATAACTGTATTTCATGGAGGGTTTTTTTATTAAAAAGCGGTATGTGACAGTATTTAGAGTCTTACAGCATAAGGGTCGGATCCATCCTTGTCAGGATATATTTCTGTCTTTCCATGGCATACAAGATCCACCTGTGGATAAAAATATGTACTATTTTGTTCACTTTTAATTGCAGAGAACATTATTATCTAGTGGTGAGAGATAACTCTATGGCTTGTATTTACCTTGAAATGGTCCAGTAAATCTTTTGTGACTGCAAAGGGTGCACCAATCACTACTTCTGACACATACTGTGTAAAAAAGCAACACAACTAAATCAGAAATCAATCACTCACAATAAATTGCAGATAAATAAGATATAGTTGTAATGCACTGTGTTGATGGTGGAAGAAGAAGAACCTACTCGACAAGCAAGGACGCTGAGTGTTCTCTCGTGGACATTCATGATGGGGTAGTTTTTCCCTTTATAGCGGTTCACCTCCTTAAAAATATGAACAAAGAGAAAATATATGTGTCACAACTTGATTCAGGAAGGCAGTGAATGATTTACACAATTGAAAAAGCCAAGGAGACTCACCTGATCGAAGTGCAACCCCACTATAATGTATGGCTTTTCTGCGAGCTTATGCACTGCTTCCAGGAAGTCCACATGGCCAATGTCTAATTGGAGACTAGTCAAGGGTGACTAAGCATTTTAGGAAAGCAGACCTTTGATAGCAACAGTTCACAAAATTATGAATTCACACCATTCTGAAAGTGACACCACTGCTTTTATAAATGACAGTTACAGAAACATCTCAGTTTACTAAAGTGTTCATGCTTTTTGATTCAAAGGTTTTATTGTTGTTAGCAATAGTTTTAGTGAGGTTCTAAAATGATACGAAAGAGGTCAAATGCTCCTGCCACATAGATGATGGTGTCTCCGGGTTGAGGCTCCTGGCCTGAAGCAAACTGGATGATCTTCTGTGAAGTCTGCAGGAACTGAGACACCCCCGTCCAGGGACTGTGACCCTTCTGACCATGTGAGCCCCGTAATCAAGTAACAAGCACAATGAGTACAAACAGACCGTAGCAATCAGTATCGTCACTGGAATATCAGAATGCTGGATCATCATCACCACCTAGTGGTGTGAGTAGTAACATCATCTCTTAAATGTTCAATAGCTCACTTGCCTGTCCCCAAATCCTCAGCACATTTATTCAACCCTCTCCAAATTCACAGCGCTGCTGTGCCAATCGCTAATGTTCTAATGTGAAGAGACCCTCTAAAGCTTTCACACTATTTAAATCCCCAGCATGTTAACTCTGAGTTAGGTTCCCTATCCAGGAACAGAAGTGGCATTCACTGTTTACTGGCACAGCCAGCAACTTGATTATAAAGTGGGTCCACAGTAAAGGCCTTTGTTTAATAATGGTTGACATCTGGCCCACATAGCAACTTTAACAACTTCAAAGTAAGTAGGAAAAGGAAGCTAAAGAAGTTTTTACAGATATGCTAACTGAGAGTTTGGTAGTAAGCTGAGTATTGGATACTAACCAAAGCATTAAAATTAGCTGTAAATATGTTTGGTACCTACCTTTCCAAAGTTGTCTGTGTGCTGCTGATAGTCTGAACTATCCTAAAGAGAAGAGAGGTTTGAATTAGGTATAAATACATTCCTCTTTATTCATAATGCACGTTAAAATCCACGTTACAAAATGATTCACAACTTGGCCACATAATAAAACAGACGCCAAGTCATAAAATTATCAGGTTTTATTTGGTGTATAAAAACCAATACAGTGATGACTTGTTGTTCAAGGAAACAAAAAAAAATTCTAAGGAAATTCCAACTCAAGTACAATCAGGAAAGGCTTTTCGATAAAAGTATGTTTTGGAGGGCCCTAAAGAAGACTCAGCCAACCTGATTTACTCAGACAGATCATTCCAGAGCCTTGGGCCCTGCAAACGCTCTGTCACCTTTTGTTTTCAGCTAGGCCTCAGGCTCAGAAAAAAGACCTCTGCGCGAAGATCTCAAAGTCGAACCGGGACGTACAATAAAAGGTCAGGGATATAGGCGCTGCATAGTGGCAGTGAGATAAAGGCGTCTTGTTATCTTTATAGAAAGACTAAGGCTATACTTACAATGTTGCTGTGATGTGCTTTGGTCATCAGTAGCATTCTGCCAACCAGATCTGTGGTTGAAACTCCCTGGGTTCTCTTACACTCCCTGGAACAGTACAATACACAATTGAGCAACTTAAGAAACACATACACAACATATTATCCAGACTGTTATTATCTTCTGCATTTAAAAAAAAGGAAACTTGCCTGTACCGCCCTGACTTCTTCACCTCCTCATATGTGTCTTTCCCATCCACTGTTAGTGTTATATCATCTAAAACAACAATCATACATGACATACTGCTTGCAGAAATCAACAGAGCCCTGCATGTTACATCAACCAAAAATCTGTGATCTAGCATTATACTTGGAAATGACCAATGGTGTTTATGGCTATGAATCTATTTGTGTGTCTAAATGAGGACGAGAGGTAGTGATATACTGTACCTCCGTGCACACAGAAGTCACAGTTGTACTTGTCGAGGGTCTGGAGAGTGGTGACATAAGGCGCTCCTTCCACAACTTCATCCACCCATTTTATGGCCCGCACCATCTTATATCTTTCTGCCTGAGTGAAGACTGGCGGACCCTTGTGCTTCGCAATCTCACCTTGAAAACAAAACATGTACACAATACTGTTGTTGACACACACAAATATAATGCGATTAATAGAACAGAGAGAAAAAATTTCCATCTGATAAGCAGTTTTTATAGTAACGGAACGCAGCTGCGTCTTCGTCCTTAAGCTACGTTATTATCACTTCATCAGAGGGATAGATGGCTAATAGCTGTGCTGGTCCTAACTATGAAGTCATTCTTGGGTATCTATACTGTATACTGTATGTTTATGGGTAAGATGTAATTGCTGAGTAGGTGCACTACTGTTACAACAATCCCTGTACAGGGCACAGTGTTTGCCTGCTACTGATAGGACTGAAGAAGATAAAACAGAAGCTTCAGGTGCCATGGCTACACAGACTCATCAGCTCCAGGCTGAATCATGCACGGTAGGAAGGATGACAAAAGTTATGGACAGATGAGCTAGGCCTTAAAGAGAGGTGTAGGTGGACAATAAGTCAATGGTTCTGAGCCTTACTATCTGTGTGTACTCCAACGATGAGGTAGTCTCCCATGGCCTTGGCCTGTCGCAGCTGGTTGGAGTGGCCATAATGTACCATGTCATAGCTGGGAGGATAAGAAGATAAAAAGTAACATAAAAGTTACATAATGCTAGGGAGGTACAAGAGCAGTAGGAAAGGAATGTTTTTTAAAACAATTGGTTGGAAAATCAAACAAAAGAAAACTATTTCTTGAGTTATAGTCATAATGTTTGGCAGCCAATCAAAATTAAAACAAGTCCAGAACTTTTCTCCGTGCACCATGCTTTATTCCCGATGATAGCAAGATAGTCGTAAAAACTATTCTATAAAGCATTGTGTACTGGATTAGACTTGCCGTGATTTAATTTTTAAGATCAGCCTGTTCTCAGACTTAGAATCTGCAGCCCCTCTTCAACACTCAGATGTCTAAGTGTTTTTCAATGCACCAACAAGTTGTTTTCGCAACTTGCAGTAAATCTAACCAAAAAGAAAGAGTTGATTAAAATCCTGTGATATAAATAAAAAGCAATGACAAACTGGAGCGTAGGAGATCACTAGATGTTTTGGGTTATAACATGTAGATATTTATGATATTGTCAACCCACCAATGTATTTAACACACTTCATGTGATCTGTTAGTTACGTTATCAAAGTCTAAAGATAAAAAGTCAACAGCAGAGTGTGTTTCTTCCTCCCACTTGACTCCACCCAGGCTTTGATTCCATCTGTAGATAATTAGATTAGCCCAGATTGGAGACTGAGATTGTAACATGGTAATCTGGTAATAGAGAACAGATGGGCATTAGCCTTCCATCACTATTACTACTGCCAACAGCTGACATCAGTCTAATCATTTTTATTTCTGCTGTACTTGGAGCATGATATTGTTTAATATTCACAAAAAGAGAAAAAAGTGACTGCAGGTGTCACTGAAGATGCAATATGTTTATTAGACTCTGATCACTGCTACAGTAGCTACTATAACCATCAGCAATTTTGTAGCAGCAATTAACTTGGAGAATAACAATAATAGCAACATAATTGATGGCTGAAGGGAAAAAACACATTCAAATTGGCATCTGTGTCCTCTTTAGTTCATTAAATTACACGTCAGCTCTGTCATGGGTCAGGTGCAAAACAGCCCTATGAATATCATCCTCATAAATCAATGAAAAAACAGATGAATGCTGCCCTTACTACAGTTTGTGCAAAGCCACAACAGTAACAGAATCCCATGTTGTTTTCAGCCCCAGGCTATGCTAATGAAAGATAGCATCTGTGCCTTGCTGTGGTGTCACTATAGACCGCCTGACTGAAAACAGCCTTGACTGCACTTGAGTTTTATTTTAACACAAAAAAATAACAATTACCAGACTGTAGGGGCTTTTTTTTATGTGATTCAGATGTATCCACTATACTAAATGCAAGAACCACAAAAAGAGTTTTTTCTGTGCAAGTCTTGTGCTGTCAATCTGTTGAATTAGGATCCATGTGTGCAGGCTCTGAGGTACAGAAGGAACAGAAGAATGTAGTAGAAAGAGCATTTGGAGGTGATGAATAGGAAAGAAAACTCGGCGTTACATAAGACCAGGAGGCTGTTTTGGGGGGTGTTATACTACCTAGATGCCCAACATGTGTTACCGTATTCCTGTTGTATTTTTTAGCAGGAATGGATCATGACCAAGTGGTGATGAAATATTGATTAGTGTAACCTGTTTGTAGACACCCAAACAGCGCATACGCTTCTCAAGAACACAGTGATAGAATATAATGAGATATGTGCAGGAAATACCAGTTAGGGGAGCACAAAACTTGACATTTTGGTTTTCCTTTAATTCAAAATCTTAAATACCTGGAGTGATCAGGATATGACTAGTCTCATATAAGGCTGGCTGGAATGAATAAGAAACACACTGTTACTTCACTGAGGCTTTAAATAGCATATTTATAGTATAAATATAGCATTTATAAGTAGTCTAGTATGGATTAACTACCTTAGCAGAAACACAGTGGAAGAGGACTTTACACTCTTCCTTGATGATGATTCACTGACAGCTAATCTTTAACCCCATCACCTCTTTTTAGGTTGACAAATAAGCGCCTTTGTGAAGCAAAAAAGGGGCTGGGTCAAAGAAGTCTCAAGAGATGAACTGACTGTGCTCATTCCTTGGAATTTTCTCTCATACGACTGACAACGCTGGATGTCAGTAAGAGCGTGGTGGCATCCAGTAGGGCTTCAGGAAACAATGTGCTCAGTGAAGGGCATCGGGCACTGCTGCACAAGCCACAGTGGCCGTAGCAGGTGTGGGCTGGAGGGGTTAGAGGGGGTTAATGACATGAGCTCTGTTGACATTGGCTCTCTTTGCATGCTCACCCCACCGGTTAATATTCTGGCATCCCAAACATTCTGAAACATTCCATCAAACCATGGATAGGCAGCCACACCTAAATGACAGGAATTCTACAAGAGAAAGCCACAATAATCCTGGCCTTACTACACAGAATTTCAAAACATGTGTTTTTCCAGTGTACCATGGAGCCAAACTCTGTCCACCAAGGCTTGGTGTTTCTCCCAGAGGAGGCATCCTAAAGGCTCAATTCTTGTGCTGCAACAAATGATTTATTATCAATTTTTAGGTTTGTGTATAACGAAAGATAATAGTGAAAACTGCATATTAGAATTTCAAACAGCTAATGGTGACATATTCAAATAGATCATTTTATTCAGCCAAGGGTCGAAACCCAGTCAGTTATAATCACATATGGCAACAAAAAACATCCAATCATCTCATATTCACCTCATAGCCATAATTTGGACAGTGTTTCTGGATAGAAAGGTTGTTGCTGAGTTTTTCAATTATTGGGATAAACTACAAACAAAATTCCATTCTACTGTTTTGGGGCAAAACAGTACAAAAAAACACATGTTCCTATATGGGTAGATACCAGCATGTCTAATGACAAAAATACTGTATTCTTTTCTAGTTTAGGTGAACTAAGGGGAGGGGAGCCCGCCTAAAAGTGCCAAGGTGAGATGACTGAAATAACAGACTGAGCACAATACGTGTAGTAGGCTATCTGAGATGACACTAAAACCTTTTCCTTCCACCTAGACCAGCCCATTAAAACCTGTTCATTGTATTGAGCATCATTAGGCTTGAGAGGCCAACAATTAAGTGAGGCTGTCATTTTATAAACGAGGAGAACATTGCTGCTGTTGTGTGTTGGAAGAAATGTTTTAGTTGGACACTGAATTTTACAATGAAGATTGAAAAATATCTGTGATATATATTAGTCAAAAAGTATCATCTGAGCTGGAGGAGCAGAGTGAACAAAGCTTGACTTATTTTTAGCATTTGTTGTACATGTTTTCTGTTTTGCAAACTGATGTTCTCTGGTTAGGGCTGCCCTTCCCACAGATGTACACATTAAGCACCTGTATTGTATTAAAGACCGAGCCTGGCGCTATCTGAGCATCTTGCTGAACTTTAATACAATCCCTCATTATTCAATTACACCATGCTGAAAGAAGACACCTTGTTTTGTCAGTGTGGCATCATGGAAGTAATCCCACAAAAAGTCAAACTATGCATGTTCAGAGTGGCCTGTTAACCAAGTGGTCTGAGATGCATAATGTGTAATGGCAATGTTCTGGGTTTGAAAAAAAAATGTATGTGTGCATTATCATTCTGTGATGTTGTCTTAATAAATCTTTTCACAGCAGACATTTTGACTTTCCATAGTTAACAATGGCTTGTTATATTCAGTTGTCCTAGTAACAGAGAACTAGCATGCACAATACCTGGACCCTGAAACTAAGGCATCTATATATTGCATTCTGTAAATATGGTATACCAAATTCTACTTATAAAAAATAATATGGTAACACACATTTTCCAGTAATTAAAACTATTGTTACTGCTTTATTTAGCAACCACATCCAATGCTTTTTGGCCGATTTTATGTGAAACTACACATACATTCAACATTTAGCCATATGTCTTTAATAGCATTTTAATTATATGACTGCTAATTCCATACAACTTGTTGTTTCTTACTTAAGTAAAGCCCTGCATTAAGTGCAGTCGGTACTTACAATTCAATGCAATACACAAATTTGGCAGACAATTTTATCCAAATCACGTACAATAATGTGTCATTGCCAGTATACCGGTAAACTACAGAGTATACTTAGGGCTGGGTCATAGTTTGGTCTTTGGAGTCCCTCTATATGGCAGTAATGAGGTGTGGTGTTATGAGAGATATCCTGATGTTATTATATAATAATGTGTCCACTGAGGAAGAAAATTGAGACTAGGATGTCCCAATAATAATATAGGGTAAAGTCCTTAATTACAGTGGTTTATGTCTAGCCTATTGCAACTCTTATGGTAAAATACATAAACGAAAATATTCAATTAAAAGTTTAGTATTAACTGACATCTGTGGATAATGAAGCAGCAGTCCTGAGAGCTGTAACCTGCAGCAGGCCTGTCCCGGTGGTGACATATAGGTTGACACGTTCATTCTAACGGGTTTCATGCAAACGATAAGAACAATATTGTAGCATCATCATCACACCATTTATCATCCGTTAGGTTACTCACCAGCCATCGCACCACACCCGGATTCTTCGCCTCCTCTTCTCGGGACTGCAAGATGCAGTGCCTGGGGTCGTCCCTGCGTCTTTCCCGGCTGCTGTGTTCACTTGGTGGTGGTGATGTCCGTTCTTGATCATTTTTCAATCTGGTGGGTGATCACTTAAAGTGCAACTGTAGCTGCAAAGCGACTTCCTCCAGTTAAGATGGTGAACGGTGTCAGTTGTGAGTTCCCTTTCAGTGCAGGACAGCCGGTTTGTGTGTCGGCAGCAGCAGCAGCTCCAGCGGCAGCAGTGCGATGCGCCAACGCCTCCTTCATAGGCGACGCAACGACGCACGTCACGGTACGTCAAGTCTGCCAAAGAAAGCAGATAAACCACGACGGGAAGGAAGCACTGTTGATAAAACTCCTCGAAACGTATCGTTGCAGTTGTTTGATTTTATTTTGAAATGACCAAAGATGTGATGGTTGTTCAGTATGGAAGACTTGACACAGGTTGAATCGTACGATGTTGGTGCTGGTGCACGCAGCCGACATGTTGTTACATAATAGCGGCGTTTTCCACTGTCATGTGACAATATCTGGATTCCCACAGAAATAGCGGCTATCTGCCAAAGCTGTCTCTGATGACGTGCCAGTTTGTGGTCAGTACGTCCACTTCAATTTTCTGCAAGTTATCACTCTAAAATAACAACCATGTAACAAAGATAAGATATTCCTTTTATTTATTATAAGTAGGCTATGTGTTTAGCTAATGAGCCAACAATTAGTAGCCAATTTAAGACATTCTTCCTTTGTGCTTCTGGGGAAATAATCCGAAATAGATACGCTACGATGAAATATGATGATAAAGATAACATACAACAAAACAAAACAAAATTTAAAGAAATTCTAACTGTTAACAGACATGTAGGCCTATTATTATGTATTAATTTAGCATATAAAAAATATATAACTCTCAATATGCAAATATATACATGTCTTATATCTTTATTATACATTTCTCGTGTGTTGTTCTTTCACATCACTAAGACTATAGAAGTGTAAAAAATAAGCTAAGTCAATTATTGTGTGTGTGTGTGTGTGTGTGTGTGTGTGTGTGTGTGTGTGTGTGTGCGTGCGTGCGTGCGTGTGTGCTTCCCTCGGTGGCACCAGCTATCAGTTCGTTAGTCTACGTTTTTTTGTCAGACTTGGAGTGATACTTATTGTTCAATTCGAACCACATAGCCGATCTATATCGTTATTATATCACAGCTATGAACCAATCAGATTGCTTGATTCGAGCAACCTGTTCTATAATCATTTCGCAACCAAACAGCCCTGCAGTAAATGTTTATCTTGGTAAATATTGTGTAGCCTACTGTACATTTCACGTTGACACTCTTATCAGTAAACATTCAAAGATAATTGTGGTGTGTCGAAAGGTTATGTATTTGTCCAAAACAACATAACCATTCACTCATAATTCCACAATTACAAAGTGTCAACAAAATCTAAACTGTTAGTAGTTTGCATATGATTGCAAAGGGGTTTCTAGTGTTATAGCATGTACAAGGTACACACTTACAATTGACCCGCCTGGACTATAATAACAATATAGTGTGTGCAGTAAGTGTCACTTTGGGGTAATATTTCATAGTTTCAGAAAGACTATAATAACAATATAGTGTGTGCAATAAGTGTCACTTTGGGGTAATATTTTATAGTTTCAGAATCTCAACAAATGGGTTGAAGTTATTCCTTCTCAATTTGATAAAGTAAAGATGCACTGAAGAGGAAATCCTTCTGATAAGAGCGTGTGGCGTCATCTTATGGAAAACCCTTTAAATCCATAGACAGTGAATGGTTCAATCACACAAAGTCTTTACACTGAAGAGCCAGCAGAGGGAAACCCAGACCCACATATTGCCCATAAGCTGGAGCACGGTTAACTCCTCACAAGCAGTAATATTTAACATCCTGGTGCCGGTTGTCTTGTCTCAGGTTTTTCTTATTGCTGGAATGGCACTGACTCTGAAAAATCATAGTGTTTGTTATGAATCCCTCATATGGACCATCACAACAGCTTTACGTGATTCAAATAATTGCTGATGTGAACGAGGAAATCCACCCCTTGCCCAGTGTAGCATCTCTAATAAACAGGCATGTCCTCTGCCACGGTGACATTTGCAGAGCAGAGCCCCATGCCAAGCTTTGGCAGAGTAGATGTGCTAAATGAACAGTCTCTCGGATGGAGATGGCAACATTAATTGTACAGCAGGGCTGGGGTCTGAGAACTGGGGCAGGCACCTGCTGCAGAAGTGGGTGAAGATGAAGAATGCTGTCCTAGATTGCCCACCAGCTCACCTTAACCCAACCCGTCAAATTAATCAACTCTTCATAGGCCATCCAGTTGTCTGGGGCAGGCATCCAGAGGAGGGAGACAAGTCGGTTTTAAGGCACAGGTCAAAACAGACCTGTAGGAGCCTCTTTAATTTCAGAGAAGGAGAGAACAATACCACGCTGCAATAGTGCAGAGGCTCTGGGGTTTAGACTTGCCCTGCAGGATGGAGAGGAAAATGTAGCTCGTCTTCAGCCATCTGTCTCTTTGTCTCCGCATGTTCTCTCATGAGATGTGTTTTGAATGTGGTGGGGTTGAAACGCTGCTGAGGAGGGTGATGTTTGATGAGGTGCGCTGAGACAGAGGGGGTTTAGGAGGCCCATAGGGAGCACAGATGACTAACTCACTACTCCTCCTAATCTAGGACAAGCACACCTAGACATCCTTCATGACTCTAATGTTTTACTCGTGTCGGGCCAAAAATACGTCCACTGAGGTTAGCCAAAGTGGGTCGCCCAACGGCTTTTTTTGGATCACAGAAAAAGAAATCGTGCCATCTAAATGATGGCTGTCGTCTAAAACCCACCCTGGATGGCAAAGAGCCTTCCCCGCCAGTTTATTTTTACAAGAATCAAACTGGGTCAATGACGCCACAGAATATGACAAAACCCAATTTCAACAGTTTTTAAAAGCCTCCAAAGACAGAGTAGAAGTGCTTAAAATCCTTTTTTAAAACATTTTATTGGTCTTATAGAAAATAAAGTAAGCTGTATCAACAAACATACAATATATACATCAATAACTTAGACACCTCAGAGAATCACGTTTAAATCCACAGTTGTTACTGTTTATATATATATATATATGTATATATATATATATATATATATATATATTAATACATGGTACTTATCTACAGATTGCAAAAAGTACAATAATTTAATTTATAAATAGTTACCATTAACTATTGTCTGTTTTTATACAAATTACTGCAATATTTTATTACAACCCATACAGAAAAATAAGAAAAAACAGATAATTAACTTTGTGTTACTCACTTGAGTCAGATTGTTATACCTTTGAAACAACAACCCACTCCACAGAGTGAGAGCAAGAAACCTGCACAGTCAACTGTTTTCAAAGCATAATTTAATGAAAAAAGCCAATGTCTCGAGAGCTATTAAGTTCAACTTCCACACAAGTGCTGTTATTTATCCTCTCTAACATAATGCTTGTAAAAAATAAAAAATAAACAAGGAAAAAGCTATTACCAATTAAACATTAAATCTGCAGAACAAATGACAGTGTTAAGATCAATTTCAAATACACACTCAACACATAATGAGAACAGAAATGCTGTGGATGATGCTACAGCAAACAACGAGCATTAATGACTGGTGTAGCACACACACACACACACACACACACACACACACACACACACACACACACACACACACACACACACACACACACACACACACACACACACACACACACACACACACACACACACACACACACACACACACACACACACACACACACACACACACACACACACACACACACACACACACACACACACACAAATTTCATGTGGCCCTTGTGACAGAGTCTACTGTAGCATCCATTTCCCTCAGTGCACAAACATTTATATATTAGCAATATCTTTCATTCAGTTTTTGAAGTCCAATTTACAGATCCAGTAATTCAGCTAATTTAAGACCAGAGTAATTGGTGAGTAAGGCTTGAGTGCAATGATTTCTTTAAAACAATGTACACTATTACAGTTTTAACATGTTAGCTACTATAAACAAGGGCCAATTGCTCTTCCATTCAGGAACTCAAAATCTGAGGGTAAAATAAAAAAAACAACACATTTTGCAAAGAACCTACAAAACAGCAAGAATGATTAAATAACAGACCATAGTCACTTTGACAATATTTTACTCTTACATCTACTCTTTCACACCTTTCCACTGAGTTGCATATTAAGGGTCACTTTTTCACAATGGTCATTTCCTACTGTAGCTACATACTATACACCTGTATGTGTGAGAAAGAGTGAGTCCTCATCTCTAGCGGAGATTGAGAGATTGGTCGACGGTGCAGCTCAAACACCTTAGAAGACACTTGACACAAAAAAGATTCACTCCACAAGACTGCCACAGCAATAAGGACGCCAACATCAATACTGGGCTATGTCGAGAGTCAGATATATATTTTCCCACAGTTAACCAGTCAATGTACATAGCTAAGCATGTTGAGGATAGGACACTTGCACACAGACAGTATAACTAGCACCCAGGTCTCTAGCATGGAGTTTTGCTGAGGCATAGTTTTGAGACTGACTGTATTTTAACACCTGGCCGACACTATAAGACATTCTGACCAGCAGGAAAGCGAGATCCAGATGAAGTGCATTCTGTTAACTACTTTCACCTTGAGGTGTAAAACTGCTCCACTGTTACATTCCCTTTTAGAGGATCAGGAGAGTGATGCGACACTTGGCACAGAAGGAGCGCTGCTGGCAGCAGTTTATGATTGTAATTCTACATGGTCTTGCTGTGTCTGAGTGCAGATTGAAGCCCTTCATGACATGCTTATTATTAAAAAAAGAGGGTGGAAAAACATGAGCAGAGCTGCCATCCCTGCCTTTCATCTCAAATAGTTTTTTCATTTTTAGAGTGACCTGTTTTGTCCTGAGCAAAACAAGCAGGAGCTTAGTGCATACAAACCCTCAGCCAAACCCTCCCGCTTTCAATCTGACAGTCAATTTACACAAGTAATGCTGCACCATTTGGCGGTTACCCTTTAAGGTTATGGATGCAATTGTATCACTATAGTCTTGAGAAAGTTTCTCAACAACAATTGGGAGGGGAAAAACACTTAACTTCACATTATGTTTAGTCTGTGAAAAGCTAAATTTGAAGGGTTATTAATTGATATTCCTATTATCTAATTCCAACCAATGAAGTGGCTTAAATCGATTCTATAAACAAATCTTTCCAACAATGAAGTCATCTAGCTGCAGGTTACAGAGGATGTGTTTAGAGGGCATCCAGCACTAGGTGCAACCCTTATTCAGATTCTTCAATGACAGTATCACTTTAAGCTTCAGTAAAAGTCACTAATTCCATTTCACCCAATTCTGTCTTACATGGCTCAATAGGGTAAACTCTTAATGACAATATGATTTGTAACTAACACCAAGGAAGGAGGATATTACAGATGCCAATACGCACAAAGACAATTGACCTTGTTTACACCACCTAGTTTAGCTCTACAGATTTGTTTTAAATAGCACAGCATTGACATCTATACAGTGAACGACACTGCCAACTTGTCACTTAAACATCACATCACGCGCTACTCCACAGTACGCGCCTAGTCACTAGAAAAAAGCTATCAGACTTCAATAGTAAGCCACTTTCGGTACAATTGCAAAAAAGATGTCACAGGATTTTTTTTTTATGTTTTCTTTATCTGTATTTCTATAAACAATGGAAGGTAATCTACCTAGTATTAAAAACCAAGAACTCAACAATAGACAAAGTTTTCTACATCTTAACAATTCAAACAGTAAAGCTTGTGTAAAGATTTTCTTTTGGAAATATCTGTCGGCCCCGGTCAACAAGTAATTACAAAACAATGTATGTGTATATATATATATATATATATATATATATATATATATATATATATATATATATATCTCGAAACAACTTGAACATATTTTCTCTATGAGCAAAAATTATGTTTCAAAATGTTTGTGGATTTTACTGTCCCCACAAAACATGAGGATATTACTGTTATAACATTCAGGTATTCAGCTATTGTAAAAGAATCTTGTCATATTGGAATGGCACTCAGCTCTGGAACAATATCATTAAGAACTGCTGATCATTTTTTAACATTTCCACTTAACCATAAATATGCAAGACCTCTTTGTATTTTCAGTGCATACGTATATTATTGCATCTACCAGTCATATTGATAATGACAAGCCTGTCACAGATAAACAGAAATAAATGCTAGATTTGGGAGCATTATTTCACAATTATTTTCTTGACAGGCGACCAACAAAAATGTTTTGGGTTAGTCAGGCTGTTATGAAGACATTTGGAGCATCCACACCAAGAGTTTGTGACCGTTGTCATTTATCCAAATTTAAGTCAGTGCATAATAACAACCAAAGTGGTTCAAGGGTGAGGACTAATGTCTGAAACATATTATTGTTGTGAGACTTTACAAATGCCAATTCTTAGGACGGAAAAGTCTTAAGAGCTCAGTCTTAAGGAAACGGACACATCACACACAGTACCTTATCAAAAATCAACAAGCTATTTAATGGTCTGAATTTAATTCCACTTTGTACTTTTTATACTCAATATTTCCATCTTGAGTATTCTTAACCACTATCTGCTTTTTAAATGAAATGTTTCAGTATTGCCAATATGTTGCTATTCTTCAACAACCAACTGTGATGTCCTAAATCGCACAACTTGACTGTGTCACTTTAAAGCAGAATATGTCTATTGACAAGTACAGACTGCTGAGTAATGCTTTAAAAGTGAATTTGGGAAGCATATTATTAGTGTTAGTGTCAAGGGTTGAAACCGAGAACTTACACAGGTAGTCCTGCAGCATGTTACAATGCACTGACTAGTTTAGTCTTGAAAAACTTCGTCCCGCCCTTTCTGCTACTACGACCTAGCCTCCGTTTTGGATTTGACGATAGTGATGACGCTGGTGGCACCTCCTTTACCAGGGATGAGGGGTCCTATGACAGAGGCCATAGGTCCCCTGGCTGAGGTGACAGGGTTGCGGGCCACAGTCCTAGCAAAGCTCTGGAGGGCCTCATACTTTGAACGCAGAGCGTCCAGCTCCACCTTCATACTGGCATTCTCTGTAGCGAGCTTGTCCACTTCCTGCTGCAGCAGAGCCTTTTGCTTCTCCAGCTCCTCTTTCTGGGTGACACGCTTCACCCGGCAGCTGGCAGCATAGCCCCGGTTCTTCAGGGTACGCCGCCGCTGCTTCAGCTGAAGGATTTCTTCCTTGGTCAGGCCCCGTAGATGCTGGTTTAGCTCACGCACTGACATGGTCACCAGCTCGTCGTCGGTCAGGCTGGTGCCATTTTCCCCTGGCTCCCGCTTCACCTAGGGGTGGGGATTAGTTAGTTAATGTTGGTCTTTTTTCTTTAAAAAAATAAATCATATATATATATATATATATATATATATATATATATATATATATATATATATATATACATATATATATACATATATATATACATACATACATACATACATACATACATACATACATACATACATACATACATACATACATACATACATACATACATACATACATACATACATACATACATACATACATACATACAGGTAAAAGCCAGTAAATTAGAATATTTTGAAAAACTTGATTTATTTCAGTAATTGCATTCAAAAGGTGTAACTTGTACATTATATTTATTCATTGCACACAGACTGATGCATTCAAATGTTTATTTCATTTAATTTTGATGATTTGAAGTGGCAACAAATGAAAATCCAAAATTCCGTGTGTCACAAAATTAGAATATTACTTAAGGCTAATACAAAAAAGGGAGTTTTTAGAAATGTTGGCCAACTGAAAAGTAAGAAAATGAAAAATATGAGCATGTACAATACTCAATACTTGGTTGGAGCTCCTTTTGCCTCAATTACTGCATTAATGCGGCGTGGCATGGAGTCGATGAGTTTCTGGCACTGCTCAGGTGTTATGAGAGCCCAGGTTGCTCTGATAGTGGCCTTCAACTCTTCTTGCTTTTGGGTCTGGCATTCTGCATCTTCCTTTTCACAATACCCCACAGATTTTCTATGGGGCTAAGGTCAGGGAGTTGGCTGGCCAATTTAGAACAGAAATACCATGGTCCGTAAACCAGGCACGGGTAGATTTTGCGCTGTGTGCAGGCGCCAAGTCCTGTTGGAACCTGAAATCTCCATCTCCATAGAGCAGGTCAGCAGCAGGAAGCATGAAGTGCTCTAAAACTTGCTGGTAGACGGCTGCGTTGACCCTGGATCTCAGGAAACAGAGGACCGACACCAGCAGATGACATGGCACCCCAAACCATCACTGATGGTGGAAACTTTACACTAGACTTCAGGCAACGTGGATCCTGTGCCTCTCCTGTCTTCCTCCAGACTCTGGGACCTCGATTTCCAAAGGAAATGCAAAATTTGCTTTCAGAAAACATGACTTTGGACCACTCAGCAGCAGTCCAGCTCTTTTTTCCTTAGCCCAGGTGAGACGCCAGGCTGTTTCTTGGTCAACAGTGGCTTGACACGAGGTATGCGGCAGTTGAAACCCATGTCTTTCAAGCGTCTCTTGGTGGTGGATCTTGAAGCACTGACTCCAGCAGTTTTCCACTCCTTGTGAATCTTTTTTTTCACAATCTTGACTAGGGCGCGGTGATCCCTATCGCTTGTACACTTTTTCTGACCACAGTTTTTCCTTCCCTTTGCCTCTCTATTAATGTGTTTGGACACAGAGCTCTGAGAACAGCCAGCCTCTTCAGCAATAACCTTTTGTGTCTTTCCCTCCTTGTGCAATGGGTCAATGGTCGACTTTTGGACAGCTGTCAAATCTGAAGTCTTCCCCATGTTTGTGTAGGCTTCAGAACTGGACTGAGAGACCATTTAAAGCCCTTTGCAGGTGTTTTGAGTTAATCAGCTGATTACTTTGTGGCACCAATTGTCTTCAAAATTTAACCCTTACACATTATTCTAATTTTGTGACACACGGAATTTTGGATTTTCATTTGTTGCCACTTCAAATCATCAAAATTAAATGAAATAAACATTTGAATGCATCAGTCTGTGTGCAATGAATAAATATAATGTACAAGTTACACCTTTTGAATGCAATTACTGAAATAAATCAAGTTTTTCAAAATATTCTAATTTACTGGCTTTTACCTGTATATTAGCATTTAACATAGCCTTTCTCACAATATGACAAGTTTAAATCATACATGCTAATTACCTTCAAGGCCTTGTTTCCCTTGTTTATGGTAGTCATGCCACGAGAGCCGCGTCCACCTATACTGCTGCTTGGTCTGTGGGTTAGAAATGTCACCATCAGTATAATGCCAGAAAGCTTGGAGGAATGAAGAAAGGAGGAACATTTATGTGAAATAACAATGTATTGTCTGGCAAAGATGCTACAGCATGACAAAGTCCTTTAAATACACAAGGAACAAAGTGGGTCAAGGACTTATGACTTCCTTACAAGTGATGCAAAGTCAGTTCAGCAAGTGGTACTGTACTGGACTATTGCTGCAGCTGTCACTATGAACAAATACCTTGGTGGTATGTATTTCCCCCTCCACCATTGGTCTCTCACTTGAATCCTGCTCTGCATTCAAAACAGCAGACATTTAGTTGACTGGCAGCAATTCACAAAGATTTCTTGGAAAACAAAAAGTATTTGTTAAGTGCAGCCGCTGAGAGCACAAACAACAGAGGATGTGGATGGACTAAAGCAAAGCCTTCAGCCTTTCTGTTGTACATACAACCTCAGCTAAAATATATCACAGAGGGACACAGGGCAGGCTTTCATCTACTGTACAAGCTATCCAGTCACACCTGTCTAGACAGGGCTGCACTGCAGTTTATTCTGTCATGCCAGTAGTGAGGGAACACCAAGAGAAGCTTTGCAGACGAGACATCCAACCCAGTGGTGTCAAGACAGACATAAGACTGGGTGCCTTCCACCGTGTGAGCTCTGCCACAGGATATGTACGTACATACACGCGCACACACACACACACACACACACACACACACACACACACACACACACACACACACGCACGCACGCACGCACGCACGCACGCACGCACGCACGCACGCGGCCCTGAGTGCTTTACACTACACACAGTACATGCAGTGTCAGCGACACAGGCACCCACCACAGTCAGCCTAGCCAGCACTTTGCCTCTGTAAGCTGATTTACACAGCCTAGCAGTGTGTGTTTGCACTGAGCACATAAACAAATGCGTGTGGGCTCATACAACTTTTTAGCAGGAAACAAAGGAATCCAAAAAAGAATGAGTTGTAGCTCTGAAGTGCACTAAAATGGCCAGGATATTTCCATGGCAACAAACGGGTGATACAGGTGAACCGGTCACCTGAGCCAAACAGTCAGAGACAGACGCTTGTTAAAAATGACCTGAATACGACACTATCACACAGGCTGGGGACATAACATGAGGTCAGATTGTGACTCGCATTCTTGATGCTTTCACTTCAAAAACTCCTCTGGCTTCTCATATTATGGCAATGTTTCCCAGTGCTGCAGATACCCATATATATATATATATATATACATATATATATATATATATATATATATATATATATATATATATATATATATATATATATATATATATATATATATATATATATATATATATATATATATATATATATATATATATAATAAATAAATAAATAAAAACCTTTCACGTTCTTCAGAGGACTTTTTAAATGTGATACTTTCATCTCTGTTGAGTTGGCTATGAATAGCTGACTGATAGTAACACCTACCTTTCACCGGCCTTTGTGGTGACTCATTTCCAGTAAGCATTTGGACCACAGATGCAAAACATAATGGGATAATGGTCTGCCTGATGATGCACAGATAATGGACAAATAGACAGGAAAGTACTCCACTAATAGCTACTGAGATGAGAGTATGCAAAAACGGCTGCTTCTGCCAAATTTCAATATAAGCCTATCATTTTCCCCTTAGCCGCCTAGACGCAACATTGTTCAAAAAACAGATAGAATCTTGAAATTGCAGAGAGATGACACATTGTCCAGGTTGAAGAGACGTATTCTGTCACACAGCTGTGTAGGGTGACATGGTAGGCATGGCTTGGCATGGCTGAAAGCTCACCATATGACAGTGTGGAATGATTGAGCCCAGGCTGCAACCCTCTAGCACAGGCTGCTGCCAACAGACGGCTACCAATGACAGGGCATGGCAGCACAACACAGACAAGGTCCAATGCACAGCTGCTCCCTTCCACTACCAGGCATGTCATACCTCACAGAGACAAAGAGGCATGCTCACATAAACACAGAGATGAAAAGAAAGGAAAAACACACCTATAATCTTCCCCCAAAAACAACGTGACAGAAGAATTTGAGCTGATTTGATTGCAACAGAATGCCCTTTCATTTGTTCACCCTCTTAACAGTCACAATCGAGGACACTAGACACAAGTGTCTTCCTTGCACATGTACTGTATTACATCCTGTAATGATGATTACTCCTGATGATTTCAAGTCTTTTGTGTGTCTAGCAAAAGGAGCATGAGACTTATGCTGCAGCTTAGCGCATAGGGCCAGTAAAGGTAGGGAGCAACGCAGCCAGGGACACAGACGTCTTTTGTAGGTGCTAGCTGAATTCTTATGTATCGCCTGGAAGAACGCTGACAAATCAGAGCTGATTGCCTGTGGAGGAGAGACATCACACCCACAGGAAATAGAAATCGCTGAGTGTGGTCACCCAGAGAAAGCGAAGGAGGGGATGGTGAGAGAGACGGACAGTGAAAGGGAGACAGGCAAAAAGAGGGTGAGAAGAGAGAGAGAGCAAACAGCCTTGTGAAACATGCAAGCTCAACACATTTAGAGGAGCTTGAGAAGAACAGGTTGAGAGAGAAAAAAATACTGATCTCAGCAAGGACCAAAACCAAGGTGCCAATTAGGAAGTTGTGAAGTTGAACTAACACGACGAGAGCAACCCAGCCAACCTTCAAAAGCTGTCTGTGTTCATCTAAATCTATAGAGAGCAGCTCGCGAAGGTGGGGTCGGCTGAGGTTGAGACTCGGAGGCGGGGCTCCAGTGGGATAAATGCTGATGTGACATGATAGGTCGGGCCTTCAGCCCGTGTCACGCTTTAATGATCTCATCCCCGCCACAGAATCTCTCCAGGGGGGCTGCCAAGGGTGGACACCATTAGCTAGAGGACCCTTTGTTGAGGGGAAACCGAGGCTACAGCATCCACGCACTGCGTCCCCTGATGAATATTTATCACTGTCGTTCACCGCCAAAGGTGGGGGTAGAAGACAGCGGTGGGGGTGGGTGGCTGAATAAAGATGCTCAGGAGGTGATTCTTCAAGGATACATCCAAGGCTCTTCCATCAACGGCTGTCTCAAAATGGCGGTAGGCTTGTGGGGGCGGCAAGGGGGGGGGGGTAGATTTCTGGTACTGGAGGTGGCATGCATGGTGGTTCAGGGCTGCAGGGAGTGCCATATCCACTTGACAGCGGTGTAACAAGATTATCAGGGCCATAAGAGCAAACAAAACCCCCCGCAACCTGCCTCAGAATCCAGATTCCGACAGCGCCTGCTCTCTGAATACTAAACATGACTAGGGAGGACTAACAGGGCGCATGCTTTACTGAGACATGACAGCGGATTGCATATCACTTAACTAAATCACATGCACATGTATCAACACACAGAGAGGTTACAAAAACACACAAGCACATTTAACTTGTCATACAATTCTTGAAAAGAAGCGTCCGAGCACTTGGCACTGGCAGCTTGCTAATGAAGTGAACAAAACTAGACAGTGGAGGTGCATGCTGATGAAAGACCGTTTTCAGGAAAGCACAGGGAGCATTTAACAATGGCAACTCAGTTCTGTTAAACGAACAACTGAATAATTCACATCAAACAATGTATTTCACCCCAGAAGAGCAGATGCACAATTTGACTCATATGCTTAGTTTAAATGACTTTCCTCTGCTATGACTAGTCTAGACTTGTATAGCTTTGTACGGCCACAGAAAGAGCCATAGGAGCCATTGCCCAAATGTAAATTAGGCCTTAGATTATAGATTTAGTGCAATTTTCAATTAATTGCATTTGCTAAACCTGCACATCTTAGACAATTAACACAACACTAAAGAAGAGAGCTGGATGTGAAATCAGTAGGATCACCTATTCAGTTTCCCTGATCAATAATGTATGAGACTTGTAGCCTCTCGCTCCATTATCATGGACTTTCCACAGGAAATAGAATGATAATAACCACAAAGATACTGAAAATCAGATGATGACATAAGTGCGTGAAAAATAAAATTGTCAGCACTTTCTCATTATGCTTTGGCTCATTCATTTATACCGTGGGCCTATTTGTTCTCTGTGTCCACTTGCTCTGTCAGGAGTGTGGTGCTTTATGGAGACAGCCAACATTTCTCCCTTCTAATTCAGAGTCAAAAAGATTGTCTAGATATTTAGATCTAATCATTCCTCCCTTCAGCTAAGTGAAGTCAATTATCAAGCAAGCTACATGTGTTGGGCACCATTTAACCACAAATTAAAAATCAGACTCTTCTGATAGCTCTGGAAGAGTTACTGGAAGACTGGTGTAAACTTGTGTGTGTAAAAAACAGTGTGCGAGTGTGTCTGTGCAAGAGAAAGATTCGATGGGAAGAGGTGAGGGAAGATATTAACTACTAAGTATTCAGAGCGTGAAATAAGAGTGACAAAAAGAGGGAGAGGGGAAATCATTCAGCTGCTTTCAGAGGGAAATGTGATACTCTTGTAGTAGAAGGGAAATACTAAGCTAATACTTTTGACCAGTGGAGGTTCGGGGCAGCACTACAATAGTGCTTAACTAAAATTGTATGCCTGCCTGACTATGACAGGGTATGAATAATTGAAGGGTTAAACGGTTGTTAACAACAATCTGTACATTATCATATCATTCTGACCGGCAGATGAAGTCTTGCTAGATAAATAGACAGATGCTGAATACGATATTTAATCAAAATGCGCTACAATCAACAGATCAGCAAAGAAAAAAATGGGCTTTCTGAAACAAGCTCTTTTCTCACATGCTGTAAATAAAGATTTGAAAAAGACAGATGCTGCAAAATAAAAGAAAAATATGCATGCTTATACTTCTAAGCAGCTAAACTTGGGCCAGTAGCTTTGGTAGCCTAAATGTTTCCAATTTTACAAAACATTGTATTTTAAGAGCAGGGTGGATGTAGAGTCCTTGAAAAATTGTAATACAATCAATACCTATTGTAATAGTAATATTTCTTTGAAATACAATTATTTTTGATGCGATCATTTAGAGATGTCAATGTAAAGGGATCATAATAGTCATATTTAAATTTAAAGCACCGGCATTTTGGCAAAGAATTTAATAAAAAAAAAAATTGTAGTCAAAAGATTAGACCTTCCTTTCAGGATTAAAGCAAATGGCTTTAGGCTAATAAGTATAATTATAACAAATGTGGTGATTCTCAATCTCAAAGTTATTGGCAAATATAGCTCTGTTTCAATCACAAAGTAAAGCCAGACATTTTTATAATTTATATATTTTATATTTGATTTTATTGTAATAAGGAAACAAACGGTAAACAAAAGCAGAGAAAGTTAAATATCTGTAGAAAATCTGTAACTTTATGTTGTTTCCTGGTGCACAATACTCCACATTATTTTTTAAATACACTCAATCATTTTATTATTTTTTTATAAAAGGTTTACATACATGGCCAAACACTTATTGTATTTGATTAATTGTCACAAGGTGAAAATAGACACCATTACATGATGTACTATAATAAACACAGGCTCTGAAAAAGTTCAATATAGAAGCTTGTATGGTATACAAATGCATGCGGCCTATTTGTCTGGAATTTGTATATAGTTCATGTGGTTTAAAGTAAAAACATGAATCACACCCCTAAGAGATGTTGTATTTTTTGAAGTCACTGATAATCTGAAGCTTATTTAAAAAGGGACTTGGGTTAGACTGGTTTGCAGTATGTTGGTGTTCAATACATACAGAATCTATTTCCAAGTTCAGAAGCTGCGGTTTACTCTCGAAGCACCTCTGTTAGTACAAGTATGACAGGAGAATAGACTTCATTGGCCTTCCACAGTATCTGCCTGGAGGACTTGATTAAACAGGAAGAGAATAGCTCTTGATACCGCAGTCTTACACTGGCAGAGGAAGTAAGGGTTGCAGGCAACCCACACACTGGCAAAATATCCACGAGCTTTCCAACACTGGTTGCATACATATTCAATGCATATTGCATTGACCTCACAGCAACCGCGCAGCCTTTGCAGCACAGAAGGCAAAACTAGATCGGACAAACACATTTTTCAATATTTAAAGTAAAATTATACTGAAACAATTCACATCTTTGACTGGTACAACTGCACAGCTATGATTTGAGGTGGGTTATTTTCCATTAAAACACAAGTTGTGATCATGCGATCAAACAAACAGAGCTCTGCAGCATCACTGAATAAAAACAAAAACAACAAATGTATCATCTTATTTTTCCTGTGGAGTGCTTTGATTCAAATGCAGTCCGTTATCTAGAGTTATTACCTGGGCTGGAAGTAACAAAGATGCTAATTTCTATTAATAGCATTGCCACCACTCAGTTCAAATTATGGCAAGTGATTGATGATGTCTGCCTACAGGATATTTGATGGAGCCTCACACTCAATGTGGTTGTCCAAAAAGACATATCACTTTAGAATGTTGTCTCAATTAATGATCATGCATTCAGTACCAAGAATTTTAACTCAGGTTCTCAATGTAACCTACTTCTCAGTTGCTCACATATTTTAGCCTGAACTGAAGCTTATGGCGTTTTTTCCACTGCATGGTATCTACTCGACTCACCTCGACCTTTTTGGTTTTCCATTACGAAAAAAAGTCCCTGGTACCTGCTAACAGGTACTTTTTGTAGTACTACTGCCTCCAGGTTCATTAGAAACGAATTTGCCTTCTGTAAATCAAAAACGACACACCTTCAACGTTCTCTGTGTGTGTGTGTGTGTGTGTGTGTCGTTAGGTCACGGCAGTTTCCTGCTATGACCACGTATGACCAGCCACAGCTCGCCTCTGGATGAAGCGGTACTAATCGGCAATGGAAAAAAAGAGGACAGGGCACCGCGGTCGGGTCGAGGTACCATTAATGGAAAAATGCCATTAGACACTAGTAATTAAAATCATATATCAGAGATGGTAGAAGTGGAAACAAGACGGTTAAATGGTCTAAATGATAAACCACTATTTTGTAAGAGTAAGGTCACAAGTTTGATCCCATCCACTGATGAGATGAAATATTTCTTAACAAGAAACTGAACTCCAAACTGTTCACCACAGGAGCTTTAGCTCAATATAAATAACTGAATAAAATTTCAAATAACTAACAAGTTGTATATAGCAATAGAGATTACCAAAATACATTTTTATTGATTTTATTTTTGTCACTCTGCTTTTTATTTTGTATGAATACATGCCTGACATTTATAAATGTAAAATATTGTCAATGTGTTTACTGGTGCCAGTAAAAAGATATTGGCTGGACAGAGCAAATAATAAAAACATGAATGCTGGCTCCTGTTGCATGTAGCATAATTTAATGAGGTAGAGAGTACAAACAAAGCATTTATTCAAGAAACCCACTGTCATTTACAAAGAATATTTTTGTTTTTAATAAAGATCCAATCTAGACAGTACTAATAGTCTAATGATCTGCCTGAGCTCCTTTCCAATGTGGGTTATACACTTCTTATCTTAGAACAAGGTCTGGTTATCTTTAACCTCCTTAGAACATTTTAAACATATCCAGCCGAGAAAATATCAGAACATATAGTCTTCCAAAACTCTCAAAAGTGATTCTTCCCTGCGTTCCTGGTTTATATTGACTTAGCCTCTTGTGCAAATATGAATATGGTTAAATCACTTGTTTTAATGTCAGTTCACCAGAAATATGTCTCAAACATTAATTTGCCAAGATAAAAGTAGGTTACATTAAAAAACAGCAGCCAGTGCACAGCTCTATGCTTATGCTCTCTATGTTCTGTCCAATATTGGCTAATCTTAATTACAAACACACAAGAGCAGCAATGAACATGCCAAGTCTAACTCAAGTTCCAAACAGAAATTCATCAAACACACTTGCTACTCTGTCTGGATGAAAGTATTACTTTGAGAAGTGGAGCGGGCATATCGCAATGCTAAGCAATCATAATCCGCACTACACTTGCAAAAGGTTTCATCACCAACATTCCCTGCCTATTGCAAAAAAAATAAAATAAAAAAATATATATATATATATATTGATCTTTTTCTCCCTTCCTTCCAGGCATTCCCATTTCCCTGTGCAGCTTAAGCAGCAATTTTGTGTACAAATCTCACATTTGTGTTTCTTTCTGGAGGCTACTATTTGTCCTGAATAGGCGTAACTAGTCCCAAGTCACATCTGTGTTAGCCATGCGGAGGTGTTGGTGGCCAGACTGTACTTTATTCTGTGTAAAGTCTTGCCTCATGTTTCATCAACCTCAAATATCCCTCCCACCCTCCAACGCCTGCCCAGTCTGAACAACGCCACTGCGTATGAGTTGTGCACTCAGTTCACCTCTATGGGATCCAGCCTTATTTTATCTTCGCTACCTCAATGCAAGAGGTGATAAATCTCAGAGCTGATCTCCACCACTCCCTGCCTCCATCCACACCCCATTGCCAGCCCCATTGGGCTCTTATATGGGCCCTCATCTGTTCTTGTTACCTGCAGAAAAAGGCAGAGATGGACATTACACTTTATTGCAAAGCCGAGCTTCTGATGTAGGGCTGGCCGGTCTGCTAAACACACTTCAATACCCCGCTCGCATGAACAGAGATGATGAAACAAGTGTGATATCTGAGTAAGAATGGGCAACTTCTATCTGTTTAGCCCTGCCTATATGCTCAACAGTTTCCAAGGTGACTTTTCAAATTGCACAGAGATTCTCCATGGATAATTCATTACCTGCACTCCATAAGCGTGCACTCTAATAGGCAGCAAATTTCATCATGTCACACACAGGGAAACAAGCGCATCTGCCAAACCAAAATAAATCAAGTGTTATACTCACTTATATGGTTATAGTGCATTAAATATTATCACAAGCAAGCTGGAACACTATAGTATTAAGCGTATTTAATTACAAAAATAAAAAGGCATTTACAGTACGCCAAACACACCAAAATACATATTTCCTACACCAGCATTTTGTTTCAAATACATACATTTTGTGTTTGTTTTCAACTTCCCATACATCCCATAATTACACTTGACCCAATTTAAACAGCCACTGATTGCAGGACTCCATTATAACAACACAGGCATAATATATTGCTTATCACGCATTTTTTTAAATGGATTTGACATCGCAGTTGACATCTAAGCACTTAGTCTAAATGTACTCACACCCTGGTTTGTTGATGTACATCATGACAGCAATGCAATAAAATGCTCTCAGGTAATGTAGATGAGGCTGTTGATAAATGCATGATGGTCATCACTTGATGCTCACGGCTTGATGACTGACTTGCACGACAGATCAGCACCATTTCGATCCACCTCCTTAAACGACGGCTTGGTGATAAACATCGACCCTTATCCACCGAGCAGACCTTTGTCCGGTGGTGCCATATTTCGGGGTGGATTCTAATAACGTCTTATACATCATTGTGATGATTCAGCACGATAAAAATACCGCTGCTTTATTTATTGGCTCTTATAATAAAACAATAGCCTACTGTGGTTAACAGCCTGGGTATGTTATTAAAGCCAAGGACGGCGGGTTTGGTACTGCCATTGTTTCAATTTAACCACTGGTTAAATGAACTGTCACTTCAGGTGAACCAATTCATTCCGAAACGATGGTTTGGAAGCATTTCCGAGATGAAATCCACGCATGCATTTAAAAAGCATTTAAAACACATTGCTCTGATTTAACATCACATTCATGTTTGACAGAAATGTTATGATAAAATTACTGAAAACCAACCTGGTCTCGCTAAACCGCTGCCTCGGCTTGCGCTTGCTCCTTTTCACAACGAGGTGATGAAGCAGCAGGTTTGAATAGCAAGAAGCGCATGAGTTGACAAGCCACCAAGAAGCGCTGTAATACAGTGGACACGCGACGTCTTGGCAAACTGTATATCACAAAAGCAACCAGTTACACAGTTGTGTCATTCCACAACTCCTCTCAACGCCTGCTTGTGAAAGTGGCAAACAACTCCCGCTTACAAAACAAGCAGGCGAGGAAATCCCCGTGCTCAGCCTTCCTACTAGAACTGTAGCAATTCAGCACCACGAGCGATTCCTCACCGGGAAAAATCGCCGTTTACGCGGGAAACCACTTGCTACATCAAACCCAAAATCTGAATGGCATTTTCATTCGCAGCTCATGACTTGTACAAAAGATTAGCTGCCATCTCAGCATAGTAGAAGCCCAACCGTTGTCAGTCCCCAACGGCCACACAAGCATTTCCGGTAGAAACTTTCAAAATAAACCCAATACTTATGAAAACATGTCCGTTAAGCACTCAAGTGATGCGGACACTCTTAGTTTGAAGACACCGTCTGGTATAAATCTGGCTACCTTGACGAGGATAGATGCAAGAAGCGAGATATGCTAACCCATTAAGCTAGCAGCGGCCAGCTTGTCAGTGAGGCGAAGGCATGCACACTCAGCATAACAACACCGACTCTGTTTGGTTTACAGACCCACCTGACTGAAAAATGACGCTCTCTGAAGTTGGTGCCGTCAAGGTCCTGTTCTCACACCGTCACGACGGCGGCCAAACATTAGAGGCAGTTCAGTGCCAGTTCCACTCACAGAAGCGACAACGCTTCCAAATGCCAGCTCGTGCTCTCCTTGTTGATTCCTTTCTCTTGTATTGAAGGCAGACGTCATCGTGTTTGGTCACGTGCCTTCATTCATGAAGGACCTTTTTCCTCACAAACCATTTAAATAAAACTATACCACCTTTTGTTACATTTTAGCTGCCAATAACTGTTGGGTGACTGTAAAACTACTGCTGGCATTTATTCAATCAATCAAGCTTTATTTATATAGCAACTTTCGAATATAACAAAATGCAAGTGCTGTACAGTGATTTAAAAACAGCAGGCAAAAACAGACTGATCTACTTTCTCCCTTGCCAATGCTTATCAACACATATTCACAAAATGTTTTTTTAACATGTAAAAAAAAAAAATCTGAAAACATCCTCAGTTTCATTGCATCATATACCATTTAGCACATTCTGTTCAAGACATTAACATTCATTTGAGCTTGCATTAAATACAGGTTGCACGTAAGTGGCAATTGAGTGTCCATTCCACTTAATTGCATTGCTGTTTAGTAAATCTAACTTTCTCAACTACTATCAGAAAGGACTGACTGAAATAAGATAAGCCGTACCACAAATATTCAATTATTTTAGTCTAGCCTGCCAGAAGGAAAGGCACTTCATTACAAAAAGAAATATGGCACAAACTGTTACAGCATAATCAAAAAATTGTTTATATATAATTTTTAATCTAGAAAGTAATGTTAGTGTATGTTCCAACATTCCTCTGCCAGTAGTGGTTTATTCACAACATATACAGCATCTTTATTGTTACACACATTAAAATTACTTCTTCTTGGGGTTACTGCTGTTGAACATACTGATCCCATGAGATCTGACTCCAACACCATCGGCAGTCACTCCTGGCTGCTGCAACACTTTGTCCAGAGTTGTCTTCTTTATGGCAGCTGGGGAGATTTTCTCTTGGTCGGCCAAAAACTGAAGTTCCCTTTTTAGAGAAGGGCAGGGACACAAGAGAAATTTACAACATAGTATGAAACATACATATTTAGCACAACATATTATAGTAGCATGGTAATAATAATTGTATCACTTGGTAACTAGTAACCTGAGAAGGACAAAAGTCTCATTGTAACATTATTTGCACATAGCTCCATCTACTGTCATGAGTTATAAACTTCAAAAGAAATATATCATTCTTTTGCAATTTGAATATGACAATTAACTTAAAAGCATTTCTTGTGTATCCCTATGACAGGAAATATGATTTGTTAGTTTGTTTGTCTCACACGGTTCTTATCAACTTACCTAGTCCTAACACAGGAGGCCTCTACAGCATTGATGAGGAGACTGCGGAAGCCACCACTCTCCATGACATGCAGGGCGTGGATGGTGGCGCCGCCTGGTGAACACACATTGTCCTTGAGCTGCCCAGGGTGTTGGTCTGAGTCTAACAGCATTTTAGCAGCCCCCTTTAAAGAAACACAAAGTAAAGATCCACATTAGACTAACACATCATTTATTACATCATAACAAACTTGTTCTCTCTCCACACACACACCCACACTCTATGGTCTAGAACCAACCAAGTCAGACTGCAGCTAACAACTGGAGAAATTGCAGAATTCTATCTAGATTGGACTTATAGGTTTTTCAGGACAGTGCACATGCAACTGTTTACATGGGAATTCAAATGTAAGTCGAGACCACTAATATTAGTATACATAGCTTGAAAAGCATCTCTAATTCCACCAAAAACAATAGTAACATAACAAAAAAGGAACCATAAAACATCATAGAAAGCACATACATGTAATGCATAAATTCAGAAAAATAAAATAAAAAAGGTAATACCAGCAGGGCTTGGGCTCCGAGGCGTATAGCCAATCTCCTGGGAAGGCCCATTTTCACTCCACCATCAGCAAGAGCATCTATAGCTGTAAACGCCTGCAAGGCCACAGTTATAATTGTTATGATGATTGAATGAAGGAAAACAATCACAAGACTAACTTCTCAGAGTTGCTACAGGTACGGCAAAATTGTAAAACACACTTCACATTATATACATGACTCACATAAGCAGGACCACTGCCGCTGAGGCCAGTGACGGCATCAATCAGGTCTTCTTCCACCTCAGTGCAGTATCCTACACTGGACATCAGCTGCTCTAGAAGCTTTCCATCCTCCACTTTTGCATAGGTGCCTGTGGCGTACACAGTAGCCCCCTCGCGTACCATAACTGGAGTGTTTGTCATGCACCGCATTACCTTTGGATCAGTATGATACTGCTGCAGCTTCTGTAAGGGAATAGAGCAATGTACCAAATGAACTGTCCTGAAATTATAGATTAAAAAAACAGTGGAGAGGATTATTTATAGTTTTTACTATTATATAAAACTCACAGGGATCAAACATTTTTGTCTAGTCAATAGAATAGATGAAATTGCATTTGCTTTAATCTGCTACATAATATAATTTGTTTTAAGACAACATATCTTGGACTTTATTTAATGAAAATGCATGGTGTTTCAAGTTCAAGCAGTCAACCAATGTCATGTGACAACATATGACTGTTCTGCCTAAGGGGCTGCAGTGTGTGAGCGCAGAACACAGCAAGAGCCTAATATTAAAATAAACAAAGCCAGAACTTCACAAGCATTAGCCATCGACTTGAGCTGAGATGTATATAAAACATGATTGATTATTAATATGTCATGTCATTTTAAAACTTCCAAATAATCTGGGATTTTTATTATGAAATTTAAATAATACATTTTCTTGGTCTTAAAAGGTAGCTTTAAAGTTAAAGCAACATTGTGTATTCATATTGTTTTGCGATTTCAAGCCCCTACAGAATCACAGTGTAATTCCCCGATACACTGCTGTCATAAATAAAGATAGATCAAAAACTAGCAAGTCAGCAAGAAGGCCAGCTCAGCGTCTGCCTTACAGCCTTTTATTTTGCGAAGCTCTCACCAAACAACTAAACACCAGTCTGAATTGTCCAACAGCAACTTGGTCACCCTCTCCTTTTCTCTGTGCTTACTTCAAAATCTGTGATAGTGCCGTAAAGGGTTGCAAACTTCCAGGAGTTCGTACCCACTCACCAAAAACAGTGCAAAAACAATGCAAAAACAGGCGTTTGCTGCGTGCAGTGACAATGACAGAGGAAACTGTCTCTGTATTACAAGTAGTAGCATCTAAAGAAATTTGGAACTGTTATTTTAAAAAGGTAAAAAAAGTTTTGCAATGTTGCTTTAAGTGAACAGTTTTCTGGAGTTATTTGACTTTTGCATTTGAGAAAACAAACCCATTTAGGTTAAATAATTGACATGCACGCTAGTTGTCTAATGTAATGAGTATTATTGAGTGTTAGAAAATTACATTACATATATACTTTTCTCTGATCACGTTACATATATACTTTTCTCTGATCAGTGTTAAAACTATTCACATTATGACAATACAAAACACTGTTACTACTGTTGACATTTGGTTCCTGGGAACAACTGTCTGTCCTTGTCTGGAGCACGGTGTGACGCTGGGAAAAGAACAGGCGTCCCTGGACTGAGAAAAACTGTCAACATTACTGCTTTATTGTGACTGTGTGATTTATCTCATTCCGCATTGTATTATAAGAGCTGCTGTATAAAGTTCTTTGGTCAGTCATTTTTCCTGTGCTGATGCTGTGAGTACTGCAAGTAAACCAAACTTTATTATAACTTCAGTGGTTCTTGTCTATTTTTGATAATACAATTATTCTAACACTGAGTGAGAAAATATATTTGTTTTTATATTTGATTATTTAGTTCTGATATTTACAATCTATGTTCAGTTCAGTTATTAAAATGTGAAGACAGATGGCTATGACTTGCCTTCTCTATTGAGCTGATGGTGACTCCTGCAGCACAGGACACAATAAGGTGACGATCTTCAATGTCTGGTCCAATCTCATCCAGTACAAAAGGGATGATGTGGGGCTTCACAGTCAGGAAGAGAACATCACTTTTGCTCACTGTCTCTTTGTTGCTGGTGGTGAAACTGACACCTATTTTCTGTACAAACGACATACGTTAGTTATTTTCTGGTGTACAGGAATTCATAACATGCAAATAAAGGACTGTTTAATAGCCCTACCTTGAAACCCCACCCATAGTCTCCCTAATTGTCTACCTACCCGCAGTTCCTGTACTGTGGGGCGATCTGTGCCTGGGGAACTGGCTGTGATTCTGTGGGTGGCAATCACGCCTTAAAGGGGACAAAATGTCCAGATATCAATTCTGTGTCTGATTGCAATCAACATACATCAACAACGCAAGTCAAATCTAAGTAATACAAACATGCTACAGTGTGACTTAATAGCTACTCACCTGCAGCTACAAAGCCTCTTGCCAGAGCGTGGGCCACCTGGCCTGCTCCTATGAAACCCACACTCATCCTACCTGTGAGTGTACACAGAGTTAAAAACTTTAGCAGGGATTAATCCATTTTAGATCAACACATGAATTCGACGACGCCTAACAACTGGTGTGCAGCATGTATCCTCTTACAGCTCGGGATGTTGTGCTGTAGTGGTAAACAAACTATACTTCCTTATTAAACGAAGCGAACGACATTTCCGAACACACGATGGCAGCAGCCATACTTAGCCTAAATGCATTCGCAGAGCAAAAACTTATGAATAAACTTATAAGCTGACCGACTGACCGAACCAACAACCACTTAGACACCTGAAATTACAGCACTTCCGATGTGGCCCTGCTATCTCGCGTTGTAGCCCACTGTCGGCTACCTGTGAAGATACCTGACAAGCAAGAATGCCAATGAGCTTGCATGTTTGGGGCAACACGTACCCTACGTTTGACCAATCGCAGCGGGGTTAGTAATCACTTTGGGGCGGGTTCTGTAAAGCCGTAAAGCTGTTGCATCAGGTTGTGCCGTGGGGAGAAACGTTAATGAGGAGGATGCCAGAGCTGGTGCTACTACTGTCAGAAACAGAGACTATTTCCTGGGAGACAGAAAATTCAGCTGACCTAGAAACCAACCTGTAGCCTAGTTAGCAGTCTAGAGTAAGTAATAGGCCTACATTTTGGGTTTGTATCTTCAGTGCTTACATTAGGCAACTCGTTTAATATTATATACATATTAAACGAATATCGTGTTTATTTACGTCAACCAAATACACCTAGAAGCAGAGTAGGGATAACAACATCGGCACAACTTCACCTACTTTCAAGGTGCATGGAAAAAAGGGAAAAAGTCTGAAGAGGTAAAACACTCATTATACATTCATGGCACATGGTAAAACTCCTGCAACACTTACAGAACAACTTTATTGTAGAGCAACGCAATTCGGGGTTTGGCCTTAACCAAGGGCATAATAAAACACATATACACAAGAGAACAGTTAAATAGAATAGAACATTTAAATCAAGGTATAAAGCATACGGAATACACTTGAGCATTGATAAGAAAGCCTGTCATTTTTTTACTAACTTTGTGTGTAGGCTAATCCTAGGAATCTTACAAAATGCCTTTCAGAAAACTTTTCTCAACACAACAACATGATTTATAAATGACTATCAAATACTGAAATATCAAGGTAATTTGATTTAATCAGGCTATGAATCAAATATACTTCAGCAATCAACTTGACCAATTTTGATTTGAACATTTGCCAATATACAAATGAGATTTACGATGTCACTGTGTAAATCTTTCTTCTGAAAGTTGAAAGTGAAGGGTCACATTTCAATTAAAACCTAGCGTTACGTCATATAAAGCAAAGGGTACAGAACTCAAAAAGACCAACAAAACATAATGTTAAATATTTTATTAAACACGGCACATATCTGAAATATAGCAAGGGAAGAGATATCCCACTACATGATTGTGCTTATCCCAAATAAAATACTGTGATACTATAAAGTTTTGCATTTTAAAGATTCATGTACATTTAACATTCAATGGATGGCAGGAAATATTTTTTATTATTATTACATAGCCTATATAAGAACAAGATGAGGGGAAAGAAACAGCAAAATGGCAGGAAAACCAAAAGCTATGTTTAGTGCATACTGTGTAGACTTTACATATGCTATTCATCTCTAGGATATCTTCATCCATGTTAGTGTTTATATCCATTTGAATACATATACTAATACATAAATAAATTGCCTTTGTACTCTGACTGACACAACACTGTTTTGATATTCTAAACATTCTCCCATACTCCCATAGGTCCGTTCTGTAGGCAACCACCAAAGGAATCTGAAGCAGAGGGATTTCACCTGGCAGTCTCTTCCTGGTAGGTCATTGCAGAAGTGGGGAAAGGCCTTTTAAATTTGTAGATTAGGGAAATACGGTCTACAGGTGATGAAATACTGATATTAAAAAATCTAATACAGATACGACGCCATGAATCTAGGAATCCAAGGGAATGAGTCCTTCACAGAGACCTGACTGTGTAGAGCATTGTGGATGTGGCCTCAAAGATTCTTTATTTGTCTTTTAATCTAAATAGTCTTTAGAGGGGTTTGTTTTTCACACAGCAGAGCTGGAGACAAAGCGAATCCTCTGGGAGTAAACAAGGTCTACAAAATATAGGATCATGTTGACATTGGTGAACACGGCCACCACAAGCTTACTGTCCCATGGACATTTTCCACGTGGGCAGTCCTCAGGACGAGTAGTGTTGCCATACTTTTTGTCAAAGCTGAAGATGGGCCAGATCAGTGCAGTGCTGAGGTACAGAATCACAGCGAAGAAGGTGTAGACAACCACAAACCGGTCAAAGGGGAACCGTAGGGCAGAGGTCCTACCAGAAACTGTCAGTATGACCACTATCACAGTGATAGAGAAGCACAGGCTGTACACCACCACGCAGTACTGGGGGGCAATGTAGAGGGTGTACTCACTGTCATTGGCCAGGGCCCCAAAAATAATGCAGGCCACAAAAGCCTGGACCACCTTGAGTAGACCGGACACAGTGGCCATGTAACCCACCACAGCTCCCGGCTTGGCCCGAGTTAGGAACACCTCAGCACCATAGGGAAAGCAGCAGACACTGGAGCAGACAGTGACAGCAATGCGGTACATTTGGACTTCACAGCCCTCATCAGGGCACTCTGTTTGGAGGAAGTAAACAGGGTAGACCACGGAGGCAGTGATGTACATGAGTGTTGCCAGCATGGCAAAGGCCACAGTGAAGTTATCCCAGGAAATGGGCATGCATGTGTGGAGCCGCGTTATGTCCAAGGTGAACACAATCAGTGTGACAGCAAAGCAGAAGCACCACACGAACATGCAGAAATGTCCGTAGGAGGCGCTGTAGCCTGCGCTGTGGGACACAAGGGCCATTATAGTGCAACCGAGTAGCAGTTGGCACATTCGGGCTACACCTAAAGGTGACAGCACAGCTTCTTTGTTGAGGTAGTGTCCTCCTTGAGAATCCATGGTGCGTGTTGTCTCCCTGCAGCAGCTGTTTTTTTTGTTGAGATTATTGGCGTCCTGTTCTCTGTCTTGGTGTCCTTGTGGCTGATTTTTTTTCCGTCACAGACCTCACCCTCTCCTTGGTTGCCTTTTATAGATTGTCCTTAATTACAAATGTCTGTAATTCTTCTCTGAGCTTGCTTTGTAATTATAGTAGCGTTCTTACGATCAAGTTACATTTATACAGTTATGTAGAAGTTTGTACAGTATCTTATAATACTAAATTATATTTAATTAGACATTTAAATAAGACATATTTTTAAGTTTTAATTTGTTTCTGAAGTAATGTCTCTACTTGTCTGCACAAATCTATAAACAATGCATACAGAGTAACATTTCTGTCAATCATATATCACTACAGTAGCCGTCCTTTTATAGAGTTTTGCAGTACAGTATGTCCTCAGAAATCTTGGTTTTCGCTTGCTTACTTCAATTACCGAGTTGTCCAGTGTATCAACAAGTTCAAAGTGGAGTTAGGTCCTCTAAAAGTCAAATCCAGAGATCAATCTTCCATTAAAAGCCCTGTGTGCAGAACAGGTGGACTAGTTTGTTGTCCTCTCAGTCAAGTTCCATTACAAAGTGACTTGGTCCTTGTAATTTCTTCTCTGTAGGCCCTTAACTGCCCGTCAAAATGACTCAAAAAGATTGGCTCTGTCTCTAGCGTGTTGTCTTGCTGTTTCTGTCTCCTTTTGCCTTTTGGATTTGGTCTCCCACTTTTTCTTACTCACACAAGACACACACCCTTCCTCCTTTGTGTGTTACTGTGCACTCAGTGGATTGCGAGGGGTGGTTGTTTAAATGAAAGTCTGTGCCGAGCCAAGGGTTACAGGCCTTGCCAGCTCTATAAATAGGGGTCTATATTCCACAGAGGGGTGGGAGGCTTCATGTGGCAGGCAGTATGGGAGTCATATTTCTAGGGTGCACCCAGAGAGGCTGAGTCAGAGCACCTTCAGTAAGAAACTGGCATTTATACATGGTATAATGACAGGGAAGGAGACTAAGACTCCCATTAGAGGCAGAAATTACATACAGGTCCAGAGGGATGATTATGCATGAGTGATTGCAGATTTGACTGATGCATGTTGGGAAGTGGAAATAAATGAGTAGTTACTTAAAATACTTTAACCTGTGTTATTAGTATGCTGTGATTTGAAGTCTGGTACATTTCAGCTAAATCTTTTTCACTAATTTGCTGTATGCGAGTATGATGGGATTAAGATTGGAAGAGAGAAGAAGACAATTTCCTAATGAGTATATTGACTCTGCCTTTTAAAAGGGACTGGATAGCAGAAAACAACTTCCTACCTGTCCTATGTCTTGCTTTTTATGGCCTGCCCAAACTACGAAATCCATTAGCATCCTATGTCATTGCCCGTCTTGCTATGGGTCTATGAGAAGTGAAATTCATTCATAATTCACTCCAAACACATTCTTGTCCAGGATTGCTTTGTGGAAAAGATACCTTTATGATATCATGGTCATATGGAGAGGTAGGAGAGCTGATTGATTTGATAAAATATATTCTTTTCAGTGCTAAACACTATTATAGTAAATTAAGTGTGGCATTTGGTCATTGGCTATGGATCCATTATCCAGTAGTTTTGAAATCATCATTGAACCAATTATCCAATGTCAATTGTACACCTGCTCTATGTAGACTGCTCTGTTTGTTTTGCCTCATGTCCTTGTCCATTTTGACTCTGATGAAGACACAGTAGGGAGGACATGTCTTTTCTTTCAAGTTCCCTTTTGCCCTTGGAACTTAATTATCTTTCAGCATTATGTTTGGCACGCCGTCCATCTTTGTTCACCCAAAATTAAACCTACTTAGTTCTGCAACAAATTAATTGTTGATCTGTGTGTAATTATGGTTGTGGCTCAGTAGGTAGAGCAAGTCTTGTACTAATTGCAGGGCTCACTGCTCGATCTCTGGCTCATCCTGACCACATGTCGAAATGTCCTTGAGCAAGAAAATGAACCCCAATTACCACCAATGGTTAGGCCAGTGCCTTACATCGACGTGTGAGTGTATGTGTCAATAGGTTATTGAAAGGCAAATTGTAAAGCAACTTGGATAAATCACTGCAGTCCTTTTAATCATCAAAACAGTGAGTACACTAAGGGTCACAAAACATGGACTTGCTTTAGCCAGTGAATATTAGATTTTTGATGTTTGAAGATCTATTATAGACTAAGATGTCTTATTTTAAGAATGAGATTATCAGTTCATTGTGTATTTTCCTATTAGTTATGGGTAATTTTCAATAAAAATGACAACATTTCTACCTGTCACTTTACACACTCTGAAATATTTTACTGTTTTTGGAGATTGACCACATTTCTTGAGATTTAACAAAAGCTGCTGAAGTATGAGGTGTTGAAAAACCTTTGACTGTTTGTGTACACTTAGCCTCATATCTATTATCAGATATGGCAAAATGGTGACAAACTGTTGGAAGCCTGAGGGAGCTGTTGACCTTACCTCCTGCTAAAGCTTTCTGTGAGGTGAGTGTATAATGGGATGATACCTGTTTTGCTACTACTACTACTACAAATAACAATAATAAAAATAATAACAAGACTGCACAGACATTTTTACCTTGTAGTATATGTAATATGTCTTCTCTTTTAGGTCTGATACAAAGACATGCAATCAACACAAAGAGAAAAACAACTATGTATTTACAATTTACAAAGAATCACTTCTCTGTGAAAATAGCACTTATAAATATGATTTACATAACAAAATAAATATGTAAATTACCAATGTAGCTTGATTTTTTTCTGTTAAAAAATATGTTACAGAATAAAATTACAATTAGTAATACCTTTCCTTCTCTGGTATGATGCGAAATAGAGGTCCTTTAAAAACATCCTTTTTAAAGACATCATTACATACAACATTGTCATTATATTAAAAAGTGATCTCTATTATGAAATATAAGAAGGGAGTTACAATAGTGAACACTTGAAAGGACCTGTACAAATACTCAAAAAAATACACAATACAGGATATTTGTCTCCCTTTAAATGTTCATTGCATTGGGATGAGGAATGCAGGACTATTGACCTAATTTGGGGTTTTAACAGTCCTCTAGGGATGATGTGGCCTATGAGAAAGAGGTGTAAACTACATGTAATGGCACTGTGGTGTTTGTATAGCTACTGATGGACTGTCAAAGTGATTCGAGGTCCACTTCAGTACCACAATCAGCACCAGCAAACAACTAAACCGGGCAGTGTGGCACTGCTACTGTACTACTGCTGTAGTAATAGCACTGCTGTCCAAACAACTAGATTTTAACACTATCAAGTATGAATTACCTTTTCTCTAAATCCAGGATAATTACAACAATAACATGAAGTGTGGAGCATTGTCTGTCTTTTATTTCTTTTTGGCTACTTTCATTAGCAAGGAATAACATCTGATATTTGCAGCTTTATTTTCAGTAGCCTAACTAATCCAACCTGGTTTTCTACCACAAGCTGATTAGAGGAGTATTGGTGTCAGTTGTCTCTCTTTATCGTTTAGAGATTAATACAACATTTTCTTTCTGATCCAGTGCCTTTTGTTATCTGGTCATATATATGTCCATGTTTCTCCCTTGATGTAAGTTTTTGTGTGATAAGAAACTATAAAACAGTTTAACCAAATTATACCCTTATATACTCTATAGTGACTACTTAACAAAGACAACATCCTTACGTCATTGTAGTGTTTTCTTCTTTAACAATGACTATATATAATTTATATGGAAGGATGAAAATAGTATACAAAACAAAACATCAATGAGCATCCTTAAAACTGGATTACATTTGTGATATTTTTTCTTTTAAAAAGCAAAAGATAATTTAAATGGAGAGTAGCAGAGAGTTTGTGCCTTGTCATGGTAGTGTGTTGACCCTGTCCTTCACCAGTTGTTAGGAAAGGTATTGTGGGACAAATCTAAGCCCCCTGTGTTTGACTGAGGCTTAGACTAAAGTAAACAGGAGGCCAGAGGGGAGTTGACTATAGTTAGAATGGGTTGTAAAGGTGGAGTTGGAGGTATCAGGCATGGAAGACTGGTCAAAGAGACCAGCCAGCCCTGCTTGGGCTTAGCTTGTTGATACTGTGTGCATGTGTGTCTCTTTAGCTGCCGCTGCTAAGCATGCCCAGTAGCTTGCTAGGGTCCATGCCCTGCTGCTGGGCCATCTTCTGCACATCAAAGCCCATGTGCATGAGGAACTGAATGACGTTCATCTCTTGTCCTGTAAACTGGTCTCGGATTGTGGGGCAGGTGGGGTTGCAGTGTGGCCAAGGGCAGCTGTCAATCAGATGTACGGGGCAGCCTTTGGGTGGAGCCTTGTTGTTCCTGTTGTCATTGAGGCTGCGGTCCCAGCAGTGCAGAGCTCGTGGCAAGGAGGTGCCTTTAACCTGCACGTCAATCCAGTAACTACAACACAAGAGGGCGCTGTCAGATCACAGGTAGAAAGTCTTAAACACAAATTTGGTGTCCCCTGATAATGATACACTGGAAACGGGGCTTTGAAAAATATATCATACTCACTTTCTGGTGATAACTTCATGTGATAGGCAAGCTGGAGCAAACATAGCTCTGAAAATAGAAATTAAAAGACCCACATAAACCAATTTGAATCCATGTAATAATTCTACGAATATTATCTTCTTAAATTGCAGAGACAAAGCCTTACGGGACATCTTTGAGTGTATTCCTCAGCTCAATGCCCAGGTTTTGGATGTAGCGCCACTGGCCTTCCTGCACAGGCTGGCCTGTTAGCTGTATGTTGTCCACTGTCAACTGGGCCTCATCAAACAGCCACTGGACAACAAACACAGGGCCTAGACAGGTAGAACGAAACAAAAAGATGAATAGAGTGTTTGGGGTCACACAGACAATTTCATGTTTTCCATGAAAACTCACACTTTTATTCATCAAATGAGTTGCACAATGAATAGAAAATATAGTCAAGACATTGACAAAGTTAGAAATAATGATTTATTTTTAAATAATAATTTTGCCCTTCAAACTTTGCTTTTGTCAAAGAATCCTCCATTTGCAGCAATTACAGCCTTGCATACCATTGGCATTCTAGTTGTCAATTTGTTGAGGTAATCTGAAGAAAATTCACCCCACACTTCTTGAAACACCTCCCACAAGTTGGATAGGATAGATCTGGTGATTGTTCTGGCCACTCCATTACAGACCGAATACCAGCTGACTGCTTCTTCCCTAAATAGTTCTTGCATAGTTTGGAGGTGTGCTTTGGGTCATTGTCCTGTTGTAGGAGGAAGTTGGCTCCAATCAAGCGCTGTCCACAGGGTATTGCATGCCGTTGCAAAATGGAGTGATAGCCTTCCTTATTTAAAATCCCTTTTACCTTGTACAAATCTCCCACTTTACCAGCACTAAAGCAGCCTCAGACATCACATTTGCTCCACCATGCTTGACAGATGGCGTCAGGCCCTCCTCCAGCATCTTTTCACTTATTCTGCATCTCACAAATGTTCTTCTTTGTGATCCAAACATGTCAAACTTAAGTTTTTCTGTCCATAACACTTTTTTCCAATCTTCCTCTGTCCAAAGTCTGTGTTCTTTTGCCCATCTTAATCTATTCCTTTTATTGGCCAGTCCCAGATATGTTTTTTTCTTTGCCACTCTGCCTAGAAGACCAGCATCCTCTTCAATGTGGACATTGAGACTGGCGTTTTGCGGGTTTTCAGCTGTGCTAACATAATTGAACAAGGCTTTTCTAATCATCAGTTATCCTTTTAACACGATTAGCTAACACAATGTACCATTAGAACAGAGGAGTGATGGTTGCTGGACATGGGCCTCTGTACACCTATGTAGATATTCAATTAAAAATCAGCTGTTTCTAGCAAGAATAGTCATTTACCATATTAACAATGTCTATACTGTATTTCTGATTAGTTTATTGTTATCTTCATTAAACATCAACAGTGTTTTTCTTTCAAAAATAAGGACATTTCTAAGTGACCCCAAACTTTTGAAAGGTAGTGTATATATAGTATCTATCTACTCATGTGTCACACAGGTATTTTGGGCTTGCATGTACAGTAGGTGCAAAACTCACTTCCCAAACTCACTTTTTATTGATGGGAAGACTCTATATCCAAAGAAACAGTTCCACTCCTCTCCTTCATGGGTTTGCCTGCACCTTTCTGGTACCACTCCTCCCCAGTACCTGATGGGGCAGATGAAAAGGACAGATGGGACACAATGTCTATATTAGCAACCTGATGAACTTGTCAATGTACTAAAATAAGTCTTGCAAAATCTTGTCCCTTCATAATAATATCCACTGCCTCCCATACTTGATGCCTCTCTTGATGGTCTCAGTGGGGGCACAGCTGACAGCATCCACACAGTCCGTGCAGTGGTACTGCTTGTTGTCCAGGAACCAGCCAGAATCAGACAGGCCTCGCACTTGTATCCCAGTGTGGCCCAGTCCCTCCAGCAACTCCGCCACATGGTCCACATTTAGAAGGACCCCGGTACCACCCGCACTGCACAAATAAATATATCATATTCTTATTAATACCTTTACAGGAATATGAAAGAATTGTTGAAAATTTTAAATCAAAAGCAAAAATGTTCACACATGAACATACCTGCTTCCTGCTAAAAGGAGGACTTTTGCGTTGTCCAGACCTTTGGTCAGCAGGTCCTTCACAACCTCCTGAATAATCAATGAGCCCATGAAGGCATATCCACCTACACACAACCCAAACAGAGTAGCACTGTAGAATACAACTTTTCTTAAAGAGGGTTACATAATATGTTTGTTTTGATGATTCAGTAATGCCTTACTCTGCTCTGTTTTGGCTGTAGCGCCGCTCCACACATCGCTGGAGCAGTACGGGATGAACCTGCGCAACCCACATCAGGTTAAAGTTGCTAGCCATAATTAAAAATTTAACTTCAATAAACACAAACAAATGTGAGTCAACTTACACCATGTTAGCATTCCACCAGTGAGGGTTTTCCTCAGGCAGCGGAGACAGGATCCCCGTGCCTGCAGAGACAGATCAACATGTATCATTAGCCATCCTGGCACTCCTAGACACATCCTCTTCTTCCTCATCATCATTACCACATGGATTACAGTTATTACTCTGCAATGAGAGAGGAAGGCATCACTTTTTCTACATTAGCGGGCGCCAGGTAGCCCTACACCGCCGCTACATGATGGGGTGACAGATGCATCTAATCCTTTTAATTACTGAGGCATTAAAGTGGGATCTGGCTACTTTTTTCACACTGTTAGGGGTCAGGATTTGCTACAAGCCACAAGTGAAGTAACATTGGTGCTTATGAGAGCGTAGTGAATAATACAGACTAGCTGAGGCTGACCTGTTTTAGTTTGGGGCCACTTGGATGAGCTCATCAATCTCCTCATGGTTTCGTATCTGCTGTCACAGTTCTCCTTGTTGAAACAGTACCAGCCACCTGGACATAGATACACAAAAAAGCAAAACATGGAGAATTTATCACACACATTGTATACAATTATTCATCATTCTCAATGTGGGCATGAATGGAGAAACATAATGAAATGCGTTGTATTAATACTGACCCTCTAAGAATATCAACCACCGTCTGCTGCCCCGAGATTCTTTCAGGTAGTACCTACAAGAGAAAAAAGAATATCAAATCAATTTAGCAGACGTGTCAATAACGCTTGTATATACCGTATGTGAATATGATTCTGTATTCCTCAATATTTATTTTACACCGCCTGCATAAAAATACATCTAAACAACATATAGATACAACCTCATTCCACAGTTGTGATAGTCTGCTCTTTCTTCAGAAGGATGAGATAAACACGGAAAAGTAATACCCTCACTGTTTCTACCATCAGTGACGTTATCCAAGCATGAAATATAAGCACATACGACATCATCACTTTAATCCAAACAAGGATGTCCTGTCACTTTGTTGATTGCTATCTCTGAAAGGTGACAAGACAACAGAAAAAATGAAATTCCACCAACATAAATTCAACAAGTACACAGGAGAGAACAATGAGGTTGTGTATAGTTTGAACTTAGGAAACTGATATAGTGAGATAAACCTTCCCCTATCCTGTTTGTACTGTAGATGCCAGGTGATAGTGTTCCTCATGTGTAATGCAGAAAGAATAGGTAATGTACCATCATAGTCTCATCACGCTGAGCTTATCATTCGCCAACACACACAACATGGATAAATTGTAGGCTACGGCCCAAAGGAATAATGAAGAGAACGTTTGACCTGTGTAGATGTTTACACGCAGTATGTCTTTTATATATAGGACCCATATATGTCAAAGTAAATGCCCCGTAAATGCACCCTAGGTAAGATGAAATGAATTTGTTTGTGCCAGGCTAAGATTTTAAAAAGAATGCATGCTAGAATTTAAGAAGTGTGCTGTATGTTATCAGCCCAGGAGAGGGCAATGCTATCATAATTCTCCCATGCTGCTGGATGTCCTCATGTCAGATGCATCAATAACTTTTTTCTTTATTCTTTTTCACCAAACTTTTTGGTATGTTGAGTAGATTTAGCCACCTAATTAGTAAGAAGCTCCAAAATAAATATATATATTTACAATTTTTTTTCCTCAATCATTATCCACCTGACTTACCAATGACAAAACTCAAGGGATTGCCAAAAACACTTTAAAGAAAACAAACTCGGCTGTAACTCTGAGCCTTTGGCTTAGACTCTGAATCATATTTTGGCTGCAGTTAATGTCTTGTACTATTATTGTAAGCCACAGTCAATGTTGTAGACTGAGGACAGTGCACTCTACCTCCAAACAACAAAGTGGAGGCGGGCTTGGCTTGCTGAACAAGTCAAGAGGGGAAAGGCACTGCATCAACCCACTCACTTGAATAAGTGCAACTCACACAGTTCCACCTTCTTGTCTAGTGAATAATTTTACTCATCTTTGTTTATCTGTAACTGCACCTGTACCATTTTATATAGCTGATGGATTAAGCATCTCAACTAAGAACAGCCACAGTAGTGAATGAAACGACCATCTGCCAGTAACTGTCCCCTGCCTCTCTAAAGAGCTGAGAGCTTTACCGTGCTAACAGACAGCTCTCTCCACCAGGCACTTTGGGGTTTTACAGGAATTACAGGATAGTAAATCCATAAAGAGACATAGAAAAACCCATTTCTGTCAAGGCTGCCCATCACTGAACTGGTCCCAGATCTTATACACGGAAAGTCTTTACAGCCTCCGGATATGGAACGGACAACATTATCAGTAAAGCATTTATATAATACTGACAAATAATAATGACTATATAACATGATAATGATTCAACTTTGCTATTCCATATTTTTGCTGTGTTACTAGTAAATGAGGGGCATGAAATCTTAATAGGAAGTTTGTATGATATTTATGATCCTATTTGAGACACAAGTGAAATCCATGTTCCTTGGGCTGTGGCTTTTAAAGACAATTATGTTGTAAACCCATGTATAATATGAAAACTTTCACAACATCTATATACGCATGCCATCACTCAATTATCAGTATTATATGTATAAGAATCAGTTTAACCTGCAGTGCTCAATTTGACTCCCTACAAATGGAATATTAAAGAGAGTCTGTATGACCGGGCATTGTTTGTGTATTATAAAATATCAGAATCAGGGGATCTGTCTGATATTAATATGCTTTTAGTGCCATGGCTTATCCTGCTTTAGTAGAGAAACAATAGAGACTGTCTTACTGCCAAATGGATTTTCTGCTTATTAACATTCTCAACAGTTGATATCATGGCCAACAAATGTAGTAGTGATCCATTGTTTACCTCATGGACCACTGACTGACAATACGTTTACCAAAAACTACTATGAGCCAGTAACAGCAAATTGTACACGTTTACAGTTACAGTAGCCACGTAGAAAACACACAGGGCCTACTGTTAAACGCCTGTAAAATCATTATTCCGCTGTGTGCGCACTGGGTGCCATCATCAGAGAGAGACGGGCAGAAAGAAGGATGGGCGGGGGTCTGAAAACTTAAATCTAAACTTTCTGCAGAGCAAATGCTGCATTCTAATTTGAAGCAAAGGAAATGAAGCATAGGCCATGTGGCTATCCGCAAATTTCACGCTTCGCTGACACAAAGCAGCTGTTTATCTCATTCTGTCCTAGTACATAGCTCTCTTTTGGAAGATTTTTTTTTTAAATTTTGTTTATATTTTTTCATTAAAATACAAATTTGAACATTTGCAATAAACCAGCACGACTAAGGAGACTGAGACGAACAGTTTTGCCCTGAGGCCAGATAAACGTGGGTTACTTCGGGTAGCAGGATGACCAGCGGGACGGGCTGTGTCCTGCTGAAGCAAGTAACAATTCCGACTAGCTCCAGGGTGCACTGCTGCACAGCTGACCCTGCTCTGACCTGCCGTTGATCCAATCACATGGGAATCATGATTTATCACACTGCGTGTGTATTTTGGTACTCACCCCGCAGGACTTCCATCGTTGCAGGTGACTGATGTATTCTCCAAAAAGTTCAGCTTCATGTCGTGGTCGAGCCTCTGCGCCGAGCACGGGTACAGGGACTGCGCAAGGTTCTTCACTTGTGTCATGAAGTTATCCATGTTCTCCTCCACGGCGGTGAAATCCAATGGGAAGCTCTCCGTGGTGTCACCCCGATCCGCCCGGTACGTGGGAGGAGGTGATGAGCGTCGTGGTTGTGGGTTGCGGCCACCCCGGAACCTCCGTGCGCAAAGAGCTCCGGACTGCATCAGTACCAGCACCAACACTGAAGAAACCATTCTGATCGCTGTCATTTTATCCCGGTCTTAGATGTCCTTGATCAAAATGTTTGTCAGGGAAACACAAACTTTTACTGATGGAGCTGATAAAAGAAACGACAATTAGGCACGGTTTGAACAACGCTTGTCACACGCTCCCAGAAACGCTTAAATGTAATGTTTATTATAATAAAATTATTTTTAGATCAATCGCAGACATTCGCTGAATTTTTTGGATATATATAAAAAATTCAAAAAGGGCGCCTATGCCTATCTATCTAGTACTACTCACGCGCTGCTGGACCAAGCGCACAAGCTTGAACGACAACACTCGTGCCATGCTCGTGTATTTTATTCAAACTTTCCCCCCTTGTGTGTCTGTCCAGCCAATCGCAGGAGCGGGGCAGGACTCAATGCATGATCAAGCGTGGCAGACTACCCCCCTTTTTAATTTATAGAGGAAAAAATGTCCATGGCTTGGTTCTTTTGATCCGCGATGTTTTATTTGATGTGGTAGTTTTTATTGGCCTTGAAATGCCCATTTCCCATTCCACCACAAATTTATAATGTGAGAATATGCATCTTGTTACACACTTGCCTGAAAAGCAAGTGGAGAAAAAACAAAACACATTAAAACTCAAAGAGTTCCCACAATACTTAACCAGGGAATTACATTTTGATATCAAGAGTCTTTACCTGGTTAAGTATGGAAAACCTATTATTGGTATTCATTTTATTTCAATTATTATTTTTTTTTTTACAGCAAATAAAGTATCATCCTCCACCTTTCACATAAAACACACACCTTCTTTAAGAACTCTTCCAGTTCTGACTAGTTGAATTGCTCATGTTTTCTTTAGGTTAGAAAAAGGGACTTGGACACTTTTTTTTTTTTTTTAATCCAGACTGGGCCTCCAAAGATCAAAGCAACCATCATTCTTTCTTCCCCCTCTCCTCGCCTCCTCCCTCGCACTTCAGTCGCTTCCAAACTTTCCTGGTCTACTGTATATTTTAAGTCGAGCAGAGCATCCTGATGGGAAGCCAGCTTTTTTAACACAGAAATGCCTCGTTGCGGTTGAGGTAGGCTTCCCTCGAACAACTTCTCATTTTAACACACAGTCTTTTGACACATTTAAGTTCAAGTGTAGCCCACAGTGATTACATAAGAATAGCAGTGATTATTTATCACAGTGACACTTCATAGTGACTTTTGTCTTTGATTGAGCTCATTCTTCCTATGTGAAACAGCCTGCCATTGTAATTCAGTTTAGTTTTAAAGTACTGGGCCATAACAGTCACCTGTACATATATGAAAGCAACAAGCTGCTATCTTGAGAGAAGCTTAAGGGGATAATTCTCAGCTTGGTGTCATGTCAACACTGCCTATGGTAAAGTTGCTGTGAATCACAGACTAAAGTACCTTATTGATAATGTCTTGTATCAGCTTTGGCAAAGAAATTGAAAAGGGCTCAGGGACTGCATATTTTGGCACTGAGAACCCTATTTCTTCAGATATAATTACATTACATTTCCTTTAGCTGACACTTTCATCCAAAGCGACTTCCAATAAATGCATTCAACCATGAAGGTGCAAGAATCGAGTATATCAAATGTAGTTTTTGGGGGAACCAATGAATGACACCGTCATTGTAGTCCCAGTTCAGTTGGACACTTTACTCTTCGGGGAGTGTGACTTTGACAAAGTTCTATTTGTAAAATGATCTAAATATGATAATAGAAACTGAGCCAGAAAGAAAACAAATTTGGCCATTTTTGATGATGCTCACGTACGTCCTGAGCACAATAACATAACTCTTGAAACTGCTTCACATCCTCTAAGAAAAAGAATCTCCTGTGGTTAATCAGTGTGCCTAAAGGGTGTTGAACGGTTCTGAGCCAGGTAAGATAAATTTGAAGTCACCAGCAGAACCGATGGTATTCATTGGGAACTTCAAACAGATGCTTGTATAGATTAAAACATGTGGTTGGGCCCAGGCAGGGAGGCTCTGTCACAGATTGAGTCAGGTCACTTTGACCTGTATACCTCCCTGTTTTATCACACGTCATCCCCAAAAATGTAACCCTTAAATCACTCGCAGATGGACGCTGGCCTCTGACACACACCTACCATGAAGCGATGCCCCAGTGGTGTGTCAAAATGTCCTCTGACCCAAACGAGTGAGAAGTGTGAGCCGCAAATGCTTGCGCTTCGAGTGATCTGAACGGGTAGATTCTGTGTTGAATTTCCCTAACAGTGTGAGGGTTGGAGATATAAATGCTGGTTAGCTTTGCTACTGTTAGTGCACAGTGGTTTGTTCTCTACTGTGCACCTTGTTTGAACTCAAAGTGCTAAGCCTTTCTGGCTTTCACTGGTAATTCTCTCTCTCCCTTTTTCTTTGCCTCCCATCGTCTGCATGTATCGTAGACACAAATTTAACCATGCAAGTCCGAATGGATTAATCCTAGAATTAGGTCATTTGAAAATGACCCAGCTGTTCTGATGGCAGTCCCTCAGAAGTGCCCCTGTAGCCCCCACCCCGACTCCAGGCCTCCTGTGAAAGTCAAAGCCTGTCTTTCATCTCCAATCAGTTGCATGTGCCCTCACAGATCCACAGGTTTTACTGCTTAAGTCTGGGCTGGCAGCATTGATCATGTGACCATTGCCTGCCTGGCGTTTAGACACATCATAGCTCTGTGAGCGTTCTCTCTGTCCGCACAGCCTGCCAGTTCTGCTCACACATCCCCATCGTCCGTCACCCCGTGCCTGTTAGTTTTGATTTGCACATGCTGTTGTTGAGGGTCCATCCATGATCATCAAATCCTGCTATTGGAACTGTTAGGTCAGGTTACATCAAAGAGATCAGGAGGGATCAGCCTCTTGAAAGGGACAGGCTCTGGCTCACATCATCAGAAACAGGTGTAGGTCCTCATTGGAAGAACAAAGGAGAGATCACCATCTATAAAACCTTTATATTTCATACAAGAGTTTCTTTAAATTGCCACCCTCTCCTATACAGAGCGCTAGCACTAATCAGCACCAGCATAAAACATATGATATCAGGGTAGGGATTGTGGGACTCAACCGCAGCACTAAATCCCATGAAGGTCAGCAAACAGCAAAGCCTGGGACTTAGTGGTATTATGCCACAAAGTGTTTAAGTGTGGAAATCTGCTAAAAGCCGTGACGAAAAGCAAACTGGAAATGTATGGAATACAACTCAGGTGTTACATATTAGTTGATAAGATGTTGAAACCTTCAGAGGTTAGGGGTATATTGGAGTCATTTCTCATGTGGCTAACATTTCTGTGCTGTTTAACACCAGAATTTGACATATTGTCTATTGCTTTTCATAGGACTAGAGTCACTATACTGCACTTAAAAAATAAAACTAAATATTGTAGAAAATATAGAGATTTTTGCCTGCATTATTTTAATGACAGTTTCACTAACAAGTTGATCTGACTGTAATGTTAGAGATCTTTGACGTTTTAGGCTATTCACTCCTGTGAAAACCATTCAGCTTCTGTTCTGTGTCACCTTAAGGCAAACCTCCAGAAACAGGTCCCCTTAATTTCATGTTCAAACTATTGTTTAAAACCCAAAACAAACATGTAAAGAGGTTTCAGGTGTTAACACACTGCAGAGTTCCTTTCATGTGCCCCCACCACATGTTCCTGATATTAGCCAGAGAATCGGTAAACAACCTTGATCCTGACTTAAGTCAAGAGGTGCCATCTAAGATGTGGATGTAAATGGGGAGTAAGAGAGAGTAAGAGAGGCAGGAGACATCTGTCGAGCAGGCTCTCATTTCGTAAGAGGAGGCCCGCTATTGGTTACAGATGAATCCCTGTTTGATAAAAATGAACTCTTTCAAGCTAGGTTTGCATTAGGGGTCTCTCTGGCTACAAGGGGTAATCAAATAGTTCAACTGACAGGTTAGCTGTTTGTTGTTGATCTTTCATCCGAATGATGGTCACAAAATAGCCGCTATTGCCTGTAAACAGTTCTGTCACGTCATTCATACTAAGCAAGATGGATGGTTAGTGTGTCAGGGTGGGCGTACATGCATGTTTGCATGTGTGTAGGAACTTGTCATACAGGAGGATGAGTGAGGTGGAGGTACTGGTGCGTCAGTGTGCAGCCTTCCTCCAGAGGAGTTTCCATTCATGCCTCGAGCCTGAATCACCCTTTGCAATGCCCTCTGCCAGGTAACGACAGAGGAGGGAGCAGGGACCAATTACCATACAAAACCTGCTATTATTATCATCTGAGAGGCGGCAGCCCTCCTTCCCCTGAGCTTATTCTCATCTCCACCGAGACAGAAGAAGAATCAGGCCCTTTTGTCTCGGAAATGTTTATTTATGCCACAGATTTGCCAAAGGACATGGAAAAGCCCTCATTACAGGTCATGACAGTAGAACCACAACACATGATTCATCTTCTGTCCTTTTAACCTGGGAGTCTTCATGGGGAAATTCTTTTGAAGTCCACACCCTCCTGTAAAACATGGTCATTATTCAATTATGTGAGATCTGTATTTGAAACTGTTTTCAGACTGTAGACCTTCTACGTAGGAAGAGTTGAGGATTACCATTATTTTTTTTGATTATAAAGATATAAAGATTTCTGAAGAATAAGTAAGAAAAGAGTGTACCAGTTTTTCATACAGGGATTAGGACTAGTCCCAGACTGAAGGCAAAACTCACTGGAAATATCCATTTAAAAGCTCCGTAGTCTCGGACTAGACTTAATCCCTCTCCGGGAACTCGGCCCATAATGTTTTGAGTACACGCTATGTGCTTCCATCCACCGAGTCACTGGGACACTATTAGCACATGGTATGTGCCTCATTATTTTTGACACTCTCTTAACGCCGAGCAGCCGTTTTCTTTTATCCTCTCAGCAAGAAGATGAGGCTACTGTAATCAAAGAAGACAATGATCAGTGCCAGCCTCTTGGCCTGGCCTGATACCTACTTTGATGTCATATTTTGGTGTATAGCGGGCTGTGGCCCATGCCAAAGAGCACCCATAGTCGCCAAATGTCTGACAGGCTGCCTTTCATCAGAATGACATCACTCAGCTACTTGATTACTTTCCACAGGCTCTTCCAGGCCTGGGAATTTTTGTCCCAGGAATCTGAAATCATCATCCCACGCTTTTACACCCTTATTCTCAAAATAAAAGAAACACATCTGAGAAACACACAGGCTTGTATGGCATACATACAGTATTTATAATCAAAACTGCATGTTAATACTAGAGATATTGTCTCAAGATTTTGTCAGGCATTGTGGGGAGACAAGTTTGCTTTTGTTTTAAGATTATTTAATACAGTGCACTTTGTGAAGCTAGTGAAACCAGATGGAGCTCAATAAATATTAATAGGAAACGCAAAGAGATTAAATGAAACAATCTTTTAACTGCAACATTTCCCCCTCCCTTGATTTTCCCTCCATGTTAGCCAGAGAAGTGATAAATTACAAGGTAGAATCTGAAGTGTTTGATTTTGGAGGAAACTGAGGAAACTGTCATGTGAGGTAGATATTTTTATCCAACTTCTCTGGTGTGCAGCCTTGCCTCTCTGCCCAGCGCAGGCTTCACAGGACCACTTTTTGTCTTGACCTGCAGGTCAGGAGCAGAGGGTCACTCCTCCCCATATCATACAAACTCTCCGGTAGATGCACTGAGGATCACGAGGTGTCTGTGGGCCCCTGACCATCTTCTGACTGGAACGTTTTTAGGATTTTCAAAAGGATTAAAGAGTGTGTTTGTTGATTCTCGGGCAGAAAGGATGTAGAGAATGACGGTACATAACTCATGTGGCTGCGCTGCTCTTTGATGTATTCAGATGCATATCTTCTCACAAACCCCATTCTGTATAATCATCATCGTGTGATCTAATTAGAAACACTGACTGAGATACATTGAAGTGAATTTGACCAAATGCTACTTAAGTACCACCTAAGCCATTAAAATCTGGGTGTCTTCCCTTAAAAATCTTTTCTTTGCTGATGAGGTCACCTGTGGTTGGCCAGTGGAAACATTTATTCAAAACAAGGTAACATACAGTATCTGTTTGGGAATACACGGCACCCACTTCCCTTTCTCCTGTGGTAGGAAGAAAGTGTTACACAGGCTTTACTCACAAAGAGTGCAAGAAGAGCCGTCACCGGAAAGCATCATCTTGTTTTTGTGATGACTAATAAGCAGATTGCTACCAGCACCTTTTGCTATGTCTGGTTTTGATTAGTTAATAATAAATAAATCACTGGAATTATGGGAAAGGGGCTCTTTTTGGACAATCCATGAAGGCCAAAAATGCAAGGCAATAAATGGGAACTATGTATATATATTATTAGTCAATCAATAAGTAATTCCATTTTTTTTCTGAACTGAGAAGAACTAAATACTAAGCATTACTACCATCAAGTACTCTTCCTAAAGTGAGTGTGAGGACTACAAAAACAATTAAGTCAGGAGAATAAAACTAAATTCCATCAAAGTGAATGTCCTCACATCTGGAGGACAGGTGTAGGCCTTACTCATGTGTCAGAACTTTCTCCTTAATTTACTTATTTAAGAGTACACAAAAGCGAGAGTGAAGCGGTTTGTGGATCTCTAGATTTGATGCGGACAGGATTCAAGTCTTAGGGAACCCAAAAGGCATGGTTATCCCTCTAAAAAAAATAGCATGGCGGGCAGGTAGAGGAGAGAACAACTGTAACTTGTCTGAAGCGTAACCTGTTCTCCGGCCCTCACTTTGAAACCAGATGAAGATCGGCTGCGGCCCTGAAGTCATTACACCTTCAAAGGTAATTAACACATGGCTTTTGTTTGGGCCCGATGAGCCCCAGATTATGTAGGTACAGATGGTCAGGGGGGCGAACGACAGATACCAAGAGCAAGGTGTGCTTGAATGTGCTTTCATGTCAGCAGGAAGCGCTTGACCCCTGGCCCCCTCCTGACCTCAAATCTAGGCTGTCAACGCCACTTCCTTGAGTGCCATGTAAAGATTAACATGTGGACAGAGACAGGGGGCCTTTGGACCCCTGTGTGATGAGCAAGTGGGCTCAGCTGGCATCTCTGCCCTGCAACACCTTTTGCCAGTTATGCTAAAATAAGGTTATATAAGGCTTGTTTTGATCTATTTTTACTGAGGTTTTGTGTAATTAAATTGCAACATTATTTTGGGGATACTGTAAGAGTGTAGAAGATGAAAATCAGAAAGTTGTTTCTTAATGTGCGTCACTATCAGCAGGTTTGTTTCTGCTCTGCTTTGTTTTGACCCTGTTTCACTTTGTGCTAAAAACTGCCACCTGGCGTATATCTTGAGGTGGTAAATAGCAGCACTTCCTCCTTTTGCCATCAAAGGGAAGGGGGCTTTGCCTTGACCTTGGAGCCACTTTACCCCCCATCTCCTCTGATCTCTCTCCCAGTACAGATACTACAGAGACCCTGTGTTGAAAGGCATTTTGAGTCATCAATCTCAAACCACTATAGATTTCATCCATGAGGAATTCTGTTTTATCAGCAGAACTTTGAAGGAAAAGACCTTTTGGGAAAACACTTTCTTGCAGAGAGTTAGATGAGAAGATTGATGCCATGTCTCATGTCTGTGTGAGAAGTGTGAAGAGAACTGTGTGCTATTTTTAGATGAGATTTAGCTAAATGTTATCTAAAAGTAGCAATTCACCATTTTAACGGTGACTATGTACCTTGGCCAGGCCCAAGAGCGCCCAGTAGTTGCCTATAGCAACTCGTTCTGGCCAATAAATAAGTTGTCACATTAACAACCCCGTAAAACTAAGAATTGCCATTTTTACATTAATGTGCTGGGTCGTAATTTGCTGGGTTATTTTTGTTTGTTTGAGTGGTTGTCAGCATTTAATGCTTGTTGAAAAAGAATTGAAACGTTCTTTCCCAGGGCTTAGTGATGCTAAACAAATTCCTTAGACAAATGGATACTTTGATGCTGACACTACATTGTAGTATATCAATATGTAAATGCATTAGAAGGTAGTACTATACAGATTCAGATAACAGTGAATTGTACTTCATGTGTTGGGCTCCAGATCTACATGATCTGTGCCCCTGCAAGCATCAAACACATACATGCAGAGGCATACACACACATGCACAGTGATCCCTACAGTTTAATATGAATTATCTCAAGCAGACACTTGGATCTGTGGGTCAGCAGTCTGTCTCAGGAGAGTGTTTGATGATTGCGTTTTATTGTTCCAGAAGGTCAAGATCTTCAAAGCTCTCCTTCTGTTCTCCACAGGGCACCCGGGCAGCAGCTGTCGGAATACACTCGGCTTTGTGTTTTTATACTAGAGAAGAGGTAGGTCAAGCCCACTCTCACAGAAATGTTTTAACTGGGGGGTAGGCACTCAGTGGACACCATAATATTGTTGTTCTGCCCTTTTGTGCTGAGAGCGGGGAGCGTGTGAATCCTGTCGAATAGGACGTCATCTCTCCTGTGTCTGACGCTGATCAAATAGCCTTTTTGGCATGATTCAGCAGTATCCCTATGTGTGCGTATGAATGTGTATGTGTTTGAATTGTTACAGACAAAACAGACCACCACTTGGGCTTTAGATCAAATGTCGTCCCTCTTGTGCTTCTATAATGCACTGCATAAGAGCTTATACACTAAGGCAACACCAAAGTCTTGTACAACCAATGTTATTTTGACAGGTTTATACAGCATATGATCTGACGTGACTTGCTGCTCTTGTTATACCATACCAAAATACATACGAATTTTTCTTGTTATATTATTGGCGGCTCCCCTGAAACACTTCCTGGTCTTGCTGTACATATTGCTTCCAGGAATATGAATTTGTAAAATGGGCACATTTTTAAATTTGCTGCTACAAATAAAAAATAAAAAAATTTGATAATTGTGGATATTTCAGTACATAAAAGCATCTTAGTGGACAAGTATGGGTCTCTTCTAAGTAATGATCTAATTTTACCTGACACAAACAAAGGTATGAGGATCTATAAATGCAGATGGGGCCTAGAACCACACCGGGCACCATTTTGTCCACTCAGAACCCTTTAAAAAGACATTATACCACATATTCTCCTCTTGAATCTTTCCAGAAAGAACAGTCAATAAAAGGCCTCAGTAAGTTAAGGAAAAATTGCCAAATTCAAAAAGATTGAGGTTAAAGCTTTCTTCTAGCTCCAATCCAGTGGCGAGGAAGAGCTAAGACTTGACGAGTGTCAGTGGTTTAGATCTGTCACAGAGTCAATGCCCCCCCCCCATCAGCTAAAAAACTCAAAGCCAATAAGGATGCTGTGATAAGACCTGGATGATGGGGCCTGGTGTCGAATAGTTCACACACTGTTTCTCTGACCTCCTGCACTCTCCAGTTGACCACCCTGAATTGCTGACTTTTCTTACGCCCACTGTGATGCTGCTTCACCCGCCCGCCCTTTCCTCTTGACAGGATGTCTATGAAAGACTACCTCTTGCCCCCCTCCACCTGTTTTCACACCCAGCAAGCTGAAGAGGCTCCTTTTCATGCCGTTGCTTTGCATTTGAAGTGTCCAGTTGGTGAACACATACACTCAAAACGGTTTGTGGTTTATGCCTTTGATAGCTGGAATGCTGTTTTGGACTTTTTTATATAACTACGGGTCAAAATGTACCAAAGCCTAAGCCAATTTATTTTCCAGCTTTACAGACATGTAGAATAAGAGTGGCTTTGTATAGCTCTGCCTTTCATCTGATTTATTTCCTGTTAACCTGCTGTATTTTGATTAATTGCAACTCAACTTGAGGTGATGAAAGTAGCAGCCACCTACTCTGCTCCACAGTACAGTTTGTCACAACTGGTGTGGATAATTCCTCATCTACAATAACAGAGCTGTTTTATTTCCACCCTGAGAGCCATTAACATTGAAGCCAGTTGGTTGGCTCACTTTGCCAGATTTCTGCAATCTACAATCTGCAACGCTCAACATTCCCCAGGCTTTCCAGTTTTTTTTAATGCCAAGGTATAATAAAACACAGCACACAACACAAAATGCAAATATGACAGAACATTTGAATCAATTTATCTTCTTAGCAGCATCAACAGTGAAAAACACAAAGCAAAGTGGCTTGCTAGACTTTTGTAATTTCAACGCATCTCTAGCAGAGCAGTGAACTTGATGGAGAGCAGGACACAGTAGTAGGAAGGGGTTAGTGCTCAAACAAAATGCTGTCACTTTGATCATTTCCTACTGCTCTTTGATCTTGGCACTCTTGAAAGCCCCGATAATGATGTTTAATTGATTATGTACAATGAACAAGCATGGTTTGCTCTCATATAATTCATTCCTCTTCTTTTTTTGTGTGCTCTCTCCAAAAGAAGATCGCTCGCATGCCATATTGCCCTTTCCCTTTCTTCTTCTAAAACAAATAAAGACGTCAAACATCAAAGCTGTTCTTGGTTAATAAAAGAAGACCTCAAATATTTTCCATTATGTTTGACATGGTTTTGGGTTTCGCCAACCAGAGGAATAACAACGGGATGGAATAAAATGACGTTTCTTTGTTGTTGTTGCTGTGTTACTGTGTAACAGAGGTTAAGCACACCGAACTTGAGCCTGTTCTTTGATGTCATTGGCTCTAATTATTCAAAGGTAGTCTTTCTCTCTTCTCTCCTGAGACACTATAGTGTCCCCCACCCATATCTACAACACACTCAACCGTTCTCTCTTCTTACTGTCCCTTTCCAGCTTCTTGATTATAATATCCAGAGTTCTCGGCTAAAACAACAGTCTGCAAGAGGATCACTTTCCTTTGAAGTCAATGTCAGTCAGTTGTGTTTCTGTCTTGGGCCACAGCACTGACCCCTGACCTGCAGTGATTACTTCCGTGGCGCAGCCAAGCAGAGATAACTGTAAATGCAGGCCTTTGATATCCACTTGAGAGCAGGAGGTTGAGCATGAAGGGAAATACAATGATGGTCAGACATCTTAGCATGTGTATGTGCACACGCTCTCACACAGATAGACAGACAAGGCACCATATGGCAGAGGTCAAGAAAACATGGGTATGACTTCTTGATCAAAGTATATATATATATATATATATATATATATATATATATATATATATATATATATATATATATATATATATATATATATATATATATATATATATATTTGAACCCAAATCAAAGAAGATTTGAGATAGGCTGCTAATGAAACCATCTTAAATCTTCATTCTGATATCAAACTTTTGTGGTGATACAAAAGAAAACATAAGAAACCAAGCTGATATTAATGTGACGTCAAATAGTTTGAAGAATAGTTTAGAGTTACATCAGTATATTGATACCACTCTGAAATCTGACAATAAATATGAGGCTACAGTCAACAGCCAGTTAGCATAGCTTAGCACAAAGACTGGAAACAATGGGAAACAGTTAGCCTGGCTCTGTCGTAACAAACAACACCTCTAAAGCTCACTAATTAACATGTTTTGTCTCTAAAAGTGACAAATTGCAGTGGTATGGAGGGTATGTACCTAGCAACTGCTCAGAGCCATCATCAGCCAAAGTCTGTGGATGTCCGTTTATCTTTGAAATAAGTATTCAGTCAACGTGACAGTCCATTTTAGACTTAAAAATCACATCCAATGAAAGTGCACGAATAATATCCATTCTCACATGCATGAAAAGGAAAACAAATGTAAATATTCAAGCTGCATTTGGGTCATGAGCCAAACCTGCTGTCATGTCATTTATTCTTTAAGAATGGTGGTACAATCATGTTTTGTTTAAATCAGCCTGAGCGTGTTGATTTAAGTCTTCAGAGAACAACCATCAAAGGCCCAACTTTCTGAAATCGGCATATATAGTAATTTCTGGAATGACTGTTGACATGTTCCACTAAACAAGACCAAAGTCGACTGCGCTCTCATGTGAGGGTCAAATGAAGATGAGCAGATGAGAGTTCCTGATAGGAACTCACTCTCTCTTCAACCGCTATAATTATGGCCTTTCTTTTTCACTCTGTACTTCCAGTCGGCTGTGGTATTTTCTCTTTTCGTTTTTTTTGTAATGCAAAAAAAAAAAAAAAAGCCAAGCGACTAGCATGCTGCCGGACTGAATGTCATGTTTGAACTCAGAATAGTAAACACAAAGCCTTATAATTTGCAGAATGCTTTTGTCATCTTTACCTCTAATTTCTCTTTCAGAACAGAGTGACTGCCACATATGAAGAGCGGGAATCAAAGGAAGCTGTGGAATGCGTTGGGGTAAAAATGAACACAAGAATGAATGACGGTTGCTCAGACCGCTGGTCTTACTATATGTGTCATTGCTCTTCCCACCTAAATGATTTTTCAGTCCACATCATTTTATAAGGAATTTGTTGAATGATTTTTAGAATAAGATATAGAAGATGTAAAACACAAAATTGTTTAAAGGTAGGTTTGTATTGTGGCTTTACAAATACCATAATTATTATTATTATTGAATACCTGGGACACAGAGTAAATGCAGCTTGTTGTTGTTGTTATTATTATTATTATTATTATTATCAAAGTGTTTGTGTTTTTATTCCAACTTGTCCCTACAGCAGGTGGTTCCCTTCCCTCTTGTTTAAATATATATTATTACCAGAATAACAATCTACCAAATCACTTAGTCTAGTTTTTGACCGCATGTAGTCAGTAGTCAACGGCACATTTCTGCAACATGAATGCAGATAAACATTTGAAGCCAAAATGTTGATGAGTATTAATTTATACTTGTGTGTCTGATAAATGCAAATCTGGTATGACCAGATGTGGAAGAAAATCCTGCAGCACGTTAGTCCTCCACATCAAAACACAGACTTAATAAACGTGTCTGCAAGTTCCTTATTAACAGTCCTTGGTAATGTCTTCATGCTGAATCTCAAATGAAATAGAAAATATAGAATGTGTCAAGCAGATATGCTGTTTCAAACAGCCACCTCAGGAGGGAGCTGCAACTGCTCAGGATTCTGTTCTAATTTCAGTCACAGCTATTGACTACAGACTCCGTCACCTGTCACTTTCTCGACCTGCTCCTGTTTGTCCGTACCACCCTGTTCCCTGTCAGCACTCCCGACACATAATGTAAGCAGTAGCTTTGCTTGTAAAGTAAGAGACAAATGAAATGACAACAGTCGGCCAGCATTTCAGGTCTTCTTGTCTTTCTATTGTCTTGCCAGTACCCTTCCTGTGATCTGCCCGCTGTGTCCTTTCACTACAGGAGAGTCAGATTTGACAACCTGCTGGACGTCTTCCTCCAGGTTACACAGTTTGTCTTGTGTAATTCTACAGCTGTGTCAGTGGTGTCTTTGTTTTCATATTTATCCTTTTGGAGAAAGTGAAGAGTTCATATGATGCAGTTGTTTAGTTGACAGGACAGGGCACCTCTTTCATCTCCCTTATGTAATTACTTCAATTAGTCATGCAAAGGACGAGGGTTTCAGCTGCAGATGTAATTTGCCCTCATGCCAAGGTAAAGTCTACTGGTTACAAGTGTCCTCTGTATATTTGTCATGTTAACGGAGGGTTAACCGGATTAAAGACATCCAAACGTAAGCCCTCCATTCATAGAAATCATCTTAAGTTGTTACAGTGATTTGTGAGTGGCGTCGTTTTAGAACCAAGGCCTTCACTTTCTTCCTTCCTTACATTAAACAGCAGCGTGTTGTCCTCTGTCTTTGAAATGTAAATACTTGAACCGCTCCCATGGTAACACCTCCCATGTAAACAGCCTCAGCGCCATGCACCAGACCTCCACTGATATGAACTTTGTTTAGGGGTAGAGTAAGAGAGCGAACCACTTGAGGAGACGTAACTTTAGAAATCCCTTTCATGTGTTGGAAAAGCGGTGAACTTCTGTTGTAGTTTATTACCGGTGTGAAGCATCCCCCTGGCTCTTTGAAGTGAGAATAGGTCTGTTTTTCCTCTGCAGTGGTGTCACTATGTCACTGATCATCTGTTTCTTTGATAGGATCAGATTAAATCCTTTTTCAATGTCCTGTGTTTCACTGGTCAGACTGGACTAAAACTGGTTACAACACAGAGCAAAGAATTACACTGCAACTGCATTTCAGTCGAGCAGGTGTCTTAACAAATCTAGTGACTTGTCCCATATCGGATGACATGAAGATCATTTTTGTTTGACACGCTGCTGTTGCTATAAAATATATTTTAATCTAAGAAGACTCAGCCTTCAGTCATTAGTGATTAGGCATTTTGGTAATTACACTTGAGAAGTTCAATACAACTCACATGTCTGTTAGCTTAGCATAAAAACGGGAAATTCCTGGGTCTGTTTATCGGAAATGAATCTGCCTACCAGCACCTCTAAAGCTCACTAATTAACGTGTTATATCTCATGTGTTTAATCAATAGAAAAACAAAGTGTACACGTTTTGTGCCGGACTATTTATTTTCTGGGACCAGTAACTTCCTGGAGTGCCGCTGGCTGTCTGACAACTGCTCAGTGTGACTGGATAGTTGGACACATGACCCCCCATGAAGCAGCAGCTTGTCGTTTTTATACTTCAGATTTTATGTAGAATAAACAATCAATATATAAAAATGTATTTTGTGAGCTCAAGTTGTGGTAGGCAGATTTTGTTTTCTTTGGGTAAAGCTATGAGAATGGTATTAATCGTCTCATTAAATTCCTAACAAGAAAGCAAATGAGTGTATTTCCCAAAATGTTAAATTATTCCGTTAATATGAGCGTTATATTGTGTTATATTGGCCTGTTTCTATTAGCTGAGAGGAAAGGCTTTAGTGAATAATTGAACTTCAGAAAATTGATGCCTTCACTGACAAAAAATGCCCCCTCTTCAAAGTTAGCTGACCAGACCATAATCTTAGTATCTTTCCTCACTTTTACAGATTTTGTCATGCATGCCTTCATGCTGCTGAAGCCAGTGCTTCATTATGCTTTTCCGGACTATTCCGGTCAAGCTCGCACTGCGGTTATACACATCGAATTGTTCTCCTGACAGCTGTCTGTGCCTTTTATAATAGCTACTTAAAACAGAGGAAGGTTTTATTTTCCTTCTGAACATTATTTTTACTGATTCATGTGTGTTTTTATGGTCTTATTTCATCCCCAAGCGGGTGTAGAAATAGTCTCAAAGTGCTATTCCCGAGCAGTTATATACCTAACATGTAAACATTTTGATTGCTTGAATGTAATTTTGTGGGCAGAAGTAAGAAGGAAAAACAAAAAAGACACACAATTTTTGATTTCCTTCCAATAAATGTTTGGAATTGTAATAACCTCTGGGACAGACAGCCTGTTACTGTCTCATGTGGCTAGAGGATCCGGGTTATCTCTCTCTCTCTCTCTCTCTCTCTGTGGTATGCATGTCCAAGAGCTTGTTACTCTTTGAGGTCTTAGTTTATTTAATGAAGTGGTAGTCTGTCTACACAGTGGATCACCCCTGAATTTTAAGTCCACTGTGTCAAGTGGCTCTGTTTATAAACTTCTTAGTGTCTCTAATAAAAATGGCTGTTACTCCCCACCCCCCCTCCACCCCCGTTGAGAATGGTATGTCCGATAAAATTATTCAAGCGGCGTTGACTGCTCGTGCTCCTCTGTGATGTCACCACCTCTGGGTTTGTATATGTTCAACCTGTTGCTGACACTGAAACCTATGCTTGTGGCTCCGCTGTGCTGAGGGCCAAATGCAAATTGTATCTTAGTGGGCAGCTAGCAGGCCAAAGGAGGTTGTGTTCTGCCGGATTCGGGTGTGTTTGTACAGACGTTTTTTTTTTTTTGAGGGTGCTGAGGCCTTTCCAGCTGTGGCACTGCAGTTTGCCTCAGGGCCATCTGAAAAACAACATTAACATTTGTGTTACAGAGAGGAGACTGAAAACACGATCTACTCCGCAGTGTGTTTGAAATGTTAACTAAAGAAAACAAGCTGCCTAATGGTTTTGTATTTATATTTTTATTTTGTAGGCTTTGAACTCAGAGTCTAAGTTGCATATCAGCCCCAGGCAACTCTAGAAAATAGCCTAACTGTGAATGTAAAGACACCAAAAAAAGAGCTTGCCTCTGAGGACTTTCACAGATTTCACTAAAACATTTTCCTATGCTTTTTTTTTCTTCAAAGTTGTGCCCGAAATTTGTCAATTTTCATTGAAATGTTATTTCCACTGCTCCAAATGCCCTCAAGCCCACATCCAGTCGTTTTTTTAGAAGCACTTTCCACATGTTTGATGATGTAGAGGATTCAATGAACAAATGTCACCTGTAAAGAAAAAAAAGATTGTTTAAAAAATGATATTGATATAAAACTGTAATCACTCCCATCAGCGTTAGAGTTGTTGTACTTACCCTTATAGGTACAATAAATAAGGCTTGTGGGTGTGTGTTCTATTCAAAGAGCATAAGGTGGTAGACCATTGCATGTATGTTTGCCAATACACTAAGCTACCAGTTTTTTAGTATTGTTTTGCTTTTAGCTCAGTGATGTTTCTGTGCCCCATAACTAATTGACCAGTTCATTACAATGCCCTGTAATGTCTTCCTGTCTTTCATACGTTTTTACCTTTGTTTTGAGACTCTTTTGTTCCCACATAACCATCATTCTACTCCATATTTATTGTGTAATTACCCCATAAATACTGAATAATTACACTGCAATTTTCAGGCATTCATTAAAGCATTGACCCGTCTTTTGCCTGGAGTCTAAACTAAATGGCCAAGGAATTTAATTGAAATTAATGAATTCATTGTTGAGAACTTTTAACGACCAGTCCCTATGAAAACAGTTAAATAGATCATCCAGTGAAATGGGGGTACTGTGTCCAGAAAGAAATTTTGTTAAAATATATAATGTAATGTAACCTGCACAAACAAATCCCCAAAATATCTGCATGGATAGATACCACCAGAGTCACATGAGAAAATATGTTTTTTGACCAAATTTGGAGCTGCATTTAATGTTCTAAAGAAGATTCAGTGGAGTCTACTAGATCCTGAGTGTATGTGTTTGTTTTCTTGTTTTTGTGTGTGTGTGTGTGTGTGTGTGTGTGTGTGTGTGTGTGTGTGTGTGTGTGTGTGTGTGTGTGTGTGTGTGTGTGTGTGTGTGTGTGTGTGTGTGTGTATGTGTGTATGTGTGTATGTGTGTGTGTGCGCGCATGCGCATGGGTGTGTGGGCTTGGGGGTTATTACTGCTTCTTGTTGGTTGCGGCTCAGTACTGTCTGTCCTGTGGGACATCTGTGGGTTGCGTGATGGGCTTTGTCGAACGGTGCACTGTTAGTGGAGTTAAACAGGCCCAGTCACGAGCTCTACCAGACGCCATGAGCACAAGTAGCCTTGTCTCTTTGAGGCTTCATACACACGCACATATGCCAACGTACTAAAACATAAAAAAAACACAAAAATGACACTGATACGGAAACATAAAGCACATTCTGTTATAATCAAGGCAGATACCCAGACACATTTAGTTTAGGAATACTTAAGGCCAAGGAAAATATTTTAATGGAAGACGTGTAACATCGATGCTCCCGCTATTTTGCCCAAGCTGGCCAAATCTCAGAAAACTGTAAATGAGTTGTCCTGCAGCTGTCAAATGTTTTGGACTTTATTAGCTTACCAGCACATGTTTGATACATCCCAACCGCAGCAGCACCTACCATCCAGTGATCAGTAATGTGTGCGGCCTACACGTATTTGAAAGCCTTTACAAATCAGCCAAGATCCTACTTTTACTCCCAAAGTATAGCTATCCAACGCTTTAATAGCTGCCTTTTTATGGTTATTGATTAATTTTATTTGTGGAGAGAGTGGGTGTCTGTGTGTGTTAGCTTTTGTATCTCCCTCTTTCCCATTTGTCAGAAAGCGAGCCATAAACCTCCATGGAGGTTTTGAACAGAACATCCATTACTACCAACCGTTTTGTTCAAAGCGACGCAATATCCCACATAAGATGTGTAAGTTGGTAGGAGATGAAGTGATATTGACTGGTAAATGTTGTGTATCGGAGTGGTCATTGCCATCTCCCTTTAAGCTGAAATGTTCTCCCTTCTCATGTCAGACCCTCATAGATTTCAAATGATTTTAAGGGCAGAGGAGGATAATGAAGACCAGAGTGTAAACGGGTCAGAGTGATGTTAAAAAGAGAGGAAAAACTTGGGGAGATCAAACAGCCTGGCTATTGACTTTGATGTTTGTCTCTTTCGTTCTGAGGCGCGGTGGTTTCAGACATTTTATTAGTCTTCCAACAAGACGCTTCATCTCTTCTTCCTGCCACCTATTTTTCACATGCAACTCTTAACTAGAACAAAACTTAACTTCCTAAATTATTTGTTCAATGCAAAACTCTCAGATGGAAGCATAAAGCCTCCTTTATCCAAAGCTTGTGTATGTTTTGGTGAAATATTATCTCCCCGCTCCCCTGTGTGTATAATGACAGAAGAAAGTGGCCCTAATATGTTGTACTTTCAATCATAGGGATGCTCTTCATGCAGCCTTGTTTTGTTTTCCTCTGTTTTGATTTTTAGAAACAAACCAGCAGAGCCACACACACTGGGATGCCAGCATGGGAGGCCCGGCTGGCTTGGCAGGCAGTCTCAGTCCATCAGAGCGGTCGGCCTTTTATGAGATTACATGAAAGCGCGGGAAATAACGACAAGCTTTTGATCATCAGAAACCAAGCTGATTTACTACCGAACCCAACACCGTAGCTTAGACCTGGCAGAGCATCCCCTATGCCCGCCTGAGAGAAAGATGAGAGGGAAACAACACACCTCTCTCACTTTACTGCCATGGCTTTAGGTAGAGGTTTGTTGCCAGGCCTCCTGGTCCTGTTCAACCACAAAGCTTTATCTTTACTCGGTTAAACAAATGAGCTAATGCAGAGGAAATCTTTAACTTGTATCAGACATCCACACTCAACAGAAAGGAATGAACAGAATTCTTGTCAAACTAAATGGAATGGTCTGTTTTTCATTTCTGGGCTGTTTTACCTGAGTGTGGTGGGATTTTTTTACCACATGTTTGTGTTGATGAAATAGTGGTTTGTGTTATTTGTGTTGGCAGTTGGAAACTAGCTGGCTTTAAAATCTTCCCTCACACCAAATACTTCACCACTAAGTACAGTCTGACACATAACCATCAATGGCTGAGTCAATGTCAAAGCCACGAGGAAAAGCAATATCATTTAGGATTAAAGTATTTGTTTGATAGCGGGTTGATTTAAAAGTAAGTAATGACTTCATTTGTTTTATCTTGTGAAATATTATTAAATCAGAATCTTGGATTGGTGATTGATTATGTAAAGAATGTGCCTAAGCTCAATACACTAACTGGGGTCTTAAATATGTTTCTCTCCAATGCGTGTCAAAGAGATAGGCCTTTGATGAGAGAATGCCTGACAGAGATGGAGACCGACGAGAAAAGACAGAGACCCACTAGAAACCACAGTAGTCAATGGCATGCTTTACAAGAGACACAACATTGAACAAAAGAAAAAATAGGATAAAGGAAGTATTTGCTTCAAAGGTCTTACTGTAAGTGTAATTTTAAAAAGGGCTGGGTTGCCCCCGTTCTGTAATTAAGTTCTTCACGTTGGGTTTGTCTGGAATTAAAAGGACTATTGCCACTTTTCAACATGGATGTTTTTATATGTCTATGTTTGTCTGTGGTGAAGGATGAAAGGGAGATGCCTTCCCCTGTCTCCTGAAAAGTCTTTACACCAGTGGAAAGTAGACGAGGAAAAGACTGCAATGTTTGAACTTGTGTCTCATGTCTTCCTCGTCTTCAACCAGTCAACAGAGGTGGTTTCATTTTTATTGTGTGCCCGACTATATGCTACTTTTGTTTTCTGTCCATTAACTTTGCCCAGATGACTTTAGATGATCCCAACAGTAAGGACAGTGTCATAAGTGTCTTCTCTTGATGAGAAAATTCTTTATTTTTTATGACATGTTTCCTACACACTGCTCTACAATTGTCTTAAGTTTGACATCAGCGCAATACCCTTTGTTTTGAAAGAAACAGGAACGACAATCGTTTTCAAGTGTCTTACAAAGTGAAAATCTGATGACAGTAGTTGAGACTAGTGGACTGTAAAGCATTATCTGTGGTTCCGTGGTTTCTTCCTCAAAGTACAGCTCCAGGGCAGCTCTCAGAGTTCAATCACAACGCCTGCTCTGCTTCCAAGACTACTTTCAAAATGACAATGATACACTGACGTCAGACGCTGGTGTTTTGCTAAAAAAAAGAAAATCCAAGAAAGAAAAATAATAATCATACAATAACACACTGCTGATTTTCCTGGAAGCTCTGATTCATTGGATCCAGTGAATTGAAGCCTCTTTGCTTTCTTAAGTCTTTTTGTGTGTGTGTACCAGACATTATGTCTTCCTGATGAAGGATAGCATTCTTCAAAGGCACTTAAGATGTATAATTAATAACAGAAATCAGTAATTTGAAATTACAGCAGGACACCCAGGTCTCTTTGAACCCACAAAATCTCCATGGATGACTTGTCGTCCTTTAATTAGCCAGGATTGAAAAATTGGGTGGGGTCTGTCTACCCTGTACCCACCAACTACCACCTCCACCCAACACCCTAGACTAAGAAGAGACAGTATTCTTAATGTACTAACATTTTCTTCTTATGTGATCCCAAAGCACAAGTTAATGTCCTCCCTTGACAGTGATTTTTTTTTCCTCTTGGAAAAGATCTCCTCATAGCGACAGCCGTATTGGTTGGCTTCTCATTCTCACAGGCATCCCGCAGGCTACTGACGGAGCCTCCCCTCATCTTTTGCAGGACTTTTCTGTCAGTCAAAGCCCTGAGATGAACCACAAGCATTAGCCATAGTCTGTGGTGGTGGTGTCTGTAAACTTCATGTGGTGTAGCCGTTCACATATCCCCCCCAACCCTCTCTGTCTCTGGACTCCATGTTTGGTACTTTGGCGGCAAAGTGCAGTCATCACATGCTTGTCTACACTCTGCCAGCTTTGTTTATGGCTCTCCCTTACAACTATGTCAGTCAAGAGGTCTGTCAGAGAGACTACAGCTAAATATACACCGGGCCTGTCATTATCAGTATCATTTGGGAGTAAAGCTGTTCCCATTATGTGATAAGCCAGCAACCAAAACAATGACATGCAATAGGTTGTGGGAGAAGGACCTAACTATAACATAGAAATAATATCTCTGATTTGAAATGATGAATTCAGACTGATGAGACTATAAGTGCCGGAGTTTGTTCTTGACATGCTTCCATCAGTCACCCAATACAAAGGCGATGCCATTCACAAAAAAGGGCCACATTTCAAAAGTGTCGGGACAAAAAAACCTTCTGTCCTTTTTCTCGCTCCTTCCTGTATTGGCGGTGCCATAGAGGTCTTGGTGGAAAACAGAGCATGTGGCCAGTCTCGTGTTTCTCTTTACTCTCTGTGGGTGGTCCCATGGGGGGCCGTTTGATGATTCTTGGATAATCTTTTGATTACAATTCAATATAGTCTTCTTGAGAGAGAACGCCAATGGAATTTCCTTTTTCTCTCCTGTGTGAATGTGAATGAACTGATTACTTGAGCAAAAACAGGCATCATCTCTCTGTCCTACCTTAAAGTCAAGAAAAGTTTGCCATTTGTTTTGTTAATTTATCTGTTTTAGTTTCTCGTCTTCAGTGAGTCTATCCCAAAATCTTTTTTATTTTAATATGTTTGTTCAAATGTCTGAGAGTAGAAATATGAAAATAAATCAGAGAAGTGTATCCATGCATGCATACTTGGCAAGATTGCGTCTCGAACCATTCATTTTGTTTGACGTGTACGTCTGGGAAGAGTTTGATTCACTCAGTGAAAAGGTGATTAACAGACGAAAGACGACACCGGAGCTTTGGGAAAAGATTATGAACTACCACCAAATACGCAAGTGTTGGCCTAGATGACGCAATTATCTACCGAGGAAATTAAGAGAAAGCAGAGGGGTGCATATATATCATTTTAGTAGACTACTTCAGCCAAGTCCCTGCACCCAAGCTCAGTAGCCAAGATTACTTTTACAACTTGGATTACTGCCCTTGATTCACTATTTTTTTTGCTGAATACCGCCTATGTTAGATCTTTGACTAACAAGACTTTTATGTGAAATTACTTCTTTTTGTCCCGGGAGCTTGACTGCATGCTTCTTTTGGAGACGTTGGTTCAACCCTGTGAGCGTTTCCCCTTCTCAGAGCTTCTTCCTCCAGCATGCTCTTTCTTTAGCTCTCCTCGAACCACGGGAAAAGGCAGAGGGCTAGCGACAGTTTTTAAAACCAGTCTTAACTGTAAAAAAAATCCTGTGTGAACAATTTGTTTTGAGCTGCAACTCTTCAAACTAAACTTCAACTTAACAGTGGTATGTGCGCTCATTTACCGCCCTCCTAAATCCAACAAGGATTTTATTAAGGACTATTCGGTGTTTGTGGCGGGTATTTTTTAATTGTTGGTGATTTTAATATTCATGTTTGTTGTGTTTCTAAGCCTTTGGTCAAGGACTTTTTAAACATTTTAGATTCTTTTAACCTTACTCAGTCTGTAAACTGCCAGACCTGCAATTAATCCATCTACGGCTTCCCTTTTTGTTGCAGCGTTCAACACCTCTCCGTTTATGTCCCTGAATACCTCTTTTTCAAATGCGGACATTGATGAGATGGTTACTTTATTTGACTCCACGTGCACAGAAATCCTTGACTCAATAGCACCGTTCATGCACAAGAGCTCTGGCTCAAATGGGGAGCCATGGCACAATGTCACTACTCGTGCTCTTAGAAGGGAATGTCGCTGTGCTAGGAGAAAATGGAAAAAAGACAAACTTCATGTGTCTCTGGGGATTTTAAGAGACTGTTTGTCTAGCTACCAGGTCTCTGTTAAAGCTGCAAAGACTCAGTATATGTCAAACCTTGTGCAAAACAACTGTCACAAAGCTCATGTCCTTTTTAATGTTTTAAATCAGATAATAAATCCTCCTGAACATACTGGCATTACTCCTAGTGCCCTTCTGTGTGACACATTTTGTAAATTCTTCACTGATAAGGTGTCCAGTATCCGGGCTTTAACCCTTTGTGCTGCACCAGATCCCAGTATTATACCTTTCTGTTCTGCTGTTTTTGAAGATTTAAGGCCAATTCCTTTCTCTGATTTGGCAAAGACGGTCCATAGTTTGAAACCCTCGGTTTGCTCATTAGACAGCCTTCCTGCCAAGCTTTTTAAAGATGTTTTTAACTCTGTTGGGCCTTGTATTTTAAATCTGATAAATATGTCTCTTTCAACTGGGTGTGTTCCAGCTGCTTTTAAAAAGGCCACTGTACAACCCCTCCTGAAAAAGCACAATCTGGATCCCTCTGCTTTGTCCAGCTACAGGCCAGTTTCTAAGCTACCTTTTTTATCCAAAGTTCTAGAAAAAATGGTATACGCCCAGCTTCAGTTGCACCTTAACTCGAACAACATCTTTGAAAAGTCTGGTTTTACATCTTGTCACAGTACAGAAACTGCTCTTTTAAAAGTTTTTAATTATCTTCTTTTAATTTCTGATTCTGGTAGCTACAAGATTTTATTGTCAAGACTCCAGTCCTGTGCAGGCATTAAAGGCACAGCTCTGAAGTGGTTTCAGTTATATCTGACAGACAGGTCTTTTTCTGTAAACCTTGGGCCTTTTTACTCAAATAAAGCCCCAATTGACAGCGGGGTGCCTCAAGGCTCAATTTTAGGCCCAGTCTTTGTTCTCGCTGTATATGCTGCCCCTGGCATCAATCTTCCTAAAATACAACATTTCCTTTCACTGCTTTGCAGATGACGTCCAGATTTACCTACCTTTGAATTCCAAAACAAACTCAGTTGAAGCTCTGAGAAAATGCCTACATGACGTAAAAGACTGGATGTCACTGAATTTTTTTAAACTTAAATGATAAAAAAACTGAAGTTGTAATTTTTGGAGAGCCCAATGTCTTTGGTTTTAACAGTGCTCTTAGTCCATATTCTCAAATTGCTGCCCATTTGTAAAAAGTCTTGGTGTTTTAATTGACAGTTCTTTTAAACTCAATAAACAGATCAGTTCAGTGGTAAAAACAAGCCTCTTTCAGCTCAGACTTCTTGGGAAGGTCAAGCCTTACCTGCCCCATAGCCAACTGGAAACAGTTGTGCATGCCCTGATTACAAATCGCCTAGACTACTGTAACTCACTGTACTATGGCCTTGATCAGTCTTCAGTTTGCCGATTACAGTTAGTTCAGAACGCGGCTGCACGCCTGCTGACAGGAAAAAGGCGCAGTGACCACATCACCACTGTACTGTCGTCTCTCCACTGGCTGCCTGTCGTTTTTAGAATCCATTTTAAGATCTTATTGTTTGTTTTTAAATCTCTTAATGGGCTGGCACCATCATATTTGTCTGATATGCTGATTTTGCACACTCCAGTCAGAGCACTCAGGTCCGCTGACCAGTTGCTTTTAGACTGTCCCAGAACCAGACTGAAAACCAGAGGGGACAGAGCTTTCTCGGTGGCAGGTCCTAAGCTCTGGAACTCTCTCCCTCTCAATATTAGAGCAGCTTCCTCTATTGATAGTTTTAAATCACTTTTAAAAACTCATCTTTTTGCACTGGCTTTTAACACAAGCTGAGCTGTGACATTTTGTTATTGATTTGAGCAAAGCTTTTTATCTGTTTTTTTAAATTGTTTTTGGCATATTCTGTTTTAGATGGGTTTTTCCAGTTATTTACTATGCTTTTATTTTATCTTGTTATCTATAATTGTACAGCACTTTGGGGCATTAGTGACTGTTTGTAAATGTGCTATAGAAATAAACTTTGACCTTTGATGTTTTTCTTGATGTGTTGTGGTGAACAGGTGCACCTGTCCTTGCAAAGTCTGGCAGGAGTTTTGTTTTTACTGTGCGAGTAAGGCTGCAATTCCTTGGGGATAACAACATACAAGGATCCAATGGAGAAAGTAGCTGCATGCCCCCCCGCCTGTTTTCAAACTATTTCCATTCTTTCCTCCACCCTCCTCACTGTCCCTTTTGCTTTCTGTGCCCATAAAGGGACAATGGATTAGCCCCCATTTCCATGTGACCTCATCTGTGTTTGATTTTTCTGCCTACTTGAAATTGGCCATGGGGTTAACATTGAGTCCTTTGATCAGTCCTGCCAGGAATGGGACTTGTTTATCTTGTTTATCTGATGATGGCCCCTTAATGGGGGGGACATACATTTGGCAGGGGCATGCCTTGATGTGGGACTTGATAGCTGCAGGACACAGAGAGAAGAAAGGACCAGGACCTTGTAATGGTCGGAGGTGAAGGAAAGACGATTGCAGATGTGGCTCCAGGGCATCTGAACCTTGTCTTTCTCTGCCTCTTTCCTCCAACACTATCTGGCCGCATACAGATTGCCCCTCATCATCATCAAAAAGCACAGATATCCAGCATCCTTTTTCTTTTCAACCTAAACAGCTCCTGTCTGTAACTCTGAGATGGACAGTTATTAGTCAACTTTCTGATGGCTTTTCTAGGTAGCCTGTAAGTGCAGGAAATGGCAGGTACTCAACAAGCTTCTCAAATTAAATGTTGCCCTGTTCCTGTCTTCATTGACTTGCTGACAGAGATGCAAGGAAACGATGCGAGTAGACAGCCAGGCCTCATCCTATCCCTTGCCTGGCTCGACCTCAGCCCCCTGAAATGAAAGCTTTCCTCTCCTGCACCACAGCTGGACTCCAGGGAGCCTGCAGAGGGCCTGTTTATTTGTGCAACAATGTAATCAGGGGTCTGTCGTTACAAGGCATAGCCTTTGCACCTTCTCTCTCCCCACCAGCCCCATTCTTTCTTTTCTTCCCATCAGCTTCCCTCCCCTTCTTTAACCATTTCTCTTTCAGCACCCTCAATCTTTTTCTTTGAGCCTCATCATTATCCAGATCCTTTCGCTGACCCTTGTTGACCTTAGGATTTGTTTGATGTGGTACTGGCAAAGAGAGGAGATGGAATAAAGTTGAAAGTTTATTATTTGAAGGGGAAATTGCCATGATTAGGGTTTTAGAAATAAACTTTACCTAAGAGATTGCAGAGTTCTGTGTGTGCTCTGTATGTGTGAGATAGCGGGAGAGAGACGTCTTGCGGCGTCCGTGTGTTAATCTACCCGGATGCCCATTGATGTTGGTTGACACATGCACACTTTCTCCTGTTCCAATCAAAGGGGTAAAATGTGTGTAGTGTGGTAACATGCTAATCATTTAGTCTGTTATGTTGTGGTTTAAATCATGAGATTCCTGTAGTTAAAAGCCAAGTGTAAGTAAACAAGCTCACACATGTGGCCACAATATTGCTGTTCTTCTGTCCAGGGAAGTTTTCTCTGTGGGGAAAGGGGGGTGTTATCCATCATTTTCATTCAGTGTTTTCCACTGATACATGACAGAACGTACGAGAGCCTCAAGGTTTTGTCCAAACATATAGGAATGTTATGCCAAACAAATAACTGTTAAAATGTCTCACATTCATGTGCCGATTTTATGGTAAATAATGTATTTTGTATGAATAATGTATATTTTTAATACATTTAAAATAACTTATGTAGCCATGTGCGCCCATTTGATATAAAGTTTACAGGTTATGGAGAGTTAGTTGTAGCTTAAGAGTACAATCTGATATAGTAGTAACTAATCCTTAAAATTCCTTGGATTTTTATATGTTTATAACCTGTTGTGTTTGCTACTCCAAATTAAAAGTCTGTCACTTATCCTACCCTCTTACTCATAATGACTTCCAAGTCCCTTTACGAATCTATGATGTCTTTTTCCCTATTTGTCTCAAGAGACAGACAGGCGGGTTGGTTTGGGCTGGTCTGCTTCTGAACAACAGCATCTCCAGTCTGCGCCGCTCTGCACAGAAGAAGCATCTTGTTTTTCAACTGGTGGTTTTCCTAAGCCACAATGTTTGATGTGGGCTTCCCTTAATCACACAACATGCTCTCTAAACATGAACTAAATTCATCTTTGCTCCACAACTTCTGGATCCCCCCCACCCCTGGTTTGTTGCTGCTTTTGTTGAGTTATTGTGCAACAGAGTAGTGAGACAAGAGGAAGACAGTGGCCTTGATCTCAATTAAGTGATTTTGATCTGGCTGATCCAGCATTTAGGCTACTGAGGGAAGAGTGAACCCCTAATCCCGGATGGGACACATGTGTTCTTTGTAGTCCTAATGTCTCTCTTCCTCCTCTGTCCACATCACTATCTGATGGGACACAGAGTAAGTATTAAACCAATGCCTCAGATGGAAGCCTACCATTAAGATGGAGATGCTGTGCTCTTTGAGGCTAAGGACTTTTAATTATAAACTGTAGGCCCGATGTAGTTTTGTTTCCTACATTCTGCTGAATAGAGGGTTTGCTCTGCGCCGGCTGGAGACCTGGTGCCAGGCTCTGCAGTCGGCGTGTCACTGGCGGGTACTTTGTCGGAACGAGACAAGGCATGCCGCCACGCCAAGCGTGACTCTACAGGAGCCCCACATGGGGGCAGAGATAAAAGGCTTTTATCTCCCCTTCCCACCGTCCCCTTCCCCTCATGGCTCTGACTGGCAGGGCAGTAGGTGGAGAATAGAGCTAGAATAACCAGACTGGTTGTTAACATATCAGCCGTTGTTGAAGCTTCAAGGGCATCCAGTGAGATCAAAGCAAAGCATTCAGTCCAAAAGCACGACATTGTCTTGTACAACAATCCATCAAGCCTCCAATTCAGCTGTCAGAGAATGAGGAAGTGGTCATGAACGGCTATGGAAGGCCTTTCAATGTCCCCTAATGGGCTTTGATGATCCAGCACAAAGAAAGTGTCATAATGGTCTCATACAAAGTCTAATGTCATTTGTTTATTGTTGTCATTAAACCAAGAATGACCCAACCCACACCTTTGTGTGTTTAGTAAATGATGATGAATGTCTGACAAATGACTGCTACTAAGCAAGTTAGGGTGTGCTTTATTTCTTAGTTTCTTTCTTTTTTAGTTATTTTTTTTCTTTTCCCCTTACCCTGTTTCTTATTTCCTCCTGTACATAGCAGCTCTTTTTCCTTCCCCCTCCGGGGTGCTGTTGTAGACATCTCCCATCCCCTCTGGGACTTCTTTATTTTTCTGTTTTGTTTTTCAAGCACTTTGCATTTACACACAGCAGCCCTTTGATGTTGTTGCCTGGGTGCTGGTGGACAAAAGAGCCTCCATCAGCTGGATTTAAGGATGGAGTGGAGGGGGGTGGGGAGGGGATGAATAAAGAATCAAAGTTACTGCAATGGGGTTTGGAGGCGGAGGACTCCATGTGAAACTATGAACCATGTACCCCTCCTAAATATGGGCCAGGAGTTCACAGTTGTCATTGCTTTTCTTTCTTGGCTCTGTTCTCCTTTGTGCTACATGCCATTGTCTCCATATGTCTATTTGCGACCATGTTTGTTCATGCCTTTTGATGGCACTGTATGTTCTCATTCTTTAAGTCGACCAATGGGGCAAAAAGGCCCATATTTTGCTCTTCGTAGTCAGGTGATGTGAAATACCACCAGCGGCTGTTGCACCTAGTAATAATTTCTTCTGATCACTGCTGCATGCCGTGTTACAATGCCACTGTGGCACCTTGGTTTGTGTCACTGCGGTTATAACCTCTTCCACTCTGTGCTTTCTGCCTGCCTAGCCATGCACAGCAAGGGCTACTGATGCTACTGCAGTCCCTCACACCCCCACAGTGGGGGGGAAAGACAGTCTGTGCTCCTTCAGCCCATCAAATCCCCACCGGTCCACTCTGGTCCACTGGAGGTGAATTCGGGAAGCAGCCTTTGGTGGTGCCGACACAGCAGCACTCTTTTACCGAAGGGCTCATTAAACCTGACAACATCCCCTCAGCCTGGGCTTCATTGTTCAGCCAGCTTAATGGTAAAATGGCAATTAAAGACATCACCAAGGTGCAGGTATTAATGCCTTTGAGGAGCACAAAGGCTTTGTAAGATAAAAATGGCAGCTCAACAGTAATTGAAAGTTGTCTTTGCCATTGGAGGAAAGATACATTTTGTGTAACCCTGTGTAGCATTTAAATGCATAATAATAGCGTTAAAGCACCTGCAACTAATATTTTGTACAATAACAGAATATCACTAGCTTGGTTGCCAGACAAACTTAGCCCTGCCCACAAAATTTTAGGTCGGGAACTTCGGTCTGGACTTGATTCGTTGTGGAGCAGCTATGCTCTATGCTCAAACAAGAGCTGTTAAGACCAATCAAATGTCAGAGTGGGCTTTATGTGATGATGGACAGATGATCAACAGTAAGGTAATGATGAACGTGAGCAGACCCGTGGAACTGCGCCCACACATGTCACCCTGCACTGCGCCTGCTCATATGGCGGTTCCCCCGAGGTCCTGTAGCTGTAATTATGGATTTAGCTAATGGTTGTAATTCACCAGGTGTTCTATTAATACATCCATGGTATTATTTTTATGATACATCCAAGGGATGTATGCTGTAAAGCCTGTAACGTGGATCAGCTGTGAATCTCTAAAAACATGACTGTACACTACCCCCTCAGAACTAAACAGAAACTGTAGCTTGTAAACATAGTGGATGTTATATTAGCTAAAAAAACAGATATGTATACTCTAATGAGATTGTAGAAAACAAAAGCAGAGGTAAAAGAGAGTGAACATTGTATTTAAAGTTTACCAGATAGCCAAAAACATTACTCCAAATGGATGATAATGTTGCTCCATAACTGCTGGATATGTGAATAAACTGAAAATCTGTTTGATGACAAGTTCACAATATCACCTCACAGTAAAAGGTGATGATATGTCAACGTTGTGCTCTTCAACTTGTTTCTGCTGCCCCTAAGTGGCCAAAAAAAGTCTGGAGACTGTGTTTTCAGGAATCATTGTAGATTTGTGTGTGATTCTTCGTGTGATGAACGATTTAATTGAAAAATCGACTAAAACACAGAGCTTCACCTGTTGGACCTCCACATTTATGTCTTGGACCGTTTTAGTTGTTTGCAAGGTGGAAAATTCAGGTAATGCAGTCAAACTGATCATCAGCAGTTTGTTGCCAGGTTGTTTTCCACTATAATTAGCAGATCAAAGCATAACGTTCTGTGTCACTTATTTAACTCACTCCACATATACAGTCATCAGGGTCTGTTTAGATCTTGTACCCACCAGGCCCAGCTCCTCCATGGGTTACTTGTGGACATACATCTTCACTTTTTATTTATTTGCATGCGTGCAGTCACGAAACAAGCAGAGGGTACAGAGCATGGGCTCCACATGCCGGAGGCGCTCCGCTATGTAAACCACCAGACTCGGGTTGGCAAATGGATCCAATTGGGAATGGTCATTGCACAGATGAATTAAGACAGTGTAAACAGTCTGTCAACCATCAATATAAACTTCAACATGGTGGAGGGATGCAACTGTAAAATCTGTCATACCAGCTCCACTTGAGGGTGATTAGGCCATATTTATAGACGGCACAGGAAACAGACCCACAGCTTATCTTATTGTGGACAGGTTTAGCACAGCTGGCTTGAGTGGACAATTAGAGATTTCAAAGAAAGACAAGGCAGGACTGGCTGCCTGTACAGTATTTGGTAGCCGCATAGTGTGTTGTCAAAGCGTACTCCTCTGTGAATCCTGTCCAGCAGATTTTATCGCCAGTTTTTGATTCAGAGAAAGTGCAGAAACATCAGAAAGAGAAGACAGTTCTCTAAGATTTCACTCACTCTCTCACAACTTCAAACACACAGTGAAATAACAAAAGGAAGTCTGGCAATTGAACGTGGCTATGTTTGTCTATCTCTATCATTACCACATTTTGAGGTTTTTGCTTTTAAAAAATCATGTCTTCAGTCATATAAGCTAGACTTAAGTAGTTTACTCAGCTGTGGAATCAAGAATAAAAGAATAAAATTGCTCTGATGGCTGCTGTTTTTACATTGTTGCTGAGGATCTGACCTTCCTTTTTGTATTGTGACAATATTTTTTCAACTGAGAAAGATGAAGGAAGGAGATAGGCTGCTGTCAGCAAACACAAGGTTTTATAACCTCAAATGCACAGTGCGTGTTACCTTCTGTCCTTTCTGTGCTTTCTCCACCTAGGTCAGCAGCTCAACACCCTGGGATATGCATTCATGAAGTAGTTTGATGTAACTTTTTCCCATAACCTCAGCGGGATGGAAATTTGTCTGCTATTGAGCCTGAAATACCTCTTTTTGACAGTGAATTAATATTTGATTTATTTGTTACTCACGAGTAGTTTTATCAGACAAAAAACATTATTAGGATATTGACTCATACATTTTTATTCATGGTTGATTTAAAAAAAAACATCACTTTGGGTCAAGTCAACGTCTGTTGTGCTTCTCTGCAATTATGGTAACTAAAAAATTAATTTCATTAATTGAAAAAATAATGGTCAGTACACCAGTCAATACTAACTAGCAGCCTTAGTGTTTTTGACAAATGTGCATCCCACCAATGATTGATTAAAAACATTCTTCCTATCTATCTTTGCGCTGTGGATAATTTCTTTTGTAGTTGATACATTTCATATCATCACTCTGAACTATGTCTTTGTTGAAAGATGTTTTTCTTTTGGGAAGGTCTTCATCCAGCTCAGAAAATAGAAACCAGCAGCCCACTTAAGAGACTTTAATCAAAAGCACATTTCAGTGGAATTGTCACTCCTGCTGCTGCTATACATTTCAGTTCAGTTTTTATTTACAGTAGGTGCCATAGGGGAGATTACATGAGATTATGTTATGTGGTTAGATCTATAGGGTGTTAATATAATCGGCTTTGGTGATCTGGGATACCTCACACTGAAATGCCACACTAAATTGCCGGATTTCTTCTTCGTAAAATTGTGTCTGTGTTCCCCTGTCAAGCAGCAATTGTAAGTCAAGTAAGGCCTCACTGCACGCAGCTCCAGTTCAGTCCACCCTGGTTTCAGTAGCTCCATGGTGCTGATAGTTCGTTAGCAGGATCAGTGCTGGGGGGGATGGTTAGAAGAGGAACTGGGGGACGCCTGACCTTTTCTCTTTGGGTACTCAGACATGTCACAGCTTTGCCTCTTGACAGATCAGGATGGTGGATATTGCCCTCCCACTGATGAAGCTCCTCACCCAGTGTAGTGTATCAATCCAATCAATTCTGATGCTCTTATATATGACAGAAGGTTAGCTTTCAGCCTAAGTAAGGCACATATACCCCGGGGCCATTTAGCACCTGAAAAAGACTGATTTAGACCATGCTGAGAAACATGGAGCTCTGTTGAAGCTATCACCATTATAAGACCTATCCCTAACCCTAAACCACTGTTTAGCCAACAGTCCCTTAGTCAGACTCCGTAAAAGCCTTAAATGCACATAAAGTCAAAGGAGTCTATGTTTCCTTTGCCTGCTACATTTCTCTCAGTCACCTTCTCAGTGTGTTCCATCGCAGGGTGAGCATTTGAGTGGTTTAAGAACATACCGGTGCTTTGCTTTATGTACAGAAAAGGAATAGCACCAGCGGCCCCTTTGAAGCCCCTTTAAATTTATTGTTGTTTTTTCAGGAGAGGCTTTTTTTTTAAATTAAAGCTTATTGTGAGTTGATCTGCTCCTTTGCTGTTTTTGGAGAGGGGTTTATATTTTATGTCTGGAAATAAATATTGCCCTCTCCTCTTTGTCGGATGAAGGTAGACCATTTAAAGGGGAACTATGCAGTTTTTTTTAGCTTAATTTACCTTAACTGAACAGCTTCAGAGTCATTGGAATGGTTATATGACTTATTTTGAGTTGAATGGTGGTCGTCTCTCACTCCCCCCATAGTGACTGTGAGAGGGAAAACCACTCTTGCGACTTTCGGCCGGCAAGTCGCCGGACTCAGCTTCAGGAAGTATTGCGTGACATCAGGTCTCGCGATGTAACAAATTGCTTCACTGCACTGCACACAGCGGTCATTCAGGGACCGGCTAACAAGGAAGCAATGGAGTTTTTTTCCAAGTTTTTCACACTATTTTCATGGCTGAGCATTGTCAGAGAAACATAGGAAGAGGAAACGGTAGATTGACCGAACGAGGAGTCAGACACAAGTAAACATAGGAGTTGCCAAATATCTATTCCAAAGCTGTAGGGGGAGCTCTATAGAGAAACCAGCGAGCAAAAATAAAGAAAACAGCGAAGAAATGGCCAAAACTGCAATGCGCCCCTTTAAGGGAGAAGGTTTGTGCAATTCTCTTGCCTGCCAAGGTCAGAGATCATCCCGTGTTGGCACCTTCGTCTTCTGTATTTGATTGTAAGAAATTCTCACAAAGAGCAAAAATCAAAAACATGTGAACCAACTGTCCCCTACAGCAGTAGCCATACATCATCCAAGCTCCCTGTGTGTGATGTGAAACTGTGCATTAACTCCATTCCTTCCTGCTGCTCCAGTCCAGCGTGTTTGCCGCAGCTCTGGTTTATTTCTAGTTTGATGTCAAGACAAGCTGGTAAATCAGCTCGTCTGGTCACCCTGTTTTCATGCCAGGGAAACAAAAAGAGCCCTGAATTGGCTCTTCCAGAAAAAGAGATACCTTGCAGCGCAGCACCCTGCTGTGTCAGCACCCTGCTGTGTCATTGACCCTGAAGTTTCACCTTCCCTCTAGCACTACAAAACTACATATGTGCAGAAACAGGTGCACCTTCAAAGTCTGAGGGTGAGCAGGAGCATCGGTGGAACTTGTTATATATTTTCAAATAAAACATTGATGTCAAATGTCAAATAAATTATTAAGGGCAGATCTCGAAATCTCAACGGTTGTGGTTAAGGATTTGTTTGAAGTAAATCGCTGTCAAATCAACTTTGATAGTGAACTTTTCTGCTACAGATCTTACATATTTCAAGGGGATTTTTTTTTGATTAGAAGACCAGAATGACTACTTGATCTGATCAATCATGTCAACAATGTACAATCAACGATTGTACATTGACACGGCAGTGCTTTGAGCTTAAAGTTATAGTGCATAGTTTCTGTCTCCTCCATGAGTAATGACAACAAAACAGTTGGCGCATCAACATGACACAAGCCTTACGTGATCATGCACAAAGTTTATACCATATTTCTAAGAAATCCATCCAGTACTTTTCGAGACGCATCTTACTTAAAACCAAAAATGTCAACCTCATGGTGGAGCTAGGAGAAAAGTCAGGGCATCGTCAAAGTTGGTAGGATTCATCCTCTCAAGAACATGAATATTTGTACCAAATATGGCAATCCATCTAATAGTTGTCCAGGTATGTGTCATTAAAATCCAAAAGTGTGAACCTCATGGTGCTTTTAGAGAAAACCATCCTCTAAATCATCATATTAACATCATTATGAAATTGCATGCCAATCCATCCCTTTGTTGGGTAGATATGTCGGTCTGGTTCAAAGTGGGGGACCATAGAGTGATGAGTCCCATACCTGTACCCGAGAGTGAGGCAATCCCTTTGCTTTGAACCTGAATCACAAGGGATTGGGTTTGCACAACACAGCAGACAGGAAGCTGTTAAATACGAGGACAAACACTGCATCCTGACCTCTGACCCTTAAACCCTGACCTCTCCTACAATCTGACATGAGCCCTGTTGACTCACCAGAGCTAATTTAGAGTTCCGGTGCCCCCAACAACTGTGAGGACAACATGCTGACCTATGGAGGGAACTTGGAAGACAGACTTATTTTGACCCAGTACCCTTAACTCTTGTTTTCACTGGCCTCCTTCAGGCTTAATATTTGATTTATCCACATACACTGAGAGAGGCAATATGATGCAAAGCTGTGCTGATGCTAAAAACTCTTAACATAAGCCCAGTGGTCTTTTCTCCAACAACGCTTACATTCAACATTAAACCACAGTTTGCCCCACTTTAGCACTTTTGTCCAAACAATAAATACGGTATTATTGCAGTTAATATTAGCCCGTCGCCGATGGCTTCACATGTCTGCTAATGAAGCCCTTTAACAAGTCTCACAAAGGCCAACCTCACACTGCGCTACCTGCCAACAGCTAAAGAGATTTTCAGTCATTACTTGCTCCTTTGCAAATATCATCAAACATCGGCCCTTTCATCATTCCAAGTGCGTGACCTTAGAGTTCACAGCTTCTCTAAGCACGACTGCCAGATCGTGTGAGGGTTAATGCTGGACTAATTTTAAACCACTGCTTTTAATGGGACCTAAAAATAGAGTGCTCCGCTGACCTCCGGTCCAGTTGGGTCTCGGCGGCTTAATTGAGGTCCACCTCCCACCACACACACACACACACACCCCTTTTGACGCCACCTCGACCTAACAGCTTCTTTATTTTTAGACGCTCCCAAAATTAATTGAATGGTCTTGATTCGTACAGTGTTATGTAAGGGGATTACTTGTTGTTATTGCATATGCCCTGACCATGTAGGCTACCACACAAAGGAGTGAGGTGGAGACAGAGAGTAGAGGGGACTTGGGGTGGAAGAGGAGGGTAATGTAGTTAAGGTAGTAGTACAGGGCTCCAGAAATAACCCAGCTGTGGGCCTAATTGTACATCTCTCTTGCTCCCTTTTCACTCTTCAGCTGCATGCCAAGGTCTTTGACCTTATCATCCACCTCACTGGTTCCGGAAGAATCCTTTCCGCCCCCTGTGGCTACCAAAGCCCCGACCGATACGCAGAGCACAGCAGCAGACCCTCTTCAGCCTCAGACTAACAGCCAAGCGCCACAACCAGTTAGAAGTGATCCCAGTAGAGCGCCCAAGTGGCTCAAACTGCCAGGTATGTTCTAATCATCCCCAGCATGGGCCCCGTGGCTCCTTAACAAAGCTTAGCCTTAGGACCCCAGGCCCCTCAGAGGCCCGGGGCCTCCAGGAAACCCGCATGTCACAGCAGCATATACAGTCAACAGAGATGCTGCCTCTGCATTTGCATTCTCTCAACACACGCAAGCTTTTGTAAAACGCATGCGCACCAAACGTCTGTGACCAAGTTTATTTTTTTTTTGACAGCGCTCTAAATGTTTGTAACCTTTCATGTGTGCGTGAGTTGCGTGTGGAGCATCTAAGAGGAATGCACTCGCTCTGTGTCCCCTGCAGCATTCCTCCATGGTTAGACAGCTCCATGCCCATGAGGGGGCCACGAGGGCCTCTTGTCTCCTCAGGCACTAATGGATCACAGGCCCAGATCAAGCACAAAAAGCATGTAAGCACATACAGTACATACACACAAACATCAGAGAACAGAAGAGAAAAAAATCATATTTATTACCAAAGTTTTCACTTGCAAGGAATTTGCTTTGCATAATGCACGCATCACATATTTATTATGCAAGTACTCACAAACATATGTTTTTAAATGTTTGGGGTAAATTAGCGCTAATAGCAGATGACACCTGTAGGTTCTTTGTGGATTAAGATTCTTGTCGTCCTGTCTTTGCAAGACTTATAAAACTGCTTTGGCTATTTGTCTTCCCCAGACGTCATACTATCAACCAAATATTTTACCCAGATTTAAAAAAAAGTCTGTTGATAAAGAGTACAGACTTGCAGCATTACTAATGAAAATGATGTACAGTATATGGAACAGTAAATGTTTTTATGTACACATTCATGGTAAAAGTGAATGTTTTGTCATATAAGCCTATAAACTTTGATGTAGCTCATCAATTTTGGATTTTGCTTGCTAGCATGTTGTTACAGCCATCGCAGAAGATCCAACTGTCACGGATATGGGTGTATTATGATGACTTGTCATAGACGGATCCTAGTTTTGGCCCCAAGAAGAAAGGGGCTTTGAGATGACAGAGAGTTGGATATGGGAGAGGCTGTGACATTCTAACAGAAAAAAAACCCCACAGACTAGTGAGTCAGGAGTTATGAAGCAAAATCTGACATAATCCTAACAGACCCTCACAAGGACTGATGCAGAGAACTCCACCCCAGATGTCACCCTAAACCACAGTTATTGTTAGACACAGCCTTATCAGTCTCGGGTACAGACTCACAGCCAAAACAATAAACAGGTATTCTCCGAATGTATACATGCCTTTAGTTGTTTTGTTTTTTTTATCATAAAAGATCATCCTGGCAATTACTGGTGCTTCCATAAAATCAGTATTGATATTGATGGCTACAATCAGGCAAATATCTTCAAGTGATCAGGGCCTTGTTCCATGTGCAGCGCTGTCTGTTCCTCCTGGGAAAAGCTTCTCACTCCAGAGCTTCTTGACAGGCTGTCAACACTCCCTGCCTTTTAATGTATGCTCAAGAAAAGCTTTAACTCATTACTCTCTTCAACACACCTCCCCATTCTTGTCCTAACTGCTTTCGAATGTTTAATAATACAGCCTTCAGATGTAATTTGTTCCACTAAGATGCACACAGAGAAATGTTGTACAGTAGTTCACTACTTCAGGACAGACCTTCCAACAACTCATTGTGAAAAAGAAGAGATCCAAAAGTCATTTTTATTTGATCTGCAAGAATTGACAGCTAGAGATACAATTAATCTCTAATAAACCTCCAGAAAGGCCACAGTATACAAAAATACACCCTTTTTGTTTCTTACCGTGGTAACAAGTAAGGATGTATTGTACTCTTTTAGCCAAATGATTTGGTGTCATATCTGGTAATAAAATCATCTCATCTGAGTGAGCAGGTTGTCAAAGCGGTGGATCTGATGTTCACTGTACTACTCAGAACTAGGGGGCAGGATTTGCTGCTGCGCAAATGACATCACATTATTAACCCAACAAATGATTTACTTCATTATTTTTTTTTGGCAATAATGGTCATGGCATTATTAAAATAAACTTCAACCAACCCAAACACACCTTCTCCTGTAGGCCTGCTGTGGATGTTTCTCCTGGGAAACACAAATCCAGTCTGGGCCCTACTGAAAATGTGCTGCACCTATCTGAGCCTGGACTCTTGACTTTAGCCTATGTTGCTTCCAGCTCTACGTGAGCAGCAATTGTAAGTGTAATGAGTCACTCAAGAACCAAACAAATAGTGTAAAGTGTTGTAAAGCTATGCTGACTAATGGTGAAGACATGTTGGTCAAATACACCAATGGTGGAAAACCATCTGAGGCACTTGGGTTAGAAAATCCCACATTACCCTCTTCCTTGTGGGCCCAACTTCCTCCTCTGCAGTGATGAAAGGAGAGAAAGCACCTTTACTACTCGCCTCTTTTGTTTATTTACCTTCAGAATTACACCCTGCTCTTCTTGGACCATGTTCCAATGTGTTTTGTTATGGTCCCTTTCAAACAGTATATCTATGCGTGTGGTCTCTGGCCTTGTTTGGCTAACACATGCACACATTCGTGCACGCACACTCCCATTCAACTTTCCCCCTGTGCCAGAGGTCCCCTTTGCCCTTCCCCCCACCTCTAACTAAACATTGCAGGACAGCAAGAGGGAACTTCAAAGTGGCCAGAGGGGTTACTCCTTTTTTCCTGGCACTTGTCATCATCTAAGGGACTGGCTGCTCCCCTTATTACTCTAATTGCTTCCAACTGCTCTAGGAGGCTTTGATGAAGGGCACTATGGAGCATGCTGGAAGCACCTGTTGTTGCACGGAGGAGCACAGGTGGGCCTTATTGGTGGTGGCATGGAGGCGTGTGGACAGCACCGCTGCTTTCTATTTTAAATCACACAACTCAAACATACAGAATGAGACTCTTAATGTAATCTCAAATTTGAGTAATTATGAAATTGCAGTTATACAGATAAAATAAACACGTTGAAATAGAAGTTGTAGGATTAAAGCAGGAACGCCCAGGCAACACTCTGGCTCCATCTTGTGGCATCACTGTGCTAGAAGTCCAGCAGCTGCATTGGAAAAGAAATACAAAACTGAGATTTAAATTGGAAATGGAACTTTTGTGCATTGTTGATGTACTATGTCCAGTTAGATTTTTTGTTTGACTAGCCTTTAATATAACATTAACTACTAGCAGTTTAAGCCAGTCCAGCATGGCGTTTCAGAAAAATTCTGGATTTGACACCTGTAGGCACTGAATCTCTCATATGCCTGAGCCACACAGGGGTGGCCTATACTTGTTTCTACGATTAGCTGTAACAGGAAGCAGATGAAATTCCAGTGATAGTTGCACAGATAATCAAACAATATAATCTTAAGGATCCAGCCTGAGTGTACATCACAGAAACAATTCAGAATTCAAGCAAGCCCAATATGAAAAATACAATTTCCTGGATCACACAGGCCCCTAAAGCAGCCTTACGATTTTAACTTATGGCTGTTGAATAACACATTAAAACCCCATCTTTGAACTACGCACCAGCTGAGGTAGGATCTTTTCAAAGTGCTCGATGTCTACTTGGTCGCAGTCCTCAGCCTCAGCCTGTTTCTGTGATCTCACAGCAGCCTCTGGAGATAAGATAACATATTAAGGTTCATCAACTGATCTGTATACAACTATACCCAACAATACTCCTTACCTTGGACAAATACTTTTAGCAATTCTGCCATGAGCAGCGCAGCATCACCACTTACTGTAACAGAGTGAAATTTGTTGAGCTGTAGAATCACAAATAAAACACGTTTTGAAGATGTGAGTTATATCAACACAGTATTTATCAGACTCACATCTGGTTTTGTCCTCCTTGAAGGAACTTGACAATAGTTTGCTCACCGTCTCCTGTAAATTAGGAGAATAGATTACAGTGTATGAGACATACTCAATAGTTGTTTTTTTTGCTTTTAAGGAGTTGCCAAAGGAAATAGTTTTCCCAATGACGAAAACTAAATAGGCTAACGTTACAGTAAACTAAAATATGTAGTTAAGCGTGCACAGAGCTTGTTGTGTATAGACATGAACACAGGTTTGAAAATACGTATCTCATTATCTACATTTTTAGAAGCTCTCCCTTGGTTTTCTATTTAACATGTTACTGCTTTTCTGTTATAACTTGCTGATGCGTTGTTCTACGTGCTTTCCACCAAACAGCCTTCGGAAAAACGACAATGTAATGGGAGAAAATAGCCTCTGTTCCCGTAATAGTGACTATAGTTCACTGTTTTGCATCATTACGCTATTAACAATTATTTCATTCGGCATACATAGCGTCGTATTGTTAATACGGTGAATAATATCTTAGCGAAGTTGTATTGTCTGATAGACAAATAACGTTAAGAAAGAATTGATGTAGCTTACTCTGTGGACTGACAGGGTCAGCGACGGCGTGAATGTTTATTGAGAGCAAATACATGCCAATGAAGCAATGTTCGTTTTGATTTAATCACGGAAAAAACCTAGTGAGTATACAACCATATTCAAAGCAGCAACATTGTTCTACCTTTTTGAATCCAATCTCTGTGTCTTTCTCCGCCATGTTTTCGACGCTGTGAGAGAAATTTGGCGCTCTGCGTAGGGATTCGTCATTGATCTCTGACGTCATTCGCACCGCCCAAGCCGACGTACAAAACTGTTGAGTAACTGATTTATTGTTGATTATAATACTATTTTTGGAAACATTTGTTTGGATTCACTGACCATGACATGGACATTTGTTCTATTTCATTAATGTGCTTATTATTTTCACATCTTATATTCACAAATTCTAAAGCAAAACTATTTTATCAGAGCTGTCTATATCAAACATTTCCTCTATATGTGAATTCATGCACTAATCAAAAAGCTGTTAAAATGTATAACCACAGTGTAGCTTCACAACGTTTATTCATTCTTATTTTTACATTTAGGCTACACAAGGTGTCATAAACTTGGTGTTAGATTATGTAATAGCTACATCTCCTTAGGCAATTAGAGATGGGTTAACAGTGTCATATCATTTATAAATTACTAATCATGTTGCAGTCATCAACAGTGGCTGCACAAAGGGACTTAACATAATCTCCATTTCATTTTTTTCATATTTTCATATATTTTAACACTATGTTCTAGAAAACATTTAACAACACATAGAATACAACATTATTATCCACCCAAGGTAGACAATTATAAGATACAACACAGAATCAGCGCAATAAAATATATATCGCATCAACTCAGCTAAACGGATAGCAAACAAATACCATAGGTTTAGGATATGTGTTTCTTAGGCCTAGCCAAGGATTTGCTGCTTTATATATATATATATATATATATATATATATATATATATATACACACGTGTATTTTTGTAATGTATTTTTCTGCATTCGTTGTTTTCTGTTCTGTGTTTTCTCCCTGGTCTTGTGTTGTTGTTCCTGTTCTTGTTTTTTCTGCTTCTTTTTTTGCATTTGTTGTTTTCTGTTATTCTCCGTGTATTCTCCATGGTCTCGTGTGGTCTCTTGTGAGTGTCTGTATGTTCTGTTTCCTGTTTTATTTTGATAGTCTGGTTTTCTGTGCTAGTCTTTAGTTTTACCACCTGCCATGTGATTGTCGTCCCCTCCCTGATGTGTTTCACCTGGTGTATCATCTGTTCCTCGTTTGCTCGTTACCTCCTGCATTTAACCTCTGTGTTCCTCTTATCAGAGCCTTGTGTGTTGGTTAGCGAATGCCAGTGTGTGGTCCACTTGCTGTTTACCTGAGGTTCTTTTTTCTTTTTGGATTTTGGACTTTGTTTTTGCATCTGTGGATTCCTTTTTGTATTCCCTGCTTTTGTTGAATAAATCCTGACTAAAAACTGAGTTTTGGTCCCATTTCCTATACATCACAGGTTTTTAGCTGTAGTCAAATGAGTAAATTATAATCTATTTAACCTTTCCATTTTTGCTCCTTAGAATAACAAGCTTTGTAATTATCACTAAAGCATTTGTTCCATGATGTATCTTTTAGCATTAAATTTTTTTAAAAACAGTGAATGTGTTTTAGAAAACCTTGTGATGCTACAAGAAAATGTTACCTTTCTTTCCCCTTGTAAAGCGTGCTTGGAGGAAACTTTATTTTGAAATTTTATTTTTTACTTAGAAATTACAAACTACACTGTGACAAACTCATCCCAGAACCAAAAGAGGAAGACAAAACACATGCAGAATCAAACACATAAGCAGACACAAGACAAGTGACCAATCACATGCATAAGTTGAAAGAAAGGCTGTAGCACAAGTCTACAGCCCAGATCAAGGATTCAATGATGTTGAGCCAAATGTCCAGAGTCTTTCCAGGTTGCTCCATGAATGAGCGCTGTAGAGTTCCATATACACTACATCCAGAAAGGAAAGGGGTCCATGTACAGAGACAGGTCATGAGGTGGTTTGCAACAGGTTGCAATGATTTTCTCCACAGCTGTAAGACCAGTAAATATAGCACATTTGAGTTCTAGAGAGCTGAAAGGTTGACAGGTCATTAAGAATCAAAACATTGACCGCAACATTAAGGAAGAAATTTTGGATGCAATATTGTTCCAGAACTGACCAGGAGAGTATGCCCAGATCACGTGAAGATACCTTGTGCTTTTATTGGCCAGAGTAACAACACATAGTATGGGCTGTTAATTATTTTCACATGGTGCATGTGAATGGAGAAAACTTAGGACACAGCTGCAATAAGGACGTTGTATTTAGTAGTTCATGTTGATAGCATTATGTTGCAATGCACTGTGTTATTTCCCAATTGTCTGGCTGTGGATGCAATTGTTTGACAGGGACACATCATAAAAGTGCAAAATATTAATTTGTTGTTGTGAATGACATGTTTGGGCCAATCAGATACGTTTTCAAATAATGGGACAGTTGCATGTGTTTGAATTTTCCAAAACTGATTGAGAGTTCCTCATTCCAATAACCCATTAGATTTGGTCAAAGTAATTTATTTTCATACATGTTCAAGATTTTTCAAAAGCACGAGGGTGGGGGGGAGAAGAAAACTGTTGTGTTCACATAAGATTGTGATATTAAAAAAAAAAATTAAAAAAGCAAACAAAGATTGTTACAACCACACAGAATATACTGTACAAGTTTGAGACTACCTACCTTAAGGGCAAACCAGACCACTCCGTTCACAAATGGCTTGCAAATTGGTGATGAGGAACATTTTATCTTTACCCTCCTGTACACAACAGAAAATATACACATAACATACTGTACAATCATTGGTTTTTAATTGATACTTTGGTAATTCCCTTAATTTACCTCTAGTGCCACCATGCTGTTGACATTTGTTTTTTCATGGCAACTTTTGGATGGATTGCAATGTAATTTGGTAAGAGATACCCATGGTGCCCCGAGAATGACTTCTTCCGACTTTGGTGATCCCCAATTTTTCCTCTAGTGTTACCAGAAGGTCAAATTGTGTAGGTCTTATGGACTATATGGGTTACCACTGGTGTCTCCCTCAAGATGAACTGTAATTGTTATGGTATCTTATTTCCTCTAGCGCCATCATCAAATCAACATTTTAACTTCTCCAATATGGTGTATTAGCAATTACTAATGGCATTCCCATCTGCCTCAGTTGTAAAATTGTCTTAATGAGCAATTGTTTGCATTGTTAAGAATGCAAACAGTTGCACTTCAAGACAATTCATACTAAATTACGATGGTGAACATTTTAAACATTACACTGCTAAACCTCAGCATGGTAGCATTATTAGCATACTGACATAGGGTTAACATTTGGCTGAAAGCCTAATTACAGCCCGCAGAGCCACTAGCATATAGCCTTCTATGTTCCTGCAATAGAGGAAACTGCAGTTTCAGGACCACAGTGGTAGGACCCCGTTTCTATGACCCTATTTACAAGTCAGCATTATTGTCAATTTCTTCACATATACTAAACACGCAGAGGAATCGAAAGTTTTTTCTCACCATCCCCACGGTGAAGAAGACAAAATGCAGAAAAGAGACATTCCTACCACAGAGGAAAAACAAAAATGCTCAACAGCTTTTTAACACTAAGAAAGAAAGAAAAAAAAAAAACAAAACTAGGGTCCCAGGAATGTGGTCCTGAAACTAGAGTTTCCTCTATTACAGAAACATGCTTGTTAGCATCCTTGCAAGAAAAAAAAAGCATTGATTAGGCATACATTTTCAATTTGCTTTTCTAACCGACTGATGATTCTCCTTTGGCCATCAACAACCTGAGTGTGAAAATATATCACCATTCTGAAAATACAGAAGGAATAAGAGATCAGTTCAAATTGAAAGAGCACAAACATTATTCAGACACAGTCAATGTTTGTAGAAGGCAGATACTTTGTTAATAGCATTACCACCACGATACACCAAATAATACTACAAAGAAAAAAATAAATCATAAAATGATTACATCCCCACCACTTACAGAAAGACTCCAGTGGCGAGGAATAAGAACAGTGGGTTCTCCACCAGAACATTGTAGGCCCAACTGAGCCAAGACAGGATTGGGTGGGTGTTCTCCAGATCCTGGGCCCACAGCTGCCTGGATTGAAACATTGTAGTGAAATTCCTAAAAGGGCCGCACCTTGACGAGGGTTTAATCCTGTGGACGTCAGATTGATTTGAAAATTTGGTGGAGTTTGTATTTGAACAATAACAACTTTTCAATTACTCCAAACTCAAGCACATTGAATTTAAACATGAGGTTAGCTTGGGTTATTCTATATCTGTTAACAGATCACATAAAACAGAGCAGAACCAACAATGTGTTAGTCCATCACGCAATACTTTCCCTAGCCCAATTCAATTCAAGACAAAAATCACTAAAAGGAATAGTGTGCCATAGCGACATGAGAGTGGTATCAATGATCATCTAAATGATGAGAGCCCAAAATGTTTTGACTACTTTGAGCTGTGGATTAATACGCATTATGATTCATCAAGGAATATGTCACAGAATGTAACTGATACTAATTGATGCGTTTATTACAACAATGATGTCTATGGCACAAATTAATAGCTATATTAGGCACACAAACGTACTTGTTAGTAGTTTAAATTATTGGGTTTATTTTTCATGGGATTTGTGACAGTAAAAACACATAGCCCCATTTATAGCCCCAGCGAACAAGGGTAATATCTAGTATTTGTATTTATTATTAGGAACATCAGCTGATCTAAACATGGTGAAAGTGAAATGGGATTTTTCTTTTAGTCACCGTTATATTTTCAATTTAACATACACTTCGAGTACAGTAAATGCCTGGAGTATATTGAGAGACAGTCATTATGTTGAAAGCCTGTTTTCAGAAAGCTGTGTGTCTGAGATGGACTTCACGCTTATTTCGTCATTATAAGTGGGAACAGTGTTTGTTGTACTCACGTCCAAATTGTATAAGTGACAGACGCGACAGCGCCAAGAAATGAGGGGAAGCACAAAAGAGTGATGAAAAATGTTGTCATCTGACTGGCCCTCCAGGGCTTCCTCGATGCCTGACAGTTCAGCACCAGACTGCTCTTTGGAAGGAACCAGAGGAAGAATGTGAAGTTTGTCATGCAAATCAGTGTCTGCACAACGTTGAAACAACACCTGCTGTAGTTACCTCCTTCATGTAGAACAGCACAAACAGTTTTATGATCTGGACTGCGGGAAGCAGTGGAGCAAACAGCACCCCGAGCCTGGGAAGAACTGAAGATTAATGTTTATTTAAAAACTTTTATTTGTTAAATATGTGCTGGGTGTAATGTTGCATAATTACCAAGTAAGGGTTTGTCCATATATGAGTTCCAGCACATTACGAGCAATGTCAAACACTGGCTTCCTGTTTCTTTTCAGCACTTGCTTGGTAAATAGCCTAGAGGGAAGATGCAAAAAACATTCAGTGAACCGTTTCATAAACAGCAAACAACAGAATTAAGTAACCCGATTTGTGGTTAAAGCGCCAACTTACCTCCACAGGAACTCTCCGAAAAAAGTGTAAAGCACTGTGAAGAGAAAGTCCATCAGGAGCAAGCGATACAGTTCTTGCCCCACAAAGCTCTCCCAACACTAAAGGACAACAGAAACATTGTTGTCCAAATCTTTTAAGATTAAGAACATTACACAATTCAGTGTCGCTCCACAACTACAATTAGAGAACTTTAAATATGAGATTGTTTTTAACCTGTAAACCATGACTTTCTGGTTCTGCAGCAATTCTCCCCAGCCAGCGGAAACACAGTACTCCAACAATACTGACCTTCAGCAACAGGTTCCTGAGAAAAAAAAAAAAAAGATTAGACAGCAGCCATGATTATTGCTAGAAGTTATATTTTAAGGCACGGCAAAAACTGAGAGCTGAACAATTGGATTGTGGGCTGGCATTTCAGGTTGGCACTGGAAATGTGCTATTTCGCTTCCAAAACATTTATTTCTTCAGACTAATGAAAAGAACAACATCCAAGATACACATTTGAGCATTTATTTTTATTAATTAGTTAAATTTTCATTTCTACCCTGTTTTTAATCTGTTGCACTTTAGGATTATTTTGTTGAATGAAAGTGCTTGTAAAATGTATTATTATTATTAGTATAGGATATAAGCCCATGCATATAGAGCTCTAGGATGCTGTTGTGTTCGTAAATAGTGGTTCAAATTAAAATACATCTTTAAAAGCTGTTTTTTATTAATCTAGTACATGTAATGATTAATTTGGGTGATACATAAGGGAAATACAAAACAATATTACATGATATTCTCTACACTAAAATAATACGTCATGAAATGAAATTGAAGAGCGATAATTTAAGCTAAAGTTTATAATAAGACCATGAAAGCTCTTGATTCAAACGACTGAGTGAAATGATGGTAAAGATAACATTTTGTTAGTCTATGCACAGAAAATTAATATAAGTGGAGGGAACATGTTTTGGTCTCACACATTTGTATGTGCTCATTATTTTTGTTTTGTTTTTAAAACTTAAAAAAAATGCCAAAGAAAAACTTCTATGCACATAAAGCATTTATTAAAAGAACATTTAAACTAAAACAGTTGCTGTGTTTCATGCAGCTCTTTTTCTCACCTAAAGATGGAGACATAGACGAGGACACTGGGTGAGTCATGATTCTCGACCCAAGCACACAGATTGAAGAGGCCCGGGAGTGACAGGTTAATGCCTGACACCACTGCAGGCAAGAGCAGCAGCAGCAGCTCAGTTTCTTTCAAAGGACTCCGTTTAAGGGCATTCTGTGAAAGAAAAGGGACAAATGACTGCAATAACTGCTGACACCTCATGAGAGAAACTAAAGTTGAAAAGATCTTTGAATCCGATTCTTTTAGGAATAACAAAGAAACAAGATAGCTCCGATTCAGGTAAATCGCAGATGTTAATAAGTGAAGAAACAATTATTGGCTAACTGGTCTGTTCTTAAATAGAAAGTAGCGTATCTTGCTCTCAGCAGCACACTCTTGTGTTTTGGGTCTCTGGCAGTGTGTGTGCAAAGTTGAACTATTACTAGTTCCCTCAATAGTTTACCAGTTGATTAAAGTTGGCATGTCAGATGAGGATGCAGACATTTCTCCAGGAGGAGGAAATAGTTTAGGAACCACTATGTTGAACATAAACTCTTCCTCCCATTTCAAAATGAAGATTGTTTCTGCTGATTGTCACGCTCAGCAGTTTTTTTAAACATCCCAGCAGACAAAACAAGATGTGTTAAACATCTTCCAGCAAAGATAAAGAAGAAGTAAACAAACTGCGGTTGGGAGGTTCTTCTTTATCAGAGCTTTCTTGAGAAATGTGCATGAAATCTATCATGGCTGGCTGCACAGCATTTCTAACCTCTGATAGATAGTGGACTGCCATGGCGCCCAGGAAGATGCTTGCCAGGCATACAGCCCATGCAACCAGGTGCACCATAAGGCACCCGAGTCGCTGCATGCAGCTTTTTTTATTTTCTCCATGGAACATCTCAGACAGCAGTTCCTGTTGGAAGAGCAGCAGTTTGTAATGTTGAGCCAGCACATTTAACCCTCATGTTGTCCTTGGGTCAAACTGATCCATTTTCAGTTAATTTTTTTTGTCACAAAAAAAAAAAAAAAAAAAAAAATGGGCCGTCGAAATAAGCGCTGAAAATGTTAACATTAAAAATATAAAAAAAAAAAAAACTCACCCACAACATTGATAAAGTGACAAAAAAAAAAAATTGTCTTCATGGTTGACTGAAGACAACACAAGGGCTAAATGATCTCTGTGACATATTCACTTGATTGTGGTTAGAACAGGATATTGAGGAGCATACAGCTTAACAGTCACATTGGGGTGTGAAAATGCATAATTATAAGCTTCCTGTGTGACATGGAACTTAAATTCTGTCAGATATTGATCTCTGAGGATCAAAGATGATCTGCTTTAGATGTTTAAAAAAAAATGTGGCCAGTTTGTTGATGTTTTAAATAATGATGCTTCCATATAAGAAAATGTAGATTCTTGGCTTCTGAAATCAGTTTGTGTTCATATCAAAAATGAGTTTCTCGCTTAAGTGAGTCTAATTGAATATTCAAATTATTGCTTACTTTGAGCTGAGTACTGATTTTCTCAAACTGCAGTTTGACAGACGTCTTCTTGCTGACTTTAAAGTCCCAGGAGCAGAAAACCTTTACCGCCAGATTCCCATTAGACTTGAGGACATGAAAACCTCTCCCGAAGGCCTTGGACATGCTGTGGGAGAACAGTTTAGCCATACAAGACGCAACGCAGATGAAGTAAAATAAGTTCTATGAGTTACATTGATAAGTTATTTTGTAAGTAATCTATTTTCCAACCTGTACACAAGGATAATGCAGATTGTGAAGAAGGCAATGGCAATGGTAAAGAAATAGGCTGCAGGTATACAGTACGGCACTATCTGGGGCTTGTTGGAATCAGAGACTGATTGATGAGGGGATTCAGCAGTGGAATCAGCAGTTTGACGAGTCTTGAAAATGGTGTTGGTGTAATAGCCATAAAACATCACACTCTGAGAGAGGTAGCCCTGCCAGAGACAAGAGAGATTTGATTTTACTGACAGTGCTAGAGAAATAAGCATGTTCATACTGCTATGATGTACCTTACAGTGCCTGTGAGAAGCTCAAGGCCAGTAAAAGTGTTGAGATCAGAGTCATGAGGATGGAGAGGAGGGTTGATGGCTTGAGGTAAGACCAGGAACAGGCCGTTGATGATGAAGAGGAGGAGGTTAAGGAGCAGGAGGGTCCTGAGAAACAGGAAGTAGGAAAGTACCCCGGTTCCGAAACGTCCGCACAGTCTCTTTATGGGTGAATGCCACAGCTGAAGGGAAGTGAGGACAGGTAGGCAGCTAAACAGGCAGTGACGCCAAGTCTGGCGGGGGAGAAAAACTGGAGTGAAGGACTGATACACAAACAAAAATGGTTTATACCTTATGTAGCACACTTATGTGTACTTACCTTTGAAATGTACACACTTAGACGAGTGTAGCATGGGATATTTCTGATGATGAGTGAACTCTCAGCTACGTCACGAAAAGCAAGTTGCCTGATAAAAGATAAGAAGTTACCACAGTGCTTTTGGCTTCATTTTGCACGGCATTGAATGTTCAGTGCCACATCTACCTCACTTCCATCTTTTCTGCCAGGCTGAGCGGCGAGGCTCGCAGCTTTCGCATGCGCTCGCTCACTGAGAGGCCTCGGAGGATGGACACCAACTGCTCCTTCTTGTTTTCTGTAAAACAAAAAGATAGAAACAACCAAATCACTGACACATTCAAAGACGAGTTGCCGCAGCCTGTAGTCAACACTGAATATCAGTTTAGTTTCTGTATACCTTCATTACTGATTTCCTCCTCAATATTGGCCTGGACAAAGTCTTCCTGCATTGGTCTGGAGGGGTGAGAAGAATCTTGGGATGAAGTCTGCTGTAACTGAGACAAGTTTCTGGCATGCTGGGGAATTACTGCAGCGCTTTTCGTCCCTGTGTGGACAAGGAACAGTCACTTTAATAGCTCTTATATATGTGTATTGATTGTAGCAGATACCCGGACATTAGTCTCGCTTTGCCAGATCATCCACCAATGCGTGCTTAAGGAGGGTCTGGTTACTCAACGTACAGTAGAATCATAGACAGTTAAAGAAGTAGCATTCAGGGATGGGAGGAAAACGTGCTGTGGTTTTATGGCATTTCTTTAAACCAATCAGAATTGTCATGGCGGTGCTAAACTTTGCACAGAGCCCTGCAAAATACTTGTGCGAGAGAAAACTCAGATTGGACAGATAGTCTAGCTAACTGTCTCAATTTACCCACCAGAGATCTGAGGAGCAGTCAACAATAGTCCTCATGAATTCACCAAATTTAAAATTCCAACAGAAAGAAAGGGGAAGGAAACTTATAGTGACCCCATGTTGGCTCTTCTACCTGTTCTTTACATAGCTGGTAGCCCACATTGTGATTTGTTGTTCTATTTACAGCACTGGTAATCCAGATTTGGTAATCTTGAAAACTGTATCTGGATCAGGGTGATCCAGTCCAATGTTGCTTTGAAAAACCGGCATAAAAGTAAGACAGATTACCTGATCCTGAATCGCAAAAAAAGGGTTTTCCAAATCCTGATCATTTTGATCCAGATTAAATGTTTTGAACAACTGGCCCATTGATATAAACCACCCAGACACAAACCCCTCCCCTCTGTCAGGAGGTTGCAGTCCATCAGGACCAAAACCTCACGCCACAAATTAAGTTTCTTCCCGCACCCCCACTAACATTGACTCTTAACCCCCCGACCTGTAGTCACTACACTTTGCATTAATCTACACACTTTGACTATACACCTGCCCATTGCATATACTATATATATTTTTTGCACAGTCTGCAGCAAACCGTTCAGCCTCTTTTTTCTTATGTTAAGCTACTTTCATTTAATTTTTTTTAATATTTGTTGATTTTTTTTTGTTTTTATGTATGTACCAACCACCAAGGCAAATTCCTTGTAAGTGTTACTTACTTGGCAATAAATACTTGTCCGATTCTGATATCAACATTGCCAAGAAACAAATAGGCCAGTAGAAGAAGGTTTCATCTCACCTGCAGTGCGACTGGGCATTGAGGCGAGGACCTTTAAGGTAGCAGCTGACCAGTGATGCCGCTGTAGAGAGTGTATCTGTTCCCTGTCGAGTGTCTCATCTCTCATGTGGCCGCTTGCAGTAGATGTCAGATGTTCTGTATTTATACGTGTGTCTTCCCTAAAAATGTCCATTTGTAGGGTTTGAGGACACCTCAGGGTGCTGACTGCTTGCTCTGCAACATGCTGGAAGGAGTCCTGACCTGGTTCACTTTCTCCCAGGTTCCTGAGGGAGAGTAAGCATCAGAATAAATAATGACAATGAGTCCCCAAAGGCTTTGGCCCCAAGCACCCTTAGTATAGCAGCATGGACACATTGCATCTTAAATATAGCTTTTATTTCCATGGAGAATTACAATGTAGAAAATGTCTCATACTTGAAAGTCTCTAAATGCTTTTCAGTTCCAAATTCTTAAGAGCAAGATGCCTAAACACTAAAATCTAGTGTCTTAGTAACACAATTTGATTAAAGAAAAAAAAGTCAACCATCAGAGTTTATTGATGGTAACATCTACATTATGTTTAGTGCCTCCGAAGACAAAATTAAAACAAATATGCAGAGGAAACGACAGTCGGGTACAACCATATACAGTCTATGGGGACAACTAAACAACAAAAAGTAAAGAAACTCTCAAAAGGACTTACTCAAAGTCAGACTCAAAATCCGTTTGACAAATGTTGACACTGTATGCCATGGTCCTCAATGATCTCCGTTTATTGAAAACACACTTAGACTTTACAATCAGTCACATAGTTGAACATTGAAGCAGGCTATTCTTGGCTTTTTGTCAAAACCATAGACTTCCTCTCTCTCCCTTTGTCTGTCTCTATTTCATCACAGCTGTGCCATATTTGCATTTGGTACCAAGTTATCCACCTGTTACTGATGAAGTGCAATCAAAAGCATCTCTGACATGCCTTGTAAATAAATATACCTAATGTAATACTAATTGAACAAGTTCCACTGCAAGTGTCAGTATGGTATTATATTTTTTCAGCTTTGATGAAAAGTGGAGTTAATGTTTGACCAGATTAACCTGAGTGTTTTAGTGTTCACTGCCATTTAGTGGTCATATTCAGGAACTGCAACACTGCATTCAAATAGTCAAACTAGCAACAATGTTGGAAAAACTACTAGATTAGTATGGCCTAAAGTGAGCACTTGGTGAGTCGATTGTCATGGCCTTTTTAAAAAAAAGCAGGACCCAGAGAAAATAAACCAAAATATAACTTCACTTTAAAAAACAGAACTAAACTAAATGCCTTGTGTATCTAAGGATTGAAATAAATGCAGAACTTAAAATAACCATAGATCACATGTGCAATATTTTTTGTTATTATGTTATTATTTTTATCTAATTATTATTTTGTTATGGGAAAATTATATATATTTATACATATTACTATTACTTAGAGGTATTATTAATAGGAGTATTATTGAGGGTAGTAACTATGAGTACTACTAACATTACACTCATGTTAATAGTAATTATATCTGCATTAATAACATCATATTTGGAAATGTTCTTATGGTTTTAAATCGTTTTATTGAATGTCATCTCTGTTCTGTTGTATTTTGGCAAACTCCAAAGACATCTTTTACCTATTAAAAATATGTAGGCCTACCTTTGCACCTTGTAAAATAAATAGCCCTGCCATGATCCATTCCCCATGGCTTCATGCCTTAGTCTACCAGGGGGCTCAAACTGCTTATGCCTAGAGTTACACAATGGTTCTTTCTTCTTTGAGGTTTTATAGTAGTTGGCCTCCACACTGTTGCATTATTGCCTTTAGATTTTACTTTCCCTCCGTTTCCATTAATCTTAAACTCATATTTTCAGCCCAGCCCCCATAAAAACTAATTAACAATTCCTACCTTGACAATTCTATAAAGGGCAACTTTTAACATTGCTCTGCTCTCCTTATTTCCTGTAATTGTGTCACCATGTCTTGCCTTTCCTGTGTAGGCCTACATGTTATGCATGAAAGGACATGCTCAACTATAGCCTTCTGGCACAAGACCCACTGGATGTTTTTAATGAAAAGGGTAGCCTACAGTATAGGTTTGGTTGCCCATTTCTCGGCCAGCTTGCTCTTTCAGTTTTCTTCTCCAACTTCTTAAAATAGGCTAAAACTCTTTTTTGGCAACACACGTTGTACCTGTTTTTTACTGCCTCTTTTGCCAACCTGGCTGCTCGCTCGTTTCCAAGGAGACCTGAATGTGCTGGGACCACCAGCGTTATTTTCCCCCTTGTCTAACCATTCTCAAGTTTAAAGCATTAAGGAAAATTAAATGTTTCTTTTACGCTCTATGCACTCAATAGTTCCGGTTATAAACACTATGAATATCACGACAGTAGCCCTTCCTTCACTCCGCAAGGGTAATTTACGGGGAACACCAGAACGCATCAGAGCAGGGGCGGTCTTTGAAAAGTGTTCAGGAAGCTGTTTAACAAAACGAAACTGTACCAACTTTGACAGCAAGACTTTTCCAGCTCGTCTGTAAATTGTTTGACAGGCATTATTTAGGTGAAAATGCAGAGCAGTGCTTACGGGGCGTCGTTGGCTGGCGGGGCTTTCGATTTAATACATTTTGTAAAACAGCCTCAAACCATTTTGCGCTGCCTGAGCTGGGTGAGTGACTTCACGGAAACATTAGCTTCAAAGTTAGCCAGCTGTCACATCACCGATGTTAACAGATGTGAGCTGCCAGGGTCGACACAAATCAATGGATAATGCAGCTTGTTCGCGTTATGCGCTGCTAACACCGAACATGAATTGGGTGTTGGTTTGAAAGCTTAAATAAACGTTACATGAAGTGAAAATTAGATGTTTTTTCTTGTAGCACTTGTTGATATTAGCTTACGTCAGCTAGCATGTCCAGTGCTGTGTCACCGCACTACGCCAGCTTTCCAACTGAAAGATGAAGGATTTGTTTGGCATTTGTGTTGTTTATTCTGCTATGAAAAGTGGACCAGGGTGAATTAAAACTCACGCAAAATGTCGCTCTTTTTATTGTAGTGTTTAACTAACTTACAGTGTGAGAAAAATACTTTTACAGCGTCATCTGTTGCGCTCATCTTGTCCGCACAGTTGTTTTCAAGTGTGTTTCAATAGCGTTAGCTCAATTAGATTAAGTTCTGCTTCAAGCTAAATAATGTAATAATAACAATACACTTTTAAACCTCTTTAAAACATATTTACAAAGTGCCATACAATAAGAGAGAACGATATATATTGCACTAAATATCTATTTAAAAAATCTGTAATTTAAAAAGGAGGTGCAGTTTGCTGCCCTTATATCTTAAGGCAAGTCATTTCATATTCAATTCAATTTTATTTATAGAGTCAAATCATAACATAAGTTTTTTCAGGACACTTTACATATAGAGTTGGTCTAGACCCCAACAACTTCCCTAAGAGCATGCAAGTCTTTTTATCCAATGCATTGACAGCAAAGGCTTTGTCACCTTTGTGTTGTCATGTGATGAGAATCACACGGCCACTGCAGCTGGATAACTTAAAACATGTTTCACTCCTTCCCACTGGCATTAACCCTATGTGTCTCTTCTTTGCAGTTATTCTCCATTGTGGTCTTTGCAACCATCACAGCAGAAGGCTACATTAACCCAAAAGAAGACAATGAAACAACATGCATGTTCAACAAAAACGACAGCGCCTGTAGCTACGGGGTCGGAATTGGAGTTCTGGCCTTCTTGGCTTGTGTTGTCTTCCTCATGCTGGATGCCTACTTCCCGCAGATCAGCAATGCCAAAGAGAGAAAATTTATTGTTATAGGAGATTTGGTCTTCTCAGGTGAGTCAGGTTTCACTCTAGACTGCTCATACTAAAATACAGGAACTGTGCCCAAAAGCAGGAAGTGCAGCCTTGTTGAAATTAATTCTGTTGTCATACTGTATTTCATCTTAAATTAGACAATTTTTTCTCTTTTTTTTAAATCATTTTCATTGGGGGACAGCGGCTTGGACGTTCCTGTGGTTCATTTGCTTCTGTGTCCTGGCCAACCAGTGGGCCAAAACCAGTCAACCGGAGGTTGCTGTTGCTCCTGATGCTGCCCGGGCCATCGTGGCCTTCTCCTTCTTCTCGATCATCACCTGGGTGAGCCTTTCATCCATTCCGTGTGTGGACAGCATTTGACTAACAAAATCATATGATAACACATAACTATAACACATAAACTCAACTGTAGGGATGTAATGATTACCAGTGTCACAGTAAACCACAATAGTCATCCTGTCTGCAGAACGTTCAGGAAAAAAGTTGCTGCTAAAGGCATCGAGCACACTTAAAAATACTGCGATAATACTGAGAACGTGATGATTTTGGTCGCTATAACCGTGAGGTTAAATTTTCCTACAGTTACATACCTACTCAGCTGGTTGAAAAATTTGCCAGATTTGTGTAAAAGCTCCACTTACTTACTCTAAACTTCCCTCAACAGGGTTTCTTGTCCTTCTTTGCATTTGGAAGGTATCGCCAAGGCGTCAGTGAATTTGACGAGGAGTACAGAGACCCAGCCAACGACCACAGCAGTCCATACCCACCCACCCCGTACGCCAGCAGCAGCGGCCCCACGGGCTACCAGCAGTCACCTTTCTCCCACAACCAGGAGCAGCCAGGAGAATACCAGCCTCCAACTTATTGAAGGACTCAGATTCAAACCTATGGAGCCAACAAGGGTTTTGCTTTTTAAATAAATATGTGTGCCGAGGGTTTAAGTTAAACTGTTCTCTGCACTCGCATTTACTTCCTGCAGATCGGTTTGCATATTTTTGGGTGCACTGATGTGTTCATAGTTAATCACATTGTTGTAAGAGTTGTGGTGGATGTTTGCTGTGTTGTTCAAAGTGCCACACAGATCAGGGGAACTCTAAACATGTATTTTGTTTTTTGTAAGGAGATGAATGACCGTGCCATTGTTGTCTATGTACCAAAACAACTATAGTTATTTCTGTACCCGTTTTGTTGATTTTATGAGTGCAAACTGTTGATGTCAGAGCACTAATCAACAAATAGGTCAGGATTTACTTTGTTGCAGGAAAATCTGCTTTGCATTTTTAAGACAGAAAATAGATTTTTTTTTTTTTATGTAATATGTTACTGTTTAGTACGTATTAATTTTTTTATTACTTTCAGATTCATTATACTGCAGTTCAGCAATTTTGCTATACAGCACATTGTTTTTTGATCACAGAATAAACCCACATTAGTTAATCAATAGGTGCAATGTAACTACTGTAATGCCCTGTTTTTGTTTCTTGCTAATCAACCACTGAAAAATGGCTTGTGTGCACTGAAAAGTACAATTCATTTATTTGAGGCAGTTAATTGCCAATATCTGATCCAAGAATGTTATTTTTAATGTTTTAAATCCAATTCTGCCACCATTAATTAGTAGTATTAGTATTTAAGGGTGTTGTTTTATTTTAAGGTAGCCAAAGCATTGATTTGTATCAGCTACCTCCCATTGGAGTTGAATGTGCCTTAGAGTTCACTTACTGTAGTTGTTAAAAATATCCAATTCAGAAAATTTTCCAGCCAATTTGGTTTCAGGAATTCATTAATGTGGTAAATTAATATATTTATTATCTTACTTAATCCTTTCAGTCCAGGTACATGACAATCATACCATTTCTTTTGGTCTACATTACTTTTTCCTCTTGCTTTTCTTACACTGTAGTTGTACCTTTGCATGTGTTGTAGTTACAATGTTGTGCTCAGTGGCTTTACAATTCCACATTAAAGTGCCTTTATACAGTATTCTGTATTACACAGCGGGTTGCCAAATAAAAACGATTCTTTTTTTTAACCTCTTAGTTGGCACATCGTTGATATCCTCTTCTAAAGACACACCCGGACCTTGTGCAGAGCTGTGCTCCCTTGGTAAATATTTGAGTATTGTGTCAGGGAATGTGGAGTAATTTGTGAACTGTGGAGACAGACCTGTAACAATTTAAATACATTAAAATATATGCGTACTTTACAGAAGAGAATCTTAAACAAATATGTGATTATGTGTATTTCCACAAATTGTAATTTCCCCTTGTGGGATTAATAAAGTATACATTATCATTATTAAATCTGGACTATAACCAGCATTGCATATTCTGAGTTAGAAAGTTCATACAGTCAGTTCTTGGATGAAAATGTTCATTGTTAAAAGATTTTGCGAGGTTTGGAAAACCACTTTTCATATTTAATGCATTAAAAAACTGGAATCAATTTCACCATTGGCAAATGCAGGTAAAATACACAGAGCTCTGTAGAATGTATGTAAGGCATATAGGCCTACATTTTTACAGATTCTTCCCATATAAAGACATAAAAAAACCTAAAGGATAACAATCAGAAGTGTCAGAGGGGACAAGAATCCACATAACTGACATAGTAAATCAATTTACCCTTGAACGAAATTTACCTAAAATCTCCACATTTGCATAAATCATGTCCTTGCTATTAAAACACATTTCCAAACATGAAAAAGGCATTTGCATACCATGATAACAATGTTAATTTATTTCTAAGTAAATTAATCGTAATTAGTATCCTGCATGTTCCGCTATCAAGCAACATATCAGGCGTGGATTATTATTAACCTCAATATCTAATATTGATTTGGTGAAAGCATTCGTATTTTTTGCAAAAGCTACTTAATTTTTCACACTGCCAAAACGAGATTCTAGGTTTCTTATCACAGCAAGAGAAGTGCGGAAACGTTTTAAAGTTATTTATTTATTTATTTATTCATTATGAGAACAAAATCATTTACTATGTTCATCTTTACTGTTCCTCGTGCCTACTTCAGATGCACACAGCCACTTCAAAATAAAGACAACTTGGTTAATAAAGTTATATTTTAACTTAAACATGTCTTACATTTTAATCCGCTCATCAATAAAGTATTTGAAGTGATGGCGTAAAGTCTCGGCTCGTAGTTCTCAAATTTCTGACAGCACTTGAAGGCCCCGTTTGACACACCCTCTTTTGCATCCATGCAGCCACCGCGCGCAAGCAAGCTGTGCACGCTGCCGACGTCATCAGTACATACAGGAAGTAATGAGCGGCTGTCTGGAGAACTGGGGACGGAGGAAAAGGAGCCGAAGAAGGAAGCGATACAATAATGGTACAGCTGCTACCATACGGACTGTGAGCTGAACATCAAACATCTGCGGTGAGTAGGAAACAAAACGAGAACGTCTCAGATCGCTTATGTACGCAGCCATTAGTGATGGCATATTTTTAACCTCTGCGCTGCTGGGAAGACAGGTCAGCCAACACATAACGATACTATATACATACACATACATATAGGATGTTTGTCTGTGTTTGTGAAGCAGTAGATGGAGACCTAAAATCATCACAAAATAACTCTACTAACAAATTATACCATATTAAACTACTTTGCTCAGATCTTTAGTGAATTAAAGGCCTGCAGGTCAATGTGAGAATATTTGGCCCCAGGGGTCTGCAAACTAAATTAAAAATGCTCGAATATCAATATTGTGGAACTATAGAGCATCTTCTCATTGGATAATGCCACAAAATCAAGTCATTCGTCTAATGCACATATGTCTTGATATACAGAGGTTTGGGCTTTACAGCTATAAGTGAACTATGTATGGGCCTCACACACACTCCCTCTGTCCTTGATCTGTTACCTTTGAAATTCACGTCCCCCAGATGTCATCCTTTATGGAAGAACAGAGCAGACATACTCACATTTTCACCTTAGGAAACCACCGGCGTTATATTTTATAGGGGCTTGTGTCAGGACAGGACTCTGTTCAGAATTAGACAACTGCTCATGCAATTCACGGAGGTACTTTAAACCTTCATGTTGTATATTATGCCACACCATTGTCCAAAATTACTATGAGAACCACTTTGAGACACTCAGAAGTATGGCTTGGCGATATGAAGAAAATCATATATTACGATAATATTGACCAAATACCTCAATGTTGATATTGCAATGGGATTGTAGGGTTGACAATTGGTGCGTTAACAAAATATTTTCACAATTGGATTTTAGATAAATAATCATCAATCATGTGTGGTTAAAGGCAAATAATAGCTGGAACCGTCTAGTAAGTTCAGAAAATGACATCACTTTACTGTAATGTACCCTTTAAAACCAGGAAAAGACAACACTTACCATATTATGATAGAGACGATATCTAGTCTAATATCACGATGTTGATATAATATCGATACATTGCCACATCCTGCTCAGAAGTTGCATGTTTAGTAATTCATACTTAATCAAATAATCGATACGTTGGGCAACAAGTGTGATAAGGATTTTCTACTTTACTTACTGTTTTATTACATTGTAAATGGAATATTCTTGCGTTTTGGACTGGCAGCTGGACAAAACAAATATTTTGATGATGTCACCTTGGACCTTGACCATTTTTTACTTTTTTTATTGACCAAATGATTTCTAGAATAAATGATCAGTTTGTGATATACATAACATCTTTTATCAGAGTGTAACTTTTAGATTGCAATATTATAAATATAGTTATATACCAAAACCTTTTGGAAACTCTTATTGGTAAACATTTATAGATACAATAACTAGATGTGGAGTGTCTCGTCTAGCTAATACAATGAATTAAATACTTATTATTATTATTATTATTATTATTATTATTATTATTATAATTATAATTATTATTAATAAATTAATTACTATTATTCATGAACTTGTAAAACATGTATGCAATAATGCTGCAAATATTGCTGTTTCTTGCTCACTGATTTGCAATATTACCCACAATGGTCATGCAAACAGAGATATTCAATAGACCGCTACCTCATACAACCTGTTTAGCAGAATTGGCACATTTCTAATGTCTTATACTAAGCGTATTGTCATATCTCCCAACCCTAAATTGTATATTTTGTCAGTCTGAATGTAAACTATTTAAACCCTTTGTTGCTTGTTGATTAATAATTCACATCTCAAACTCCTAACATATTTTGGGACATAAGGATTCAAATCAGTTCCTAATAAATGTGACAGCAATAAAAGTTTGTTTGAGTTCTTGTAGCCTCCCTGTTGACTGTGTAACCGCTCTGCTGTTGTTATCAGGCTGGTCTCTGTCCTCAGTCCAGTCCCTGCACTCAGAGTGCTGATTGCATCACAGAAACACCTCCACTATGTACGTTTCAAATTCTTGTAGTGACAGCAGGTTTGCTTTTAACTTCTATTTAGTCAGTAGGATTTTCAGCTTTCCACCATTTTCATGCAGGTGAAGTTATTGTGCAGGCCAGAAATGATAACTTAGTGAATTGTGTCGGCCTCTTGCACGGTTTGCCCCTTTGGACTGGAACATAATCCTCCAACTCTAGTTAAAGTTCACAAGCATTGTGTCAATCCTTAGCCATGGTTCCACAGCAAATAATCTGTGAGCAGAAAGACATCAGGACTGATTGTGAAGGTCTGCTTTAAGGATAGAGATGACACATGGTGAGCGTTCTGGAAAGAGGAGACGGCGGGGTAAGCTTTCAATTTAGTTTCAGTGAAGGTCATTTTGGCCAAATCAGAATCAAATGGTCTTTTAACTTCCTAAATATCTGCCACTTGTTGGTGCATTTCAGCGAGGATAGTTTATTTGCCTCAGAGTGCGGCCACTGATGGTGCTTCCATAATGGACTGCTGTTTGGCTCGGGGCCCTCTCATAAAAGAGTCTTTCTGCTCCTGTGCTCCATTCGAAGAAATGCAGCCACGTTTAGCCCACAGAGTATGAAGCTCCTGAGGCCGAGTTTAGAGGTCCCTGGAATTTGGTTAGGAGCAGATTGCACACATTTCTACTCTACACAGCCTGGCGGTTACCCCTCAAGTATAGACAGACAAGGTCTCATTAGTTTGTGTGTTTAGGTAAATATAATTTTTAAATACAGTATGATTTCTGATACCTTTCTGCCTGCAACATCTCATTACTCTGCACAGTCAGTTATGTAAAGTTAAATGAAAATTAAATTTGCTTAACTTAACTAGGGTCCCAACTAACAATTAATTTTATTATTCTTCTGATATTGTTCTTGAAACTAATCCACTAATCACTTGATTTATTAGAAGTCCGGAAAAAAAGTGAAAATGCCCCTGACTATTTCCTAGAGCCAAGAGTGGCATCTTTAAATGTCTTGTTTTATCCGACCAACAGTCCAAAAGCTGAGTTTTCATATTAGATAATAATGCTGCAGCTAACAATTATTTGTTAAATATGTTTATCTTTTGATTAACAGTTTGGCCTGTAAAATGCCCCAAAATTTAAATAATTGTCAAAACGTGCTTGCGTGATATGTCATTGACTTGAATGAGTAATTGATTATCAACATTGGTTGGTTGGTGAATCATTTTCTGTTGATTTTATCATTAATACTGTATGTAACAAATAAGAGCAGTGCTTGTGACATGGTTTGTGCTGGACTAGTTTACCTGTTCACAGCGGCCCTCCCTTCCTTGTCACTGAATGGGCTCCTCCCAGCCTCCACATTGACAATCACCATGGTGGCCACTCAATATTCACCCAGCCTACAACAGAGCTACTTCCTGCTTCTTGTCATGTACCCTTTAACCCGGCATACACTCACTTGTGTGAGCTCTTAAGAGAATTTAAAATACAGACTTAAATGAATGATCTGCCTGCATACAGAGGATTTGATTGCCGAAGAGAGTCTGCTTATGGAGAGTATGTGAGTTTAAACACTTAAATGTCTTGTTTTAGGCTGGGCCAGAGTATGTTTGAAAGAAACTTTGTCTTCAGATCATTTCATTGAATTGGATTTTTACTTGATTACTTTATTTTGAACATTTAAAAAAAAGAAAGAATAAAAAGTCTATATACGGTGTACAAACAGTGTAATGCAGGATAAAGGAACAAGCCCTTTGGTTTAGTTTTGGTATTTTATCACAGGGTAAAGCAGGTTTAGCAACTAAAACTCTACAGCTCTAAATTCCAGTAGTATGTGTACAGCTCAATTTATGGATTGTTCCTAATAAAAACTATCCTGTATGGGGACCTGTGTTTGAGGGGAAAGAAGCGAGACCATGTAACTATTTAAAGAACAAAAAACACATTCCTTCTTTTACAAATGAAAAGTTGAATTCATAAGCAATAAAACACACCACAGCTCAATTGAATACACTCAGGGCTTCTGCTGCTACATCTTTACTTAGTCTGATATTACCAATTGTTAAACGTTACCAACAACTAAAAGTTAACAACCTTTGGATAGATATTGCTCTACAATGGATATTACTGTGCCAGTTTTGACTTTTTGACTCTTCTCCACTGCTATTGTTACACTATGTTTTAGAATATACCAGTATCCCGTCACTTGGGACTACAATGGCCACTGTTTACAAAAGTTCTTACTTTAAAGGGATCGATTGTAACAGACAAACAACAAACACATAGGACCTGAGCCACAGGACCTCCTCTCCACCAATGGAAACCTGGAAAGAGGACAAAATACACATACAAGACAAAACGTAGCAGTTGAAATGTTGCATAAGCACACCATTCACACAGATACGGAGGAAGGAAACAAACACACCCAAAGGGAGAGAGAGACAACATGGACAACATGCACACAGGGCAAAGTGAGAATATTTTTGTTTTGTTTTACAGGGAAAAAAAAGATTTTGATATGGAAAAATACTAAAATGATTTTTTTTTTTTTTTTTACACATTTATAGCATGTAACAAGATATATTGATAATTATTAATTTTCATTGTGCCTTTTAAACTGTTATAATGACTTTGGAAGAGGCTTTTGAAGGAACCATGCATGAGAGAAAAGAATATTCCCACACACTGTCCTATTTACCTGCAATAAACCTTATTTTTTATAAGTTAAATTAAAGTTCATTGCAAATAAATAGGACAGTGTGCGAGAATTTTTTTTTTTTTCTTTCACCTATTGTCATTTCCTCCTTGTGTCCATAAGATAGATAGATAGATATAGATATAGATATATATATATCTATATACATAGATATAGATATATATGAGCCTTCACAGTCAAGAAACCATACAGGACATTTTTAAGAAAACTGTTAATGGTTTTGCTGTTGATTTAATAACAGGAGGACCAAATTGACCTACTTCTAGAGCTATGGGGGCACCTTAAATAAAAGCTATTATAGACTAGTAGAAATTGTAATCCATCACTCATTCAGTCAGTTTTTTGTTGAGACTTACCATCTCTCTATTTCTCTTTAGGTCTCTCCAGACCTTCGTCCTCCATGCCTGCTCCTGCAGGCTTCACCCGACTGGAGCAGAATGAGCCTTTGAACACTCTACGTATCTCTGTCGGAGGACTCCCTATGTTGGCTTCCATGGCCAACACCACTGACTCTCGTTTCCGCCTTAAATGGAGGCCCATTGTGGCAGTGGCCTTCTCCCTGGCTGTGCTTCTGCTACTCTTCATCCACTTAAGCATGGGTTTGCGCTCCCACTCCTACAACTCACCCAGCTGGAGAGCCAGTCACAGTGACACCCAGTGGTCCGATTCCCATTACAACGACACCTACCCTCTCAGTCGACCGGAGCAAACGCCACAGGGCACCCGCTACCGCATTGGGGTCATTGCCGATCTGGACACAAGTTCTCGTAGTGACAAAAAGCTGACGTGGTTTAGCTACATGCGACGAGGGCACCTGTTGGTATCCCAAAGTGGTGACAAGGTAGCAGTTGAATGGGATGCGGACAGGGTGGTGCTTGAAAGCCACCTTTCGGAGAAGGGCAGGGGTATGGAGCTGTCTGAGCTGGTGGTGTTCAACGGGAAGCTCTACAGCGTCGATGACAGGACGGGCATCGTCTACCAAATTGACGGTGACAAGATTGTGCCCTGGGTCATCTTACCTGACGGCGACGGCAGCGTTGCCAAAGGTCTGCATTACCCCCACTCATACATGTGCTGTAGTACAATATTTAACTTGAGAATTTTCATTTTGTGATCCTTTATACATTTACTCCACTACATTTCACACGGAAATATTGTAGTTTTTACCCCGCCGATAGTTTTGTTGTCATTACTTAGAATTCCTCATGATGGTGGTAGAAACTACACACTATAGCTTTAAACATTGAGGTATCCGTATTAACAATCATATAATGTAACACATAATAATACTTCAATGAAAGCATCCATTTTTCTGCATTATTAGTGCTTGACTAATGCTTTAAGTATCTGTTGATAATACTTTTGGACTTTTACTTGAATGCAGGACTGTTGCTTGTAATGGAGTATTTTTATGTACTTACTTGGTACCTATGTACTTTCCCCTGTTAGGGTTCAAAGCCGAGTGGCTGGCGGTCAAGGACAAGCACCTATATGTTGGCGGTCTGGGGAAAGAGTGGACCACCACTCAAGGCGAGTTTGTCAACAACAACCCAGAGTGGGTCAAAGTAGTGGGCTTCCGAGGGGATGTACAGCATGAGAACTGGGTTCCCAAGTACAAATCCCTCAAGTCCGCTGCAGGAATAGAGCCTCCAGGTGAGCATGTAAATCTGGTCTCGCTTACCATTGCTTTTATTTCCTTCCCTTTGTTTACTGTATTCCCCTGAATCTCTGCAGGGTATCTCATCCATGAGTCAGCAGTGTGGAGCGACATCCTGCAGCGCTGGTTTTTCCTCCCTCGCCGCGCCAGCAAGGAGCGCTACGAGGAGACTACAGACGAGCGTCGAGGCACGAACCTTGTCCTTAGCTGCTCACCAGATTTCAAGGACATCATTGTAAGTCGAGTGGGTCCACTTAACCGCACTCACGGATTCTCTTCCTTCAAGTTTGTCCCCAATACAGATGACCAGATCATCCTGGCTCTCAAGTCAGAGGAAGACGCCGGAAAGATTGCCACGTACATCATGGCCTTCACGCTTGACGGGCGCATCCTTTTACCTGAAACCAAGATCGGAGATGTAAAATATGAGGGCTTGGAGTTCATATAGACTGAAAGACTCGTTCTTGAGGCCACTGCACTGTTGTTTTATTTTGTTTACAATCAAGTCACTGTTGAAGTTACTGTACTCGCTGCTTCCTCATTCAGACACAACTCCAATCCTTAAAGGATCGCCTTCAGTACGCATAGAAGCTGAGACTGTAAATTATGGTGGTCTCGTTTCGGGTTTAAGAAAGTGCCAGTACGTCTGGTGGAGGATCATCTCCTTCCCAGGACAAATGTGGCCCTTAAAGAGTACTGTAGCCTTTCTTATAATGAATGTACAAATGAATGATTTATCAGACTGTGATTTATTTTCTTAAAACACACAGTTTCATGCACATACTGTACACTCTCAAAGGTTTTTTCCCTTTGCTCCATGTCAAACATTATTCTGTACACATCAAACATGTTTTCATTGCAATAACTAAAGGTCTGTTTTTATCCTTCATAAAACTCAACAATATTTGAAGGACATTTTGGTGAAAAATCAATTGTGTAATGTTTTGGGTGGGATTACTTCTTTTAGTAAAAATTTTGATTCCTATTTACTGGGTCTTGTCCTTTTAATAAACAGCCTGTTTGCGAAACCAGAGGCCAGAAGCCTTTACTATGAAGCCAGATTTGGCGTTAACGAGGTAACTTCAGTCGTGCTGTGCAAATACCGCCTTTTTTATGTGAACGCACGCGTCGCTGGATTGGGAAACCCTGGGTTGATTGAACTAGTTAATAACTAGCGTTGTGACACAGTTTATGCTAGACTGCAGTTGTTAGCTTAGGTGAAGCTGGGTAACTGAAAGAAAGCCAAGGCATGTTGATCTTGATTTAATATAATTTAATTTTTATCTATCTCAAACAACCAACAATGTTGCAAGACAAAACGAAAATAAAACACAACTAATCAGAAATTCTCTCTCTCTCTCTCTCTCTCTCTCTCTCTCTCTCTCTCTATCTGTATGTGTGTATATAGAGAGATAGATAGATAGATAGATAGATAGATAGATAAAATTACACAAATAAATGATTAGTTTGAAAAGGAACAGGCGGAAGCAAGTAGCGTATTTGGGCCTGCCCCTATTTCACAAAATCATACCATCACAAAGTAAATAGATATGCAAATACAGCATACAATCCTTCAGGTCTTACAATAACTAACAACAATAGAACAATAACAATACTGTTAAATTACAATTCCATTTCTGTGTTAGGTCTATTTTTTGTATTGGTCCAGTAATGATTTAGTAATGAGCTATGGCTCAGTTTGATGTAATTGTTCAGTCCATTCCATAAGGTCACCCCACAAACTGAAATACACATATAACTTCTAACAGTAGTTCACACAAGAGGTTGCATAAACATATAATGTCCTTAGGTTCTTAGGTGATATCCCCCCGTCTCTTTCCTTAAACATTGCACATACAGTATGTTCCAAGGCAAATTATTTTCTTTAACTTCCAACATAAATTGTGCAGTTTTGAATGTTACAATGTCCATAATTTTCAGCAATTGTGAATTCAAAAATAGAGGGTTCATAGTACAGGCCTATGTTCAGCAAAAGAGACCCATTGACCTCAAACAAGTTGCGACTAGACTGAAACTATTGTGCAAGCCCATGATTTTCTGCTTTTATCTGAAACGAAACTTAAGGGAAAGTGGCGGGAATTAAGAAGTTAACCCTATTTTCGCTTTAAAAGGGGTGGGATTTGTGTCACAGACTTTGAAAGATAGAGAGAGAGGCACATTTTGGGACGACAGCACGCCATAACCTGAGGGGTGAAGGTAATGTGCTTTTATTATATGCGAGGATTTAGCATATTTTGATTTAAGTTTTTGAATGTTCTTTTAGTACAGGCAGTAGATTTAGTACAGCCAGTTAAAATAAATTTCACATCCAGCTTAATGAAAACATAAAGTACAGGTTTTATGTTCAACCTTTTAAGAAATAAATCTATTGATTCATACATGTAATCTTACATTGGGAAGTAAAGCATATTTCTTACATTGCCTCTTTTCTTTGTCATTGACTGTGTGTGTCAGAGTCCCACACTGGCGATTGGAAATGCTTGCACAGCGAAACATATTCACTCTGTGGCTTCTGCTATTTCTCCATGATGTCTCTGAAAGTGCAAGATTGTACTTCAGTGAGTCCGAAGCATATCTCATTCGTGTGAAAACTAAATAAAATTGCTTACATTTTTGCCTTGAAATGAAAATGAATTATATGGAAAGGAAAAGTAGTCTTGATACTGTACTAGTTTTCAATGTATAACTGTAAACTATGCAATGCTTATGTTTTGTGTATTAGATTTGCATAAAATTGAAATATGTCTTTGCCATATAAGACACCACACATCATACACAACAATTATGCATCTTAAAATGTTAGAGTGACCAAGTGGCAGTAATAAAAGTGATGAGTGGATTGTCTTTCCACTGGCATGTAACTCTATTAAAACATTGCATCAATGCAGGATACTCAGCAGTATTTAGCAATAAATAAACGTAGGCCTACACTAAAATGTAATAAGTGATGGTATATATTGCAGAATGTCCTAAAACCAGCCTTAAGCGGGGTTTAGGGGAAAGATATTCTGACCATGCTCACTCAACCAAATGTTGTATAATTTCTCTGCTGTCATGGCCTTGGTTAGTATCCTATCCCTGTGTTTGCATACAGATAGAGATAGAAACCCTGTGCCGCAGGAAGGTGATGTGAGGCTTATTGGCGGCAGTGCTTCTGAGGGCCGTGTGGAAATCTACCATGAGGGTTATTGGGGAACGGTGTGTGACGATGGTTGGGACATGGCCGAAGCCCAAGTGGTGTGTCGTCAGCTCCACTTCCCCGGAGCCAAGTCTGTCGTCATTGGGAAGGACTACGGAAAAGGTGCCCTCAACTTCTATTTATTCCCCACCAGAGGGCAGTGAAATTATTGTAATGATTTAGGAGCTGTGATTCAATACTAATGCCACAAATTCATTCAGGCACCAAAAAGGTCACTGTTTTATGTGTTACTGCCAGAACAATTAACAAATGAGTCCCTTTTTTTACATCATAGCATCTGGACCTATTTGGCTGGATGATTTAACATGTAAAGGCACAGAGAACCACCTGTTTAAATGTGCGTTCAAAAGCTGGGGAACAACTGACTGCAGCCACAAAGAGGACGTTGGAGTTATCTGTGAAACAACTGGTATGCATCTAAACTCTCTTTGTACTCTCCATGCTCTATCAAATGTTAATGAATCAAATTATTTGTGGTTTCAGGCTCCAATCTGACCATCAGTGATTCTACACACTCACTGGACCACAGCATCAGTCTGTCTGATGAGCTCGGCCAAATCTTTGACAGCGGGAATGGTTGTGACTTCCTGATCTTGGTCCAGAGTGCGACTGGAAACAAAGAGGAGGATGGGTCCCCGGAGATGGTTGCAACAACGATTTGCACACACAAAATTATCCTCTCACAATTCCCACTCCTCAATGCTTCAGAGGGGATGACGAGCATCACGGTCCCCATCAGCCAGTCTTGCCAACCACATTTTACTTCCTTTATCAGGTATACTAAACTACAATGACTTGTAACAATTTAAGATACAGAATTCATTGATACCATCTTTATGTTTTGTGAGAGTAAAACAGAAAGCAAACTCACTGGAATACATCTAAAAAAACTAATAAATATTCTACAATCTCAATAGGTACATTTACACCCGCAAGGTAGATGTGACCTTCTCCTCTGCCCAGTGCCTCCACTGGATGGCATATAAGTTTGGGGTGAAGCAACTGATAGAGGACACAGGCCGGCTGTTCTCTAAAATCCTCCCAGAAGACCCCTTGTTTAACACCCAGTTGTCCCTTTATGAATATGCAAAGGAGACTGGGGACTTGGTCCTCCAGGAGAACTGTATTCAGTATCTGGCCTGGAACTTCCAAAATCTGACCAGGTCCCCCGCTTGGACCCACCTCTCCATTGACCTCCTTGGATCCCTTCTAACCCGCTCAGACTTGGTGGTGCCAGATGAATATTTTGTGCTTCAGACTGTGGAGAGCTGGATCACAGAGAAGGGCAACTCAACCAGTTTGGAAACCCAGCTTGACCTGTTGAATCGCATACGTTTCCCTATGATCCCCGCAGAAGTACTGTATGACCTCGAGTACAACTCTTCTCTGTACAGCACTCATAAGAACATGTATCGTGAAAACATCTTGGAAGCACTCCAGTTTAATGTTCTGCTTCTTAGCAATCTGATTTCCAACCCAAAGTTCAACAGAGAAGATGATCATTTCCATCCCAGGTTCTACACCGCTAAGCCATGGAGCACTGTTATAATTCCAGATGAAACAAGCATTTTCAATCATTATCAATACGGGGGGCATCAAACCCCAACCAAGTCGTTCAGCACACCTGTCCACAACAGTCTGATCTTTAAGCGCAACATGGTTAACTGGGAGGCAAATGTCTTCAAGAACCAATATGAATGTTCAAACCGAGGCCTGAGGTGCGACTCATTGCCTATGGCAAGGCTGAATACCTACGACCGCCTCATCGATCAGAGCAACATCATCTTTCGTAACCGGCTCCTGCTTATCTGCCAAGGAAAGTACATCTGTCATGTCCAGGACTTCAAGGCCAACATTGCTTATGTGAATGGGACCCAGGTTCTGACCTATCCCTGTCCTGATAACCAGTACACCTACCGCTTTGTAGTGAGACCAGAGTATGTCTGATCCAATAGCAAGGCCAGGCTCAATATTTCTCACATCTGATCAATTTGTTTGCTTGTTATTCCATAGATTACAATCATTCTACAATGTAATAACCATGTAATTTTTTTTATTATTATTTTTTTTGATGAGCTACAATTGTATCACCTTGCAGGCAAGCAGCCTTTACTGCTTTCATTTATATGGCAAATAAATAAAGTGATTTCTAGATCATTTTCTGTGTGTCAGTGCTTTGTTTTTTTTAACAAATATAAAATCCTAACCTGGAGTTTATCACTGTGTGAGACACACTAAATGACAAGTGGAGCTAAGTTAAATTAATCCTCAGACTGATTTATAACTTCACTAGTACTAGACACTGTTTGGGTCAGTGATATATGATGGATTCTGACTCTATTTTCCCATCTCTGTACTAAGCCAAGATATGACAAGGGTTACTTGCTGTAGCCTTATACTTAACAGGCATAAACCTATTTCCCATCAAAACTATTCCTTTTAGGTGGCTCGCTAAAATAATTAAAATCTTGCTATCCTCAGTTCACTTCTTTTCATGCAAAATAGTTGAAAGTCCTGTTTATTATCACACACCAATAGTATGAAAACAACAACCTTCCAACATGTTGGCTTTATTCAGCACCATCAGATAAGGTACTGATTGTGAAAGGGATGTGTTTACATGAATTTGATCAAGCATAATAACAGTTTCCTCTTCATGAATCATGGAATCTTCCCCGAGCATTGCACCACACGCCAGACAGTCTTCAAGTCTTCACACACAACTGACAGTCACACTTTGATAACATGAGGGCCTACATGTCTGGACCAGTGGGCATAACAGCCACCTATAACTGAATCATGGGTTTCTGAGAAGTGTTAGTGACTTTTGGCGCACCAAAGCATGACATGAGATGATTGATCAGTGTCAATCATAACATGATAACTGTGTATATTTAAAGATGACTCCTCTACATACACTTATGTTTCAGGGTTGTGCAAACTCCTAGCAATGATGTAGTCTGACACATGGAGAGAGCGCTGTGCAGCAGCTGTGATTCATCCAAAATGAATCCTGTGCCAGGTCACGTGCAATGTAATGTGTTCACTACAGTAAGAGGGAAAGTTCAGATCATTTATCACTTGTTTTGCTGCGAGTAACATATGAATGTTAATTCAATTACATTTTATTTATGGTATCAAATCATAACAAGAGTTGTCTCAAGACACTTTACAGAGAGTAGGTCTAGACCACACTATAATTTACAAAGACCCAACTACTCCAGTAATTCCCCCATGAGAAAGCATGTAGTGCAAAAGTGGCAAGGAAAAAAAATCCTTTTTAGGGAGAAACCTTGGGTGGTGAGGAAAACTTCCTTTTGTGGAGAAACCTGGGACAGACCCAGGCGCATGGTAGGCGGTGTCCGATGGTGCCGGTTTGGGGTGTGATGAACAGTGGCAATTATAGTCACAATAAAGGTAATAGACCTATGACTAGAAATAGTAGTTGTAATAGTTCATGGTGTAGCTGGGCACTGCAGGGCATTACAGGGTGTTGCAGGATGTAGCAGGGTGCGGAGCAAGATCACGGTGACAGCTGCAACCACGATTTAAGTGCCACCCAATTCCACTGAAAACTGCGGGATAAAAAAACACAAGGACTCTGGGGAATAAACTCCCCAGAGATGAGTTAGTAACAAGCATTTCTGGGACATGGATGCTCACAGATGGAAAGGAAGAGGAGAAAGGGGCTCAGTGTGTCAAAGGAAGAAAGTTCCCCGGCAGTCTAAAACTATAAATATAAATAAATTGTTCATCCGTTAAAGCGCTGCCTCAGGCATCTTAGTCATTCACTGGTAGCATTGTGGAGGAAATTACAACAATAATTGACATTTCATTGTACCAGTATGGGTCTGTTACGTAAAAGTAAAAGTTCCTGTAAATTACTTTTCAAGGGAAGCAACTATTTTACTGAAACCGACTTAAGACAGTGGTGATGCTTTTTTGACGTTACCAGCAGACTCATGGTGACTAACAGGGATGATGTGATGCCATACTGAGGACAGTCCAGACCATTTGACCCCAGAGTATGGTGTAATTTTAATGGGGCCTTTTTTCAAGCAGATGTTTTCCTCCTGTCCCTGAGGCGAATTTGCTAATGTTGATTCATTGTCTCACATTGTCACCAATAAAATCGGAATAGCTGTACAGATGAATGGAAAACGATGGGAATTACCCCTGGACTGTGGCTTGGATGGATCAAAACAAAGAAGAGTGGGCGGACATGCAGCAGAGGGATGGATAGTCGAAAAAAGCTACGCGTTGGTCAGGTCATATGGGATGTGTGCTGGAAACAAGGCAGAGGAGGTGGGAGTCAGAGGATGTGGGTCACTGCCACAGCACCCACCAGTTCCCGCAATGAGACCCTCTGTCTTGCCGGGCACTTCCTTTTGAGAATATTCCTGGCATTGCATGTCTGTAATTAAGGGGAAGGAGGTTCAGGCCATTTCTGAGCCCCTTTTGGAGTTTGTAGTGGGTAAAGTACACAGGGGGCTGCTTACATTGCACTTCTTTGACAAATCTGCCCTCTTTCAACAAATTAAAACCAAATGTTGATACAATAATCCAGATTTCAACTAGCAAGTAAAACCTTGTTCTAAAGCGAGAGTTGCAGTGTGGGAAATAGCTCAGAATGGTCATGTTGTGAGGTCATTTGAAATATGCCCAGGAGCCGGGGACTCGGCTGCGATCTGAACAGAGCTACACCACATCAGTCAGCATCGGTGCAGAGGAAGCCGACTGCTTGAACAGGGGGCGGCAGGCTTTGCCCAGAAGAAGGCGTCTGCTGTTCCTATGATGCCTTTGGTAAACTGTGGAAAGAGACAAAGGCATTTTTCGACTGGTTTTGGATGTGTCACTTCCTTTCATGTGTCCTAATATCTGTCCAACATCAGTGTTGTTGTGCCTGTTACGTCTTTTGTATCCAGTAACTTCCACCCTGCTTATGGCGAGTCATACTGGCTTGCAAAATGTCTAACAATTTGGGAATTTTCCTTATCTAACTGACGACATCCTCTGCTCTCACTCTCTCTTCCTGCCAGTTTTTACACAGGCATCAAGTAACCTAACAGAGACCTGTGGAAAAGCAACCAGGCAAAAATGCTTAACTATGGAAAAGAGTGGAAATATTTGTTGGAGTGACCAGAATACTGACAGTCGGGGGCCAAATATGATGTCAAGGAGCGAGGCAGCCACAGGAGATACAGTCATCTCTCCCTCTCTTCAGTCCTCTTCATTATGCATCATACACTCTAATCATCAAACACGCTATGCCCTTATTGTGATCCCTCGCTTCGAAGCCAGAATCAACACGGGAGGCCACAAAACCCAAAACTCTTGAGATCCTTAGTTTCCTGAGGTGGTGCTGCAGTGGTGAACTTTCCAACAACAGAGCCATCTAATTTTGTGCATGAGTAAGGGATGAGAAACAACTAAAGAATTTGACTATAGCATAATGTTTCTTTCACAGAAGAGCAGAGGGGTTTGGGTAGCTCACGCTTGGGGGAATCGCCGCCAGATTGAATCTATTAAGTTTAAGGCGATGATGTCACTTCTCTCCACTACTCTACTCATACTTCACTCCTACTTTCTCAGTAATTTCAACTGTTACAAACAGTGTTTTAATAGTTACTGAAACTGATTGTGCATGCATGATCACTTTCACTGAATTAAATCCACAAACACTGTGCGGCGTGGGCTGACAATTACTCTGTTGGACCCACGTCAGTATTTTCTCAACTGTGACTCATCATTAGCATAAGTGGTTGTAATCAATTTTAATATAAAAAATGTATCAAATGACAATGTGGCAGAAATGTGACAAAATGTAAGGGATTGCTCATAGAGATGAATTTACAAAGAATTTTTACCTGACTCTGCAGCTTTTCTTGGCTTTACAGAGCTTTAAAGAGCTCATTGTTTAGTTGTCTGTCCGGCACACAACTTTACTGTTTCACTCCCACCGTTTTCAACTGCTGTTAAAAAACTGCAATACTACCTGCTCAGCACCAAACCGCAGACAGATACAGTTACCAACGAGTCAGGGAACATTGGGGAGCCAGATAGTTGGTAGAGACAAAAAACAGAGCCTAAAGAGAGTGAATACTGGACTTATATACACTGTGTGTACACAAACAAGACTCCAAATGAATGACAATGTTGCTTTGTAACTGCTAGGTTTGTAAATATACTGTTTGCTAACAAGTTTAACATATCAACTTAAAATGTGATTAGATGTAATTATTGTGTTTTACAGCTAGTGTTTCTTGTTGACAAGTTGTCAGAACAATCCATTGTTGCAGGTTTAGGGTGTGTATTACATTACAAACAATTGAAGAAATATAAAAAAGGGCATAACTCTGCAGAAATGTGTGAAATTTACCCAATTTGTAGTGTCACCACAGGTGTTGTAAGATACTGTGTATGGCTACTGTTACTACAGACAGTGTGACCTAAGGTCGGAGGTCAGCTGGAGGTCAGTTCAGAGCCATCACCCTCACAGCTAGTCAAACTTATATTAAATAAATAATTAGAGAGACTTGAGAAGATTGATACCACTTTAATGTCTGTGTATTAAATAAAAGCTACCATAAGCTGCAGCGTTAGCTTTGGTTTGGGGTGGTGGAAGAGTTGCCAAGCAACCAGCAGAGCCTCTGGGAAACAGCCTGACACATACCTCCCCCACCCCAAAAACAAAAAAACAAACAGCAAATTGTTGTTTTTATACTTTGTTTTTTGTACAGATGAAACAAACAAAATGCTTTGTGTTGATAAGTGAGCTTCAGAGATGCTGGTTGGCATATTTTGTTACGATTCGACAGAACTGGGCTAGCTGTTTCCGAGCCTTTGCATCTCTCACTCTTTCGGAGTCTCTGTACTGTCATTGCAGCTGGGGAAAGACTTTAACAGCACTTTAGCGACCCTCTCTAACTATACTTTGTGACATCACAACCGTACAAAACTTCTGACGGCTCGTTTCTGAATCCAGGCTGTGTGAGCTTCTCTGTGGAATGAGCTTTTTACTACTTTTAGAGTATTTATATATACAGTATTTATATAGCACCGTGGCATGCTTTATGATAAGAATACAAGACATGGCAATTTCACTTCTTACAATTGGGACCAAGTATTTCAAAAATTGTTAAAGTATTTCTTAAACTTTACCGTTAAAGTTCATGGCTTCCAGAAAATTAAACAACCATTACTTTAGCTCCATCATCAGGCCAAAATTACCTCACACACACACACACACACACACACACACACACACACACACACACACACACACACACACACACACACACACACACAAATCTACAACCATTAAGTTTTCCATGAATTTTACTGAGCATACCCATGCTCCCCAGAGGATTCATTATTATCATATTGTGATGTTGGAATGGAAAAACCACAAAATAGCTGTCTGATGTATTTTTCTGAATATAAGCACAGAGATAGTAAGATAAGGAAATACCTCACACATAATGACATAATGTCCAATGTTTTCTAAGCTGATTTCAGGTTATTTCTTCTTTGCCGATGGTTAGGTTATAAGTTCAGTTGATGTTAGATAAAGCTAAATCTTTGTTATAAATGGAGCTTCTAGATGTGGGTAAAGTTCAAGGTTAAAAGTTGAGGTTAGGGTTTAAGGAAACGGGAAACACAAAGAGAGAAGTGTGTGTGTGTGTGTGTGTGCGTGTGTGTGTGTGTGTATTAAAGGATGTTGTGTGTTTCGCACACAGTCATCCACTTCTTCATGCGACGATATTGTGAAAGAAGGTGACTGGATGTGAAAACGTTTCGAGCCCCTGCTCCGCAGAGCTGCTGCAGCTGACTGGCTGAAGCCCCCAGCGGGGGAGGAGTCTGCCGCCAATCTGCACTAATAAAATCCGGTTGCTCCTGACGGTAGTGGAAAACAGATTTCGAAGAGGAAGTCTGTGTGTCTGACTGCAGTCTTCAACAGGAATGAACTCCCTCTCATGCCTTGTGCATCTCATATTCTGACCGTCTGTAATTCACTTCAGATTGCAGGGGAAATTTCTGATTGATCTCCTTTAGGCTTGCCGGACTGCTCAACTGTTCCTTAACGTTGTTTTTTTTTTACCCCCACCTCTTTAAATTAAACAGTTTTCTAAGATGACTTGGACAGCAAACAGTTTTTTTGTCACTCTGGCCATCCTGTTTCTGTGGCGAGTGGAAGAAATAGCAGAAGCCTGCAGCTGCTCCCCAGTGCATCCTCAGCAGGCGTTTTGCAACTCAGATGTCGGTAAGTTGATTTAGTGAGTAAAATGAATGCATGTAAGGCAGTATTTGGTCAATATATGTTTGAATATAGGTTCCTTTGAGTTGTTTCTCACAAATAATCCGTAAATGTTGAGAGGGAAACTTCCCTTACGCTTGTGTTTACAATTGCAGGGGGAGGAAGATTGAGAGACAGAAAATTCCATATGGAATTTCACTCAGTCTTTCTTTCCACTGCCCTCCTGTCTTTTTCCTCTTTCTCTCTCACATCATCTGTTGAAATTCTCTTAGTCTTGATACTGACAGAAATGTAGCATACTTAATCTCATTTGTAGAGATGGAATGTAACCAAATACATTTACTCAAATACTTTATTTAGGTACTAATTCAAGATACTTTACTTGATGTCAACAGTACATCTTGGAGACAAATAATGTACGTTTTACTTTATTAAATTTATCTGAAAGCTTTAGTTACTTTTTAGATTACAATTTATCACACCCTTCCTGTCTATTTTGAATGTTTGTAATAAGCTAAAGAAGAAGGAAATGTTTCTTTTATGTGTTGAGAAAATTCTCTTTCTTCTTAAGCTAAATAAACTATTTATAAATCTTCCTGGATCAGCTGGAAAATGCATCGTCACAAAGCTGAAAACAGGACTGTTTTTCTGACACCATGAAGTGACTTTTATTTCTTTATTTTAGATCTATTCGCACAGGGCAAACATATGATGATATTATAGAATATGATGCATTGCTTTAGATAAAGCTACCCAACAGTATATAAAGTAGTTTGAATCAGCACAACCTTAAACATCTGCAATAAAATGCAACATACACATTAATGCATCAGATGTATTCGTAAAAAAACAAAATTTCAACAAAATTCTTTGATTTCTAACATAAGCACTTGTTCCACATAATTGCCTGTTATTTTGGCTGATCAGAGTAACTGTGTGGAGTGTATGTTTCAGAGAAGAAGACCCAATAGTATCTCATCCTGGTGAGTAAACTATGGATCAAGTAGTCTAATGCTCATCGTGATGCAAAAAAAAAAGGACTCCTCCCATCCTCAACTCAGTGGTTGAGAGGTTTTTGGTGCACTTCCTTAATGACTACTAAATGGCTATTTAATGTGCTCTTTCTCAAAGGTCATGTGGATCCTTTCCCTCTTATTTTTCACCGATTACAAAACACTGCTTGTTGCTGCCTTCACAGGCCTTAAGCTAACGGGAGTCTCCACAGTGAGCAGCTTGTGTAGCTATTTAAATTGGTGGTTTGCTGAGGGTCTTTTTTCTTGCTTGTGAGCTGGCTGAGCGTGTGTGGTATGTATACAGAAGCTGACTTATTCAAAGGTTTTTCTTGACCATTGGATTCCAAGGCTCTGGAGGGTGAAGAAACCACATTATCCTGCTGCAGAGTTTACTGTTTTCTGCAGTTCCTTTTACCATTTTTGTTGAGATAATTTAAAAGTTGCCACTTCTCAAATGCAGCCAGGTAGCTCATGGAACACACTTAGAGAGAGTGAAGAAAGTTAGGTTAAACTTAGGTTTAACTAATTTTTGTTACAGATACAACAGTATCAAATTGTATAAGATATAGGGCACCACCATTACTACTACGACTTATAATAATACAAATAATAATAGTAGTAATACAAATAATAATACAAGAAGTCTATTCTGCCAAAAGTCTTACTTTTGTATTGAAACAGCTGATGACATGATATATTTCGGTTTTCTTGAACATTATAGCAAATACACTAAATCAAACCTCTTATTTTGACACAGTGGGACAATGTCTTACCTTTAGCATTATAATAATATATTTTCTCATGCTTGTGTTTTTTTCCTTTCTCCACAGTACAAAGACAGACCTTTTAAATTCCATTCTAAATGCAGGCTTTTAATTATTTGGTCAGGTAGGGGGCACAGGGATTCATCTGCGGACTGATTTAAATTTAAGGTGCTGATAGTCATCTGAACTTAGAGACAAATCAATTTCATCAGTAAGGTCAGTTCATAACATGACTTTAACCCCCCCTGCTCCTGCTTCAGCACCATGGATAGACCCTCCTACCTAACATAAACCACCGCTACCACCACTAGCCAAACGGTTTTTGATGCCAAAACTAGTTAATTTGTGAAGTTATTGGCATACAAAGTCACACATATATAGAAAATATATGGGTGGCCAACTTGGCAATATTATGAGTTGGTATGTTGAGCTGGCACATTCAAAATGAAAGTCATTATCGACCATAGATCTGCCTTTACTCTGCAGGTTGCTCCTTCTAGCTTCTGGTCTATTAGTCTGTAGACAATAATTTGTATGGTATTCGCATGCTGTTAATGCACAGTAAGACATTGCCTTGAGGAATCCCTACTTACTGTGAGAAGTTTACTGAAGTGAAAGTACTTACTACTACTAGTACTTAGAGTAAGTGTCTAGAAGTCTGTGGAAAATTACTCAAACATGAGTAGCTTGCAAACTTAGTGTTAGAATTGAAACTCAGAAAAATAAGGAAGAAGAGTCAGTCAAAATTTGCAGAAATTACAATTGCAATGTCAGCTTTAAAGATGATCTTTTTCATAAAGTATAGTTGTGGGAGACAAGTCATGATACAGTAATAGAGGAAAAAGTACCAATCCTAAAGTAAAGTATAGGTAGATTGCAGTGTAAAACCTTTCATTTAAAAAAGCTGATCAAAGCTAAATGTAGTTTTTAACTGGTTAGTTTCCACCTCTGCCCTTAGTTGACCTCAGCTTACTGTATTTTAATAAAGCCTGGCCTATTTATCTCTTCATATACTAGAGTAGACAAAAACAAAATATCAGCTATAGTTACATATAGTTACAAACATGTACAGTCGTTCCGTATGTCTTGTCAAGACAGAGCAAGAAAAAAAAGCTTTTCTCATAAATGGAAATCCATGCCTTGGGTTCTTGGCTTAGGCAAAGGACTACATGGATGGTCATGTGCTGCGCTCATTATGTATTTGCAGTTTATTTCACAATTCTCTGTGAGTGAGTGTACCACTTTTTGTTAACAAGGAAAGCAAATCATTTGAGATTACGAAAGAGAGCCAGCTTTCTAACGCGACTTCTGGTACAATCACAGCCCTGCGCTGCAAACAGAGTTGCTATTAAAACCAGACTGAATGTGTGTATCAATCTGTTCGGCAGGTTCATTTGATGTGCTCTTTGATGTCATAATTTTATGCAGAGAAACTCACCTGTTGGGATTTGGGCAGAGAAAGAGTAAACATTCAAATGTCAAGTAAACAGTAAAAATGTGATGCCAGAAAGACAAACTATTGCCATATTTCAGCACTGATGGAAAGAGGTTTTAAACAAATTTCATTTTTAAGTATAGTAAATAAACAGACAATGGTGTGTAAACCCATGTATGCTTGGAGAGTGTTACCAGAGGAGTCAGTTTGAACTTGTAGTTTAGTTTTTCTTGTTCTCTTTCCACCTTGTGGCTTGTGGTAAATTGATGTACAGGCCCTGCAATTACATGACATGCATTTGCTTTCTTCTCTTTTTCTCTGTTTTCGAAAGCACTCCCATGACCACACTACTTTATACAAAATGATGTGTTTATTGTTTGCGTTACTAGAAAATTAGATGGTTCCTTTAGTCGCCAGCTTTCTGAGACTTATGATTTTTTTATAGGGCTTGGTCAGCCTGTTCCAGAAAACAGCTTCATGTCCTGTGAGAATTAGATATACACTGTAAATCGGTACAGGACATTAGGTCTTAATAAGGAAATTAGGAACAGGCATCAGAGCTTGTTTTGGATTTTTTTGTATTGTTTATGACTTAAATAGCTGGAATGTGGATGTTATTAAATATTGAATGGAAGAAAATATCTTTTTAGAATTAGTCTATTTTAAGCATGCTGCATGGAATTTAAAGAGCTTACCCTCACAAAATTGTGTTTTTGTTTTTTACATATTGTGCATATTGTCACCTGCCCTACTTTACACTAGTAGAAGAAGAAGTGATCTGTGTGTGATTCTGCTCACTCAGGTGAAGGAGATTACCATTAATCCACTTTGTAGCCAAAGAAGTTGGAGAGTTAATTTGTGCTACTCGATCAAAGTGTAAATTATCTTCATTGTTGTAGAGAATCACTCGGTGCAGTTTGTCATTCTGAATCATGCCTACAGTGTACAGCTTTTTTGTCAGTATAAATGCCACTTCACAGCAGCCCTGCAGCACACAGAAACAACACACAGCTTTCATACTCAGTATTTTGCACATTTTCCTGGCTACAAACTAAATCCTCCCCCTCTTGGTTGTGCTCTTTACCTCCTCTTCTCCCTGTCAACTGGTATGTTTTGTGATAGTATTGCTTTGAAGGGCTGTCTTCTGCCTGTACACATGCACAAGACACAGGCTACCTCTGCAATGTGACTTCTATTCCTGTCCTGTTTTCCCCTCTGTTCCACTGCTCTTTAAGGGTTGACTCTTTAGACCCTTAAAAGGAGATATTCTCTAAGCCTCTATTGTCATCAAATTAGGGCTCATGGCCCACAGCTTCATACCTTTTGTCATATAAAAAGCAAATGAAAAGGCTTAAACGTATTTGGTAAGGAAGTGGGCTGGTGATGGTCTGAGGCACTCAGAAGCTGCCACCTAGAGAGAGCAAGGACTTGAACTCCGACTTCAGAGAGAACATTAACACTAACTCTGTCGCTAGTCTCCTCCACTTAACAGCTTGATTTTTACTATGATTTTGTAAGTGTAGTAGTCATTTTAATGTGCTGTAATCCCTGCATAATGTCAGCAATCCACAGGTATTTAGCTATGACTGGCATATAAATAATAATAATAAACTATACGTCAGTATTTGGATTCACATGACCAAGGCAGTGATTGTGAAACAAATGAGTCATCATTTTTTGTTAAGTACTCACAATTTGAGTTTGGGCTTATCCGTGTGGCTCTGATGAAATTTTTCCACTTGAACTGTTAGCATTTTCCCCGTCAAGAGAGAGAGAAAGCAAGCGAGAGAGAGAGAGAGAACTTCTATTCAGACAGAGAGACAGACCGGCATAGAGACCCGGGGGAGGGGGAGCATTCAAGTTCAGCTTTTCAGAGATTGCTGACTGGCTTCCTCCTGTGTCGGCCCAGGAGCCTGGGAGCAGGCAGCACACATTCCTCCCTCTGATTGCAGCTGATGAAACACTCATGTTGCCTCTGTCTTCCCACCACCTGACACATGCAAACTCCTCACATCCAAGCCACAGCAATGTGGCTGACTCCAGCATGCCAAACCTGGGATAGGCTTAGATCAGATACAGACAGGCCCAGATCCTGTTCACTTTTAACATGACAAAAGTGTTGGAATTTGAAACTTTGCCTTTTTAAACAGAATGCATGTAAATGTGGGTTGTTTTTGTCTCTTTTCAGTTATCAGGGCAAAGGTAGTTGGTGTGCAGTTGGTTGATGTTGGCAATGACATCTATGGAAACCCCATCCAGCGTATCAAGTATGACATCAAACAAATCAAGGTGTGTGGGATAAATCTATCGTTTTCATGTTTGGGTATACAATTAATTCCCAATATGAATATAAATGTTCTTTTTTTGTTTGAATTGTTAGATGTTCAAAGGTACTACCCATGTTATCGATGCTATCTACACTGCTCCCAGCTCTGCAGTGTGTGGAGTGACACTGGAGAATAATGGCAAGGAGTATCTTATCACAGGTATAACTTTTACCACGTTACAAATCACACATTATAAAAAAACACAACAAATTAAATTAGTTTTCATGTCATTTAATGCACTTTCCTTCCTCTACAGGCAAACTGGAGACTGACGGGACAATGCATATCACACTGTGTGACTTCATTGAGCCATGGGAGGCCATGAGTGCCACCCAGAAGAAGAGCCTGACTCAGCGCTATGAAATGGGCTGTGATTGCAAGGTAGAAAAGTTGATGCATATACAATAGTTAAAGTAGAATTTCCCGCTGTTGAAGTACCACAAACTAAAATAATTTAGAAAATTGCATTGTTTGTTGTAAATTTAATCCCCAACTGGTTCTCTTCTCTTAACCTAAGATCACCCGCTGCACCTCCATACCCTGCATGATCAGCGGCCCGGCGGAGTGCCTGTGGACGGACTGGGTGATTGAGAAGACAGTCAGTGGAGGGCAGGCCAAAGACTTTGCTTGTATCAAGAGGAGTGATGACTCTTGTGCCTGGTACAGAGGGGCAGCGCAACCTAAAAGGGATTTCCTGGACATTGAAGACCCTTAACTCCACCACTGTCCAGAAGTCTGAGGATGTCTTAGATACTAAGATACAAATACCAAAAACACAAAGAAATAAACAAGTCAAATTCTTATTTTGTTTTAGCCATAATGTGTGTGCCCTGTGGTGAGATTTTTTTTTATTTGCAGGATTTACTATGTTTTTTAATCAAGCACTTTTAGACACTTCCACCCTTAAATCCAAAGCACTTCCTCATAAACCACTTCTCTCAGCTGTTAATTTACCTTTTGAACCAAAAGTATTGTTTAGATTGAACTATAATTCTATAATGCAACACATACACAGCAATAACTCAAAGTGTAACAATTCTGTGAATCTGTGTATTCATGAATAACATTAGCTGGCAATCGGGGCCTTGATTTGTGACAGCAGAGCTACCCAGGAACTGGTGGCACCTGTTGCCCGTCCTGCATAAGATTCTTTCTTGTGCTAAGCATGCAAAACTCTTCCCTCTGTTTTTTTTTTAAAGGTGTGGCAAACCTGTTTTACTAAAGCACAATCAGTGCTTTTGCTATTTGTTTTCTTTAAATAATCCCAAATAGACAAGAAAGCACTTTGAACACAATTGTTACAACAGTCATATTTTGTCTTATGAAAAATGTCTGAAAGAGGATTGAATCCTCCATTTTTGTATTTTTTTTTTATATTACTGCTCTTCTCTTTGTAATGCTTTAGTGTAAGAACATATTTTATTTAAGGTTATATGATCCACCATATTCTATTGAAATGTTTGTGTGACTATAGTGACAACATTGGTATTGTATAAAGAGAAGACCAACTATTTGAACAGTTTTATAAAAATACACAGTGGGTTAAAGAACATATTATAACCAATCATCCATTTATGCTACATGCAGAGCCTTTAATATGATATATGACTTTAATAATTAATATGAGAATGTAAGAATGTTTCCTTATTTGAAACTGTAGTCAAGTATGATGTCTTGTGCTGGTTTCACATGAGACTTTTGAGATGATTTTGCATGCATGTCCAGCTGAAACAATAATGTACATTTGACTATTATATTAAATGCCAAACCCTGTTTTGATGTTTTGTACTGGTTATTTTCATGTCAATGTATGCAGATTAACAAGACTCCAGCATTCCGTTTTTATCACTAATTCCAAAAGATTTCAATTCATCAAAGAATCAGAATGGCTTTATTTGCTAGTTATGTACTTATAATACACCAATTTTGGTTTTAAGTGACAAACCAAACCCATAGTATTAGTCCAAACACACAGATGCTGCAGAGACAACACTAGGCCTACTTTTGTTCAAGGAATACTGCAGGCAATAGCGAAAACAAAACTGAAGTATCAATTTCAAGTTATTGAATCAATATTTATTAGACTTAAGGCATGGATATTACCCGGATATTATCCCAACTGCTTTGCTACACTTCAACGGTAATCTGCTGCCGCTTAGCGGAGACAACAGCATGCAACATTCCCAGATATTGTACGGATAGGCTCCATCCATGTGCTAAAATGTGCAATTAGGCTATTAAAATTATACTCTCAGGAGTTCACTAGGCATATTAAATAAGAATATATCTAGATAGTTATTGTAATCTGGTCAAGGTTTAAATGCAACCGCAATCTTTTATTTAATTCTACTGTAAGAGGAGGACTTCTGTGCTATACTAGTTTTAGTTTACTCGCGTCTACATAAATCTGCGGGCATTTTACGATAATCAAATATTTGGTAAAATGGGAAAATTGACACGAGAGAACTGCCATTTAATTTCTCGAGGGAGTTTCATGTGAGCGAGAGCAACTTCCCTTCAGCACATTGAAGCAAGCCTAACGTAACTGCAGCATACAATCGAGGATTTATCGGCGCTCTAAGCTGTTACATTAAAAATTGTTAACAATGTATCGCGCCGATAGCATCAATGGTAAACAGCGCTGGCTGGAAGTCACGTGCGGTCCTCTCCCGACAGTGTTAGTTTAAACGTAGATTGGCTGAACCTTTCAGCTACGGAGTGACCTGATCTCCGATTGGCCTTTCATCACTGTCAATCATTGTTGTCGCCGCCCTTTGATAATGCAGCATGGGCGAAAATACCAGACCCAAGAGCTACAGCTGAGTAAGCGGACCCCTCTACTGTAAACGTTTTTGGGCAATTGAAGGAAAGGTGAGCGAACAAACGTATTTTGGACGTACTATTTGTTAACATATGTTTCCAGCATGATGTAACGTTAGTTAAAATACAGTCAGGATGTGGCGGCTAAGGATTGTTAGCCACCTGGACGCCGAGATGCTAACCCACATTGCAACACTGAGGGAGGCTAGACGCTCTCGCCACGTTAAGTTAGCTTGATGGCTAATTTACGGCTGCTTCTGTCAAGCTTAAAAAGACAGAAACGATACAGCGGACAACAGGACATGACCATTAATTAAACATAGAAGGACAGAGATACATATCGAGGTAATGGTGACGTTTTGTCCTCAAACTTTAGACAGTTCAGGTCGACATTAACGTTAGCAGTTGTCGATGTTAGCAACATAGCATTGAAGCTATGACGAGTGGCCGTAAGAGTAGACTCTAGCTAGTGTACAGAGGCTGCCCGTTTAGTGGAGTCGATAACAATAATGACGAACCAAGGAACTTAAAAACCGTAAAAACAGGTAATTAAGTAGCTGTTTAATCAGACAATAACAATGAAATGATGAGGTGACAGCAATTGCTGTGCTGCCTTCAGGTGCTACCTATAAAGTCCATCTTTTTTAGTCCACGAGTGAGTACTTGTGATTTTAGGCGGCTTATTGGTTGTTATTTGAATAGTCTTTCGGTTTGGTTGCTGTCGTTAAGCCGCTTTATTTGTAGCAACATAATTGCGTTAATGAAAAAATTTGCCAAAATAAAATAATTTTCTCTATGATCTAGGATGATAGCCTGAGAAAGTATTACAGATTAATCGGTTCTCAAAATAGTCCAGCTATTTTACTGGTAGCTGTTGTCTTCCATATGTTGACACATTGCTTGTGTATCCCGGCTCCTGTTATTGCTGCAACACATCACTTGCAAAACTTCTAATTAAGCAGTCTTTTTTTTCTAGTCACACAAATATAGGGGCTTGAAATTAATGGAGGAAACGAGTCTTAAATAATAGAAAACAATCTTGGATATTCGCCGACTTTTTGTGGATAGACCACTTAAATATATTGTCTCTCGGAAAACATAGACATACTGTATTGGTTCTAATATGAAATGTTAATGCATCTTTATACTTGTGAATATTATCTATACTTTGCTAGACACCTAGGAAAATGGTTTGGTTTTCTTGCTGATATTTGGCCTGTGATTGAATCATTTAATGTATTTCTACTAGTTGAAAACATTGACACAACACCTCCACTTATGTATCTATGCATGTTAGTGTGAGGAATACCTGCAAGATATATATGAGACAAGCTGATTATAGAAACGATAAATAAGATATTAAAAAGACAAATACATGTGATGGACAGAGAGCTGTGACATTGTTAAAAAAAAAGTCATTAGTCATATGTCACAAGAGGACATAAAAGTTGGACTTATTTTCACATTAAGAGGTCATTACATATTACACAAAGCCATTGCTTGAAATAGCTTAACCGGAGAGTATGGATATACCTGAATGCAAAATATCTGTATTTTTGTGACATACAGTGATTTGACGTCTTCGGTGGTGGTATTCAATCATGGACAGGAGAGGCAGTTTTAAGTCCAGCCACAGGCTTGCTAGACAAAAATGATCCAACAGAAGGTGCCGAGCTACTGTAGGTGTAATGTAAATAATGTTTTAACCATCCACATCTGAAGGTGACATCTTTAGTAATTTCCAATGTGTGATTCTGCTCTCAAGATCTCACGGCAGGCAGCAACTAGTCGTCTCATGTTACCTGTAATTTCATACTGGATGTAAGCTGGAGTTGAGCATTACAAGACCATATACTTTATCTATGCATGGATATGGGCACTTGTATCCTCAGCTAATGTCATGCATGTATCACTATTTGTGAATGGCTCATATCACCTTACAGCATCAGAAAAATCAGAACTACCCCTTTTTTAATGACACTATTTCAGATACTTGCTCATGGTTGCTCCTCGTCACTGCTAAGACATTCCAAATGCAAACCTTAACATCAGATAAAATGACTAGTCGTCGAAACATAGAATTTTGATTAAACACCTGGGTTGTGGTCAGTGTATCAATGTTGCTCCTGCAGTAAGCTGCGTCCCTGTGTGCTGTTTTGTTTTACAGTCGTGTCAGTGAAGGTCAGCGTGCCCTTGTGCATTCAATGCATGTTCAGACCTCCTTCCCTCTGCACAACGTCACTGCCCACTCTGATGATCATCACTCTCATGGTGCTCAATGCCTCTGGCGTTTTAGTGTCTTACTATTACGGTACATCTACATGATGTAATGTTTTTACTCTTAGGAGGGTTTGTTGTGTTTGGACCACCTCAGCTACATCCTGAGTAAAGTGAGGCAGTAGGAAACTGAATGATTTGTTTACTCACTCTTCGGTCATTATTGAACGCGTTTTGCCAGCCTGCTGCCTTTTGTACAAAATAACATGTCAGAAGTCATACACTGGGCTGACACTGGCAGACGATTGTTCTTTTTGGTGCACTCAGCTACACTGTATTTAAAGGGATGGCAGACAGACAATATTTTAATTTGATGATATACAGCCTTAATGAAGAAACATGCCAATTGGTGGAAGATAACAATACAAACATTGATTTAGGCAAAATAAATAAGAATTTGACTTGGCAGTTAACAGCAACTGTTAACACCTCATGTGCTCTAAATGATCGTCCTCTCTTTATTTCATACACTCTTCACCACCCGATGTTACCAACGTCTGCTGTCTTGCATAACTGTGGGGACAGCTGCCAAGACTCAGCTGGCTCCTCAGATGCATTCAGTCCTTATATCTCTTGTGGAGCCACGTCAGGATACGTGGCCTGGGAAGGGTGTTATTGGGCACTTAAGTGATTATCTGAAAGAGAAATTTAATGTTTATTGGATCAACTGAAGGTTTGGTTTTGGTTCTGTTTAGCTCAGAGGACCATTAACGCTGCCATAGTAAGTTTAAAATTCCTACACATTAACCATGTAATAGAAAAAGATAGTCAAGGTACTGTGAGGTGCTTTTTAAATAGGGTGGGGACCTAATGAAGTGACATGTCCTTTTGAAATGTTCATTTTTTGGGGAAAAGGGGTGTCATTTCACAGCTTCATGTGGGCCAAGTGAAATGAACAATTTGGGACACTGACAATCCAACTTTTCATGCAGTGATGTTCCAACAATGCCGATAGTGGATAAACTCAAGGAGGCATTAAAACCTGGTCGGAAGGAGACGGGTGATGAGGGTGACCTCAACAAACTGTTGGCCTCTTCTGCCAAGAAGGTCCTCTTGCAGAAGATAGAGTTTGAGCCTGCCAGCAAGGGTTTCTCCTATCAACTGGACAGCCTGAAGAACAAGTATGTGATACTCAATCCCCGGAATGAGGGCGCTACGGGCCAAAAGGCCACAGAGCCTGCCCAAATTAAGAGGCAAGGTAAGCTCTCAAATTGAACTGAAAATTTTGATAGTTTTCATATTCACATTTTTTCCATTGGTACTAGCCATTAAAGCTCAGTTTCTGGATTAATGTTGTAATAACATCATATATTTTACTGCACTCCTCTTTCAGTCTCAGAGAATGTAGTTGGGGGTCAGAGTGATGGGATCCCTTCCCCACAGAAGATGCTCTTTCCAGGGAACAAGCTTACCCTTAAATGGGAGCGTGTGTACAGGGTGGGAGCCGGTCTCCACAACTTAGGGAATACCTGTTTCCTCAACTCCACAGTGCAGTGTCTCACCTACACCCCGCCACTTGCCAACTACTTACTCTCAAAGGAGCACAGCCGTGCCTGTGAGTATTTTAATCATGCTCTTTAATACTGCCAGCATTTACACTCTAATTCTCTTATATTTACCTCCCCATAGTTTTGGAAATTACTTTAACTGGTACTTGTGCAGACACATTTGGCTGAATGTCACTGTGGAATGCAAACCAAAGCAGCTGAAGAAGAAAAACAAAAAATTCTGCTCAGTTGGCCAGTTTTTTCCCCACATTTTATTCAGGCTCTGAAACATTTAGCAGTCTCTGATTTACTAACAAAAAAGAAAACAATTAAACGCTGATCTCAAAGTTTAAGTGCTGGAAGTTAAATTGTAAAATAGTAAGCACCCTAAATAGTAATTTGGTCCAGACCAGTGGAACAAAGACGTAGATTATGGTATTACAGGTGACAAAGGCGCTGAGATGCAATGGTTAAGACTGTAAAACTGCACAATTTAATTTGCCCATATTTGTAATGTGGGACAACTTGCCTGATAAAGGCTACACAACCATTGCATTGTCATAAACAAACTATGTAAGGTTAATCATTTTCATTCATTAGCCAAGCTCACTGAAAAATGGATTTAAAAGATCGGTTTGAACTGATTGTAACCCAACTGCTAAATGTAGTAATGGTAAAGTAAGTCCTTCAAATTGATTGAAAAATCTCCAAATTTTTTATTTTTTTTATTTAATTTGATTTACACTTTCAAATACAATTCTGAATATTTTTTGGGAAAACATAAAATCAGAAAAGGATCTGCATGTTGCTTGTTTTACTATGCTTTTAAGTATTTCTGTGAATACCATCACCATAATTCTGACAATGATTTTTAATCAAATATGTTTTTACTCTGTTCAATGTGAGTTTTGTTATTTACTGTATGAAGGAGCCACATCAAAGACCACTATGATAACCATTGTGTTGTGATGAACAGTAAGAGTTTTACATTAGATAATGTTTTACATTGCATTCGTCATGAACAATAATCTGAACCTGATTACTGTCACAATAACACATTTCTGTACTCTACTTTTGTGAGTGGCTCTGATTTTTGTTGTTGTCTGTTTCAGGTCACCAGTCAGGCTTTTGTATGATCTGTATAATGCAGAACCATATCATCCAAGCCTTTGCCAACACAGGCAATGCCATCAAGCCTGTCTCCTTCATCAGAGATCTGAAAAGTAAGACCACCATCTTCCTTCACCATCTTCCACACAACATGAGCCTTTGTGCTCGCTAATTTCAGTGTAGGTTGTGTCAGTTGTCACAGGCACCTGATCTTTGGATGAATAGAGGTGTGATGATGCAACACTGGCCAAAGTGTCCCATGTGACAACAGCTAATAACTGCAGTGTAAAATAGAGCGGTGAGACTACAGACTGTGAATGAACAGCATGTAGAGAGTAGAGATGCGGTACTGTGCTGTAGTCTCACAGAAGCCCCCCCACCCCACCTGCCTGCTACTTATGTGCTGCTGCAATTATGTCTCCCTGTCCTGCACCTTTTTATCTGTCTCTCCCTCCCCCCGTCCCCAATGCCCTCTCTGTCTCCTTGTGACTGCGGGCTGAGAAAAGCAGCTTAAGCACAAAAATGTACACTCCACCTATTCCCCGTCTTTTCAACCAGAACTTGGAGATATACTGCATGTGTTTCTATGGTTTGCCTTTACATTTATCTAGCTGGTGGCCACCCCCACAGTTAAAAATGTCCTTCCACAGCTAGAACAATATAAATGCATACAATGAAAATAAAACATCTGTATAGGGTTGAAATTTAAGGATTATTTTCATTGTTGATTAATCTGTCAACTACTTTCTCAATGAATTGATTAGTTGTTTAGTCTATAAAATGTCTGGGGAAAAGTTCAATCAGTGTTTACTAAGCCCCAAGAGGACACCCTGTGTTATGTCCTCAAATAAAAGATAGTTTAGACAGTTCATCATCAACTGTCAGAGTATTAACAAAACTAGGAAATATTCACATTTAACAAGCTGGACTCATCTGTTTTTTTTAAATAGAGTGCAATGTCATCACACTAAAGTTGTAAGAGCTTACTCTAAACAAATTTAGGTCTTTAGCATCGACAGTGCGATGTGCGCATGCGCGATAGTCACATTGCAGGGCGTTGCAATGTGGACGCAAAAACTTTTTTGCTGCTTGATAGAAAAGTAAACTTCCATCATTCTCCTTTTTACATGATTATCACCGGCGACCCTTTCCCTTTAAGACAGGTAGCCATATGGGCAACGTGTGTATGTGACGTTAGTCCGACGGGGTTTTGTTATGGGAAGTGAGGCTCTCCGTGTGTAGAAAAGTACCGTAGGTAACAGCTGACGCTGACACAGTGATGCGCATAGTTTTGATGGGTAGTCAGTGAAGCTACAGGAGTCAGTGTTTTATGTTTGCTGCAAATACGAACTAAATCACCCGATTAATGCAACATAGTCACAACGTCTCCCGTCCATTTCCCCTGCAGAAAGCTGCTACCAGCCAGGCTAAAGCTAATATAGTTCGCTTAAAGAAACAAGGGGTCCAAGCTAACATTACGTAACAGTCTACTACAGAAGTCTGTGTCTGATCTTACGTCATTTCCACTGATTTAATTGTTCTTGGATACACAGTTTGCTAGTGTGCGTGGCGTGACGTGCAGGTCTGATTCATTTATCAAACGAGCTGGCCCCGCTAGTTGACCACAACCTGGAATTTAGAGTAAGGAACATGCAGTCACTGTCATTCACGTTAGCCTGGATTGATTATTATATGAATACAATTGTGTCATGCTAGTCAACCAGCGTATTTCTACCTAATTTCCCTCTAAAACCACTTAAGAATAACGTTAGTCACAGCGCTAAGTTGCTTTGGTATTTATAAAGCATTAAAGTTCAACAAAGAATCGTTCACATTAGAAAAGATCCTTTTTCATTTTTATCTTCTATGTAGATGCACTCCCCCACAAAATCACCGCAGTAGTCGAGAATGATTTATTATTTCCAAATAGAGCTATTTATGTCATCTTTTAAAAATCACTTTTTCTGTTTTCATATTGCAATATATATCGCAGGGGAAAAAATATCGCAATGTAAGATTTCCCAATATGATGCAGGCATATTCACAACTGCAGAATCATATGCCCACAGTTCATATCTTCAGGATGTTGTCTCCCCCTTCTCTAAAAAGTGCCCTGAACAGATCATTAGAGCATGGTGTCTTATTCCTCTTTCCCACTACGGGGTGACTCATTGTCGTAAATGTGTAGGGCTGCTATGCTGGGAATGTGGCGATGACCACATTTCTACCAGCTTACACGTTTCCATTAGCAAATGTTTCCATTAGAGGCATAGGGTTTAGAACTACATTATTTCTAATATGACCCTTTTAGATGAAACGTCACTCTGTAAGCTGCTTATGAGGTCATGACCATTGAGCTGCATGTCTGAGATATATGAAGAACTAGCTCAAAGTACACAGTAATGTGTACTCTGTTAATTTTGAAATATACTGTAAATTATCTTCAGTGATTACTTTGTGTATCTGTCTAATTGCCATGTGGAAACATCTTGAATATATTCTAACCTCCTACTCTGTAATACTATGAATGCTTTTAGAAATAAAGACAGTCATTGCCATAATTGTTTAAAGAACACACACTTGTTTGTACCCTTTTGCATCCTTTAATTCTTACAGGATATGAATTAGAGCACTTGTCTTTTATTAGCCTTTTCTCTGTTTTGCATATTCCTATTTTTAAGGAATGCAAATGTTGGCAGAACAAATGATTGTTAATCATTTTTCTCTAGCTGCTCTCCGTCCTCTTTGTTGTCAGTGTATCTGTGGGTTGTCTCTGACAATTCAGATATTAAAAATGTGGGCTTTCATGCAATGAATATTCTGTGCAACACACAAACTCAACCTTTTTTTTAAACTTAAAGCAATCGTCATTACTTGCCTGTTAAAATATATTGCAACATCTGTTCTGAACTGTTTCAGTAAGTGGTGTGGCTAAATCTTGAATAATTGTCATATGCACTTACTGTTGTTAACGCACTCAAGGTGGGAAACATTCAGGTTGCGCAAAGCTTACAGACTTTTTTTGTCTTCCACAGAAATTGCGAGGCATTTTCGCTTTGGAAGCCAAGAGGACGCCCATGAGTTTCTGCGGTACACCATCGATGCCATGCAGAAAGCTTGTCTCAATGGCTACCCAAAGTAAGGCTTTATTGTTGTTGTTTCTTATAAGTTTTAAACGTATGAGTATAAAATTAAAAACCCACATGGAGCCAGACCTGGGAGGGAAGCTCGCTGGCAAGCGTTGGCTTGGGCGTTGTACCGTGATGCGGGCATTGTACGGGGCTGTCGTCGTGAAAAGGGCTGAGCCCGACGGCAAAGCTTTTGATTTACCAGTCGAACCAACCCTATGGTCATGAGCTTTGTAGGGGTGGGAAAAAAATTGATTCTTAGATGCATTAGATTCTCTCTAGAATGATTTGAATTCTGATAAGTTAATAATGGATAATTAATTTGATTATTTTTTTTAAATGTGTTGATTTTTATTTAAAAGTTACTGTCTCCAGTCATGAACAAATCAGAAAACAGAGTGACTGAAAAGGATGGGATAATGGGTAACAACTTAGTTTAGGCAAGAGTGCAGAAAAAACACACAAAAGAACAAAAAGGTTTATCTCTCTCTCTCTCTCTCTCTCTCTCTCTCTCACAACATAATTAGGCAAAACACATAAAAGGCTACTTTATCACATTACATCTGACTACCTCATCATTTTATCCACCTTTTAAACATGACTGAACCTCTGACGTGGAAGATTACGGAGAAGTGACTTTAACAAGCATGTTTAAGGCTTAAGCATGGAATGACTACAAAATAAAAACCTCAGTAGACAAAACATTTCATGACAAGTGTATGTGTGTGTGACAAATACTGCATATGTCAAAATCTAACAAACGTAGGTAGATGTATATTTTTTTAAATGCATGGAAATGTACATAAATTGTTGCATTGATAATCGGTTTAGAATCGAATTGTTGACCTCTGAATCGGAATTAAATTGCGAGGTGCCCAGAGTTTCCCACCCCTAGAGCTTTGGGTGGTGACTGAAAGAATGAGATCACAGATACAAGTGGACAAAATGAGTTTCCTCCACAGGGTGGCTGGACTCACCTTAAAAATAGGGCAAGGAGCTCAGACATCTGGAGGTAGCTCAGAGTAGAGCCGCTGCTTTTTTGCATCGAAGCTAGTTGAGGTGGTTCTGGCATCTGATCTGGATTAGGCCTGCACGATATTGGAAAAATTGCGATATGAAAAAAAGTAATTTTTAAAAGATTACATAAATAGCTCTATTGGAAAATAATAAATCATTCTTGACTACTGCGGTGATTTTGTGGGGGGGGAGTGCATCTACATAGAAGATAAAAATTAAAAAGGATCTTTTTCTAATGTGAACCATTCTTTGTTGAACTTTAATGCTTTACAAACACCAAAGCAAGTTAGCGCTGTGACTAATGTTACTCTTAAGGGGTTTTGGAGGGAAATTAGGTAGAAATACGCTGGTTGACTAGCATGACACAATTGTATTCATATAATAATCAATCCAGGCTAACGTGAATGACAGTGACTGCATGTTCCTTCCTCTAAATTCCAGGTTGTGGTCGACTAGCGGGGCCAGCTCGTTAGTTTGATAAATTAATTAGACCGGCACGTCACTCACACTAGCAACAAACTCTGTGTATCCAAGAACAATTAAATCAGTGGAAATGACGATCGATCAGACACAGACTTCTGTAGTAGATTAGTGTTACGTTTCCAGCGTCGCGTCTCCGATCGGTAAGTTAGTTGGGCCAGACGGACCCCTTGTTTCTTTAGACTAACTATATTAGCTTTAGCCTGGCTGGTAGCAGCTTTCTGCGGGGGTAAACAGACATTGTGATTATGTTGCATTAATCAGGTGATTTAGTTCGTATTTGCAGCGAACATAAAACATTGACTCCTGTAGCTTCACTGACTACCCATCAAAACTATGCGCATCACTGTCACCGGCAGCTGCTGCCTACAGTACTTTTCTACACACGGAGAGCCTCAATAACAAAACCCAGTCGGACTAACGTCACATACACACGTTGCCCACATGGCTACCTGTCTTAAAGGGGAAGGGTCAGCCGGTAATAATCATGTAAAAGGAGAACGGTGGAAGTTTACTTTTCTATCAAGCAGCAAAAAAGTTTTAGCATCAACATCATAACGTCCTGCGATGTAAATAACGCGCATGCGCACATCGCAATGTTGATGCTAAAACACAATATTGTTCAGCCCTAGTCCGGATGCCTCCTGGGCACCTACAACTGTGGTTTGGTCCAGAAGAAGTCACAAAAAAATGGATGGATGCCTGGTTTTATATGAATGTTGTTTTGATAATTTTTTTCCTCCCTTATCTGTAGGCTTGACAGGCAGACCCAGGCCACAACTCTGGTTCACCAGATCTTTGGAGGTTACCTCAGGTCAAGAGGTATTGACTTTTTTCACATACAGAAATGTAGAAAAAAAATTGGCTCTAGAGCTGTGCACTTTTATGAATTTCCACATTTGTGGCTTTTAGTATTGCGCTATTGATCCATTTCCCAGCAGACTAGACTAATGTCTGTGTCAACAAAATATAAATTGCCAAAACAGCTTGATGTTGTTCAATACTCTTTACGCTGCATTCACACATGCCGTTTTTAAGATGCAGCATTAAAAACATTTTCTGCAGGTGACAGTTTGGTCTAGTATCTAAAAATGATGATCTGAATGTATAGTAGTTATAATAGTTTCCCCTTAGTGTTTGATCTGAGAGTCAGTTATGTTCTTGCTAGTCTTCTTTTCACAGGAAGTGAAACAGAGGCTCGTGTGAATCATTCCAGTGATCACTGATCACCTTGTTACATTAACAGATAGTATTTATTTACTGTTATTAATGTTAAAAAAACCTCAAAGTGAAATTTTCATGCCATGGGACCTTTTTTTTTCTTTCTTCAAGTTGGTCACGCTTTTTTTTTTTCTCCTTCAAATTCTGTCTTTCAGTGAAATGCTCTATTTGTAAAAGTGTGTCGGACACATATGACCCTTACCTTGACATCGCTTTGGAGATTCGGGTATGTTGCACAAGATGTCAATATAACCTTTATTTCCATGGAAATATTATATTTTCTAAAACTTTCCTCAGCAAAACCACATTTCTGTTTTTGTCTGTTTAGCAAGCAGGAAACATTGTGCGAGCCTTGGAACTGTTTGTTAAACCAGATGTACTAAGTGGAGAGAATGCCTACATGTGTGCCAAGTAAGTAACATTTTACATCTGCAGGGCATCAAAAAAGTGTTTATTTTTTACATTGGAGATCTTTTTTCTAACATGACTTTCTTTTTTCTCTCCAGGTGCAAAAAGAAAGTGCCAGCAACCAAGCGCTTCACAGTCCATCGAACATCTAATGTACTGACCCTTTCACTGAAGAGGTTTGCCAACTTTAGTGGAGGGAAAATAACAAAGGTTAAGAAAAAATTCTCACACTATTGGCTGTTTTGAAAGAGCTGTCTAATTTTTCAGTGATCTCATATTTCTGTCTGTCATTTTCTATTTTTTTTTCAGGATGTTGGTTATCCAGAATTTCTGAACATCCGCCCCTACATGTCTCAGAGCTCAGGTGATCCTGTTATGTATGGCCTCTATGCTGTTCTGGTGCACTCTGGCTACAGTTGTCATGCTGGCCATTACTACTGCTATGTCAAGGTAAGATGAGTGGATGCACATCCTTTTTTAATTATGTCAAATTCTGACTATAAACACCTTGAGATGAGCCACCTTGTTTTTTTCAGGGTCAGAAACATGACATTAACAGACAATATGGTCAAATAAAACAAGACATTAACATAATAAAATAAAAAACTAAGGAAGAATGAAAAGCTCAAAGTAAATGTCTTATAATTTTCTTCCATCATACTGGTGGATTGATATTACATGAATGATACTAAAACATGTAGAATAATGAATAGAAATAGTGAAATGGCTATAAAGATGTAATTGCCATAAGGCCAAAACTTTAATGGTTTAGCAACTTGTTTTGTTTGAAACTGCTGTTCAAGAACGGCAGTGCTTATCATTAACATTTAGTTGTAACATTAGTATTTCTTTCTAATATTGTATCACTTCAGTTGCATAACTTTGTACCTAAACTTTTCTTTTTTATTCTAGCTCTAAAGAATCTTCTATCATGGTATATGTCATTTTATGTCTTATTTTATACTACATTATCAAGATATAACCAAATATAATATATTTCTTGGGAATTCAATTGATAAACTGTTCAAATTAGTAGTCTGTTTTTGGCGAATCCAGTTAATTAAATACATGGAGATATCACACAGTTGATATCCTATAAATCCAGTATTGCCACAAAGCAGTCTTTCTTATTAATGTGCAACTGCAACTTTGCCCACAATGGCCTTATGCAGCCAGAGAAATTAAAAGGACAACTAACTCGGTCTAAACTGTATAGCGAAGTCTTACGGTTAACAAATGCCTATTGTCTCATAGTATATATCATCCTATCAACAACTGTCATGGTGTCTAAAGATTTATACCTGTGGTGGTACTATAATACTCTAATCTGATCTCAAATGAAACGGGTTATTTATCTGCCTGCAACTGCTTTAACTGAGCCTGCTTTTTTTATAGTGTTTTGTCTGTTTTTAAACTTTTTTTTTTTATAGCTGTAAAAAAAATAAAAGTTCAATTAATACGTTTCACAGCTGTCTTAATTTTAAAGTTGTACTTCTTTTTTGTTTTCTCTTAGGCAAGCAACGGACAATGGTATCAAATGAATGATTCAATGGTGCACTCTAGTAACATCAAAGTAGTCTTGAACCAGCAGGCTTATGTGCTTTTCTACCTGAGGTAAGACACTGTGGAGTGCTGCAAGAGATCAAACAAGGTGTTTTCTTAATATATATAAATAAATAAACCGGTGTCTTTATTTGTATATTGAAGGATCCCTGAAACCAAGAGGAATGCAGATGGACAGACCACCAAGCAGGGGATGTTGCATCCTGGAAGGAACAGTGTGTCTTCTGAACAGATAAAGAGGGCCAACCTGAACGGGCCTCTCTCCTCCCCGCAGGTCACAAAGGTATGAGACAAGATGACATCCGGCTCACTGTTAGACATGTGGGCTGAAGGTACAGTATATGTGCAGTTTTTTAATTAAAATTCTAAATACAATACTCCCCTTTTCAGAAACTTGAGCCTGCACAACTGCGTAAGATCCAGTCCATGGATGGTGGTTTGGGCCTGCCCATTTCCAGAAACGGTGTGAGCTCTCAGCCACAGCCTAGACTTTCCAACTGGACTTCATACTCCAATGGTCCGCCAAAGCTGCCTGGTGGACCCACAGTTATCGAGGAGCCTTTCAAGAAGCTGAAGAAGCCGTCTCCCCAGAGCCAAGTGCAATACCGCAGCTGCACTCCGACCCCTTCCAACAACGGATTTAGCAGGACTGAGGGAGATAAAAAGCAAGGTGGGGAAGGCAGAGGCATGTCGACGTCTACCTCATTTAAGTCTTTGTCTGACTCTTCCTCTGCCGACACCACTGACTCAAAGGTAATATTTGCCCTGAAAAAGCATGTTTTTTTTACATCTTATTACATCAATTAGATAAGACTTGGTGCACCAAAATGTGTATTATCATCTAACCTAGAACGTACAAATATTTTTTTCTTTGTCTGATTTAGCACTGGATTAATCAATGAAATGCAAATTGTATATATTATGTTTATTTTGTGTGCCTACATCACGTAGCCACCTTGAACGCAATATTTTTATTTTCTGAGTATGCGATGCTTACTGTAAACTGTATTTGCAGTAATTTGTACACAGATTTGTATGATGGGGTTTAAGGGTGATGCATAACAGCTGTTTAAGGCAAAGTGTAGCTGTGCAGAAGCATAACCACAGCATGTGATTGCCTTTGTTTCGGCCAGGACTCGGGGGGTACCAAAAGTGCACCAGTAGGAGAGACTCCCTCCACCCCACGGAAAGGCTCTAATGGCCTGCCCTCTCCAGCCAAGAGCGTGGAGCGCTCTCAGAGCACAGAGGAGCAGAAGACAGCTAAAATAAAACCCCCGGCCCTCAACAACATCACTTCTGAAGCCACCAGCACCATGTCACCTCCCCCTGCCAAGAAACTGGCCCTGTCAGCCAAGAAGGTGAACTTCATTCCCATCCGCAGCAGCACCTTCTCCTGTCTTAGTGAAAGCTCATGATACCTTGGTTTCCTGTTGCCTCAATCTACACTGCTATCCCAAATTTGACCATTGATTTCAATTAGTAGTTTTATTAAGGCAAGTAAACGCTCTCATTTTCTAGTTTATTTTCTGCTCTATGTAATGTTATTTCTCCTGTCTAATCAACCACAAGGTAGCACATGTTTAGAGTTTGTCTTTCTTCCCTTAGTTTGTTCTTTTTTTCTAACCATTTCTAATTCTTCTCTGCCATACCCTTTCCTCTTTGTTTTCCTCCCTCCATATTTTCCTGCCATCCATTTAATCTTCCTCTTCCTTATTTAATTCTCTTCCTTATTTTTGTCACATTCATGGCTATTTCTTTTAGACCACCAAGTTTTTATTTATGTCGATAACTGCAGGCTCGCAGCTGGAAACCGAGCAGCATTGATGCTCTGCCCTCTTTGCCACGCCAGCTGTCCAGTGACCCCATGCATAAAAATCAACTTAACCCCTTCACCTTGCCCTCACCTACTCACACTCCCAGGTATGAATTCTGAAGCCCACATCATATAGAAAATGCACAAAATATTGTTTCGAATGAAAATGGCAGAGTAATTTCAGATGTTTTCTCTTGTTCTCTTCCCAGAGCTGTTCCATTCCATTCATCCAAAGTCCAGTCATTGCCTTTTGCCCACTCAAGTGAATCCTTCAAACAGCAGAGCCCTCAGAAACAGTCCCTTCTCTCCACACTGCAAAAACCAAACGACAGCCTTTCTACTAAAACCAATGGGCTCCACAGTGCCGGCCCAAAGAGCCCCAAGTCTTCCAACAACCTCAGCTCCGGGGTCCAAGAACCAGACCTCAACAGCACTTCAGGTCACGAGGTCAACCAAAAGAAGAAGAAGAAAAAGAAGCGGCGGCATTCTGAGGTAGCGGGCAACGCAGAGCCGATGACATCCACAGCTACAGTGACACTGGCCAACCATGTGGAATCAGCCAGTGAGAAGAAGCGGAAGAAGAAAAAGAAAAAGCGAAAGAAAGAGCATGAAGATGGAGAGAAAATATCAGAGAGGGAGTGTGTCCCGTCACACCTGGATACATCGCACCAGGAGGACGATTGGTGTCAGGGTGGCATATGGAGTCTCACATCCCATACAGATACAGAACAGTCTAAACAAAAGCCTCCGTTAGCTGCCACAACCCCAACGCAGTGTGAGTCAAATCAGAAAGAACGGGGAAGGGACTCTGTAAAGCTGAAGAAGAAGAAGAAAAAGAAGAGTCAGGACACTTCAGCATGCTCCGCATCAGAGACGTGGGTTGAAGTTTATGATTCTTTTATTTATACGTGTTTTTTTTCCCCCCAATATTCATTTCTGTTCACTGCTGCCCTGAGTAAATTTCGTGCTCAAAATTAGGAAGAAGACGCACATGTTTGTTTCTATAACAACCAGTTGACTTCTAGAAACTCCCACAATGTAGCCTGCATGCAATAAACTTAATTAACTCACTTTTTCCCAACAGCACTTCTGGGATGAAGGCAGCAGTCATTCAAAATGAAATGGAAAATGTGATACTGTTAAAAAGTAAATTAAAGGTGAAGAAGAAAAACAAGAAGAGGCTAAAAGAAGAGGTGACACTGTGGGAGGAGAGCAGGCGATGCTCAGACGGGCAGAACGACGAGCCTGAGGCAGTGGAACCCGCTGCCAAAAAGACCACCACAGAGAACGGCAAGATTAGTAAACAAAGCACAGGTATTTGAGCATGCACACACTGTACATTCAAAAAAATACACATGCATTTCGACTAATGCTTTGTTTCAATGCCAACACAGAACATATAATGCTGCACGGTATTGATTGGAAAAACTACTTCAGCGTCATTTTTGTGACCTGTCATTTCACAATTATACTAAGAGCATGACTCACTACATTTTGAGAATGCCAGACTTAATCAATTTTTTGCTGATTGTTGAAATCCAGCCACAGTGGTGTTTTGGGACAGCCAAGTGAAGGACAGTTACAAGCGCAAACAGGCACCAGCAGCTGATAGAAGTGAGTTAGGAGACAACCCAAGCCGTGCTGCTCCTGTATTCTGGGATGGAAAAAAGACAAGTGGTGTGGTAGAGGAGCTGCTCAGGAACGCCACAGATAAGGCCTACGGAGCAAACGGTGAGAAGCAGCGAATGGATCTAAATCTGTTTATGGCACTAATTTGCAGCAAAAAATGATTTTATATGCCCTTTTTTTGTTGGTCTTATCTAGTCCTCAGTTGGGATGGAGAGGTCTCTGCTATTAGTAGAGATGCTGCTGAAGATGTCCGTCACGCCAGGTTTGACACTGTGATTGATGAGTGGGATGAAGACTTTGACAGGGGAAAGGTAAAGAAGGACATTTTTATTTAGGTCAGTTAATCTTGTCCCATTGTGTATGTCCCTCAGTTTCAACTTCTCCCCATTTTTTTTTTTTTTGTACAAATTAACAGGTGAAGAAAATGAAAAACTATAAAAGAGAGAAGTGGCGAAGTGGCAGCAGCATCTTCCAGAAGATCCAGGACAGGCGGAGCAAGTGGTCTGTAACACCTGGAGGGAAAAGAGTTTTTGGAGTCCGTCGCTGAGAGTCCAGATTGCTGTTGAGGTCATAGCTGACTGGAAATTGAGACAATAATACTGTATACCCTGTATCTTTTCTCACTTCTATTTTCTTTTTCTTTTTTAAACCTCTGTCTTATGTCATGTTGAGACACAAAGTCCTTGATTGTGAGTCAATTTCAATTGCAAACTAACATGAAATGTTGGCTTCAGTATTAAAAATTCACATCCACTATTTAATATTGCGGTATTTAACAGAAGCCCCCACACTCCATGTTAAATTAATAACTATACGTTTCCCTCCTTTGAGCCTTTGTTATTGCCCCAACAATCTTGAGCTACTTTAAAATGAAATACAGTTTACCATATTTGAGATGGGTAGGCTAAGAATAAGAGTATATCTGCAACAATTTGGCTTTCTTGTTTTAGAAACTGTCCACCATCTCAGAGCATACTTTGGCAGATATAAGAGCTCAGTTAGTTGGAGTTGTTTTTAACATCTTGAAATTATTCTATACAAAATTACAAAGTTAAAAAATTCTTCATACATTAGTGTATACTATTTTAGATTTCTGTATGATTTTCCTATTTTATACCTTTATCCGCCTACATTTTATTTTGCTGCAGTGTCTGTGCCATGTGGCTTGTTTTTAAGGACCAAATTTTGCCTGCATATTGTTGGTAAAATTAAGCTTTAAATTGCCACTGTTTTCTTAATATGCATGTTGAAATTGGTAAAAATTTACTAAGGTGAATTTTGTTTTTAGTTGTGCTATATTTTGGTCCTGAACTAAATTTAATTTCAGATTAAATGGGGATACATTTTAGACCTCAAGAGTATACTCTGCTGAAATTGTATCAACAGTTGAACTGTTTGTGGAAGGGTTTACATTGATGAACAGTACACTGGGCTCTTTAAGTTTCATTGTCTCTATATGTTTACCTGGACGTTATTTTCTGACTCATAGTGCAATGTGCATTTGCAGAGTAGAAGTCGGGCTTGTAGGGAGGAATACTTGTTTTCTACTGTGCATCTATTTAACTATGTAGCTCATCTCATCAGTCCGGTGTTCAGAGGCTTTCAATGTGGAGATTTTACCTTTCACAAACTGTTCTCCACCAATGTACTGAAATAAAGGGGTTACATTTTATACTTAAGGCACTGTGTTAGAATGGGACTGCCACATGCTAATAATTTATTTCCCCCTTGTATCTCTATGCAATTTTCTGATGCTCATGCTGGTCATCTAGAAACTGGGCTAAGACTCAGGAACCCACACGTCCTGTATCACATTGTCATATCTGATCAGACTCCCCTGTTTCATATCAAGAGTAGTCCCTCTCCATTTGGCATCCTGTAGAAACAGTTTTATACTATGTATTTCAGGTGTGGACACGTGGATCATCTTGCACCAACCCAGGCACAGATGCATAGAGAAACTAACGTTATAACAAAATGCTTTGCCAGCGTAGAAGCCTGTACAGTCCATATTGTGCTATCTGTTTCCCACCAACGCTGTGAAGATTTGCCCATGCATTTCTTTTCATTCTAGAGATGTTGCCTTGAATTGGCTATAAAGTATAGGATTTAATGTTATAAATATATAATTTAAAGAAGAAAAGACATTGATCTTTAATGTACTACTCAGATCAGTTGGTGGATGTTAACTTGGGAATTAATCTGCAAATGTGCTCATTTGTGTCTAAGAGTTGTCTGTCTTCATGCAAGACCTTCCCTTTGTCACTGTAGTGTGTACAGTACAAGATAGACTACAACAGTAAGTTTCATAGGACGCGTTTGTCGGCTGTGAAATTAACGTAGGGTGTGATTCAAATTGACACCGAGGAACATTTGCCAATGTGAATGGACGGTCCAATGTTTGCATTGATGGCTGTATATTTTGCACCACCTTTTCTGACCAGGAAAGAGACCTTTCATAATGAAAGTGGCTCTTACCACACCATAGTTATGAAGGTGCAATAAAGTTGTGACTTTTGTGAGCGGATTGTGTATTTTTCTGTCTTCTACTGCTTTGAATGCTTCTTTTCTTTTTGCTTGTGATTTGATATGTAATTCTGAGGGCTTACACTTCTGACCATGCCCCATTCAGTGATGTTTAACTGGTATTTTCTCTTTGAAAGTGGAGGCCGAGCACCTACTAACATCACGGATTAGCCAGAGCTGAAGAGCTTCTGAAACTTTAACCCACAGAGAATTATCAGCTGGACCGCCTCTCCGCTATTCTGCGTTTCAGCTCATTGTTTACCTGTCTGTCCTAAAACTTTACTGTTTTGGTTCACTCTTACTGCTCTCATAGGGTCGTTTTTGACCTCAGTAGGCCTCAGCAGTTTTTCCTTGAAAAAGCTTTCATCTAGATATATGAACTATATCGAGATAGAAGATTATGGCCAAATTGCCCAACTCTCACACAGACAGTATGGCAGAACTTAAAGAGAGTACTTGAATTCACCAGTGGCTGACAACAGTACTGTTTGCTCTTAAAAAAGAATGTTGTGTTCAAAACTTTCCTGCCCTTTTCACATTTATTGTGGACTCTGAGGGTAAAAATTGTCTATTTTATTTTATTTTTTTTTTTACTTTGTTAAAAATCTAAGGCTTAGGCTGTGTCTTTTAGACTTAAAGCTTGTGAAAAGTTTTACCCCACCTTAAACAAATACAATATACAGTATGTTATACATATTGTATACTGTATATACATGTGTGTATCTATATATTTATATACTCTTGACAGTTAATTTCTTATATCTTTCCAGTGTTGGCTGACAGATAAGTTAGCGTGACATCACATCGGGGATGGGCGGGGCTAGCGTGCACCGGCTTCCCTGAATGCATAACAGTACGCCAACATAGGCAGACACTCACTAAACGGCAAACTAGGGACAAACAAAACAGCAACAAGCTAAAAGAAAAGTACCACCTTAGAGTGAGATAGCATATTTAAAGAGTCTGCCATTAAGTTGAAACCTGGGAGGTAAACGAAGGGAGAGCTAAGAAGAGACCGGAAAGGAAAAGAAGAAGGTATCCGGATAGCTGCGGGCGCTTGGCGAGAGACGTCCCCGGTCGGTGTCTCCTTCAGCAGCATCAGGACCACGAGGATGGAGGGGGAGAATCACGGTTAGTCTTCATTACACTCTTACAAATACTGTTTGGTATTTTGTGGACGCTTTCAGCAGAGCCCCTTACAGTGTACAGTGTTTTTTCAGCATTGCTTACCACGGTGTTCCTGCTCTGCTGTACCAAGTGTACCGAAATGACATGTCATGCAGTCTACTAAGTATAGATGTTCATACTGCTGTCAGTGATTTAATTGAAATGTATTCACCAGATATGAAGTAGCCCACCATGTTGGTGTTTTATAAGCCATCTTAAAAACCGTTGTCCCCTCTAGTATTCACTGCCAATGCCAAAAGAATATACAATTATCTGTATGAGGAATTATTACGTATCACACTGCAGCTGTGACTGCATGATGTACAGTGTAGAAATCCACATATATACACGGTAGAGTTAATGCAGGGAAAGATAGAAAAGTTACAGCTCTTGTGGGAATTAACTTGCAAACAGAGTTATGTATACCATGCTGGCACAAAAGCTCTTCAGATTACACAGTTTTACAAAATGCCTCCTTATAAAACTTACAGGAAGTTCAATGTCCTGACATCATGTCCCCCATGATGATGTCAGGCCATGATGAGCTAGCTGATGCCTCAGCTTAGGCAGTGATAGATTCTTCATCTCAATTATTTAGTAGTTTAGTTTTTCTGGGAGCTTAATGCATCTCAAAATAGAACCACCAGCAATGGCCTCATTGCAAAACTGATGCTCTGTAGAAAGAAGGGAGGGCTGGTACCCCACATTGCTTTCTGTGAGTCCCATAAATGTACGGTCTGTGTAAGATAACAGTCTAGAATAAAATAACATTTCACTAGAATTGAACCTGGAACTATTTAATGTGACAAATACAATTGATTGATTGATTGATTGATTGATTGATATTAGTGATTAAAAACAAAACAAAAACGTATCTAAGTAGAAGAAGTAAAAGATGTGAATTTTGACAATTGTACTAAATGCCTTTGATTTGGATTTTTTGAAAGACATAAGTTCACACAGGTGCCAGGAGTGACGTCTTGCATACAGAGTTTTTGCTCTTTGCTCCAAGGGATAGTCATATTTATTTGCAGTCGACTTCCCTTGTCAGTTTCTTCCTATTTGCAAGACGAGTCAACAATTATGTAATTATCTGCACAAGTGTGGGGCACAAGAGGCAGGACATGCCAAAGCTCCCAGCGCATTCAAATAAAACTCTCTCCGTCCCTGACACCTGATTTAGTCAAGTCAGTGGCTTGTAGATCTAAATGAATAAGTAGTAATCTCTTCTGCCCCTACGCACCCTGTCTGTTCAGCATAATGGAAGTCTGAGAAGGAGAGAGGATAAAAAAAAATAATCCATCCACTGTCAAGACTTGACTCCAACAGACTTAATTTTATTTTGGCACAGCTGTGTTTCCTCTATTTTATTATTTAAGTAGACACATACATTTGCAGTGTGTCTAAGAACAATCTATGTATCTTACAGCTTTGCAATGTCATATCCAGCACCACCTTCTAAAAATTAAGACGGGGTTACCATACTGGGTTTTTGCACTCTGTTCCTGTGATGTTGCTAGGTGCTGGTGCCCTAAACCAGCTATCTTGGGATTCATTGGGTGCATTCTGTTTCAAGACTCACTTCAAAGGCTGCTTGTTGTCAAAATGACTGTTTTTTTTGTGCTTTTTTGCCCCACCTGCACCTGTCAGTGCAGTTCTGTTTCCCTTTGCATAAAGAAATTTGTGCACACAAAGGAAACTGTGTGCTGGTTTATAGGCGTGGTGCACTATAGTGACAGGTACATGTGGTTGCTGTGGTTATGGGTGTCATCTCTCCCCTAAGTTTGAAAAATAGTTGCTACTGCTGGCTTGTAATGTGTTGTTTTCTACTGTATACTGTCACTCTCAACCATGTGATCTGACAGGTTTACTCCAGGTTTAAGCTTTTCTCTCGATCAAAGCCCACTCTTAGAAAAAACTGTCAAAACAGCAGCAGCAAAGTCTCAGTGGACTTATGCAGACATATAGTATGCTATTCTTGGTAAAAAAAGGGTTATAAAAACCAAAAGATAAAAATGATAAGTTTAAATCTGTCACTTCAAAGTCAATTCAAATCTGCACTTGTGTTGCAGTTGTTCTTACGTAACCATGTAAGATACCAGTCTAGAAATAATTTAACTTCATCCCTTTGTTTTCCATCATTAAATCTACACCAATAAAAAGAGTTGTAGATAAAGAGAAGCATACAAAGGGGAGGATATTAAATCTTTGAGACGGCTAAAATCCAAAAGTGGGCTAGGATGCTGGATGATGTTACTTAACACATTCAATCCATATTTAGCCTGTTAAGCTTTATTCTGGTGAGTTGTTCCAGCATAGGTGCTTATTTAGCTGTTAGCCAGTTCTTAGTCACTGGAGGTGAAGCTAACAGTGTACTGCTATGTAGGAGTTCCACCAATACAGACCAGCAAGCTCTCTGTAGGTTTTTTTACCCAAATGGGAAAACACTTTCATCACAGAGAAAACTTGCCACCTATATGACTGTTTGAAGACACACATACTGTATAAGTGATTTTCTTTAGAATCTCCTATAGACTGCTTGCAGCTGAAGGTTTTCTGCTTACAGTGTTTGTACATGTTCCAATTCAATCTGAAATAAGGTAAGGTGTGAGTGAATCCTTCTGGCCTGTTTGGTGAACTAAGAATAAATGTGTTGTTACATGCTATGTCCACCTGGTGGCATGTATGCATACTCATAACAGGTCAACTAAAGTGTTGATGTGGTTCCAGTTCAAGGCAAGACTACATTCAATATGCAGCACTGTGCAGAGGAAACAACATTTCAGCAGCCACTGTATGTGCTAAAGGAAGAGGTTTGCCTCATGATCTACTTACATGTGGCTGCACCAGATATTGTTGTAATGCAAAAATTTATTGATTGCTATTAGGAAGCTCTATTTTTAATAAATAGCCTCCACCTAGAGGTAGAGATTGAAGGATCAGCTTCAGAACAACTGTAAAACCTTGATTACACAGTATTAATGCTCAATGTGAAATATGTTTATATATTGGAGGAGTTTTTTTTTATATATATATATATATATATATATATATATATATATGTATATATATATATTATGCTATTATAGTGGGCAACATGTTTCCTATATAGTTTGACTGCAGACTGTTAAGTATTCATGTGAATATTTGTGCACCAAAAATAAAAAAATATAGAAAAATATAAATTTCTATAAATTTCTATATTAAATAACATGACCCACTCCTGCTGCAACTGGTATCTATCTATCTATCTATCTATCTATCTATCTATCTATCTATCTGTCTGTCTGTCTGTCTGTCTGTCTGTCTGTCTGTCTGTCTGTCTGTCTGTCTGTCTGTCTGTCTGTCTGTCTGTCTGTCTGTTTATTAATACTCTGCAGGTGCAGAGCTTGGTGCTGACTGCTGAAAACACACTCTTATCCAGATAGGTAACGTGGAGCCTAGTGGAAGGAGCAAATATGCATACTAAAAATGAGAGGAAAACATTTGTGCTGACTTTGCCGTGAAGCTGATCCTCTTGTGACAGAGCTACTCCTCTGGGTGATTTGCAGCTGCAGCATTTGTAAATGGTCAGGATTGACTTTGCAGTTTATGCAAGGGTCCCTCTGAGGCGATCTGCCCTCTGGCAATGAACTGGGCAATGACTGCTAAATCAAAAGTGATGTCATTGCCATGCAGACTGTAGAAATGCAGATTCTGTTAGATCTACCTTGTCGCGTTGTGTAATTGCCACCTAGCCTGAGTTGCTGACATGCATGCCCCTGATGACAGGGAGGGCAGAGTTGGATGAATGAGATGGGCTGTTATTAAAGAGTGAGGGACACTTTGTGTGATTGGCAGGTAGGCTAATTTAGAATGGCAGTAGTTCAAGAGTGGAGGTAGACATTCCTGCTTTGCCCCACAAGAGGATGTGAAAATTTCAAACAAAATAAATTGGCATTGATTATGAGCACATCTGTGGCAGAACCAGACCAGTTTATTTTGTGTGTGTGTATGTATGTAAAAGCCCCATTTGTGTGGCTTCAAGACCCCTGAAATGTGACTGTGTTGTGTGAAGACATAATCTAATCAAAACAAAAACCTCACAGTGTTTGGCCCATGAGCAAATTATTTCTCCACCCCGTTGCCAAGCAACAATGAAATCTTGATTTTATGTACAAGGCTTTTGAAGCCAAAAATGATGGAGTGACCAAAAGCTAAAAAGCAACAGAGGGTAGAGATGGAACTCAACACTGCACTGCACAAAACAGAGCAACGTGCTGCTGATAGGTCGCCATGATTCTAATGCACAGTAACAACTTTCTTCTTAATTGTTTCTTTAATTGATTTTCCCTTTGTTTCTACATTTTATCAGGCAAAGTTGGTTGTAGCAAAAACAAAAAATTAATAGAAAGGAGAGATCTGTCCTTAAGGTACATTAATACATGCATTAAAATACAACCTGACTTTTCCATTTGTGTGTGCAATCTGTTGTGTCTAAGAATATCTACTTGAATTAGTATGGAAAGTAGCAAGAGAGTGCAAGTGGGAGAGAGAGAGAGAGAGAGAGAGAAAGAGAGAGAAAGAGAGAGAGGAGCTGAGACATCAGCACAAAAGAGGAACTGGGAGAAAGCAGAAGTGATTTCAGCATCCTGGCAAGTTGCACATTCTATTCAAGGCGGAAGAGAAAGTGTGTGAGTGTGAGAGATTGTCTGGGGAGAGGAGGACTCATCCAACCAGGGGATTAGGTGAAGCAGAGTGACAGAGAGCGCAGGATCTAACAGAGTGTCTTACATGGACTGAACGGCTGGGAGCTGGGAGGGACTCTCAGCCACAGCAGGTAGCCTGGGCCTCCTCAACTTCCCTTTTGCCTCCATCTCAATCGGAATTGTCAGGAGGGAGCATTCCCACAGCCACTAACGGAGACGTACCTTCACACACACACACATACACATACATTTACACACTGAAGCTATGGGGTCAGTGAGTGAACTTTGTGTGTCCAGCCTTCAGACATTCTTATGTCCAGCTGTGAAGCCGCTCCACCAAGCTCCAGGTAAAATCACAACTGTAGGCCTGATAATACTACATACTGTGTTGTAGTCTGTTTTGGTTGTTTGTTGGAATGTGTTGTAGAAAATGGTATGTAAGATAGCTTAAAATAGATCATTTTAAACCACAAGTATGTTTACATGTGCATGCTTGTGTGACCAATGACCACTGGCACAAACACATGGCTCCACCAGAGATGATAACATTTGGATGGAAATAGAGGGAGCTTCTTTTTTGTTAAGGAGGCTGTCTCATTAAGTACTACTTAAACCTCTGTGTGTGCAACTACACTGAGAGATGGAGTGAGCTAATGTTATTACTTACTGAGAAGATCTAATCACCAACAGGTCTGACACACTATCCACCGCCCAAACTGAATTGAACTGCTGATGATGACTTCACTACCTAATGTTCACACATGAAGCAGATCCACATATTGTATTAGCAACATTGAAACCCAGGGTAAAATCACAGCCACATAGAGTGACCATGCTGTGTATGAAAACGCCTTGCTGTTACTAGTTGTCCTTCGATAACGGGGATTTGGTTTACTTGAGATCACCTCCTGAACCTAGATAAACAACTTTCATTGCTTCCCAGTTTAATTACAGATAGACCAGAACTAGAGCTGGCTAAGACGTTGGCCTTTATTCTTACCATCTGTGCTCAGATTTATCATGTATTAAAAACAGAATCTAAATTGTGATGGCGCTAATGTTTGTTTACTTTTGGTTGTCATGTGTTGCAACTGCATTACCCTACACTGCAGGGTGGTGCACAGGTTCCCATTGGGAGTATTTTATACTGTGTTGGCAGACAGTGTTGACATGACTAAAGCGGCTTCGCTGGGTTGTGGTGAATCAGCTGACTGAGTGCGTAGCAAGAGGAAATGGTGCTGCATCAGTGATTTCAAAACACCTAACTCAGCACCACAGACCAGCGTGAAAAAGAGGGGACTTTATTTTAGTTTGGGATATTCAAGGCAGAAGTAATCTGGATTGTCATGGTGACAGCAATGTTTTACAGACTTTCGTCAAGCTAACAAAAATAACTGACATATTGGGTAAAATTGAGGAAAATGTTTTAGTAAGATATGACACTGATTATCCATTTGAATATTCAGCCTCCAGTATAAGCATTCCCAAAGGCTTAATTCCAGCTGTCACCCGCCTGCAAGTGTCAGTTTTTGCTTAAATTGTATTAAAAACATTCATGTCGTGATGACAGCCATTACATTTTGGACCCCTTATGGTGGGTGGAGATTGGGCAGTGTTCTGAGAGTGTTGGTGTTTCTGTTTTTAATTGTGACTCATGCAAGTGATTCATGTGTGACTCATCGAATGGTCATCCAGCAAGTTTACATTGTATCAGCGGCACTATTAAATCACTCCTGAAATATAACCAAATGCCGTTTGACATGAAAAAACAACTGCAAACATGAGAGATACGTTTTTGAAAAAAGTCACTTTGCTGCCTCACCGGCTGACCTCATGTAGTGACGTGTTATTTCCCAAAGTCTTTATGTTTCTCAGGGGACACAATTGATTGCTTAGCCACTCTCCCTTTGCGTCAAAATGAATTAAGCACTCCAGTGGAATGGCAGTGCCCTTTCAGACTATACATGTTACTGTGAGTCTAACTTTCACAGTCACTGTAAGTGTGACTCAACAGGGCACAGGCTGGGACTGATAGCAGGCAGTGTATCGCCCAAAGCAGACATGATAGTAATTTAGCTGATTAATATCAGTGTGATTACGAGGGCCGTCTGTGCTGTGAGGCAGGTGTGCCTGTGGCTTTGCTTTTTTGTCATGGAAATGGACCCCAAGGGGCAGCTTAAGACAATTTGATGTCTTTGGGGGCATAAACAAGCCCATCAGCAGCAGCCAGTGTTTAGAATATTTGCCAAATCAGCTGGTCAAATCGGCTGTAATTGATATCTTCTGCCATTACTAGCTATGTTGGTACACAACTATGCAGTGAGCTAAGCACACTTCCAATGAAGGCTGTCAGCAAATTGCCTTTGAGGGTTTTCACAGGAAGAAATTGTGATATTGGACAACAATAGTGATTACAAAACAGAAAACAACACAATTCCATAGACAAGACTTAGACCAAGGACATTGGATTCACATAACAAGCTGTCAAATGACTTATATTGTTCCTCATCAAACAAACTATCACAGGTGAACAAAGGTAGAATGTTGCATTAGCAACATAATCCTCAGGCTGCTAGTATATGCTAGCTTGGTTATCAGTAAACTGTTCATAGAAAAACTAAATTCTACTAAAAATCACAAAATCTGACAAAGTGAACGATGATGTGTTAGAACTATGCCAATAGGGGTTGCTATTGCAACAGAATGTTTAACTGACATCTACTTCTGATGACAGAACATGTACAATACAAAATATGAAACATTTATTTGCTTAGTGTAATAACAATGCAATCAATGAGAAAGTAAATCTAAAAAACAATGGGTAAATCGAGATAAAGTGATATCTACCTTCTCACCGGTTGCATTTGTCTATGAGCAGTGAGCAGTTCAGCCAAAGATTGATTTTCCCCTCCTCAGATTGTTTTTTAATTAGTCAGAGGCCTGAAGAGGTAACAATATCTACTATTTCAAATGTTAGAGAAAAAATGGAGGGTGGGGGGAATCAACCTAATGTGTGTATCAGAAAATGTTTTCTACCCTTCTTGTGATCATTTTCCTTACAACTTATTAGGGTTTTTTTAACCCCAAAGTTGTAAACTATAATTATGGGATGCAAACCTCTAACTTTGTATGATGATAAAGTAATACACGCTGATTATAAGGCTTAGCTGATTAGTAAGCTCCTGTGTACATTTACATGAAAAAAAGATAATGTTCACTTGGTAATACATTTTGATGTGTTTTGGATGGTGAACGAGACAGGCTCTGCTAGCGAGCTGCTTCAAAGAGCCAGTGGTGGGAATCAAAACAGAGGCAGATGAAACCCACACAACACTGTAAGCCAAAAAGTTCATTCCGGTTGCATTGGAGGATTTGGTTTTTCTCTTGAGGAAATGGCATGAAACAGGTGTGGTAGCCCATTTGCTGCTGAACTGGAAATTACGTGTGATCTCGGGTATTTGCGACATAATGTAACTCGTATTGTTGAATAACTATGGTAAAAAAATCCTTTTTTCATACATACACCAAAGTTTGGAATGGCATTCCCCATCAAATCAGAACATTACCATCCATCACAAATTAATAAAAGGCATACAAACTATTTCTTCTCAACAGGTACATTGCACTCATTGATTGTTCATGTATTGTCCAAGTCTTGTTTTCACTGTCTGTATGGTTGTTTTTAGTTGTCTGTATTTGTCTAGCCCATGCTAATGTCCTGTACAAGTGTTTCTGTCTTCATGTGCCGTAACTGTGTTCTATGTTCTATGTTTCTGCAGAACAGGAACCTGCTGGAAACCAGTTTTTAAACTGAGTCAGGCCCATTTAAACTGTAACTTAATGTTACTTTTAATCCTTTCATGTATGCTAAATGAAAAATGAAAATGAAATAAAAATAAAAATGTGTGAACATGCTGGCCTCCAACTTATCAAGCGTCAATGCTTGCAGACATAATCCATCTATGAATTGGAGGGGTTTTATTTACTGTAGTCTTTCACTAATACTGCTCGTTAGTCAGACTTACTGTATGCATAATAAATTACTGATGAACAAATGCTTTGTCAGCATGTAGTCTACAAAGGTTTGTTGGGGTGATGTCAACTGTAGAAATGTATGCAGTGCAACGAATCTAGCCTGAGGAATAGTGACTTCTAGACATGCTGTCATACTTTAGCAGGAGCTCTCTGCATTTCACACCCAGTGTTTTTCTCTCACAACCTTATGAGAAAAGTGACACGAGAGCTAGATATTCTTGTATTTATATTATGACTCATGTCAGTAATTAATGAACAGGTCTGCACACACCCTCTCATTCGAGAAATTACAAGATAGATTGATCCAAAGGTCTCATTACCTTCGACTGCACCTGTAAAAGGAAAGCAGTGGTTTCAGAATCAGCTTGTGCAATTAGATATGATGCATGGAGCAACAAATCTCCAGCTACAGCTTATGCCAAATCCAGCTCCAGGTAAGAGTTCACACTCTGTATGGTGACTTGAATCAGCGACCCTCTGGTTCCCCACCCAACTCCCTACGGACTGAGCACAAACCTCCTATTTCTCAATATGCCTCGGCCTTTGCAAGTCATGTTATCATTCAGAGTTAGTTTTAGAGATGTGTGTCAATATATTGTGTATGGAACGCAGTTAAACAAAGTTTCTCGACATACCCTTTCTTTTTTTCTGCAGTTTGACTGTAATTACTGCAGATGATCAGCAGGGGTCACTCTTGGCATCTCTTCTCATAGGATGGTTAAACAATTATTTTCTCACTTTTACCATCTAATTCAGTCTATTTAAACACAGATTTACAGCTGGAACCCGCCACACAAGTCCTAACCCTAACTCTTCAGGCAATATACCCATTACAGGGTCATTCCACTGATTTTAAACATCAAAATCAGTTCACTAGTATTATAATGTATTGCTGTCTTTAGATGGTGTTTGAGAAAATAACCACTAAAGTTTGCATTATAAACTGGGAGCCTGGAGTTTGAGTTTGATATGGCCATTTACCAAACCCAAAAAACTAGCAGAGAGACTATCAATTGCATTTTGGGAAGTGTGGGATCCAGTGTTTTTGGAGCTTTGCTCATACTAGAGACTAAAAGTCAGGATAACTTTGCTGCATCCGTTTTGACCGTTAATTTTACCTCAAGTCCCCCAACTTGGCAGGACAATCCCATGAAGTGCTGAATCTACTATATTTCAGAATTTAAAGCCAGGGATGTCAACCTGAGCTATAAACTCTCTGTTCAATACTATGAAACATCATTGACCTGCATGGAGAAAACATAGTACACATTCTCTCATGCAGATTTGCTGTTTAGCAAAAATTGGTCTGATTAGATGGTCAGCCAGTAGACCGAGAAAGATGGAACACCTTTCAAACATGAGAGCCATGATTGGTCCTCAGAAATGTCTCTGTCCCTTTAAGCAACACTGTAATCCAACAGGCTTAACAAAGTATGCTAAGTCCGAACAACCTCTATTTCATAATATGACCAAGGCTTGTGGGAAGTTGAAATCTGTTTGTGAGCTACTTTTGGCTTATGCAGATTTAGCTGTTGTAAAGTTGTCAATAAAAGCGCTGTCTTGATTGTCTAACCAAATCTAATGTTTCTTCATTGCAAACAGAGCGTATTCAAGTCCTTAAGGAAACATTTCACCGATAAGGGCAAAATAATAGTATCACTTGCCAGTATTATCCAATCTAGTCTTATGTGTGTCCAAAAGTATGTCTGAAAGGTGCTGATGTATGTTTTTGTAACCTGTATCGTGTTACCTTAAGTTGCCAGGTGTTCTTGTTGATTTCAAACTGAAGGATCCTGAAAAGTGTGAACTAAAAACCTATAAACAACAAAGATGAATACATAAGGAAACTTTGTCCTTTTGAGGAATGTATTCATCTCATTGAAACTAATAATCAGCTGCATCTTTTAACATGCAAGAACAAAACCCTCTTTACTCTTCATAATCTAGTATGACGCTGCTTTGACGTTTGCATAAACACTCAAGGACCAGTTCTACATGTCTTTGTGTTGATCAGGAAGCTGCAGACAACGTGTTGATATCAACTGATGATCTTTTCATTTAAAGGTCCAACAGCTCTCTGGTTTACTTGTTCTGGGTTCTTTAGCACAGATTTACAGCTGTGCTCTGGGGAATGGATGAACTCTTAACAATGAAACTTTGTGTGAACAGGGTTCACTTCACACAGACTACATTGTCAGTTGTTGAGTTTGGGCAACACAACTGAGGCATTCATGAGCCACAGCTTGAAGCTGAGCCCCTCAATGATGTGGCCATGCCGACTAGGGCACTTTAAGGGTGGGTTTATGGATTTATGCTTTAGGTGTCTTGATGATTGTACTATTTGAAGCCAATATGGCCTTCAGAAAAAAAGGGTGAATCACAGTATTTGGTCCTGATTTGATGATGGTTACTCAACACAGAGAGGAGGTGTAATCTCCTGGCATTTTTCATTGGCTGCGAGAGCAGCATTCTTCTTGACTCTCCTGTATTAATCAACAGGCAGGGACACGCTCGGCTCAGCTGACAGCAGCACAGTCGAGCAGGTGTTATACAAACAGCAGACTGATTTATTCACTTGAATTCATTTGAACAAGAGCTGGGAAGCTATGCTGTCTGCCCTTACCATTTTCCCTAAAATATGCTGCCAAGAAATGGAGCAGCCATCAGATGCACCTTTGATCACAGGCAGCATAACATGTGAATATAGCCTACTGTGATGGGCACATGACATCTGCATGTAGGCTGGTTGTAGTCTTGGAGTGATTCAACACAGTTGTGTAATAATTACAGTGAAATGACAAACAATTCTTTACCAGAACCAGGGAAACAACAATCATTAGAGCTGTAGTATTTCCATATAATGGCTGTCAAAATGTCTATGTAGGCTAATTGAAAGTAGAAATAAACAGGGAATAATACAAAATACCATAACTTGTTGTAAGGCCAGTTAAAATATTAGTTTTCTGTGTTGGTTTCAGGTTCAAGGGATAGACTTATTGGGATTTTATTTGAATATTGAACAGGTTTGTAGTAGGCTAGGTTTTATGCCAGCCACAGACAGGTGTTATTGCTATTTTCTAAAGAATGGTTTACATTTGTTTCTGAGGTAAAAGCTGCAAACACACATCTACTCTAGCTGCTCTCAGTGGATGTGGTGAAGCAAACACACATCTACTCTAGCTGCTCTCAGTGGATGTGGTGAATCAAACGCAAGCCCAACATCAGCAGCAGTGAACTGCTGTCTGTGTGTCAGTCACGTTTCTCTCCCTTCCCCCACTTATTCCCTATCCCAAAAACAGTTATATGTGTGTGTGTGTGTGTGTGTGTGTGTGTGTGTGTGAGAGAGAGAGAGAGAGAGAGAGAGAGAGAGAGAGAGAGAGAGAGAGAGAGAGAGAGAGAGAGAGAGGGGGCATTGCCCAAGGCAACAGGGTGCAAACGCAGACGCGTCATCTGGCCCATTTGCTGCACCTTTAGCAACGTCAAGTCAGCAGAGACTGTTACCGGATAAGCATCACACCTTCCTAAAAAATAAGAGTCTAAAATTATAATCACATACGCTAATATTAAAGTAAATAATGTGTACAGTACTTGTTGTAAACTAGCAGGTTTATATTTTATTTCCAATTTGCTGAGGGAGCGTATGTATTTGCTTTTATCTAAATCAAAATGTAATGTAATGAAAGAGGAAATCTGGGCCATTTGAGTATTTTATTTTAATTCTTATTTAAATGTATATTATTTAAATTATTTATATTATATTATGTATTTAAATTACCTTTAATTAATAAGTTGAATATTGCTGCTTCCTTGATGCAAATTAATAACCTAGCAGTCTAACTTAGTAGGCCCAGTCAAACGTGCAAAAAAAGAGAAAGTTATATCAATATTCAATCGTTATTCAAATTTGTTAAGCTCACCAATCTTTTCCAGTCCTCACTGGCACTGCAGCCAGGAGAAAACATGTTTATCTGTCTGGTAAAAGCATTAACTCTTTTGATGCGTTCATGAGGGTTTTATTCTGAAAGTTACGACCGGAGTCTCTTTGATTTTATTTATCCTGACAGAGCTTTGCGCGCGGGCAAGGTTGGTTGGCTACAACCATTCGTTTCGTCAAACCACTCCCTAGAGCTGTCGACAGAGCCACCCTTCACTTACCGAGAACCATTCCAAAGTGTGTTTATTAACTCGGTAGAAAACGTATAAAAAGGTCAATATATTTATCTTTACTACTGTCTGGTCGAAGTTTGAACTCTCGGAAACTACTTGAAACTTTTTGAACTCGGACCTGCCAGCCGGAGAAAGCATGGTGCTAAAATCGGAAGACGGAGTAGGTGAGTGAACAGTCAAGGAACACTTTTCTTCGTCTGAATATTGTTTAAATGGCTTCACAGCAATGTGTTCAGTTGAAAACGTGTTATTCAGACGTATAAACTGTGTTTATGGGTGAAGGTTTTCAGGTAAGTTTTAGGAACCAAATGTGTGAAGTGAATGCTGTGTCGTCTGGCCTTGTTTACAGTGTTTACTCTGCCATTTGTACTATATTGTTTTTTTCTGAGCTAACTTTGTGCGTCTTATCTTATGAACCCAGTGGACTGAACTTTATTCCGTGCCTTACTTAAAAACACATGTTAATTAAATTAAACAGCGTAATAAAAAAATAAATAGGCTTATTGTAATGTATGGTGTCAGTCTGCAATTAATTTACAAAATAAATAAAGACACTCTTGGATCACTGTTTTATGTTTGTTAAATGGTAATAGCAAATTGCCACAGTTTATTTGTCAGTGTTTGCAGTGAGCAATTTTAGCATTTTGTGTTTTTTCTTAACCACACTTTGAAACATTTAATATTTTGCTGGCCCTTGGTGCAGAACACTATTCAGCAGCTTCTCCCTTAAGGAGAACATCTTCAGTGTCGGTTTTCAGTGACTGCTGAGCTATAAGCAGCAACAGGTGCGAGAGCAGTTAGTCCTCCAATATCAGCAGCATAGCGTCAAAACATTGTCATTCATGTAACATTCCAGTTTTCTTTATTTTTCCTGCCTTTGAGTAGAGTTTCTTAGTTAAAATCAGTATATTATCCTCATAGAAGCCCATTCCAACAGCTGTACTATGTAGCTGCAATTCCTTTACATGCGGTTATTATTATTTTCTTTTACCACAGAGTGAATTACAATATAATAAATGAGTGTGCAGCCTTTGAAGACAGACATCCTTTGTTGTTGATCATCATGATGCTTTCATCTCTTTGGCTTGGTTAGCCTGGCACCATTAATTAGCACCCTCGACTTGCGTCACTGTTAATCTTGTTAGAGAACAGTGAACATCTGACTGGCTGATCCTGTTATGTGCTGCTGCTTTTTTGTTCTGCTGATGGAGAGGGGGAACTTAGTGCCCCCATGGCTGAGTCTGGCTAGCACACCGCTGCATTGTGTTTACAGGGATGAGAGATGAGATGGAAACAGTCAATTCTCCTTGTGTCCATTTGTCTTTAGAGGTGGGTGGGCTGGGAAGTTAAAGTAGTTGTCACTAATGGTTCCCTAATGAGCGGCGCCGAGAGCTCTAATGGGCCCTCCAGAACAATGTGCCCTGCCTGGAACTATTGCCCCAGTGGTTTGATAACCGTCATTTTCTCCACATAATCATATTTTAGCCTTCTTTCTGTATCTGTTGCAGTCCTCCATTGCTCTCAGGCCAGTGTTTATTCTGCACAGTTACTACTATAATTATTGGACAAATATGTATTTACTACACAATGCAGTAAGACTTTTAGTCTCATGTTTGGTAGCTCAGTAGACTGCATTGTTGAAATATTTTATGGCAGAAAGAGGCAGAAAAACAATGGTATACAGTATGTTTAGCTAGATGTACAACTGCAATCAATATTTCATTGTTAAATTTTTTCAATTAATTAATCACTTAGATTACAACAGAACATTAAAAATAAGAATGGTCCAGCACAGGTTGCTAGAGCCAAAAGATATTTTTAAGAAAAAATTAGTTTAATTAGCAGCCAATTATTTTTTGATTAGTAATATAAAAAAACGAGGAAAAGCAAAGCTTTTTAGATCAAACAAAATATGATTTATTTGCCAAAATCATGCAGCCTTGTCCAGGTCTAAATTTGAGCCAAAACAGTATATTGATTAATCGAATGGAAAAAATATCCCAACATTTTTGATAGTTTGGTAATAGTTTAAGTTATTTATCAATAGCAAATTCCAAATATGAGAATTTACTGTTCTCCTCTCTTTTATATGATTGTCAGCTATTCACTATTTTTTATACAATGCTGCCTGTCAGAATAAAAGGAGGAATGACCTGATGGGCTCATAAAGTCAATACATTTAGCTGTTGATGCAGTTGACAGTTTGCATTGGAGCTGTTTTTGTTCCAGTGAGCTTGTCATCAAGCAGACCTGTGTGAACCATATCCTCTGTGTTCCACAAATGGATCAACCAGTCCTGAACTTTAAAATGTGTGGGGAGATGCTGTAGAGAAGACTGTGGCAGGGTTTTGCCAGCCACTTTGCACCTATGATTCATTTTGGTAATGATCTAGCACTCAATTTTTCCATTTCTACTTTTGCCTTTTTCTGTCTGTCTTGCACATTTTCTCCTGCAGTTCATTCTTCTTTCTCCTCTTCCAGCACTGCTTTGAGTGACTTTCAGGTTTTGTTGCAGCAGGTATAGACATGCCTGGAGTCATTATCTTTATACAGTCCAAAACTGTGTGATCAGTCTTGTTGATAGGGCCCAGAAAAATTGAAATGCCACCTGGCAGGAGCCCCATAGCAAAATCATTTTGAAGGAGTGTGCTTACTTACCTACTGAACACAGCTTTGGTGCAGGTAAGGTTTTGTTTATAGTCTGGTTGTGCTTGCATAGTCTGCACAACATTATTTGTGTATATTTGTTTTGGACTGCAGGAAAGTAATGCAAAGCTGAAAGCATCAGTACATTACATTCTATGCTTTGCTCCTGACATTACTTGTAGATTTGACTACTTATTTACTATTTGTATGGTGTGTGTTGTATCTTTTTGAAAATGCAAAATGATACATTGAAAAGGATCAGGCACCAATAGAAATTTTCTCAAAGCATGCTGAGTAGTTGGAGTCATTTTGGTTTTTGTCAGATAACAGTTGAACATGCATGCCATCATGTTGTAATAGAGCTCAAGTATGAAAGCTATGAAGGAAGAATGGCTATTTCCCCACAGGATGGGTGGGTTTAGTCACAGATTTCACTCTTCCCTTGAAGTATGAAAATGGCTCACAAACAGGAAACCGAGAGTTTGACAATATGCTTGACAGGAAATGACGTCTAATGGTTTGTGTGTGGGTTAAAAATTAACTTATAACACACTTCTTTGCTACAAAAAAGCAATACAGAAATAGAATGAAAGATCAGTGGCTCTTCCAGCTTTCCCATGATGTGTTTTCTGTGCATGTGTGTGTTTTACTGGCGAGAGAGGATGTTGATAGTAGGACAGCCCCGATAAGAATCATGGCCAGCAGCATCGGAGGACAAAAGCATGCATTGTGGGTAGAAATAGCACTTCCGCCTTTGAGGAAAAACATTGAAAAGGGTTCACATTGTCCTATCAAAACAACTAACGTTGATAAATGCCAATAAAACAGTACAGAGATTATTTAACAAAGCTTATCTTTTGTGTTCATAGTGATGGATTGTATATCTGCGTGCAGCTGCAGGATGTTTATGCTGTGGAGTCATCTGTATGTTTGCCTTACACTGAAGCTGTGTGTAGGTGATTTTACAGCAGCATCAACACAGCTAGCAGACAGACTCTGAACTGTTTCTGAGATGTTCATGTTTATCAAGCAATAGTCATATGAATCCCGTGACACCATAGTGTGGCATACACCTGACCTGACTCATATAAATACAACGTCGGGTTGTTTTTGTGGGACAGATGTGGCTCCCCAATTTGGGATGGTTTTGACCGTGCAGTGTAGTGGTTCCAAACCTGGGGATCAAAACCCCACAAGGGGTCCCAAGATTAATCTACAGGGTCACAAGATGATTGAAGGGATAAGAAAGATATACTGTTATACTATATCTGTTAAGTTAACTTTTAGATTTTTCTTTTATTTGATTCTTCAAATTGAACAACCTGAGAAGAAGAAATCTGTCTTTGTTTATACAGCTGTTGGGGCAGGTCTGTCCAAACAATAACCCCAAAGCGATGAGCTGACAGAACTGACACTGCAGGAGCGTTTTTGGTGGAGCTGTTTGTCTAATAGTCGACTCAGAAGAAAGCAAATGTTTTGACAATAAACTACATCAACACAACAGTATGTGGCGTTAAACTGGATGGGCTCAATAACCTCTAAATAGTTCTACTTGTTGTTAAATTGAAATGTGAGCGGCATTATGTCAACAGGATAATTTAATGGACAACATTGTGCGTCTGCCCTATTTCTGATACTGTGGTAGTATAGATTTTGCAGGTCGCCATAGCAAAATCAACATAGAGGAAACGCTGCCGGAGACAAAGTGTCAAGTTCAAGTTTATTGTCATATGCACCTTAGTACAGAGTACCACAGCAATGAAATACAATATGCCTTTTGCACTTTCTCAGCACCAGTCAATAGAAACAGTCCAAGCACAATAGACATAGTAACTAAGTTCAGACCACAGTCAGTAACCACAAGTTACTGGTGGTAATTTGTCGGATCATGACCTACATTTTATGTAATGTATGTTTTTAAAAGAGTAATTAACAATACTGATAGTGATAGCATGACCAAGTGAAGTTTTCCTGTCACATTTCATTATGGACATTATGGAAGTCTAATGTATGATATAAATCATCACTTGTCAGAACTGGGTATAACCTACAAAACACATGGTTCCCATACTGACACCTGGCAGAGGAAACTGTGGGACTGCAGAGAGCAGACGGGACAGCAGAGGGCTCCAGGTTGACTCATAGAGACATACAGACATGAGGCAAGAGCTTACATCTGCTCTGGGATGCAGACATACCCAGGACAAGTATACACTCATGCTGTAAAAACTTGAAACACGACAACAAGGAATGCTGGGAATATTGCGCAATCTTTTGGCATGCTTCTTTAGAATTGTAATGCTCATGCACTAGTCTTAACAAAAACATGCACGGTTCAGGAGAGACTCCATTGTTAAACTGGAGTTTAGAGGTGATAAGGATGGCATGACTGGCCGCATGACTGATCAGTGGTGAAAAGACCTGGCTTAAAGTGGTGACTCATACCTACAGCTCATGACTTCCTAACTGTGGTGACTGGATGTGTCCAAAGAAGTATTTAAGAAGTATTTGATACACTGCCGATTTTGCAGCTTTTCCTACTTACAAAGCATGTAACACAGAAATCCAGAAAATCACATTGTATGATTTTTAAATAAGTAATTTGCATTTTATTGCCTGACATAAGTATTTGATCACCTACCAACCAGTATGAATTCCGGCTCTCACAGACCTGTTAGTTTTTCTTTAAGAAGCTCTCCTGTTCTCCACTCATTACCTGCATTAATTGCACCTTAATTGCATTTGAACTCGTTACCTATTTAAACGACACCTGTCCACACACTCAAACAGACTCCAACCTCTTCACGATGGCCAAGACCATAGAGCTGTGTAAGGACATCAGGGATAAAATTGTAGACCTGCACAAGGCTGGGATAGACTACAGGACAATAGTCAAGCAGCTTGATGAGAAGGCAACAACTGTTGGCACAATTATTAGAAAAGTTCAAGATGACGGTCACTGTCCCTCGATCTGGGGCTCCACCTTGTGGGGCATCAATGATCATAAGAAAGGTGAGATATCAGCCCAGAACTACACGGCAGAACCTGGTCAATGACCTGAAGAGAGCTGGGACCACAGTCTCAAAGAAAACCATTAGTAACACACTATGCCGTCATGGATTAAAATCCTGCAGTGCACGCAAGGTCCCCCTGCTCAAGCCAGCGCATGCCCAGGCCCGTCTGAAGTTTGCCAATGACCATCTAGATGAGGAGGAATGGGAGAAGGTTGGGTGGTCTGATGAGAGAAAAATAGAGCTTTTGTGTCAAGAAGGATGAGTACATGAACACCATCCCAATCATGAAGCATGGAGGTGGAAACATCATTCTTTGGGGATGCTTTTCTGCAAAGTCCGATGGATAGGGCCATGCGAGATCTTGGCCAACAACCTCCTTCCCTCAGTAAGAGCATTGAAGATTGGTTGTACGGAGTGGCTTCATAAGAAGCATCTCAAGGTCCTGGAGTGGCCTAGCCAGTCTCCAGACCTGAACCCAATATACAATCTTTGGAGGAAGCTGAAAGTCCGTATTGCCCCGGAGGGAGGGAGGGAGAGGGAGAGGAGGGAGAGGGAGGAGAGGGAGAGGGAGAGGGAGAGGGAGAGGGAGAGGGAGAGAGAGAGAGAGAGAGAGAGAGAGAGAGAGAGAGATGTCAGTGTGCAGGGAGCTGATAGCTGTGCAGTTGTGGAAACCCGGCAGCATCTCTCTCCCTGACTGGAGGAGGAGCAGGCTCCTTCTCTCTGTCATTTGTCATGTGGAAGTCCGGCTGTTCTGCTTTAAGCCACTGGAGAAAAAGGGACTGCTGGGTCTTTTTATATCAAGGAAGAGAGATGAGGTGGAGTAGAGAAAGAAGAGGAGCTCTCTGAACAGACACAAAATCAACACTTTGGAGGATTTCTCTCACAGGTTAGCACATACATATGCTTGCAATCATGTTTTTATTTATTAAATTGATCTTGTGTTGTTTTCAATAGGTCTGTTTTTGTAGTTTGTCATTTCTGGCACTTTTCTGTCATGTGGATCAGTTTATCAACTCAGTCCACCCCATCCATACTTTGAGTAGAATTGAAAATGAAATCAGAAATGCTGAGTTTAATGTATGCTACCCAATTATTTAAAGTGCAAGTGCTTTGACTTTTCATTTGCCGGGCTCTCCTGTCATTCTCCAGCCTGTTTTGTTGTGATTTGAGTAAGAGGTAGAGCCGGTCGGCGCCCAACCGCAAGATTGATAGTTCGATCCATATGTGGCTGTCCACGCCTCCTCATGCTTAGGATGGGTTAAATGCAGAGATTGAATTTCACTACATTGTACTGTACGATTGTATGTGATGAATAATAAAGTTGTTTCTTCTTCTGACTGTAACATTTGAGAAGACAAAGTACTGGTGCAGCAGGCCAATGAATGGGCAGTGTGGTGCTGTCAGTGGGGGTGAGCAGAGGCGTGTCTGAATGAATTGGCAGGGATGGTATAAAGACGTAAATTTCTCTCTAGGATCATATATCTGAGCAATGAAAGTGCAAACAGAGGCAAAGCTTTATGAGTCCGGCTGCAGAAGTATGACTGCGATTTTACTTTATTATGGAACTCAGTGGCACAAAAGTAAGCTGGGATGACCAACAAATAAATGTAGAGCCTGACAAAAGTAAAGCCAAGGATGCTGAGGCGATCAGTCCCCCTGCCTGGGCTTTGTTGAGGAATGTCCTAAGAGGCCACTTGCAGACACAAAGGGAAAGCTGTGATCGTCCCACTGCTCTTTTCCAATGTCTCTGTGTTCCCCTGCCTTACGCTGTCCCACGCTTCCCTGGCCAAACACTGGGTTCCTTCTCCTGTTATCTCTTATTTTTCAGTCCCCCCATGCACCCCCTCCCACTTTCAGGCCAGGTCAGGTTCAATGCTTTGTGGCTTTTTGATCCATAACTGGTGGTCCTTCTCATTGTATTTCAGGTTCTGTTTTGTGTTTGGCATTAATGGATCTGGAGGTTAGAGGTGAACAAGTTATTTTGGCCAGATGCCCATATTAAAGACATTCCTTTACACCCCCTGCTCCGCCTTGGTACAAGCTGTCTGGTTCAGAAGATGAAGGGTTATGTGTGTGGTTTTATATATTAGGGAGGATCCCCATGGGGTTTACTTTAGTAATGAGATTCAGATCAAAGATCAGTGGATGAGCCAGCTCCCAATGTTCATGATTTAAATCATCCGTTATTGGTCAAGCAGCAATAACCGGAAAGATCAGAAAGCTTGGAACCATTTTAACAGATATTGGTGCACTCTTCTGTGTTTTGCCCATTCTAGCTCACATAATCGATTGTGTGCATGAATACTTTGCTGAATGCATTAAAGTCCATCATAAAGTTGACTTCAGCTGACACTCTTGGTTTAGGCTAGGGGTTGATTGACTGGAGCCTAGGGGGACTTGGTAGTTTAAATTGAACTATCTATAAAACTATAAGGAAAAAAGCAGTACAGCAGATCCATCAGCCTTAAGGAACAGGGGGAGAGGGTGGAGAAGGGCTGGAGAAAACCGCTAAGATTGGCTAGGAACAGAAAGAGAAGAGTGTACAAAGGTGTAGAGAGGAGAAATAATAGAGGAAAAAAAAATATGAGTAATTAAACATAATGTGTGTGTGTGTGTGTGTGTGTGGACTGGATGGATGGTGTTACTTTCGCAAAGATATTGAGGAAAGAAGGTGAAGCAACTTTGCAGGGAGCAATTTCTGCTATCGGTGTCATCCATCTGCCCCAATCAGTGCATGCACTTCATTAAAATGTAATTATGTACAGGCACACAAACACGTGGCGGCAGAAATGGTGTGTATCTCTTTGCAAAGTCCTTCAGTCAGCAGATCATAGGCAGCGTAAATATATTCATTGATGTTTCCATCTAGTCCAGTAGATATAGAGGGAATAGATCCAGTGTAATACTAACTTGTGTTCACCTATGTTTATCTTGTGACCCTGTTCAGTAGCGGTGTCACTAGGGGCAGCCTATGGGAGGAGCCTATTTACCTTCTTTTATTTTTTTTAGTCCTTGTGAGCTAAGAGCAGCTCCCTAAATTGGGTCACATCTGCAGGGAAGGGGGTTGAGAGATCCTACAAGCACTCAAGAATTCTAATTTCCTTATTTTCCAAGGAGATTCAGTGATCTGGTTGGAAATAAGACGTCTACCTCTTCTGCCAGAATGGCAATCAGGATATGTATTAGCGGGCTCTGCCGCTATGGGAGAGAGAGCTATAATTGGTGTCTCCCCTGATGTCACTTCCCCAGTGCTCTGCTGACCCAGCCCTCACTAAAAACTACTTTGCCCATCTAGGAACTCTGCAGATGCTCTAGAAGCAAAGGATAAGGACATACACTGTCAGACTGTGAAATTGAATTTAGGGCTCAAATGAAGCATTGTGGTGAGTTAGAAATAATGAAGGCAAACGTTTTGCAAGAAGGGTTTATGTAAAACAAAATGCAGTTGTAGTAGGGGAAAGGGATAGACTGGGTAAACCCCGCCCACTCTGCCGTTGATTTGATTTCACCCTGCAGCTCGGTCTGGAAACCTGCACATTTAATTCTCATGCTTCAGTTCACAATTTTGCAGGAACCAATCACAAACTGGCTTATCTACCTGACATGCTATTGGTGGGTTTAACACAATGACGATAGAGAAGCTACCAAGCAGCTTCTTGTTTACATTCAACATAGCAGCCACTGAGCGCCACCGAAGCGCAGCAACCCGGTGATGCCGCTGTCACTTCTACGTTGGTTGAAGGACTTTCCAGACCAATGCTCAATCTCAGATATATTGAGTTTGGCTTGGTCTGGTGGTAGCCAGACTAGGATAGGGATGCAACAATTCTGTGGGCACCCTGATTATACTTATTGTATTGTATTGAGAGTTTTATAAATTTAGATTAAAGAGCACTATGTAGTAAAGTGGGCTGGGACACGGCAGGCCAAATCTCAGAATATACTGTCCCAGATTAGGCAAAAGGGCACTTGTATTTTGCTCTCCACTTGCATGTTTCCAAATCACTTTGCACCACCTTTGTGTTGGCAAGTTTTTTAACCCAGTATAGGCTATATACACTATTCTTTCAAAAAAGCTAATGTGAAGAGATAATTTCAGTACCATTTTATTGCTCCTGTAAATATCCTGCATTGATTCCTGATACTGACTTTGGTTAATAATCTAACTATTTGAAACATTTTAGCAGGGAAGTAATGGCTTTAGTCTGAATATCACTATGCACAGTTCCAGTCAGATGGTGTTAGTGTTGGAAGTTAAAACAAAAAAGCAAGTTACTGAGTGCTGACACAGCGCCAGGCACAGCATGAGACGTATAGTCGGCCCAGGGCGCCGGTGTGTGTGGGTGTTATGTATGTGTGCGTATGTAAGTGCATGTGACTGTAGTGTACCCTGGTCTATGTGCATGACTGCACTCCTTCCACGCACGCCTCCAAGTGAATGTGATTCCTCTGAATGTCTTGTTTTCCACACAGCGTGAGTCCCCAAAGGAGTAAAGATGTGGGCGGCCCGTGTTTGTCCTTCAGCCTGTGGAAATCACTACTGTACATATTAGGGCTCTCTGCTTTTGAGAGACTCCAAGAGTCAGATATAAACAAGGCAGATAAGGAGTATTGCATGTTGTGGATGTGCATGTTGCAATATTGAGGGGGAAAACCCCACATTTCCTCTCATATAATTTCCTCTTTAAATCTATCTTATTGAGATCATTAGCTTTTAGAAACCTATTCTCCCCATTACTCTTTCTTGACCCTATTTACCCTGTCTTTCTTCTGTCTATGTCCGTCTCTTTTCATTGGCCTTACCAGTGCAGACATTTGCTGAATGACAGCCATGCAGCACTCAGCATTTACTTAAGTGGATGGGTTCCCACCTCATCTGCTGTGTTCTGGGAAATGCCACCCACTTGTTGCCCACCTCTGGCAAATGCATGACGGGCCTTTCCCTATTCTAACGTGGCTTGATTTTTTTTTTTTAGGTGGAGTCATGAAGGCAGTGATGTAAATCGTGTTTGGCTCCTTGAGCAAGTCTGATCGTGTGGGTGACAACCTGATGACATGTGGGATGGCAGGGTAGAAATCCTGCCCTTTAATCCTAATACCAGGGTGTCATCATGAAAATGCTCGGCTCGAAAATGATTGGCTAAGATACTGATTTCCTACAAGCTCCTCTGCTTCTCTTGAAGGAGGTGATTACAATCCTCAAATAATAATGTTCCTTTGCTCAGTTTCTTTTTTTAATTATAGTCCCCTTCAGCTCTTCTCTTCTGTCAGTCCTTTACTTTGTGGTCCTCCTTTAAAGGTCCCATGACATGGTGCTCTTTGGATGCTTTTACATAGACCTTAGTGGTCCCCTAATACCATATCTGAAGTCTCTTTCCCAAAATTCAGCCTTGGTTAGAATGACAGCCACTAGAGCCAGTCCCACAATGAGCTTCCTTAGCATGTGCCATTTCTGAGTCTGTAGCTTTTGAGGGGGGGCAAGGTGGAGGCTGGGGATGTGGCCTTGGCCAACTGCCACTTTGCTTGTTTGAAAGCCATGATGTCTCTCTTTCATGGCTGGGCCAAATTCTCTAGGTGGGCACAGCAGAGAAAGGGGAGGTGACCTTGCCTCTTATGACCTCATAAGGGGCCAGATTCCAGATTGGCCAATCTGAGCTTTCATTGTCTCAAAGGCAGAGCAGGATACCCAGGGCTCGATTTACACCTATCACCATTTCTAGCCACTGGGGCACCATAGGCAGGCGGGGGCAACTCTTATTAATGTTAAAAATCTCATAAAGTGAAATTGTTGTGCCATGGACCTTTCAGACAGAAATTCTGTGGTTGTGTTGGGCCAGCTGTCTTGTTTTGTGTGGCGTGGCTCCCTCAGCAACTGCCAGCTGCCCAACCTGACTTCATATTTCCAGAAAGGGAATGTACTTTCTGTTTTAGGCTGGTCCTCTCTGTAACTCATGTTTCTGTTGTTGAAAGCACGGCCTGCTCTGGGTTTACTCAACAGGACATTAACTTGTCAAGTCGATAGGGAGATAGGGCCATTGAATGCAAGATAGAACACATATTTTCAAACCTGTCAGCACTATGTTTTATTACAAGTTACAAGTTTTCAGTTACATTTTAATTTTAATGTAAATTTGAAGTTCATGTCCAGGACTTTCGTTGCTGCACCATTCTTGTTTTGTCTGCTAAACTTAACTGAGGGGCCGCTAAAACTAATGCCGTACTGTGCCCTGCTATGCCATGAACTACTACAAAGAACTACTACAAACTACTATTTTTTGTGACTGTTATTGCCACTCTTCATTCTAACCCCAACCGGTCGTCAGACACCGCCTACCGTGAGCCTGGGTCTGTCCGAGGTTTCTGCCTAAAAGGAAGTTTTTCCTCGCCACTGTTGCTTGCTCTGGGGGGAACTACTAAAACTGTTGGGTCCTTGTAAATTATGGAGTGTGGTCTAGACCCACTCTATCTGTAAACTGTCTCAAGATAACACTTGTTATGAATTGATACTATAAATAAAATTGAATTGAAATTGAATTAAAACGTCTGTAACCGGCTCAAAGACACCTTTTGTCGGCTACACTTATCATGGCGTCGTCTTTACTGAAGCCAAAATGTGTCCAAATGATGTACACACTGTTTTTTGTTGTTGGTATAAGCTGCTTATGTTGCTCAGTTGAATCATTGAGTTATCCTTACATTGCTTACATGCCGCAGTCTGGATGGGGCGGAGTCACGTGACAACACACGTGGTAGTATATTTTTTAGGGTAAAGTACATGCTGCACACGCACAGTGGGCACAGTATTTAACAGAATTTAAAAAAAACAAAATACCATTAACCGATATGGAAAAATTACATTGATTAGAGGTTCTGAATTTCGGTTTCTGTCACTTTTCAATTAATCATCCAACCCTACTCTCGAGGGAATTGTCTAACCAAAAACGAAAGGTTGTGCTACTATTTGTTTAGGTGTCAGCTCTCCTTGTAAGTGAAAACAGCTAACCATGGTTTTTCATGGATACCCTGAACATTTGGGATGAATACAGTTTGCCAGGGATACTGTAGGCTGTGAGGTATGTGTGAAAGTTCAATCTTGTGCAGACTGCCCCGTCCCCCAGTTGTCTGAAAACAAGACGGGAAGACAACGTGGCTTTGTTTTGGAGCTCCTTAACAGCTGGCTATAAGGCTCATGCATGGACTTCCATTGTCTATTATGTCCATGTTAAATATTAGCAGACATTCCATTAAGTGTCATGGGTATTTGCCTCAAGAGGTTTAGGTTAATTATTAAAGTAATTGCTCTTTATCATGCAGCATATATTTTTTCTTCAGGATATGCTTTGATAACATCTTCACGTAAAATAAAATGTGCGCATCTTGTATTTTGCTAAGTGTGTGTGTGTGTGTGTGTGTGTGTGTGTGTGTCCTTGCTTTATTGATTGCTGTGCCAGATTTTGTTTAGCTTTTCACTGACCTCTTACTGCAGGTACACTGCCTCCAAATTTTAGCTGCTGACATTTAGTTGTTAACTTTTGCTGTTTTATTACTATTATGTAGGACCGATATTGAATTGTTTTTTGTAATAGGAGAGTAAAGAATAAGGGAGATTTTTTTCAGGTAATTGTTGGTTTCATAAAGAGTAGTGAAATGATTATTATAAAAACCTTGTGTTCAAGATATCCTAAGCTTCCATTACTCTATAACCATTACCTTGTTAACCATTTGAAGAGATCCACAGAGTCAACCCTTGCCTCGACCTCTTCAACCTTTGAACCTTTCTGCTGAGGTAATGAGGGGAGGAGGAGGGAATTGTCCACTTGGGGAATCAGAGAAAGAGTGAGAGATGAGCTGTGTCTCGTTGCACATACTTCCGTCAGGACACTGCTAATGTGCACTGACCATTTATTGCCTTAGTGCCCACTTTTGATGGTTAGTATTGTCCCAAAAGGAACACTTATGTTGAAACACTTACCAGAAATGACAAGGTGTCGCTTAAACTGACCTATGTCGTTCAAAAAAACAGACACATTCAGCAGCTGTGTGGCCTATTTCTCACTTGAAATGCTTTTAGAAAGACGTTTTCGTAAAATTTGAGTTTGTATTCCGAACAAGCCCCCATCTGGCCTCCGTTACACTCGGTTGTGTAATCCGAGAGAAGCCAGACCCACGTGACTCATTCGTCCAATCAGCCACCGGTCAACGTCCCTGATCCCTCCCCTTTCTGATTTGTTGTCAAGATGGCGCAGGTTTAGTACGCATAGTGTCCATCATTCTACAGTGAAGTTTTTGACTGTTTTTAGGGGGTCATCGGGGTACTTTCAGTGCACTTTTTGCATTATCTACCCTATATATTTAAAACAAAGTGTTTGAAGTGTGCAAGTAGGCGGTTTTAAACACAGTCATGATCTCCCAACATAACAGCTGTGAGCTTATGACACGGTCAGGGTTCAGCAGGGTTAATTGCCAAATATGGTTAAATATCTATAGTCTTAATACTGCTACAGCGTCTACCAAAAAACACTTTGCAGCAGCTTTTTTGCTGCAGAGCAACTGCTGTCCTAAGAGTTGATTACTCACACAGGCTTTCTTTTTATTTCACAGGAAGTTCAACAAAAAGTTAGCATCTACTAAATGAGAATATTGATGTATGTTGGATCCTGTATTATGCATTTCTTCAGCAAATTGAAAACACGTTTTTGTAAACATGAAGAGGATAAAATCTGTTTCCTCTAGACATTACAAATGTTTTTTAGAAATGCATATAAAGTTACATTTTAACTGTATACTTTCAAGACTGCCTGCCAATAAAGGATTTTGATTCAGGCAAGTAATTATTGCCTTCTTTTAAGGCATTTTGATACAAGAATAACTTTGTTTTCAAATGGAGACAGATTCTGACAAAACGGAGGAAGAGTAAAGGGAAAATGCTTCCAACACAGTGTTGTAAAGGCAACAAAGATTGTCCTTGGACGTGCTGATACTAGTGGTGTCCCTTTTTGCTTGTAGTGCAGGTAGGGGTTGTGCACACACATGCATTGTCCATCAATCAGGACACATTGCTCACCCCTCAATCCTTGCCACAGACGAAGCAGCCTATAGTGTGAGTGACAGGAGGACCTGTCACATTTGTTCTACTCTGGCCCGATGCTCAGTGCTGCCTGGCTGACCTGAGCTGTTTATTTAGTCAAACAGATTACACACACAAGTTAAATCCTCTTCAAAGTGCATCTGGCTGCTGCACACTTGCTATCTGGTTTGTACCCTTCTCCTGTACTCTCCTCTGACCACATATCAGTTGCTGCTGAGAAACATCTTTCATGATTGCCATTGTCACCGTTACATTTCATGATGCAGACTTAAACCCCTTTCAATCACCTTCTCAAATATAAAGGAAAATTATAATAAGTTCACTGTGCACTGAAGTACCCTCAGGGACATGCCTCAAGGGATAGATATGCATAGAGAAGGATTAAGGTGCATTATATTTTGGGCGTTGCTGTCCTCCTAACCCTTCATCCTTTTCCAGTGCCGGACGACCTCACTCCAGAGGAGCAGCAGGAGCTGGAGAATATCCGCAGGCGCAAACAAGAGCTGCAGGAGGACATTCAGGTAATAATGGAATAGGTACAGAAAACAAGCATGTACTTTTATGTCTGACTGCATAAAATTTCCATTTTAAGTTTATTTACTCTAATTTTCAGGTTTAGTGATCTTATGTAGAAAAATGAGACAACTACTGTACACATTTTTCAAATGTACTTGTTTCAGGAGTTCAGCTATTTGGCTCACTTCAGCTGCCTTTAGCTACAACTGCAAATTCTCTGCTTTTTGGTTAAATATTTACCTCTTTTTCAATGAGTCCTTAAACTATTTCAACTCAATTGGAATGTGAGGTATTTCCTGCCAAGTGCTCACTTTCTTAGCAAACGATTTATGTTTACTCTTCAGCCATTTAGGTTTTGAAGACACACAGTACTGTTTCAGCAAAGACCTCTATTTATGGATACAGGTTATCTCTTTGGGTGTTTTTATCAAAAAAGTGAATAAAGGATTTGAATATATCACAAGTATAAAAATAAAATAAGCATACAGATAAAATAGGATTATGCTCTTATGAGGAACGTGGTCATGCTGTCAGTCGGATATCCTTTATATATGCTCTGATTTTCAAAAAAAGCCAGGATTTAAATCAGCTTGACCGAATTTCCCTAAAGTGGTTTGTTTGTTTGATTCCTGTCCGTGGCACATCATTCTTTGGCTGTTGCCTTGACCCAAGAGCAGAGCTGCTCATGTTCGTTCCGTCATTCAATAACCAGCTCCTTAAGCAAATGGCACACAGGGGTGACAGAACTGTCATGCCCTGACAGTGAGATGGCCCCAGTGGGCGACTCAGTTTCCACTGGCTGTGACAGACAAACATTCAAGATGTGATCCGTCACCCCTTTTTTTATGAGCCTGGCCCACCATCTCATCACCTCCCCCCTCTCCGGTCAACACGGCTGCACCCCACCCCATCCTCACCTCCTCTGTTTTCTGCACACTGACCTCTCCTCCTCCTCGACTCCCACACCCTCCTCTGCTAGTCCTGCATGTCAAGTCCCACCCCACCACAAACACCCACTTTGCTGTATGAGCATGGTCTTTGTTTGTGGAAGCAAGCATCTCAGGAATGTGTTGGGATTGCTCAGGTCTTGAAAACACAGATGTTCCCTTTGTGGTTTGGTCTATAATGAGTTGGTATTATGCATGAGAAATTATAAACTAACACTGCAGTTGGATATGAATGTTGAGGCTGGATGTTTATAACAGTTTACTTAAGAGTTGCAGCCTCTCATGATCAATAGCTTTGTCTGTATACAGGACATCTCTTATGCTACAGTCTATTATTCCACACTTCCATCAAGCTCACCCTGTCCATCCTCTACCCTCTGTAATGGCCTTACTGCGCCAGTCTGGCACCAGCCATCCTGGCTTGATCGCCTAAATCTGCTTTTAAGGCCATTAATAACTAAAACGCTTCACAAAATATAATCCACTTTCACGCTTTCTTACTCATTTGTATTGAGGTTATCTGCCTAATCAAATTCAGATTGAAAGGATTGTTTATGAGAGTACACACACAAACATGTTGCTATTTGTTTTCAGTTTAAGGGAACTGAGAAGATCTGAATGTGCAGCAGTGTGTGAAGTTTAAGTGAGTGATGTGAGGATTTACTCAATATGATAAAAGGCCAACTGGCTTATAGACAAACCGAGGTAATTCAGAGAGGAAGGCCTCTCCCTCGGCATTGTTCAATAGAGCCATACAAATACTTTGCATGTTGTTTGTATTGGTCACACCCGTCCACGCCTCCTGGTGTTAGGGAAATTGGTCGGCAGATGATGAATTTGTCCTCATAGTCATGACATTTTAGGACAAACATTTATGTCTTTTCTGCAGCGGCTAAAGGATGAGATAGCAGAAGTGACAAGTGAGATCGAGAACCTGGGTTCCACTGAGGAGAGGTAAGAAAAAAGGGATCTGACAACCCCCCCACACACACACACATACTGTATTTCCCTCTCTGTTTTGCCTATATTATCCTGTTGTTTGCCTTCAATTAACTTAACCAAATTAAGCTGTCAATTATTAATGTTTGATGGGTAGGTCGGGCGATCCAAATACGCTCTCCAAATTGGCTATGCTTTTAAGGCAGTTTAAATGTTTCATCAGGCACACCTTCATGATGGGATGCCTCATTGAATAATGCAGTGGTTGTACGGGCAGAGGCAGACAATGGATGGTCCCAGGGGAGGGAATGCTGATGTTTGGTCTACTCCAGTGGATAGGGATCCCATCAGCTACCGAATAATCCTAAAGCACTCTGTCATGGATCTAAAACCCATTAAGGGTTACAGCACCGTCTTGTGATCAAAGTTTCCTTCGATCCATTTATTGAAGAAAGTACATGATAGCTTGTGCTGTTGTCGAGTGTCTGTTTAGTTGATTGTTAGATTTTGGCAGACAAGGGCCGAAGGAATGATGGCGAGAGTGAAATCACTGGGAAGAAGTGGTGACCTCTCACTGGTTGTAGATGGAGATGTAACCATGGTAACGGCAGACTCTTTGAGTGCACTTTGAACCCTGAATTACTCAAGGCCTAAGAAATGAGACGTTCCCATATACATGATGGTAAACACTTTATCAATGCTTGTCATCACGGTGGAGGGGGGAGGAGAGGCCGGCCTCTGCCAAACAAATGAAAAATGTTATTGGCAAAGACACTTTCAGGAAATTAACCAAATACATTTATTGTAATTGGCCGAGCCTTGTCGGATTTGCATACTTAAAAGGTAAAATATCTAAATGGATTCATAATAGAGTGATGATTGAGTTGTTTATCAAACAAGAATGTCAAAAATGTCTGTCTGATAATATTTCCTGGGTTATCTGGGATATTTAACGTATTTGGGTTTTAGACTGTTGGTTGGCCTAAACAAGCAATTTTAAGACATTACCTTGAGTTTGGGGAAATAGTTACCATTTTCTGACATTTTTTTTAAACCAAATGCTTAATAAAAAATAAATAAACTCAGATTGATAATGAAAATGTGAGTTGCATCTTTTATATTTTTTATTATATATTTATATACCAGTTTGTTCATGTAGTAGATTATGTTTACATCAAGCACAATTAACAACAGTCACCATCTTATGTTTTAGGAAAAATATGCAGAGGAATAAACAGGTGGCCATGGGCCGTAAGAAATTTAACATGGACCCCAAAAAGGTAGGTGGAAGAAACTGTTGCAATTCTTCAAAAATTTAAATTGTCCCATATGTTCTCATAAGCAGAAAGTAACCTGGGGCCTTGTCTCTTTCTTAGGGGATCCAGTTCCTAATTGAAAACGACTTGCTGAAGAATACTAGCGACGACATTGCTCAATTCCTCTACAAGGGCGAGGGCCTCAACAAAACAGCCATCGGAGATTACCTCGGAGAGAGGTCAGGATGAAAATTGACTTGTTTTTTCCCTGCATCTAACCATCTCCCTCTCCTACTCTATCATGACTCACCAGCACACATCCATGTGGTGGATAATGGCATTGTCTAGCGAGTGCATTCTTTCTGTATTGCTGTGTTTCTTCTTAGTCAGGCACACACCCATCCATTCGAGTTTATTGGCACCACATTTAGGCCACGATGTCCGTTACCTAATAGCCTCCATCTATCTATGATTATCTTACTCGTTAATAAGTAATATGATCAAGAGACTCTCAACACTGTAATGCGTGTATTTGCAGGCAATTCCAGATTTCACTCCAGAGCTGAGACCATCCTCATTTGATTGAACACATTATATAGGAAATAGTAATGGGCCTGGTGTACAGTATGCACTGTTCAGGGACTGTAGGGCAGGCAGGGTTACAGTCAAGGTGTGTTCTGTGAGGTCAAACCTGGAAAAGCAGCTCAGGCTTTTGATGGGTGGCTCTGTGTTTTTGGATTCTGTGAAGGAGGGGCAGGAGCAGCGTGAGAGCCTTGAGACCACTGGGAGTGATGACTGTGACAGCGAGAGCTCCTTAGAGCCTTCCCATAATCCCACAGGGCAGATTATTTACTCTGAAGGGCATGAAGGTCGCAGTGATGTCATGATCGAGATTAGATAATAAAGGAAAGGGAGGTGGTGGGTGTTTTCCCTCTTCTATTGGATTTAATGGGAGTATCATCTTATCACCGACCTCTTAAGCCCATATGAGCCAGATCACACCCTAAGCTGAGTCCTCAGACACGCTCCTATTGGGGAATACTTTCCAAACGAGGCAGCGATCAAACTTTTATGAAGAGCTCCAGTTAAGTCTTGGCTTTCTTCAGCATCCACAAAATCACTCCTTAAACTTTACTTTATAGATTTGCTTGTAGGTAATATTTTTTTAGAGCTTTACAGATTAGTCGATCAGTCCATCAACAGAAAATGTATTATTATTAACTATTTTGTTTGATTAATAATTTTAAAAGAAAACTTCCCAATGTATAAATATTAGTCTGATTGCAGTTCTTGGAGTATTACTGCATTTATTTTGTGGATTATTTTTATTTTCACTTCACACATTGTAAGTCTGGATAGACAATGTTATTAGACTGCAGCACTGAATTGGTGTATATTCATTGTGAGGATTTGCTACTTTTCTTTGTCTTATGTGATGGGAAATTTAATATCTTTAGATTTCAGACTGGGGTTGGACAAAGTTAGAAATTACTTTTGGTCATTTTGTGCTTGTGATGGGCATTATTCACCATTTTCTTTTTACATTTCATAGACCAAACAAAATGATCAAGTTGCTTATTTGAGAAAATAATTGGCAAATAAATGATTAAATATTGTTAGTTGTAGCACTAATCTTTTGTATATTAATTTTGTCCTGGTTATGCAGAAAAGAAATTCTACATTTTTATCAGTAATACATTTGCTTACTATGTTCTGTCTCCTGTAGAGATGACTTCAATATCCAAGTCCTCCATGCCTTTGTGGAGCTTCATGAGTTCACAGACCTTAACCTGGTTCAGGCCCTCAGGTAAGACCACATCTCCCCAGGAATGTGACTCCTGAGGTCTGCTACAGTTCTTGACTAGATCCTCATAGCTTTGCTCCCTTTTTATGTAAATCATGTGAGATGCAGGCCATTATTTAAGTCTCCTTATTTGCAATTTGAAAATATGCAGATGTCAGTTTCAGCCTTGTGCCTTAAGAGAGCTCATTCAGCCTTTTCACTGTAGAAGTGAGTTTGTTGCTGACTATTGAGCTGTGTCCCCGTACAGACAGTTCCTGTGGAGTTTTCGGCTACCAGGAGAAGCTCAGAAGATCGACCGCATGATGGAGGCCTTCGCTCAGCGCTACTGCCAATGCAACCCTGGCGTTTTTCAGTCCACAGGTAGCCCCGTCATGCCAAACAGCCTGGCTTTCTAACTCAACATTTTTATTTTTAAGGGACTATACCAGATAAACTTGTCTCCCTGAAGCACTCACTTTTCCACATTGCACTGAGATCTAATGGCATGTCAGTGGAACTCATATCTAAACTGCTTTGTTTAGCAGATACAAAGTCTGCTGAGGTGAACTGTGCTCTGAAAGAGTGTCTGGCTTTTGGGAAATAATGCCCACAGCAGACAGCAGACTGCCTCTAACGTGGATACAGATGGATGTGAATAATGCATGGGACTTATCAACAGCCTAACGGGCCAGATAAAGTGCTGCTGTGTCAGTCGTGTGCTTGCCACGTTGTCTTTCAGCAAACACACACATTAGAGTGCACATCCAGAAACACACATGCATACTTAGCTGCCCACTTGCAGCCTTTTACTCCCACCCACTCTCCTTGCTAATGAAACTTTGTCAATGTGTTCCTCTATGTGGGCCTGTGGTCCCCTAAGTACAGTCCTTTCAGCTCAGCTAATTTACATTCATATTCAAAGACTAAATTAAACACTGGCAGCAGTTTTATGGAAAACGGCAACCTATTGCTTATCATTCTCTTTTGGCATGATCTTGTTTGTGTGTTTGTGTGTGTGTGTGTGTGTTACAGACACCTGTTACATCCTGTCATTTGCCATCATCATGCTAAACACCAGCCTCCACAACCCAAATGTGAAAGACAAGCCTTCTGTGGAACGATTCATCTCCATGAACAGAGGAATCAATGAGGGAGGAGACTTACCTGAGGACCTGCTCAGGGTCAGTATAGCTGTAAAACTCAGTTATTTCCATCCACATTATTGATTTTTCCACCTGCAATCTCAGTGCTGCTCTGTGTTCATAGTCAACTATCATTATTGTAGAATCTGTATGACAGCATCAAGAATGAGCCTTTTAAAATCCCAGAGGATGACGGCAATGACCTCACACACACTTTCTTCAACCCAGACAGAGAGGGCTGGCTACTAAAACTGGGTGAGTGACACTGTAAATATACGTAATGAATGGCACAATTAATGGTGCTAGTCAATGTGGCTGCGCTGATAGATGGGTTTTTATAGTAGCAACACATATTGGTAGATTATCTTAAGGCTGCATAAAGTGATAACCAATGTTTTTCCTGAGGTCAATAACCTGTGTGTATGTGTGTTGAGGTGTTAGGGAGATGTGTGGATAGGTTTGTACATACTCAAACTGAGACATCTGAAGACATCTCTGCCAGCTTTCATGTACTATGAATGTGGCCTGGAGATCAGACCACTACATGCGGAGGCCTTTGAATTATTTAAGACTGGGCATATTCATACACTGATATGCACACACAAGCACAAATACTGAATTTTATGGCTTGTAAATCAAATGTATGCACACATACAAACATACACATACTGTACATACACAAAGTATAGTATTAACATATAACATTTGACTTCAGAGGGCTTTGTTTTTATTTTGATCCGATTGTTTTTGCTTTTTCTGTGGACATTTTGATCCGGATTTCTTTGGAGATTTAAAGCGCATACTTTGTCCCATTGTGGAAACTCCCAGCCGGCCTTGGCTTTTTTTTAATAATAAAGGGTGTGTCTTAGTGTTTATAATAATTTTTCTTATCTTAATTAAATGTTACCAGTGGGATGGTTTTAAGGGCATCTTTGTAGTGATGTTTTTCTAATTTCTGACTTTGACATATACTACAAATACACATCCACAGCACACATACCTTTTTATTTTTACAAATGTTTGACAGGATGTCAGCTGTTACTGGCACTAGTCACAATAACTTTACAAGCAGAAAAGCACAACCCTGGGCCCCTGAACTCTTGTTTCCTCTGAGATCTCTCTCTCTCTTGTACAGATTCACAATGAATTTATTACAAAAAAGCATGAATGTTCGAAGTAAAATTGAATCTTCCAATCACTGTGAATCTTTACAACTGACTACACCAAGAAAGTAAAGAATAACTCTTTCTCCAATAACTCAAAGTTGGCAGATCTGAGTAGAACAATCAGGGTGGAAGATAAATTACTGGCTATAACATAAATGGACCCACGTAGAGGTGGTATTTAATGAAGTGCTTTACTGCAGCTGTGCCATTGAGTAGAACTCCCCCTTGTGGCCTGATTATAACAACAGATATGTAAAAGCTGTTCAACATCATTGCAAAATATAGAAAATTAAAAATGAAAGCTGTAAAGCAGTACATCAAAGCCTCACTGGAACCAGATTAACAGGACTGTGGTGCAATAATTCCTTATCATTTAATTTGATTTTTTTTGTTTTCTTTTCCTCTTCGTTTGTTCGTTTGTTCCATGATTTTGGCTGTTGTCTTTCCTCAGGAGGTATGTACACCTGCTCTTCCCAAACGCTAGTCCATCTCTCAGCTCTCGGGTGCTTTTGGTTCACACAGGGGTTTATTTGTCTGTAGATTTATTTTTTTTTGTCTCTCCATTGACTCATTTGAACTTCAGATGTTTGTCTGTTCAGTCTCTCATTGAGCTGGTGGTTAGTCCACATTCTTTTATCTCTGTGGGTGGTTGCCGGGCGGTTGCCGGGTTCATTTGCCCCCGTGGGCTCGGCTCAGGGAGCTGATGCTTTGTGACCACTCTACTGAGCAGTTTTACCCTCTTTTCTCTGTATGCTGTGGTGGTCACTCTCTTTGATCTCTGTTTGTACTTTTGTTTTTAAAGCTGCATTATACCTATTCTCCATACAGTGAGCACAACAAAGGAATTGTATTTGACTCTCCAAATTGATCATGAACCCTTTTACCCATTGGCTTATTGTTGTTTGCTCTCTGATTGCATGAAAAGGGAATACTGCATCTTTTCAACAATGTGGCTCTGCTCTCCTTATGCTGTAAATGGATCTGAAGTGTAACAGTGTGGCTGCGGCCCGGTGTGGTGCTAGACCGGACTGGACCAAACTGTGGGAGAGAAGCGTGGGCAGAGGAGTGTGTCGTAAGGGATTCAGGCATAGTTCTAATGATTCAAGCATGCTTATACTCTTAATGTGCACATGGTTGTTTGACTGTGCATTCTTCTAATGTATACATCTTTCCTATTAATTAAAAAATAGGAGCCCTTAGGTAAGAAGAGAATAAGTTGCTAATTTATTTAGTTGACATAAATCATTTCCAAAGGAACCTAGATATGATTTACAAGAAAACCTGTTTCCTCTGAACCTTTTCTCGCCCAGCCTCCCACAGCCCCGTCTTGCATGGGTGCCTCCCTCCACTCAGCTCCACTCCGGTCCAGCCCCATGCACACATCTCTGCAACAATCTGCTGGGACGTCCAGCCTCGTCCCAGACATTCTTGCACAGGAGGAGGTCATCTCTCTTTCTTGGGAGTGACAGTAAATGACATGACCATGAAACCAATCTCAACCTCCAACTGACGCGTCTGTGTTTTCTGTTTGTCTGCTTTGTGTTGCAACACGCTGACGAGTTGAGATGTGGCAAGGGGCTCTCCGTCTCTGCCTGTCGAGTGAAGCGTGTGTTGATGGTGTCTTTAGATTATAACACGCATAGACTGAAGTGTTTGACCTATCATTGACCTATGATGGGCTATCATATACAGTGCTACTGCTGTTATATGATAATACAAGTGTGTTCTACTTGTCTGTATACAAGCATCCTCAAAGCCTCCTCTATCCTGGTAGATAGGTTTCACATTGCAGCTTTTTACTAACACTGGTGGTGGGAACGTCTAGTCTAGACAAGGCTTAGGCCTTTATCAGGTTATGTTCAGAAAGACCGGCCCCCCTCTACTCACTGGACACTGCTCTTATGTGACTGAGAAGTTACTTAACAAAGTCAAAACCGGAAATTCATGTCTGAGAAGCCAAGCATAGCTCCAGGCACTGAGCTTCCTGCCCCTTTTCAGTTTGTTGGCATCCCATCCTCCCAGAGCAAGAGTGCCATCTGCTACTGTGATCAGGTTTCCCCTCACAGGAAGTATTGGTGACAAATGGGGTCAAAGGCCAGCTACAGATCAGCGGGCACAGAGTTAAATAAAGAGCCCTTATTGGGTGTGAAAGAAAACTTAATCCTTAGTCGCCCCATTACATTCCAACTTAATCATTAGCTGCCACATTATGTTCCACATTCAGCCATCCTATAGTCATTGGAGTGCTTTTCCTTTTCATTAGTTTCTTAAAGTTTAGTTATTTCATTTAATAGGTGGTTCAGTGAGTGCAAAGCACATGGATCATTATTCTGCCCATCGATAAGTCAGCAACGGGGAAAAAACGGGGCCAAGTAAGCAAGATTTCTAGGCACATAGACATGTAGCTTTATAGTGTAGCATCACATCAACTCCAATTAGCCTTAATGTGGCATTTATCAACTATTTGGGATTTAACTGTTAAGTGGTAATTATCTGTTATTAAAATGTAGGTGTGAACATAGCAACAAATTATAATCAACACATAAAGGGGGAAAGGAATTAGTAGTTATAAAATCACGAAAAATAACCAGAGGTGTAGGCCATGCAGTTGTGGTGATTGGGGGCATCGTGTGATGGTGAATCGGGGTGAATAGCGGGATGTTATGGGTGAAAGGAGTTCGGTGGAGCTGTCATCTGTCTGTCTGGCCATACATCTGTCTGCCTGTCTGCTGCTCGACCCGGTGCTTGGGTGCTCGTTTCTCTCTCTCTTCTCTTCTCTTGCTGAGCCTCTCTAATGCTTGCTGTTTCCTCAACAGGGGGACGAGTTAAAACCTGGAAGAGGAGGTGGTTTATCCTCACGGACAACTGTCTGTACTACTTTGAGTACACCACAGTGAGTACAGCTCAGTTTCTCAGTCACAGTGAAGAATCTGCCCACTCTATTCTTGTTGTTTCCTGTGAGCAACACTCTGTCACTCACATATTTGATATTTGTCCAGGACAAAGAGCCCAGAGGAATCATTCCATTGGAGAACCTGAGCATCAAGGAGGTGGAGGATAAGAAGCCTGTAAGTACAGCTCCCTCTAATGTTTCATTCTGTGATTACATACAGTCAGGACTAAGATTTTACGACTACCCATTTTTTAAATGAACAATAAAGAAGGACTCTTCAGTGCTGCCCTTTTTGAACATTCACAATTGGGATTATTTTAGCTAAATTTCCACAGCTGTGTTTTTTACCATGCACCGTTTTGACATTTGAGGACGACAACCATTTTTACTGACAGTTAAGACGTCACAACAATGTATGAAGCAGTATACAGAAGTGAACAGACAGATTTTTCTAAATCTACACAGTGTACACATATGGAACTGTAGGTACATGAGCTAATAGATTATAAAATAGTTATTCTTGTCTTTACGTCATGATACGTTCTATAATTTCTAACCTCCATCCACTTAATTTCTGTAGAACTGCTTTGAGCTTTTCATTCCTGACAACAAGGACCAGGTGATAAAAGCGTGCAAGACCGAGGCTGACGGACGCGTTGTAGAGGGCAACCACACTTTCTACCGTATTTCTGCCCCAACTACTGAGGAAAAAGAGGAATGGATGAACAGCATCAAGTAAATGTTTTTTTTATAGTATGATACGATGCGTGTTTCTAACTTGCATATAAGGCTCATTGCTGTAGGCCTGAGGTTTTCAAAGTTACTCCTGTTATATGTATTTGTCTTTCTTCGATTTTCGGGGATAATCATGCTTTAAGTTTATTAAAGCCACAATTTGCACACTTATGCCATAATGCTTCTGTCACTGACATTTTCCTCTGCGTCTACAGAGCTGCTATCAGCAGGGACCCCTTTTACGAGATGCTGGCAGCCAGGAAGAAGAAGGTGTCGTCCATGAAGAGACACTAGAACTGCTCAGCGCTCCGGATGTTGCACTTGACAGAGCAGGGGGTCCAGGTATCTACTCGCCCTGTCTGGGTCAGTGCGAAGGCCGCAGTTGGGGTCTGCTTCAGACCTCTTCAGGGGATTTCTCTAGGATACTTTCTAGGTCTGGCTTTGGGACTCTACAGGTCAGAAAAACAGGAAGCATGCTGACGTTTCTAGATAAGAGTCGGGGCCAATGTGTCCTCTATTCTCGTCTCTTTCTCTCTCAGCTTTGTTTGTGCTTTCTGTCTATGAGGCTGTAAGGAAATCTTGCTGTATAACTCAGCAAAATCCCCTTCGAAGATGCTTTAAAAATTCCCATAAACAATGCACACATACACAATATGCGTACAGTCAAGCAGTCCCCCGTAGCACACATTGTTTAAAACTCAGCAGGTCTGACCAAGTGTGGCACTCTAAACCAAAATATTTCTTGCTATGTGAAAGAAAAGTAAAGACTTTTTCTGATGTGCTTTAAAATGTTAAGGTAGTATGTGTCTATTTTTACAGCTTTAAATGTCATTTCCTCTTCAGTCTTTTTTGTTTGTTTGCTTTTGTAATAATAAAAAAAACAAGGTTTGCAACAGTAACTGCAAGGGGGATAGAGGGTGTGATTTGATAACTGTTAATAATTTTATAAAAAATAGTTGCCACTCAGGAGATTGTTATGTTCTGAAACTTTCCATGTTCCTGTTCACAACACGACAGCCATGTGAGGAATGAAAGCCTCATCTGTGTCCCAGACTGAAGGGGTTTTGTAAATGTGAAGCTGCAGTGCAGGTGAGGGTGTGTGCTTGTCTGGACAGGCTCTGAGTGTTGGATCTGTCTCTCGCTGTTCATTTCCCAAAGGACCTGGAGATGCATCTTGGGGATTAGTGTTTTAGGTTGTCTGGAAATTAGAACTGGTAGCCCCTTTTTCATTTTCTTTTCCAATAGATTTTTCTCTAATTTTGTCTCAAACACACCACTTCCTATTACTTAATTTCATTGTTAGGAAAATGACTTTACTGGCGATCTAGGTGAAATATTATGAGAAAAGCTGCTGGTTAGTGACAGGAAATTAGTTATCTCAACATTTAGTCTATGTTCCCTGCTTTTAACATTCTTTTCTTTGTAGAGGGTTACGTAACCCAACCTCATTGATCATTGTACAATACTGTGTGCTTCAGGTTGTTTATGTGTAAGACATAATATATGACATGTTGTTGTAGAGGCTTTAAAGCAGCACAACTAAATGCGTGCTTCATTGAAGCTATGCCTGGAAAAGAATGGGTTGTCCCTGTCTCAGGATCCAAAGTGTGATGTAAAACAATACAAAACTACTACGTGTATGAGGAATGTACTGTGGAGAACCAAAAGATGGAGGTCAGGACGTCTGATAGGTCATGCTGAGGCAGTGACATGTCATTTAGTCAAATAGCAAAAACTACATTGAGATACAATTTTACAAACGCGGTCTGATTTGTGCATCAAGCTGTTGTCTTTTCTACTCTTGTCTACCGTTGTCTCTTCTCTCCTCTGTGCCTGCCGGTCATTATCTTCACTCCATGCTGTTTTGTTTCCTGGTTCTCTTCCTTTCTCTACTCCTCTCTGTGCACTAAACATAGAGAAATAAAGAAAAATGCAAAACAATCAATTCTAGACAGTATTGGTTTATTTATCAAAGTTGTACATACGTAAATGTATATTGGGTATTTTGTCTTTATTTTGTTTTGTATTGTGCCATTTTCTTTTTTTATTCTGTTCGATAATGTTTGATTTGAGGTTTGTATAATTGCCATTTAATCAAGCTGAAATAAAGACAAATTTGTCTCAACGCTGCCTCTAAAATGTCTATTTTTTTTTTTTTATACTTTATTTTTGGTACATTTTTTATACATAGCAAAACAACACCAACACACACACACAAAAATCAAATAAAATGAAAAAAAAAAAAAAAAAAAAATCTCAAGTACAGTGAACAGCAATCTGAACAGAGAGGTCACCAAGGGGGTGGAGACAGCAATACATCACAAAGAAAATTAACTTAAAACAAAGATTTTAGATGTACAGGTTACAGTGCTTGTAGGGTTCCATGAAGAGTCAAACCGGTGAGAGTTACTTTGCAGATTTACCAAGTCCTTACAGTACCCAGAATAATGAAGTTAACAATACTCAATTTACTGTTGAATTCCTATATATTAACCATTTCGACCAACAATTTTGGAATTTGTTTTCCTGGAGTCTAATAGAGAAGGTAAGCATTTCCATTTCACGTATTTCTTCAACAATGGCTGACCAATCACACAACGTCGGTGGGCTCCCACTGAGCCACCTTCTTGTTATTGATTTCTTTCCTGCTATTAATAGTATTTTCAGAAGGTACTTGTCTTGAGTATTGAGTTCATTTGGTAAATTACTTAGGTATATAGTTTTAAATTCACACTCAATTTCGAAACCAAGAATTGCTCTCATCTCTTTGGCTACCTTCAGCCAGAAGGAATGAATCAATGGGCAGCCCCAGAAAATATGAAAGTGGTCAGCCATTACACTGTTACATCGTCTCCAACAATGCCCAGATTCAGATCTGCCAGTCTGAGAAAATGTCCTTTTGGGAGTTATAAAAAACCTAACAATATTCTTCCACGAGAATTCCCTCCAGTGACCTGAGTTAGTGGTGGTTGAGTTTGTTTGGCAGATGTTGAGCCACTCATCCTCCGTCAGCGTTATTTTAGCCTCTCTTTCCCATGTATTTTTAATATATAATGTAGATGTTTTTTTATTATTTTCTAAGCACACATATAGTCTGGACAGCCTCTTCTTATAAGATTTACCTTTATAAGCATCGATAAAGATATTAATGAGGTCCTGATCATTTTTTCCCAACATTTTAATGTTCTTATTAAAGTGATGCCTGAGCTGCAAGTATCTGAAAAAGTCTCGTTTGTCAAGGTCAAACTTTTCCTGCAGTTGTTGGAAACTTTCCAGATCAGTACCAGAAGTAATCATGCAGTATGATGTCAAGCCTTTTCTGGTTAGTTGATTGAATTTTGAATCAAGTTGTGTTGGTACAATAAAATGTCTTTTACGGAACTGCATGTCAACATCAGCTCCTGTTACAGTGGTAAAGTAACTCCAGCTGGTGGCAGTATGTGATAGGAACTGTTGAGGCATTCTGCTGCAGAGAAGGAAGTCTATTTTTCTCTTTTATGCCGCTTATTAATTACTGCTGAAAAACAGTTGTGTCAAATCAATTATAAACATAATTATGCTTCTATAAAAAAGAAACCTATCTCTTGGTACTGTTTCAAGCCAGCCTCTATTTACAGCTTCATACAATTTCATATCTTTACACTAGCTTGCCTTTGAAGTATTTATGACACAAATGTCGGAGCAGCAGGGAAAAGTCGATATTTACAAGTGAATATGTATCCTATTAAATGATGCCTGGAAAAGCAATCAATAGAAATGACTTTTTCAATGAAACAGCCATGCAGGAAATGGACACAAATGCAGTTGAAAATACAAATGCCTATCTTTAGATTTGTGTTATAGTCTACTGCGCTTGACTCACTAGGACTTATATTAAATGACTTCATGAATAGAAATGACCTTACCCTTGTGTAGAGTTGTGATTATGTACTTTTATTGTCATCCTGCAGTACCATGAAAAAGAGTTAATACCCCATTGAGACACCAAAAAAAAACCACTCATTGCTTTGACATTACAATGTGAACGAGGGATGGACATGGACAACCAGGTTGCAGCAGTTGCCAAATGGTCAGTTGTAAAACGTTGAGAATGTGTGACTTGTGTTGTTTTCATTCCGTCATTTGACTTTAATTTTCAATGAAATGTTGAGCAGTCTGCACAAATTTGCAGTGAAATACAAATCTGCTTTTCAGCATCTTAAAAGTGGAACTTACAGAAAGGGAAGATTGCTATTCCAAGCAGTTTGGAAAAACATATCAGCTACAGAAGCCCTTTGTAGTGTAACACAAGTTAGCTTAATTCCCCATTAAACAATTACATGTAATGCTAAATTGTACTGACACATACATTGTAGTAGTGGAGTTACCGAGATCCGTGGGTAATGTTGAGCAGGTAGTAAGTAGCTAAGTAAAACCTACAACAATCCTGCCTTGTGAATGCCTGAGTTTATTCAAGTTGAGACGTGTTTATCTGAGCATAGAGAATTGCTTTCAAAAACCCTTTAATCTGGGAAGGATTAAAATGTCTTATTTCCCAGCAAAACCAAATTATGCCCCAAACTTGAGGTTAAATGAATAGGTGCTTATTTCTTTTATTTTCCTCTGGGCCATAGCCTAAAGTGTTTGGGGTACAAATTATGAAACAATTTGTTCCAGATGTGCATTGAAAAGACATAATAGCAATGCATTTGCAAAACGAAATTCCTGCTGTGCATCTGTGCATTCTGATATTAAATGAGTAGAATTTGGTGGATTGGAAATTGACTGCTAATCTTTGCACAACGGCAGTAAAACAATATTTTGCACCACTGCTGTACAACATAATAATAACAATAATAATGACATTTTTTGAGAATTACAGAGCGGGGCCAAGGATGTGACCGTGGCTGATGGGAAATGAGAGGCATGTTGCCACGGCAAGAAAAAGTAATGGTGAAAAAAAAGTTAGAGAATGTGTGGTGGTGGTGGTGAGGCAGCAGCAGGGAAGTCTTTGTTTTTCACCATCTGAGCAGTTCAGTCTTCACTTCTTGTATTTCTCACTGTGGATATGCTTTTTTTTGTGAGGGTGAGGTTTGTGTGCATGAGAAGGGGAACATGATATACTGTACACTTGGAGGGGGAGGTTTCATTAGTCCTGACCCAAAAGAGTTAATAGATAACAATAGGAGGAGGGTGCATGTACTGTAGAAGAAAGAAGATCCTTGGAACAAACTGTACCAAAAGAGTTGTATCAAGGTCAGATATATTTAAAAAGATAATCTAATGCTCAGTAGATCCTACCTGATCCCACTGCACTAAAACACCCCAGACCACAGCACTCAGTCATGCTGTCATGTCAGGCCTGCTTGGTGAATTCACTGCTGTGTGGTTATGCTGATGAAGGGGGAATGGCCTGGGCCTACAGCAGCTCTCATAGGCCAGGACGCACAAACCTCTGTCTTCTGCAGTAAGTGGAGACATGTGAGACCCGTCAGGCTCCAATTAGGCCCAGACTGTTTCCCAGAAGCACTTGGGGCCTCCCCCCGCCTCTCAGCCCACCGCGGCAGGAGAATGGTGCACCCCACGGTGTCAGGACCTGACCTCAGCTGGCATGAGAATGGCCCTTTCTCGTATTGGGCTCATGAAGGCAAAGAATGGCGTGTGCACACACAAATGCTGTCACGCAAGCGTAAATGAAACACAGCCATGGTGGACGTTTTTAAACCAGCTCACAGCTGCATAAAATGTGCTTCAACAGGTTTCTTAGTTTTGAGTTTTGCATACAGTTACCAAGTTAATTAAAGAAGCATGATGCTTTGAAGTTGACAATTTAGGATTAAAAGCTGTCAATCATTGTTCTTACACGATAACAAGCTGTCAATGTCAATTCAGTAAAGAGAATCACATCAGATCTCCCTTAAATAACTCTACTGTCATGTTTATCAACATAAAAAACACTACACACAGACAGACTTGAAGCAAGTGCAGCTGATACTTTGAGATACTGTATAATACAATGTTTGAGGTGCATATACACTTCAGGTGCTGTGTTGACGGATACATTGTTACTTTACTGAAAGAAAAAAATCCTGTTCAAATCACTTTAGGAATCTGAGGGACACTGAATTCATCCTCGGGCAGGATTTATGAGAAAGGGAGGAGTAAAAACAATCACAACAAAAGCTCTCTCTCTCTCTCTCTCTCTCTCTCTCTCTCTGTCTCTCTCGTGCACAAACACGCACACATACTCCCACACATACTCACAGTCACACACATACTCACACACACAACAGTGAAAAACAGTAAAACGTTGGCCTGTGTTCAGTGCTGCGAGTAAAATACTGCTGGAATTTTTAGTAAAAGATATTTTTCCACAAACATCCAGTTAGTTGTAAGTTTGAAAATTACCTGCATAAATAATCTTGCAAAATATTTAATTTAAACTAGCTGGAGCAGAAAAAAACATGAAGATCTATGGCCTCACTTAAGTTTTTATTTTAAATGATGTGACTTACATCTTAACATTACATCTATCACTTTCCCTAAGTAAGACCTGCCCATAGTTGATCTAGATATAAGAGCGTGAAGATAATAAAGGAGTGTGAAAACAAACAGATACTAGCAAACCGCCTGATACAAGCCTTCTGGCTTAACTGGGATGTGCTGGGATTTATGATCCATTTATAAACAAAAGCAGTGTAATGTGAAGCACAGTAAAAGTACTGAAACTAATTTAACAGACAGTGTAGTAACAACAGTGACTGGCATTCTTGGATGAGGCTACAACTGAGAAATGATGCAGCCACCTTAGGTTTAGATCTAAGTATTTGTTCCCGAATTGAATTTGACGGAATAGAATTAAGGTGAGAGATAGAAGGCACCTAAGTGCCACAACAATTAGATTTACTGGAAAAGAAGAATGAACTTTTTTTTGCGTAGTGAACTTGCTGATGTAGGGGTGCTGAAAAACTGTGTGAACAAGACAGAAGGTTGTTTGTTCCAGCGGGAAAATGGTATTGTGGGATTTTTTTTCTGCACATTCATTGAACTGTGGGTGGCTCTTATTCTCGGAAACTTTTTCAATGTGGTGCAAAAAAGAAGCAATCCTTTTTTCCTGTGGGACTTTTACGATTTATCTCATGTCTTAATGGAGCGTTCCGTATATTATCTCATGTTGATTGCAGTATATTGTGCAGCATAATGATTACAGTCATTGCAGAAATCTCAGATGAGAACTGCTGGTAGATGGATAAGTTGACGGCCAGATAGTTTGTTTACATGCAGGTCGGAGTTTGGAACAGACTGTACCCTCCCCCAAGATTTCTAGTAAAAGAGGAAAAAGGAGGCCGTGGTTTGGAGCGCCTCCAGAAGAATTTCCTGTCTACAGGGAGTGCCCCGCTAGAAGCGGACAAAAGGAAATGCCTTGAGAAGAGAGGGAGTGATTTCTGATTCAGGACAAGCTTAACGCACAATTGATGGTTCGAGTCAAAGTAAAAAGTCCCATTCTCTGTGTGATGCTTACAATAAGAATACATATCTAAAATATGTAGGGGAGGCTGTGGAGACAAGGACCCCCTCTGTTAGACCTCTCAGGGACACTGAGTTCACAAACCTCTAAGTGTAGGAGTTGTACATCTTTAATGCAAAATGGAAGTATTGCAGCTGAAACAAAGAGAACTTAACTGTAAGAATCAAAAATACTGTAGATGGCTAAATATACTGACCAATAAAGCAGCTGCAATTTTATTAGAAGTTCTAGAGAAGATGAAAAGAGATGACGAAAGAGCCCTGCTGTAACTCACTCTGAGCAGAAACACACCTGCACCAGTAACAATAGGCTGTATTTTAAACTCCCAATGGATTGCGGTCAGTTTATAGTCCCTTGATATGACTTCATTGTGTCTGCCTGCCATAAAGACATTTCGTGCAAGGTCATTGAATGCCCAGTCATGCATACGTGGAATTATTATGTGGAATAGCTTGGATCAAAGCTTTCCTCTGGGTGACTGATGCATCCTGGGTAGTGTCCTCCAACATCTGTGACTGAGTCAGTCCTTTAGACAATGTGGAGTATGAAGTAAAAAGTGACTTATAGTTGATGAATAACTTGCAATCAAGATCTGGCTCCTCTAGGATTACAGGACATCTGCCAGGTAAATCCCCTCTGATCCTCCAAATCATCCCTATTCTTTGCTTGGCAAACATCACAGGCCTCTATCAGCATCTTATCTGGACAGTAACCACAAAACCGACGTGTGAAGGTTGCACATGCACACTAAATCTATCCGGGAATGTCAGACTTACTGGCACAGCTCAGGATCAAGTTACTACTGTGTTACAGAGGAAGGGTGTGTGTCTGTGTTCGCATGTGTTCATGAGTGTATACGCATATGGATAACCAACATTTTATACTATTTGCATATGAAAACTGTATGCATGCACAAGACCCTTAGTGAATTTGTATGTTTTGGCAGTATGCACGCTTTTGAGTGCATTTAAACAAGTGTGTGTGTGTGTGTGTGTGTGTGTGTAACAGCATCTCTCAGCCTGCTATCAAAGTGTAGACAGATATATGACCATCTTCCCAATGACATCAGCCAGCTATTTCTGGGGTTTGTGGGAATCAAAGTCCATTTTGAACATCCCGATTATGTCATTGGCTCCCTTTGTCTCCAAACATTTGATACTGATAAACGGATGGAGGCAGGCGAGCCGAGATAGTCGGGCAGCGTCAGATCAATCATATTATCTGCCATGATGCAATCTGAATTTTTGAGGCAGCAGTTGATCTGGACAATGGCCGTTTCAGGGAACTGGGCAGATGTGCATTTTCCAGATGCAGCTCGTACCACTATGGTGGTATGACATCACATGTTTATTTCAGGCGGAAAGTGCAGACATCAAAGAGGTGTAGATTGCACTCTTGCACATGATGGTTTCCTTCAGGGTGTTAATTAGGTTTCCCTCTTGTTTGCACATGGCTCATACATAGTGAAATGCATTAAAAGAGTAGTTTGACATTGTGGGAAACATTATTTACTTTCTTGCTGAGAGATGAAAAGATTGATCCCATTATTATGCCTGCATGGTAAATATGAAGCTACAACCAGCAACTGGTTTGCTTAGCTTGGCACAAAGACTAGAAAAAGGGACACTGTCACGATTGTGAGTTTCTATTGTAGTGTTTCCTGTTTTATTTAATAGTCTCTGTTTTCTCCCTTGTCATGTCTTGTTTTACTTCCTGCCTTGTGTTTTCCCTCCTGTCTGATTGTCTGCCTTGCCCTTATCACCTGTTCCTAGCCCCTGTGTCACCTGTCCCTTGTTTCAACCTTGTTACCCTATGTATACGTCTCTGTGCTTTCTTTGTCTCTTGTTGGATAATTGTCAGTGTCGGTGTGTGGTATTGTCTTCCCTTCCTGGTAGTTTTCCTGTCATGTCTTCTAAGTTATTCTTTGTTTGAACCTGCCTGCCTTCTTGAGGACATCTTTTTTTGTAAGACTGTTTTTGTTTCATAAATTCTCAACTCTGCATTTGGGTCCAAGCCTCGCAATTCCTGACAGAAATTGCTAGCCTAGCTCTGTCCAAAGGTAACAAAATCCCCCCACCAGCATGTGGAAATCTCTGGTGAGCTAAGGTGTTATGCGCCAGACTACATTTTGGTTGGGTAGTAACTTCCAGAAGTCTCCAATGGTAGTCTGGTAAGTGGAACAAAAATAGTCTGGGCCATAACCCCTAGTAAAACAGCAAATAATGTATTTTACACTAATGTAAAGATTAATCAAACATATTTTAACCTGTTGATCAGTGAGCTTTAGAGGTGCCAGTAGGTGGACCTTTGGACAGAGCCAGGCTAACTGTTTCCCCTCTGTTTCCAGTTTTTATGCTATGCTAAGCTATGCTTGCTGGCTGCTGGCTCCAGTTACATATTTAACTTACAGACAAGGGAGTGGTGTTTGAGTTCTCGTCATACTCTCAGCAAGAAAGAAAATAAGTGTGTTACCCAAAACGTCAAACTAGACTATCTCATATACTATAATTTTCTATCTTTTTAGACAAAGATAGAATGAGATTTTGTGTTTAGTGGAATTTCCAGAAGTTTGTGGTAAGACAAGACAAGAAGGAAACTTGGGTAACAAGTGGGTAACAAGGGATGAGAAGATCTGGAAAATACTTATCTATTGAGCCTGCCCTGTGTTCAAATATGAATATGTGTTTCTCTAGAGATTGTGGGATTCTACGCAGCTGCAAAAGGGAATGTTGTGTTCTGGGACTGTCTCCATTTAAAGATTGGCTGAAACAGAGTAAGAGAGACCTCACACACATCTAAGTCTTCTAACGAGAGAGAGAGAGAAAGAGAGAGAGACTGAATTAGATTAAGGTGAGCATCTTTTTTTATGGCGCCATCAATGTCTTTGCATAACCCAAACTTGACAGCTTGAGCGAGACATGAAAGGTCAAATTCACTCAGAGTTGGGATGGTACTAAATGACACTTCATGTGTTTAACTGTATTGCTAATCCTAATTTTCCTCGGTCAAAAGTTCATTAAATTCTTTTGTGTAAATCATCAAATTCTCAAACCTTCACGTATAATATGTACAATATGAGTTGTGCTGTATTTGAGTTTTTCCATAACATAGCACTGCGGAGGAGCTGATTTACACACTTTAATCTTGGGCATTTGGCTTCAACTTTCCAGTAAATGTTAAGGTGCCATTTCCCTAGCAACCACATCTAGCACAATGTGGCTCGTGGTGAAAAAATGACACACTGGAAGTCAGGCCCTGATGACGTTTGTGACATTCACTTCTTTCTTTAACTTCTTCCTCAATACCATGACTGCACAGTCAAACTGAACTGAATCACACATTCCTCTAATGTGCATTTCCTGTATCTATTTTCACATGTTAGCACTAAATGTTAAAATAGTCACTGCACCAATTGTGTCAGCTATATGTGATTTGGAAAGAAAGGGTTTTGAAATTACAGCTCAGGTCTCTCAGGAGTTTGTCCTGTGATGTCTGTCTCAATGTTAGACCCAGCTGAAGTTCCCAGCTCAATGTCACATGGCTGAAATGTTGGTAATTGACCCACGTGCTCTTCCAGTTGCAATTCATCACAACAGAACTAGACGTTCCTAGTATTGTCTCATTGGGTTATGCCAGGAAAATGCAAGCAAAGGACTGACAACAGGCTCTGGAAAATTGCCCTTAAATTTATCACAGCTTTCCTGTTATCACATCAAAAGCTTTTCTCTCCTCCTCCTCCTCCTCCTCCTCCTCCTCCTCCTCCTCCTCCTCCTCCTCCTCCTCCTCCTCCTCCTCCTCCTCCTCCTCCTCCTCCTCCTCCTCCTCCTCCTCTTAACCTTGAGGGAAGCACAATTGGAGCTGGCCCTGCCAATGGGTCACATTGTAGTGAAATGTAAATATTGGAAAGGTGCCAAGAGTTGAGAAGTTTGGTGGTCATTTGCTGGCAGGGCTGACAACAAACCATGCCAGAAAGTACGCAATAAACTCGGGAATCAAATAATTTATTCAAAGAGCATTCTTGGCAATGTAATAGGCTACTGTTAAGAAGGCTCACAGCTGTTGTTGTTGCTGTTGTTGTTGTGAACGATGGACACATTTTCAAGGGATGATAATCAATGCCACTGGTGGACAGTACATTTACTCATGTAATGTCCTTCAGTGCAAATTTGAGGTACTTCTATTTAACTTGAGTATTTCTTTTTTTATGATACTTTATACATGTACTCCACATTTCAGACAAACATACTTTTTACTCCAGCACATTTAAATGACAGCTATAGTTACTTTTCAGATTAAGATATTACACACAAAAATATGATCAGCTAAAAACAAATAATATGTTATCACATATTAAAACAAAGACTATAAAGTAGTTAAAATTCGCTCCACCTTGGCCAGCTACAACATTAAGGTGTCGCTTATATTCATACATCAATACAAAAAAAATAGCAAACAAGACTAAACATAGTTTTTATTAGTGCCCTTGCTTCGGGTTTGATATTCCGCGTAGCCACAGAATGATTTACAGTAGATAGTTGGCACTACAGTAACACATTCTTATGGTTATGATGGATTTCTTTGTAACACAAGAAATTAAATGAAGACCAACTAGAAGCTGAAAGGGAAAGTGAAGACAATTACGGGATTGTAAATGATTCCAAACACACCCCAAATTGGCCCACAGGAATGTTTGGAACTTTAGATTGCCCAATGTGGTTGTACGTCAATAACCAACATTAAATCATGTCCTCCTTCCATATACCACCCAGTTTTATTTATTTTTAGACCGTGTTTGTGTTGGCTTAATATTTTCTTTCCCCTTGTCCCCCTGTAATAGTGTAAAGTGCCCTTGGGTTTCACAAAATGCGCTATATGAATCTAAGTTATTATTATGTTGGTTGCTACAACAAACTCTTAATGCTTTGGCTTGTGACACAATGACAACGTTATACGGTTTAGCTCACGATACATCCAGGCAAAGTTAATATTTGCAACATTTGAAATGCAACGATTCATCTGTAATGTATTCTCTCATTGTAAATTTATATTTTTCTGTCTGAGCAAAACATTCATTGCAACCATATGACCTCCCAGTAACGCTAACTCAGTAATCTGCAGTGGGCAATAAAGCACCGTAAAGAAACGATCTTTACCAGGTGTGGTAAAAAGCGGCCGCTTGAATCAACATAAACTGAAAGTTACATATAGCCACTTTAAGTACAGTTTGTCTTTAATACTTAGTAAAATGTGAATGCAGGATTTGTAGGAGTACTTTTATATTGTTGCTGCTTTTACTTAAAGTAATTATTGCTATAGGTGCCGCAGAAAAAACAAACGAGGTCTTCAAGATTGTAACTAACGAAAAGAGTGACATTCAGCGGCAATGAAGCAATCCCGGAAGTGGAGCGTTGCAGATATAGACTATGCTGACAGAGACACAATAGAGAGAGAATTTATAAGATTAGATTCAACTTTATTGTCATAACACATGTACAGGTACAAGGCAACAAAATGCAGTTTTGGTCTAACCAGAAGTGCAATAGTAGCAAGTGCAGGATATACAATGGATATATATATATATATATATATATATATAATTTAGGCTAAAATGAGCAGTATTGTAATGTATACAGTACAAATAAAGTAAAGTTTGGACAGAAACTATTAAATTTAAAGTGCAGTGGAAAGTAATTGCATATTACATTTATCCGGAATGCACAAGTACTATGCATGATATTTCATGCATAGTACTTGTGCATTCCGATATTCATTAGCATTCCGAGATATTCATTAGGAATTACTGTAAAGGACAATGGGCCGGCCAAAACCATCAGACTTGCAGAAAAAGGGGAGTATTCAGGACCCTCATGTGAGGGGACCACACAAAGATGCTGGAATGAATAGCCATGGATGTGGGAAGGGGCCCATAATGAATGACAGGGTCCATCCATAAAGATTTACCCATTCCATGGTATGAATGCAAATAATGAGTAGAAGAAGTAGAATCTCACCTTTTCTGTTGGTTAATATACTTTTGATTTTGTGTGAGCTAAAATTTGTTTTATATTTTTCCTTTCTTTCTTTAATTCTTAACTACAGTTGATGTGCAGTATTTCTTTACACTTAAAATGGTGCAGTTACTACCTGCTCAAGGGTACATCACAAATGAGTAATAAATACAAAGTGTTCTTTCCTCTAAATTGACAGTCATTCTCTACAGTAGAGTTGCGCAATCAGCAGAAAGACAAGACTCTTTGACTCTCCTGAACAAAATGTTCTTTAGAGAATTTGTCACTCCACATAGCAGGGATGACTATTTAAAAATGTTTCTAGTCAACACAAAATACATAAATACATTTTATACCAATACCAAAAGGATATAGTTTATGTTTTGTTAAGAATTAATTGTGAAAAACAGTGTTGCCACTTGGGTTTCAAAGAAATGACACAAAGAACGAGATTGATAGCAACAGAGAGAGAGAGAGAGAGAGAGAGAGAGAGAGAGAGAGAGAGTTACCAGGAAATGATGTGATGATTGGTAATCACACAGAAGTCTTGCTCAGGCAACAAGGAAGTTTTACAGTAATACAGCTGTAAATTGCAATAGTGGCCAAATAGTGACATTAAAGGCAGCATGCAGGTAGAGTCAGGAAGTGAAGTGTACCGTACATAATGATTACAGGGTTAACAGGAATTAGATTGACTGATATGCCAGGAACCTTCCTGGCATAGCTCAGATCAGCAGTGACAGTTACACAGTATCTGATTTGAATAATATAAAACAGTGTTTCCTCAACTTCAACTCTTTCATTCATCCGGTATCGCTTAAAGGTTTCAGTAAAACACCGATTTTTATTCTTTACGTAACCCTCCAAAATGTCAGATTATATTCAACAAATAACGTGCAGATGTTTTACACTCAAACCTGAATTAAGGGTGCACTGTATTCAGCTGTGCAAGCAATAAGCGGTGCCTTTGTTATTGCAAACACCACAAACAATTTCAAAGAATTCAAGAGCTTTTAAAAAATCTCCCTGTTTAGTGGAAATCTGCTTGACCGTGCAGCTCCATAATATTTTGTTGGATAAAATGTTTCTGTTTTTCACTTCTCTTTCCAGTCCAGAGCTTCATTTTTTCCCCATTGTACCCAGCGGATTTACGGGAACCATGAGCTAGAGTAAATTTCTGAGTCAGTGTGGGAAAACCTAAACAGCTGCCTTTTTCACTAAACAGTGGTTTAGACCAACACGCTGTCATGCAAGGTCTTGTCTCATGCACGAAGAAAATCAAAAATCGTTGACTTTAAGTGTGAAACTCTTTTGCTTTACGTGTCCTGCCATGAGTATTAAGAGGATACACAATTAGAAAGCTAAGAAAACATGGACAAAAGGGTGTTTTTGGTTTTCTATTTAGATTGTGTAAACCTTCCATAAATAAGACACAGAAAGGCGCACACACACGCATCGCCTACAGGTCCAAATCTGTCATTGCCAAGCCTTACACCCTGAGCCTCAGATGTTTGGCTGGAGCTATAGAGCTTTCTCAGCTCCCAGTTGCAGCTCCAGGTCACTTGGTTTGTCAGCCGCCGCATCTGACCAACCATTTGAGGGTTGACCTTTGGTCAAGTACAAACTGTCTTCAGTTTATTTGTATTTCTTTTACAAGTCTCGACATCTGTGGGCACTTACAGGTCTTTTTTTCCCCAACGTTTTCCTCCTCACCACGTTTAAAGGTCCTTCTTTTCCACTCTATCAAAAGTGTAACTGACTTGGGGAAATTACAGTATACATGCTAAAAAGCCAAGTCAGCATACTGTTATAACGTGTACAGTCGTTTCCATGGCGAGCTGGGGAGCTAAAACATGGTTTTGGGAGGTTTCTCTTCTTTCTTTCATTGACTCGTATTATGGTCCCAGAAGTGGCTGGACGCTAAATACATGCCTCACAGTGATGACACAATAGACTTTCTGGAAACGAGTGAACTGTTATAAGGCTATCCCAGTGATCCACCATCCCCCCCCTCCATCCTGCTGGTGGTCTGAATCAGACAACACCTGACTCACCTCTGTCGACACAGCTGGTTCTTACCAAAAACCCATCAGGCTCTGTGGCGTCAGTCCGTTGCCCACAACCCCCTCCCTCTGACCAGCTCCCAGCCGAGGTAAAATTTACACCAAAACAGATGCTCTATGCTGAAATGTTTCAGAGCTGTTTTCTGTCTTATTTGCACATATCTTCTACATGATAAGTACAACAAGTGAGTTGTTTATAAGAAGGCAATACCTGACATGACACCATAGCCTGGGGTTAATCTGCAGTACAGTAACCACCTGAGGCTGATGATGGTCATTGAGTCAGGGGAGGAGTTGATGTGACTAGTATGAGGATTCTCTCAGTCACACACATGTTACCAAAGATTAGACTGTCTTAAATGATCATCTGAAGTCAGCTTCCTTTAGACAGCCTAATGCTGATATACAAAGTATCATGAAGTAAGTACAAAAAGCCTTACGGTAAGAGCAGCAATGGACAATCCCTAAATTAGTTTTAACAGATCTCAGACAAAATAAGATTTTGCCTTCTTTTTTTTTTAAAACCTATTTTTACTTTCTAGTAAAATGTCCTTAATTTCTCATAAATTCTGATTAGATTTTAATATGAAACAATAATTTTGCATTCATAATCACTGTATAAATGTTCAAATACATGGTGTAAAACACACTATAATGTAATTGTCAGCACCTACGATGACATGTTGTGTTTATTAAATGTAAAGTATTTGTCAACAACAATTGTAATTTCTCCTAAAAAGACATATTTTATATTATTACAACTGTATTTTTCATTCACTGTGTGAATCATCATCTGTACCTCATCTGTGTATGCACCAGCCTCCACTTACTTGTATGTGTGCCCTGTATTTGAGGAGTTACAGTTGACAAACACACTTACATTTGCTTACATGTAGTTTTTATTAAATTGTCTTAGGAAGGTATTTTTTGTGGCAGGTTTTATAGAGCCCGGCAGGAAAGACTTTTGTTTGCACTGTAATGTAGCCTGTTTGTAAAAAGTTATGTTCTTTTCTGAGAAATGTTTCAATGCTGAAACAATATGTTATGCATTATAGGTCCATGTGGATTGGGCAGTTGTTTGTGCAAAACACAAAAAAACAAAACAGTTAATTACGTAAGTAAAGTATATATTTGATATGAAATGACAAGTTAACAAAGGGTTTTCAGTACATTAAAAATATGCTCATAATGACTGCAGGGGAAAACAGGCACAAAACTTGTTTGGCTACAAGCTGTTTTTATAGGGAAATAAAGTCGTATTGTGAGTTATCCAAAATGTGGCGCCCTCTCTGTATAACTGGTGCTGAGCATACGAGCTACCAGGCCTCAGAAAGCGACTACAGACGGAATCATCCCTTCATAATTGACGCTACATTGACCAAAACATGCATGCATTCATTCATTCATTCATTCATTCATTCATTCATTCATTCATTCATTCATTCAGTCAGTCAGCCTAATCAAATATCTTATTCTATAGCCAGTTCTTAAATTCTCAACAACAACAACAAAATAAATGCACAAAAGATTGCATTATTTAAAGTCTTTATAGGACCCTAAAGAGAGCGGTAGGCTAGGTAACCAAAGGTAAATAAGTATTGCCTGGAACTCCCTCACTTCATCAGCAGAGGTGGGGGGGCGGGCGCTGCTTGTAGCAGGAATCCTTAAAAAAAAATGCTTCCTGTCAATATGCTAAGAGAGAAAGAGGCTTACTGGAAGGCGGAGGCGGAGTCTCCGAACAGTTATAATGTCTCTTCTCCTCTTGCTTCGCTGGTAATTCTCAGCTCAGCAGTGATACACACCGAGAAAACTACTTCACAAGTGTGTAGTTTGGTGCCAAAGAACTTGGAAACACTGGTGTCATCCTGACAGACGCTGGGCTGTGAACAGACATCTATCCGGCGACTCACACTTGGATTTATTTTAAACGAGCGAGTTTGGAAAAATTATTCAAGGTGGGGATCAGTTTTTTTTTTCGCATACTACTTCTCGTCTATGTATTCCATACAGGCTAAAGTTAGATAAATAATGTTGCGTGTTTGTCTGAATGAGGTTCGCTATTTTTTTTAACTGAAACCGAGTCATGGTGTGTAAATTGCGCAATCTAGATTACGATGTCTTTACTGGAATTGACCGAGTCCCGAGGGCAGATTGCACAAAAAGTTTCCCCGAAATGGCTAGAATTTACATGGAAGCATTTCATCTGAACACAATGTTAAAGCCACAACTCCTCTCAAACAGAGGACAGGAGTAATGCAGTTTGTGTCTATTTATTTTGTATAACAAAAGCAATGGCGCTCTGGGACAATTTTCTCATCATCACCAGGGATAATAATTAATAATAATAAAGTATACTTTATTAGAACTGCTGCAGCTGTTACGTTAGATCTGAACATGAATAAAACTAATCTGCTCTTACTTCTTGTCATGTCAGTGTATAACTTTTAAACTGCATTTTATGTTTAGTGTCATATTTTCCACACTGAACTCAAACTCACATCTCCTTCGCTTGTCTCCTCAGGTGTTTCAGACTGACTGAACTCTTCATGCCCTCGGCGACAACCCTTTGAACCTCTCTTTCACCCGACCTCTTCTTCTCTTGTCTGTGTGGCGCCCAGTGCTCCCCAGGCTATCTAGAGAGTGGGCACAGCGCCATGGTAACTTACAGCAAGTTTGACACCGCAATGAGCAGCAGCCTCTTGGACTCCAGTATGCTGCTGCCTCAGCGTTACAAGACTTTCACCTCCAAAACGCAGTACCAGATGGTCCTCGCCACGCTACACAAGCTCCAGGAGAGTGGCTTCTACTGGGGCGCAATCACTGGGAAGGAGGCCAACGCCATGCTGGCAACCGAGACCACCGGCACGTTTCTCATCAGGGACAGCTCCGACAACCGACACCTGTTCGCCCTCAGCGTGAAGACGGCGTCAGGCACCAAGAACCTGCGTATCCAATGTGACACTTCCTCTTTTTACTTGCAAACAGATCCTAAAAACATCCAATCTGTTCCCCATTTTGACTGCATCCTCAAGCTGGTGCATTTCTACATGCCTCAGAGCAAAGGGAACACTCGCAGTGGGAATACCTACTACATTTACTCTGGAGGGGAGAAGATCCCTCTGGAGCTCATCAAACCTCTCCCCTGTATCTTATCCACCTTGCAGCACTTGTGCAGAAAAACAGTCAATGGACATTTGGACATTTCTTCTCAAAGAGACCAACTTCCTCATCCTCTGAAGGAGTTTCTGCAAGAGTATGACGCTCCTATCTAAAGGTGTTGGACTGATGCTCTTGAAGGGCCAAAGACATGAAAGTAACGGCATGGTTTCAGCTCAGCTACATGTGAAGGAACTTGCTGTATCTGAGGAGTAACAATGAAGCAGAGTCAAAAGAGTCAAGCCCGAGATCGTGCTTGTGTAAAGGAGCAGTTTATCGTACTGACAAGATGTGTGTAGGTCTCACAGAAAAGTGGGCATCAGTCTCTTAAGTTCCACATGGACTAATCCACTAACGGGGCCAAGAGAAAGCGAGCACTGCTGTTATCTGGTGGTATGAAAGAAACAGAACCTCCTATGCCTCACTGATGACACAACTTACTGAAAACTGAAGATGTCTACCGTCTGATGACACACAGGTTCCCTCTGCTGCTGCCAACCAAATGTGCTGTGAGGCTGTCGAGCTTGCACACATCAGCCTCAGAAAATCATTCATCCATTAAAGCTTGATCAGGTTTTACGGTCAAGCTGGCCTCGGGTGATAATCTTGGACAGTTTTGAGACGTCCGTCCAGCATTCTGGGATCTCTGACCATGCTGGAAATTCACAGACAATGGAAACTTAGAGTACAAATGAATGGACACTGATGGCCTTCTGGGTGTAGATAAGCACCGGCCACGATGGGAAAACAAATCTGAATCTTATAAGATTTAAGACATGTTAAATGTCGTAGTAGTCCTGATATTTTATTTAGAGGAAGGATTTTCGCCAAACCTGCCCGAACATGACTGAGTCCTAGAGGATCTTACTTGAGATAACAGTACCACTGCTTAATATGTCTTCAGGGTCAGGAAAAGATGTGGTAGTACTTTTGGCACAGACAGGATTGCAACATGGTATCTGTCTTTTCCCAATACGGAGAAGCGTCAACATGTACCTTATTTTCATGAGTTTACATGAGTGAAGATGTTTTTATGCAGTCTTTTATAAAGATGTACTTTTGCCAGCCAAACCACTGGCTGTGAATGCTTGAAGACATTTGTTTAACAAAGCAAGCAGACTGATACAACTTTGCACTTATTTATATTTGTATGATTACATTTCATTAATTTATAATAAAAGAGCACTATTTTTCTATGAAATGAGATGTCACTGTTGAATTTGTTTTATGACTACAACATTATTTCCACAGGGAATGACTGACTAATAGTGAAATACACTACACATTACCAGAGGTGTCAAATAATGAAGTACAAATACTTTGTTACCTTACTTAAGTAGAACTTCTGGGTATCTATACTTTACTGGAGTAATTCTTTTGCAGCAGACTTTTTACTTCTACTTCTTACATTTTCACGCAATGAACTGTACTTAGTACTCCTTACATTTTAAAAATAGCTTTGTTACTCCTATTTTAGTTGGGCTTGTTTTCATTCCAGCTTGTCATCATTCAACAAAACACAAAAAAAACCTTATCCAGATAAATCTGGATAGAGTGAATCCTTTGCCCTCATAGATTCCTGCAGCTAAGCTTGGATGTACATTTACATTTCAATAAAGGCTATTGATAACATGCCTCTGAAGTTTGAGTTTTTGCACCACTACAATACTGACATATAGTCATCATATTTTCTGCTGCATGAAACACATGTAGTACACATATATGGTGCTTTAATGTATTTGCATTCTTAATGAACATAAATGTGGCTAAAACAGTTGCATCCCAAATTTTTCAACATTAACATTTTAATATAACATAAATAAATAAAACAATTTTATTTGGGGAGGTGGGGTAATGCACTATAGGCCCCTGTGGCGGGGCCTTAGCCTACATTACTTTTACTTGTATATTTTAAGTAGTTTTAAAACCAGTAATTTTACACTCTTACTTGAGTAAAAAGTTTGAGTTGATACTTCAACTTCTACAGAAGTCTTTTTAAACCCTAGTATCTATACTTCTACCTGAGAGTCAAATGTGAATACTTTTGACACCTCTGCACATTACATATAGTACATGGGTCATTCATGATTTTCTTAAGAAGTGTTACCTTCTCACCTACTTAACCTTAACCCCTAATGGGAAACCACCACTGTGTAACGCTGCATTTTTATAGACGCACTAAACACAATCATATCTCAATATGATATCAATTTATCATATATCAAGAGCTTTAAAGTTCCTCTTTTAAAGATATGTTTCCTAGAAGACACTACACATTTATTATTTTCAGCTTCAAACAGAACACATTATCTTGTTTTCTGAACTCATAACCTTTTCCACTAACAAAGAAGCAGCTGCTTCAGACTAAATACACCAGAAGCCTAAAACAGTCTTCTAAAGAAGTAACTAGTCTATTCTGCTGTGACTCATTGGATTCACTGTAGGTGTTAGCATGACATAACATGCTCTCACATGCATAATGATGCCACCTAAATGCTTCTTACAGGTTCCAACGCATAAATGGCCCTCGCCCTGTGTGTACAAATACTCAAATAGAAATATCAACAAGAAACATCATCATAAAGAAATGTAAACAATTACTGATTAACTTGTCTTCCAATGTGTTAACAAGAAGTTGACACATTAGAAGACAAGTTAATCTTGCACGTGTTACACCTTATCCAGTAATGAAGCTGAGTGCTGCCAGCTCACAGGAACAACATGCTCCTAAACAACAGGGTGTCTGCCATACTGTCTGTTTACCGGCAAACAGTTTGACTTAAACCAGCTAAACCACAGTGAGGATTATTTTTAGAACAACACATCCTGTGCTCCATGGCCCCTCTACTTAATAAAAAAGTGTATTGTTTTCATCTTTATGTGTATGAGTGCTTTCATTTTATAGCCATAAAAAAATTCTTGGACCAAGAAATTATTTAATTTGGCAGTTTCTCTAAGCCTAATGTTGTGGATGGCCCCTTGATACTGTACTTCATAACTTTAACTAATTCTATGACAATTTCTTATGAACATAATTTTGCACTGATGGCATGTATCAGAAATATACAACAGACAATTATAAATGATGGGGTCTGTTTGTGACTTCTTTATTGCAACTCCCCTGAAAGCACAGATCCCTCACCGACTACAGCCAGGAACACATGCACATTTACAGAAAACCGCTAAAACTACGGATGAATGAGAATCCGTAATAACCCCCATATCCAACATATTTACAGGAATCAGATTGAGCTCTACCTGCTTCCACTGAACTTTGTTGTTTCCTCTCAGCCAACAAGGCTCACTGAAGAGCTTTCAGAGACATAAGGGACCTCTGAGGTGATTTGTGCTCTGTGAGTGGTCCAGAAAAATGTTATTTTTCTCATTAATGCCTTGATATCAATCCATCAAGGTTCTACTGAAATACAGAGTTAGTTGCCCCATTTTAATATGTAATTATTGTCTCAGAGATAGCCACAACACAGTTTGGGAAATTATTTCTTTAATTGTGAAACATTAAATTCTCCCCTCCTTCAGAACTAAACAATGTGAGGATTTTGACATCATGAATAATTTTTCTTGTCAAATTTATTTTAAGTAGATAAGTGCGGGACTGAATACATCATTTTGTGTGTAACAATACCAAATAAGTGCAGGCTGCTGCAAAACTGCTGAGCACAAAAAAGCCCATTACTCTTGATTCCCAGTAAGCCTGACCTCCATGTATAAACAACACTCAAGTGAGATAGAAGGAGAAGCAAACACAGAAAAGAAAACACATGTGGATGATTCTGTACAATTTATTATGTGTTGAGTGGTTTGAAGCATCTGTCAGTGTTGTTATCATATATCTAAGTATTAATTACCTTTCAAAGGAATTTATGCATGAAAGACATGAAACACATTTAAAGCCAGCTGAAACCAGTCTAGGACTATTAAAAGCATGCAGGCTTTCTGCGTCGCTCAGGAGAAATTCTCTGGTAGTCCCTGGGTCACGTGATTCAACAGAAGAAGCGCTGCAGAGTCAGAGCACTGCTCACACAGGCCATATATCTGTCATTGTGGCTACGCCCCCAGCCAGTTGCTGCATCTGAAACCATTTTAGCTCCCACATCAGGTTGTTCCTAGGAAGTCCTAAGAATAACTGGTATTTTAAATGTTAATGATTATACAAAATGAGACTTGGGATCTAGAAAAATTAAATAGGTCCTTGAGCACACGTCCCTGAACTTTGGATGAAAATTCATTACAAGCAGTATGTGGGATTTCGTGGACTTCATATCTCTAGGTTGACATCATACATTGAAGTGTGCATTTCCACAGATGGCAAACATGACAAAAAGATGAATAATAGACAAACAATAGTCTTATGAAACAATCTGATCATGATTGTTTTGTGGTTCTATATATTCTATACCTATTGACCGCTCTAAATGACTCTGGAAGCAGTGACGAGCGCTCACACAACAGAAGCATTGTTCACTTCTGAAAGTTTAATGAGACACCCAAGAATATACACATTTTAAACAATTATATATATTATATCATTTCTACTTGTTAAAAGTGAGGAGTGCCATGTTTGTTTTTTGTTTTACTTTTTGAAATAATAAAAATCATTTAAATGTGGCTGAGTGATGTGTCAAACACTCAAACTGTAGTAAGCAGATGTAAAAAAGTCCCCTTAAGATAAATAATCTTTAATCTGCTGAAATTCACTGGTATCAAGCAAAAGCATCTGGCTCTGGAGGAGATTTCTTGAAACAAGCACTACTCAGTGATAGAAACTTTAAAAAACTAGTTAAAACTAGTACAATTTTTTAATCATTTTAAGCCCTTTGTCCTACTTACTGTAGATATATTTATAATCCTATTTATGTTCTTTTTCCCTCAGCGCAATTGATCAATAAAGTAGAACTCATAGGCCAGTCTGTTGTACTGAACTTTGGCCATGTATTTATCATAAAGCATACAGTTAAACATAACACAAACAATCCCAGAAAGGATGGTAAATGGTAATTTTGCATAGTCTGATATACAGAATTTATTGTAAATTTATTTAGATTTATTCAGGATTGGGGAATTTATGTTTGCAGGGCTGAGTGAGCATCTTTTGCTGCATCATCTGAATCCTAAATAAATATTTTTTTTCAAAAAGTCATAGAAGTTTATAAAACAGGGGAAGCTTCTCCTCCCGATAGTCTGTCAGTTTTTAAAAGCCCTGCACATACAGATGATGTCAGCAATTCTGGCTCATTTGTAGCATAGTTTCTAGCATTTTTATGTGGTACAGCTATGTTGTCTGATCATCAGCAGCATTCATTATGTTTATAAGTAAGAGGCTTTTTGACCATCCACACTGAATTCATGCCCCTCTCACTCTCACTCAAAATAACACTGAGACATTGATGCAGTTTCATATGCAGTTACTGGTAGTTCTGGGAGGATGGGACCTACTGAGAAATTGTAGTTCCCCAGGGAACTGCCAGGGTGTCTAGTAATTCTTGCAACTTATTCTATGTATTGAAATGAGGAATGTTGCAGAAGCTAAAGTTCTTACAGCAGGTCACACAGTAACATCCAGTTAAATAAATAAAAATGCCCAGTTTTCTGCAATGTAGGGGAAGTATGATTCTAATATTCTAAAACATTATTGGAACCAAGTTTGCAATACATTAAAATACTGTCAGCATTTATTATTGGGCTGTATTCAGTTTTTACAATGGCAAAAATAACTCTTAATCGTTCTTATCTGAATCCTGAATGCTGCAGAAAGTTGCATATTACACTATGCAAGGGGGAAGGTCTGTATCTCTATGTGCATCCAGTCATTTCCCTGCATTTGCTTTCATTGACCTCAGCAGATAGTATACAGTAAGCTGACGGGAGCTCTTGAGCGTGTGACGGAGAAACAGCGAAAGCCTGCTTTCCGCTTTCCAGTCTCTCAGTCTGTTTACAATTCCACAACTGCTGGTTGCCATGGAGTCATTCGTCAATGAGCTCCAGATGCCAGATATGAGAGCCAACCAGGGAGTAGCAGTGAGTCACCATGGCCCGCAAGTCCCACCCTCTGAGGCTCTTCTCTGGGCACGCTTCTCCTGTTCCTCCTCCAGGCCTCCAGATTTACTGTTAGCACTCCACTTCCCTGTGCTCCAATCCACTGCTTGGCTGTTCTACTATAAATATGCATAGGTTTTCTTTGAGCCTGAATCCTCTGAGCCTGAAGCAACTTTAGCGGCTTTGTGTGGACTGTTATATCTCTAGATCTGCTTTGCCTTAGAAGGGGGTCTTCAAGCATCGAAGAGGAAAAACAGAGCAGGAATAAACATGAGGCAATGCTTCAAAATTAGAAACCACTGACGGTATTGTGCATAAGTTCTTCTGGCAGTTCTCAAAATGACCATGGCTATTTCAGTCTTTCACAGATACCAGAAAGCAATACACAAAGAACACAATATTAGGATTGCGCAAGTTTAATTCCATTAGACTCACTTTTCCATGTGTTAATTTAAATGAATTATTATTATTATTACTTATTACTTATTTCAGTGATTGCCACACTTGCAACTGGTAGTCACTACAATATGTCAGTGAGTGTAATATATACCCTTCCTTGTCACATGATTAGGTTCACCCCCTATCTTTAAAAAGCGTATAGTTTTTGGTAATTAACTATGTTTTTTACTGAGGCCGTAGTAGTTGTGCTGTACTGGACTGCATTATATAGAAATGTGTATCTAAGATTCTTCTCCCCTCATGGTAATGTAAACAGAAATACCTTGCAGTATAACACATTCAACTTCAATATTAAACATAGTTAAGTTAATACCTCTCTAACAGTGTCAATCAAAACTGAACATTATTATCTTTGTATGTAGAGTGGCTGACTGGCTGAGCTGTTGTATTGGATTTAAGATGAAGACATACTTTATTGATCCCACAACGGTTTCCCATAGATTTTTACACTCTGTTAGTTACACACATTACACACAGGCCCCCAAAACACAAACACTTGCCCAGGACCTATACATGCACTAATGGAGTGATGTCAGAGTGAGGGGGCTGCCCATGACAAGCAACCCGAGCAGTTGGGGGTGCAGTGCCTTGTTCAAGGGCACCTTGGTAGTGCCCAGGAGGTGAACTGGTACCTATCTACTACTGGTGCACACTCTATACTTGGTCCGCACAGGTACTAGAACCGGCGTCCCTCCGTTCCCAAATCAAATCCCTACGGACTGAGCTCCTGCCACCTCACATTGGATTGCAATACAGGTGTACCTGATAAAGTGAACATATGAGTGTATATTTTACTTATCTAGAAGTAGTAATTTAGCGCTCAGCTGAGGATGTAATCATGTAGAAATGATTTGAGTACACAGTGTAATAGTATGAAAACCTGTCTACAGTTTTACTGGAAACAAGGCACACGAATACCAATAGGCCACTTTGAAATATTTAGATTTCCTTGGTAATTCGATCCACGTTACACAATTTGTCCTTTTTTCAGGATCAGTTTGATGTAAAAATCCCACATTGAGTCACACAAGAGCCACAATTAGGCTTATATCACAGCTTGGTTCCACACACCTACACAATGAGCTAACAATAGTTGGCACATTCAGCACATTATAGATTTACAATGGGTACACACCATTTATTAATTAGTGCAAAGGGCAAAAATAACCAGTGACCAGATATGGTTTGTTTTGCTTTTATTTAATAAAAGCCATGAAGTTATTGTAAGTACTACAAGTTCAGATAAAACACTGATATTTTCCTTTCTTTTCTGCATTTCCTGAAACTAAAATTACAGTTGGTGTGCTTGTAATTGTCAAGTGGGTGCTATATGTAAACAATATCAGCTGAAAAGAAATCCCTAGCAGTCCTCCTGCACTGCCGGGAAACACCCTCTTAGTCACTGTTGTAAAAGGCAGCCTGGTACAGTATAATAGCAGTAATCTGTAACAGAGGGAAATGACGTCTTTATGGTGGATGGTTACTGCATGAGATACTTCGATACACTGTGCATACACAACCTTCATAAGTTACAACATAGGAAAACACAAGGAAACCTTACACACACGACAGGGAATTGACAAACTTCACAAAAATACAATCAGGTATCAAATAACACTGAACAGTGTAAAAACGTTGTTGAGGTTTTTAAGCTTGTTGCTGTGCAACGCTGTGGTGATAGCCTGACTCACTTCCTGCTAATCTGATCTGAATGGAAAACACTTCAATCAACTTATATTGATATCTTTGGTTGGTCAGAGACTTTTTTTTCTCTGTTATACCAAATGTTGGGAAAGCTGTGGGGTTATAAAACCATAACTTTCTTCTGAGTCATGAGCACCTTTATTTTAATAAACCCGACAACAGTGTTTGTTGACAAAAGAAGTTGTTGCGCAATGTTATGACGTTTTTGTCTTGTGTTGGACTATAATATGACATCACTGTGTGTGTATTGGTGTGAGTGTGTGTGTTGTATTGGAAAAGGGTGTGTCTCTGTCATGAGGCTAGGTCCTGGTTGTAGTGTGACGTAATAACGCTAATACTATCTCCATTTATTGTGCTGCGCAGGTTGTCACTACCATGGGAACCAAATGTGTTATAGAAATGTATGCTCTATGTGTAATGATGTATCCATCTATGCAATAAGTTCCAGGGTACATGCTTCCCACAACAACTTAATTTGACTTTAATGACAGTACTTCTCTATGCATGTTTTTCTCCATGCAGTGAAAACTCAGCAGTTTTGCATTAGAGGAAATGATATTGTGACTATGATAATAACTATAATAGTTTTGCAAGAAGCATTTTTTTCCTCAGTATTCTAGTACTTCCATCAATATTCCAGGGATATGCTCTGACCTGTCTTCTTTCTCTTAGTTAGAAAGAAAATGACTGCCTCTACAACACCACCCACACCACCCTAATGGAAAATCTAAACTCCTTTATAGTAATAACTGGCCGACTAGTTTCTCAGACATTTTCTTTAAGTTTGACTTTTTATAGTTGCAATATGGCATGTAATAGATAAGCAGATAAGTCTATCTACACTGTGTTTGTGTGTGTGTGTGTGTGTGTGTGTATAGCTGTGATGTGCTGATCTGTGTTTTGAAACATGCTAAATTTTTAATGCCATTAAAGTTACCGTGTAGACACACATTTGCTTCCAAGAAACAAAAACATTACTAAAATCACAGTAACAGGCTATGCAAAGACTGTTGTATTTTGTTTCTTCTTTTTTTCCTCTAACTTTCTGATTTTTATTTGCAAGCTGTAGCTGCCCTGGCCTTATCAGCCAATACAAACAAACATTTTCCAAAGATAAGGGGTGAGCTGCAAATCCTTGAGTAAGTTAAGGCTTTAAAAACATGTGCGCATGCCTGCAGAATTTAATGCTGACCTAGAGTTATATCTGGGGATCTGCACACTCCAGAGTCTGTATATGACAGGTCACAAAGCTAAAACCATTAAAGCAACAGCTGTAAGTCATGTGTGTGGGTGTGAAGCTTTACATTGAACAGACTTTAAATATTCACCTCCTACGTAATCAAGTTTGTATCTGACTCATATCACTCCACAACACTTAATTTATGTGAATGATTGTCCCATATCAGTGGATCTTTATCTCATACTTATACAAGTGAGTAGTGTTAGCCAAGTTACTTCCAAAATGTAATATATTATAGATTACTAGTTACTGTCAGAGTAACTGTGAGAGTAATTAGTTATATTACAACATTACTGTCTGGGAATTGCAATGTGTTATGCTACTTTTGCATTACTTTTGAGTTACTTTCACCAATATAACAGCAGAAGTTTCACTTGACAGCTATAGCTTGTGAATTTCACCACCGGATCAATAAAGTCTCCTCTTTATCCATTTTAATAAATCATAGATTATTCATAATATTTTGTATAATTAACATGAATATGCAAATATCATACATCTGTTCCTCGTTTGCCCATTACCACTTGTATTTAACTTCTGTGTTCACTTTGTGTCTTGTCAGATTGTTTTGTGTGTTGGTGTGTGAGTCACTGTTGCCCTGTTCCTGTCGATGTCTTCTGCATTCGGATTGTTCCCTAAGGTTATTTTTTTTCCTAAGTTTATGTGTTCCTGTTTTTTTTATTTTTTCCTTTTTTTCTTTGGATGTTTTGGATTTTTGTCTTTTTGGATTTTGGACTGTCTTTGCATTTCCTTTTGGAGGCCTTGTTTTTTTGCTTTTTCGCTACAGAGCTCTCGGACGCCGGCTACCAGTGGCAGTTGTTTAGCCGCCAATAGGCAACTGTGGCCGGGTACAGGCACGGCCAGATGACGGTCCTTTCAGGGGCCATGGTAGTTGAGTCAAGCCAGAAAAAGTGAGCATCATGTGGCGCTGAAAGTTAAGTTTAGGCACCCAAACGACTTGTTAAGTTTAGGAAAAAGATCACATGTGTATTAAAACACTCCTGAGGAACTAACAAGCGTTTCCTGGGTGAAAGTCAGTGTTTACATGCACAGCAGTTAGGTGAATAACCAGGTTATGCCAGTTCTTCCCATATACATGAGCTGGGAAGAATAAGAATGACTGGAGTAAAACGTCCGGTATACTCACCATTCCCGACCTGTCGAGTGACAGTGTGACCTCATGGGAGCACTGTAACAAATTATACTCGCTGGTTGCAGTCTTCTCCTGAACAGAGGTGTCACAACTGAGGAAAGGCTACCAACTCAGCTATTTCTACGAACTAGAACAAAAAGAAAAACAAACAATGGCAGAACTAGCAGCAGCATTGATGTCAATGCCAACAGTGGCTAAGATGATATTGGATGAGTCAGCTGCATTTGAGCCTGCTTGCAAAGAAATGATAAATAACGGCAGGCATAAATATGGTGCATTCAATAACCTAGTGAAACAAATGAGGAGAGACAAAGAAGAAGCACTTTGAATACTTCAGAATGTCTGCACAACGGTTCAGTGACCTACTTTGTTGGATCAAGCCTTTCATTCACCATAAAAGAACTCATCTTAACCCATTAAGTTTACAAAAGAGTGGCGCACTTGCTCGGTAAGCTTGCCCTCAAACTCATTCATGCTTCCTATTTCCGCTTTGTCTTGCGCCACTGAAAAAATTAATGGATTTTTATAGTGACAACGTGTACAAATGACAAGGTCACATGAGACACAGCCATCTTCTAACCTTGTTATTTGTACACGCTGTGATTATATAAATCACAACATGTAAATAGAAACATGGTGTTGTTTTTTGTCACTTATTGGGTGCAGTAGGCTAGTTGGTGCCACTTACCTCCAGCATCTGTGGTAAGCTAGGCTAGCGGTTGGTGCGCCAGACAGTTATGACACACACGGAGATGAGAAGGGTATGTATGAACTTATCTAACTCTGGGGAATATGGTGAATAAGCTAAAGTCACAATAAGTGGGTGTGTTGTTAAAATGTAGAAACATAATTAACATTTACACAACCTTGTCAGCCTTGTTGGGTGAAATTAGCAAGAACTTCATTAGCTAGCTAATTAACATTAACGTTTGCTACTCGGTGTAGCTATACATAAAGAAATGATTACTAAAGGAGTTCTCTAGAGCTGTTAACCAGGTGGCACTTTATCCATGGTATATGGAACATCCCCTTTCTGCTTTGTTCACAAATCACACCCTGGTAACATGGACACAGCGTTGGGCTCATTCACTGTGTTTTTATGCATGTGAGAAACCTGATTATCCCCCTGCTGATGTTTCAATGTCGTGCAAAAAGTAAAACATGTGCCTCAGATTGAGGGATTGAGAGAAACCAGAAATTGTAAACACTTCGAAAAATAGCAGATTTAAATGGAGTTTGTTGTTAAAGATTTGTAAACTCAGGATTTACAGTATGTCCCAAAATTATAGCAGCACTTGTAAAAGTGTTATCAATTTGTTTTTCTCTCAGTGTCTTTTCTCTCACAGTTCTGCTTCTTGTTTCTTTGTGTGTTGTTCCTTCTGTTCCATGAATCAGCTTCACTCTCAGCAGACAATGTTTCTGATTCTCCAATGCGGACATTTCTGTGAGGATGCATGATGTGACTAAACACTCGGCCATTTGAAATAAAAAAATAAAACACACAGCCACATTCTTGGATCGTGTGTGGATCATAAGCCAGAAGCAGGAATAAGCTTCACAGGAAATGTCTAATCATTTGACACACAGTTGAGCCATTCAATACATGAAGCTGTGTGTGTGTGTGTGTGTGTGTGTGTGTGTGTATGTGTTTGTGTACTTGTGACAGAAAGAGAGAGATAAAGAAAGGACTTATCAATGTCTGTTTATGTGTGACTTCTGCGCATGTCTTGACATTAGGCAAGAACTTTAGGATAAGAGAACAAAACCAGAAACCAGAGCTCAGTCAGGTACAGTGAACAGGTCTTACCTGTAATAGAGGTCCCCTGACCAGAAATGATCCTGAATGCACTTGAGGAGTGTCAGGATGGTGGGTCAGCAAAGAATGCAGCCAATAAATGGATCTCCAGCAAAAAAACAAAACACAAAAGATTAGAGGCATAGCAGTCTAGCACCATCACTGTTGTAAAAGTTTACAGATGATCCATTTTGAGTATGAATACACAAATTCAATTAATTTTATACCGTCTTACACATTATATACAGTAGCATATGAGTTCCACATATTTATACTACATGATTTTAATATGACAGACAGAAGTGGTGGAAAAAGAACTCAGATCTTTTACTAGTAAAAATAGTAATGTCACTGTGTAGAAATACTCTGTTACGAGGAAAAGTCCTGCATTCAAAATTCCATTTACTTAAAATTGAACAAATGCTAGAGTTAAGTATGCACTCTGTTTTATTGAGAAAAATGAAAGCACAATGAGAGCAGACTTGCTAGCCAATAAGCTACAGAACAACAACCTTACTGACTTTTGGCAAGAGGTGAAAGTAATGAATACCAATAAAACATCCTTACCGGCTGATATTGAAGGTATTAGTAGCCCAGAAAAAATAGCTGAGCTTTGGCATGAGCACTACCATGACCTTTTTAATTGTGTTAAAAGTAACCCAGTTAGAATTAATCATGAACATTGATTTCTCAGCAGATATGATAGTTAAGGCAGCAGATATGTTCTGTCCTTTGCTTTCCATGTGCTGTAATGGTTGTCTTGTTCATGGTGTCCTGTCAAATTCTATTACGTATGTAATGTTACTGCCTGTGCTTAAAAACAAGGCTGGTAAGCTCAACAGTGTTGACAATTATCGACCTATTTCATTAGCCAGTATCTTGTCTAAAATACTGAAAAGAATACTGTTAACAAAGCTAGAAATGTATGTCCTTACATCTAACAATCAGGTTGGGTTCAAACGAAAGCATAGAACTGACCTGTATATATATATATATATATATATATATATATATATATATATATATATATATATATATATATATATATATATATATATATATATATATATATATATATATATGCTCTTAAAGAGGTTGTGTCCAGGTACACAGGCCTAAATTTATCTGTATTTCTATGTTTTATTGATGCATCAAAGGTATTTGATGAATTAATCATGGACGATTGTTTGTGAAATTGCTAGATGGAGGTGCCCCTACATTTTTAGTGAGAATTTTAGTGTTTTAGTATGCCCATCAAACATTTCAGGTTAAATGGGACAATGTTGGATCTGCTCCATTCTCTGTTAGTAATGGAGTGCGGCAAGAAGGTATTTTGGTTAAAAACAAGCTGTCTTGTGGGCAACACTATTGTTAATCATCTTATTTATGCAGATGATCTGGCCCTGCTCTGTACATATAGTTCTGGGCTGCAGCAGATAATAAAGGTGTTTTCTCAGAATGGCCTTGATTATGACATAAAGTATAATGCTAAGAAAAGCCACATAATGATAGTTAGAAGCAATGAAGACAGGAACTCAACTTTTCTGAACTTTTATTTGTCAGAGAGTCCTCTTGCTTTGTGTGAGGAAATAAATATTTAGGTCATGTCATATCCAATGACTGGATGGATGACAAAGACGTTTACAGTGATGTAGAATTTATTCTCAAGCTAACATGCTTATAAGGAGGCTTTCTATGTGCTCTGACTCTGTGACGTGCTCTTTGTTTAGAACCTACATTGCATCGCTATATACTGCTCAACTGTGGTTAAACTTTAAGCAAAAGAGTATGCAGAGGCTCAAGGTAGCATACAATGATGCAATGAGGCTGCTGCTTGGTGTCCCTAGGTGGCACAGTGCCAGTCAGCTGTTTGTGTCCATTAGACTGCCAACCTGTGAGGCACTGTTAAGACAACTGTTGTTTAGATGAGTGTGTCATCTGGACCAGTCAGAGAACCATATAATTGAAGCCCTTGTCAGTCCTCTGAAAAACTGTTATAGATACACTTCTAGATTAAGATGTATGTTTAAATCTCCTTTTTATACTGTTTATACTGTATGATGTGTAATATGGACCTGAAGCTTTATGACATACAAATTATACTTAGGTACAGTACTTGAGTAAATGTTATTTGTTACTTTGCACCAGTGATCTACAGCACATGAAAGTCATATCTGCATTTACAGTAAATACAAAAAAAATACAAAAAAAAGTACAGTTTTACCTTCACATTAATTAATAATTAACACATTTCAGTGGTATAACTTAAGAAAAAGCATGCTTGTTATAAATCATTCCCAGCTCATGCCTGTATTTAGTTATTGAGCAGTGTTTTGCAGTGTTGTGCATAGTTCATTCAAAACAATAAAATTACATTGTTAAAAAACATAATCATATGGCTTAACATTAGTGTACCCTGAATTTTGTTTGAGTGTGAGAAATGCTCTGTTACTGGAATCCTGCGGTGCAAGATATTCGGGATTTGATGCGCTCTCTGTCTAGGTTTTTTTAATTAGGTTTTATAATTATCTTTGTCATGGCAGGTCCTCACTGGTACTTTTTGACAATTCTATGCAACTCAGGAGTTTGACCCAATGAGCATTGGGAATACATAAACTTAGACTTGTGGGGCTTTCAGCTGAGAATATCTGGGAATCGTTATAAAATTTGTCTTTAGCTTTTTAACCAAATTACAAGTAATCCACACAACAAGTCACAACAGAGGCATCTGCAGAGAAATCCCCCTGGTTTCCTATCCAAACAGAGAGACAAGACAAAATGTACTGGTGTTGTATTACTAATCTTTTTTGAAAAATCCAACAAGACTAAGACAAAAATGTAGACAGACCCCTGTGCTCTCTTTTTATGTTAGGACATGAAAGATGTCCCAGGAACAACAACCAGCTGCCATAGAGATGTCGGCTAAAGACACTCAGATCTCTCACGTCACAGGAAAACCACTTCCATGGAAATGCAGCACAGCAAGCAGGGAACAATCTGATACTGTACAGTGTTTGTTGTGTCCCCGCAGGCCTCACACAGCCCACATACAACTCCAAAGCACGTCTCGCCGCATTTTGACTCTCTTAACACAACAAACCTTAACCTCAAATGCCACTGCCATGACAGTAAAGGTTCAGTTTCCAATTGAACTTTACTAGGGAATGCTTGATTCAAGGTACTCTGAACATTGCTGCCTGATGTGCTGGGTTAAGTAAAGTTGTATTCATGTACACTACTGTAGCAAAGGTTTAATAACAATGGTGCTATCCATTACAAAAGGCCAGTCTGTGGTACTTTTTGTTACACTTCAGTAAAATTTGATGAGAGGAAAGGAATTGGTTTGTGAGCGTGGTAATAGCAGCTCAGAAAATGCAGCAATTCATTTCAATTCATTTTTATTTATTGTGTCAAATCATCAAATTATCTCAGGACACTTTTCATATAGAGAAAGTCTGGTCACACTCAGAGACCCAACATTCTCCCACGAGCAAACAAAATCTTCCTTTTAACAGACAAAAACCTCACCTGGTTCCAAATGGGTGGCCTGCCTTTATTTGTTGGAGTAGTAGTAGTAGTAGTTTATTTGAACATGTAAAACATTTAAATAAACTATATATATACTTACATTCAGGCATACATATATATATATATATATATATATATATATATATATATATATATATATATATATATATATAATAAAATGACAGATAAATAAGGTCATGTAGGAGTGAGAGAGAGAGAAAGAGAGAGAAAGAGAAAGTAGCATTATAAAGATATATTATAAAGTAGCAATTTTGCTGTCAAAATGACGCCAACATAAATGGGAATCAATGATCAATGGTAGTGGAAGGTGATGGCTTGTTAGCCTCAGAATCTCCTCATAGGAGGTGTGCTTTCCAGATGCTTGCTTATCCCTTTGCATACAGATCAGGGAAGAGGAGGAGAGAGAAGCAGTGTATCATGGGAAGTTCCCCAGCAAATTAGACCAAAGGGGTAAGCGAGCACCCGGAAAGCATACCTCCTTTGGGGAGATTCTTAGGCTAACAAGCCATCACCTGCTATTAGCATTCCATTGACTCCCATTCGTTTTGACATCACTTCGACAGCAACTAACTTTACATCTGAAGACTTTATTTTTCCATTGTTTATATCTAAAGAAACACGACAATGTATAACAGGCTAAATTTTTTTGTGTCATAACCACTCAACTTTCTGTCACACAGTAAAGAAATTACCGTACAGTCAGGAAAAGCTCGCAGCTTACTAATGTTAACTGGCATTTTAGTTAGCAATAATTAGCCTGTGCCTATATTATCTCCTTATATGTACCTACGCTCTCCGTCTCTGAAAGATTCTTAATAATTGAGATTTCTCTTGGCACAGCTACCAGAACACTTTTTTCAGACATGTTGCCAAACTCAGTTTGAGTAACTCTTCTTTGTAACGTTTAGCCATCACCGGAAAAGTGCTTCTAATGGCGTTTTTCCATTAATGGTACCTGCCTGACTTGCCTCGCCTTGGCTCGACTCGACTGCGGTGCCCCGTCCTCCTTTTTCCATTGCAGATTAGTACCATCTCATGCGTGAGGCGAGCCGTGACTGGTTGTCACAGCAGGAAACTGCTGTGACCTGACACGACACACACACACAGAACGTCGAAGGTGTGTAGTTTTTGATTCTCGGTGTGTTGCCATAGCCAGAAGGTAAATTAGTTTGAATACGATAGCTTATTTTAACATTACAGCTGGCCAGGTGCAGGTCTCATCATGCGATCAACTCAAAAGACTCTGGCAGAGACTTTCTGTTTCAAATGGTCACTGGCTTTGTTTTTCTCTTAGGCTGAGGTGGAATATTTACAGCATGACTGTACTCCTGAAAGGTTCGCATGAACTGGGCTGAGATTTCTGTGAAATGCTTTTAGGGCTTTGTTGAGTGTAAGCTCCTAGGAATTTGGTCTTTTCTGGAGAGGGAAATGAGCCTCATATTAAAGTACAAATATAGCAGTGAGGTATATTACTTATCATTATTAATGGCTCAGTGCAGGGCTGAAATTATGTAAATAAATTTAAAGTAGTGTTATGTACATTAATGAAGGAAAGGAACAGTTCAGATGTGAACACTGATAGTCACTCCTCTTCAAAACAGCGAGGTCCTACAGGAGGAAATTGTTTAGTAACATACTTCGAGAAAATTAAAGCATGGATGGAACTAAAGCAAGCAATACGTGTTGAATATTTAAACTTTGCTGAATGCCATTTCCACAGTGGTGATGGTAAGTAAACATTGTTTAGAAAAATGAGCTCACAGGTCAGAAGAAGACAGGATGAACGCAGGCAGACTTATTTTCACTGGGCTGACTCATATGTTTAACATATGGAGATTTAGAAGATGTGGAAACTTGGATTTAACACACTGTCTCTCCCTCTTGATATATGTCTATTTAAAATAACCTTTCTCAGTGTAATGATAATTTTCTGCATTTATTACATGGCATTATACTTAAGCAATTATCATTATGGCAAAATACTGTTTCTGGTCTTGCCGCTGGTTTATGTTGTGGTGTTGGTGGTTGTTCCAGCTTGTTTACCAGTATGTCACAAGAATAAAGTGCACAGACTTCCTTTTTCTTAGACAAACAAAACCACATTTCACTGTGTATTTACCGCAATAACATTAATCAGCTCTGGAAATAGTTTACACAAAACACCAGCATGCATTGGGTGTCAGGTGTACTTAATAAATAGCTCCGTGAGGACACTGCTATTAAGGCTTCTAATGGGTCTGTGACCATAATTGGTAATTATTTATCGCAGTCTGAGGAAACGTCTTAACACGGTGAGATATTTCATAAAACCACAGAATGAATAAAGTTGATTATTAGTATCCTGCAGGTTGAGTCACAAAGTACACACAGTGACTGTAAGTAATGGATCACTGTTCCCATCATCTGCACACGCACGCGCACACACGCACGCACGCACGCACGCACGCACGCACGCACGCACGCACGCACGCACGCACGCACGCACGCACGCACGCACATCCTGGCTAAATATCTATCTTATCTAAAATCCTGCTATTATGTCAGTTTGTCTTTTTACCCAAATGAGTTCTCCATCTTTAGTCATCGTCAATATCCATGTGGAAGTGCAACTACAGAAATACTGGAACTGATGTAATAAATGCAAAAAATTGCTCAAATCAGGAAAAAATATTGCTACATAAATCCTTTGCAGTATATCCCGGCACAAAGATGCTAAAATGTACAGTACACTCTTGCAAAAGGCCTCCAACTAGAAATACACTTGCTCAATTTACATTGCAGAGGAAGTGCTGAAATGTGTATTACAGTAAATATGAAATAGTGAGTGTGATTGATTGCACATATGCAAACGTTAAACGATGTTGGCGCTGTATCTTGCCGACCAGCAGTGAAATGATCTCTGAGAAATGCGCAGCTGTAGTTGTGAGCTATTAGCTTACTGGGAACTTCCTTATATGTGATGCACACACATACAATGTTGCATGATGTTTGTGGTTGTGAGGTTTACTGTGCATTTTTGGAACGTTTTGACACCATATGCAGAGAAGGGAAGTGAGTTATTGTTTTCAGTAAATGTGATGAAAAATAGTTAAAATAATCTGTAATGGTCACTCAGTGTTTGTGGGACTGTAATTGACATTTAAAATAAAAAAAAGATATAATGAACATGTGCATCACTTCCACTCTGATGAAATGGAGTGATTTTGGCAGGTTTTTCTGAATGCTTTGGAGCAAGAAGTACTCAGATCATTTACTTATGTATTTACTACAGTATAAGGTAACATAAAATGTAATTATTTAAGGGAGTTCCTTTTTCGTACTTGAATGTACTTGAAACCTATACAGTATTTGAGTAAATACTGTAGGGTACCCCACCTGCTATTCTGTAAATTAATCAACCCTTTTGTCATCTGTAGTTTGTTGAAATGTAGGGGGGAAACAAATTTTTTTCTCATTTTACTCACTGTTGTTTTAGTAAATCAATGGAAAAAGAACACAATACAAGTCACAAAAAAGTACATTAGTTACAGATAAAGCCGTGAAACCTTTCTTGGCAATATGAAGGGTATCAGTATCAGTACAGCTGGTCTGACACACTTTGTATGAATAAGAAAATTACTACTATAGATAGAAGAATGGGAGGAGAAAAGGGAGGGGAGTTGCTTAGTAACAGTTCACGGAATTGATTGCGACCTCTGAGAAGTGTGACTCATCCTGTGGCGTGTCAGGAAACCCTTCAGATGTTGGTCACAACCTGTGTGCCTTGGCAAAATGTGAAAGATTTTATGCAAATCGAGCCTCCTAACCCCCCCCCCCCTCTCTCTTTCTCTCTCTCTCTCTCTCTCTCTGGTTCCCTTTTTTAAATTCATTCTCAAACTTACACCATCCATGTGTGGGCACAGCAGGCCCCACTTACAGCCCCACACTATCTGCTCTGTGTTTTGCCACAGCAGTTTTGCTTTACTCTAAATCCCATGCAGGAAAATGACACGTGTGTCAGTGGAAGTGGGAACACAGAAACAAACCTTCATGTCCCAAACTCAGCCTGAGTTACTGGTTGTGCGTTATTTACAACCAATGAGTAAACAGTCTTAATTAAGCAATTAAAAGAATATGCTCAACTGAAAAATGTGTTTGGAAAGAACAAATTAATCAGGAATAAGAACATGTAACTTCAGCCAACATCTGAATCACTCATCTGGAATGTATGTGTGTGTGCACAGCCAGTGTAATCAGAAGCTTTTACTAAGTTTCACAAGTTTTCATGTCCTTTATTGAAAATGAAGCAACTTGAAACATGTGGCTTTTTCCAATAAAACATTGGTGTTGACAGACAGAGAAACCTCCCTCGGGTTTCTCTCTCTTTCATGGTGTGTGCAAGGGAGCAGAAACCCCTCCCCCACCCCCTCTTACCCACAGCCTGATAGGAAGTGACACTGCTGAGACCCCTGTGTTTCAACTGTGGCGATGATAACACCCAGTGGCCCACTCTTGCCATATGATTAGTTTCCTCTAAACTCTATGTTTTTACCACAAGTGTATGAGTGTAGTGTTTAGTCGGATATAGATAGAAAATAGCATCCAGTCAGATCAAATGATTCCATGTCTTTGTTGTTGGGTGGGCAAAGTGGATATGAGTCCTCACAGTTTCTGTAAGAGTTACCAAATTTTTAGTTCAGTTAAAGTTAAGAGGTCTGACAGAACTCACCGTGAGGTAGTACTTAAAGCCCATCAAACAGAGTTTGAGCAGTTTTTTACTAAACTCTAGATCTTTCCATGATCCACTCATCTCATAGAAACATCTTTAATTTGCTCTATGCTTACAGTATCATCACGTTTCCGTCATTGTTTTGTAGGTTGGTAAGAGCACGTAATCCCAGGCTAGCATAGGTGTTTTATATATATTATTTAAAGCTATAGTGCATAGTTTCTGTCTCCCACATGAGTAATTCAAACTAATGACAAAAACACAACGCATCCACAAGGCGCACGAGTGATCAGATGACACCAGTTTCTATATTACTGGGTATACTGAGAAATACAGAGAGAGTTTTGTGGAGCTGATTGTCTTAATTAGCTTTGTATCAACTTAGTTGGCAATTGCTTGCATGAAACGGACATTCATTAATATAAAAAAATATACACACTAAAGCTGTAAGGCGAGACACTTCACCACGTCTGGCATAGTTTTACTCAATATGCCACTTCCTCATCCGTGTGTGTGTGTGTGTGTGTGTGGGGGGGGACGAACAGAGAACAGAGAAGAAGACAAAGGAGATGGCAAGAGAAAAAGAGAGAGCCATCTACAGCAAGATAAAATCTCACACTGCAAATTGTGTGAAGTGAGAGTGAAACCCATGAGCCTTGGACATCAAAGATGTGAATGTCAAAACCTTATGCTAATCTGACTCAGGTAAGCCATGTCAAACGAGCCCTCTCCCTGCTTCCTGGAAAAGTCTGTTGCAAAACTAAGAGGTTTTCTTAACACATCAAGACGACCAGAAAGCATACGCTTCCCATAAACCACTGGCTTGCAACATCACAAAACTACTTGGCTCTCACGAAAAGAAACAAGGCATGAGATGAAAATAATAATAAGAAAAAAGCAGCTTTTTACTGGGACAAGACTGTCTAATAAACCTATTTGAATAGATGAGAATTACTGTAGAATACTGCTTCCCCTGATCTGTCCTTCCTGGAAATCAAATGAGTTGCCTTATTTGGAAGCCAAATAACACAAGCGCCATTCAAATGTCCATTTATTCCAGTAATTCAGATATGACACAGGGAAATGTCTCATTACACTCAACGTCTTACTGCACATCACATTCAGGTTTCTGTATACATAATTTCCTGTCCTTCATCAGATTGGACTATAGAGTTTTATAGATTAACCTCTCTCCCTTTTTAGTTTATTTACAAGAATAAAACTATATACTCTCTATAATCAATACTTATTGTCATAGACACCCATACTTGTAAAGAATAAAATTAAAAGAAAAAAATCTATAATTTCCTGTCACATTTTATATTGACTCCTCATCACTCTCATAAAGTCACCTACTGGCTAGTTTTACTGTCCAGTAGCTCAGAGCAGCTGTGTGTTAAATGGAGTGTGTAAAAGGAGAATACAATATGTAAATGTTTAACAACTGGTACGCAAAAGTCAGTGAGCACCCATTTTGTCTCTGCATAAACACATTACAATTTTAAGCTTAGTAACACCACATCTGCAAGGCAACAGGCCATCTGTGTGAATGTGCTTGTGAAGCTTGTCTTTTGTTTCTACAGTCTGAGTCATTTTGACTTGAATTCATTATACAGTGCAGGTGTAGCTTATAGTTTGCCTTCTTACTGGGTTTTGAGAAATACTGCAATACTATCCAAATATTCTTGAATTCTTGACATTCAAAGACTGTTATTATCCATTTGTATGGGGGAAAAGTTATTATTTATCTTCGACAGCAGATAAGCCTCCTTTTCCACAGTGTCCCCTTCCCACATGAGCATTACACTCAAAACATTTCACATAGGGTGTATTCCCATGAAATCACCATTTCCCAAAAAGGATGAGAATTGCCAATGGCTTGCGAAATAAGGGAAATTAGGGAATGCAGGATGACACATCACGTATGTGACCAAACTGCAAATGTGTCTTACCATCAAAAGTAACTCCAGTTCCACATAATGCACACACAGAAAACATAAACAAATTTGTTTAAGGTAAATATGTGAAAAGGGGTCTGAAGTATGTCATATGATTTTCCATTAGCTACAAAGTATGAGGTCAGACACAAGCAGGACAGAATATACAAAAGCAGCTGCAGCACATTATGAAAATGTGGACTTTATCTTATAATAAGTCCTCTGCTGCTAATTTGTTTGCAAAAAGTCCAAGTATGCAACACTGCATGTGTATGCACGGAGTGCAGCTTGTGTCACATCTTCTGTTGAAGTAAAGTAGTCAGTACTGCTTACTTCAGTTTACTCTGTTATCGAGAATAAGTGTCTTATTACTTAGAAGTCACTGCTGTTATCAGTTCTCTTGAATTTCATTTGCCTGAGTTCACAAATAGTTTCTTCATGGTACTTTGGAATAATAACACAATAGGATAACCATTAATTGTGTGATAAGGAATTACACAAACCACTTCCTGTGGTGTCTGTGACGTGTCTGTTTTAATGTCTCTCATTGGAAGGCTTGTAAAAGCTTTACATTTTGGAAAACAGTTTCATATGTGATTGTGGGCTCCTTTATTTCTTTTTTTTCCGCACATGAACCACAAAAGGTCAGGTGTATGGAACCGCCTAAAATCAGGAAACAGATGCCACACATGGACAACTACCAGGTCAATGACACAAACTGTGTGACATTTAAAGTTACTGCAGTGTGTCAGGACAGCAAGAAGAGGGATATTCATGGATATCAACTTGCTGAAGAGCTATAAAAATAAAATGAGAATAGAAGAAGCAAACAGAGAAAGGGAGAGCCAGACGCATTGTGTTCGTAAGAGAAAACTTTATTCCATTCCAGGATCTAGTGGCACAATATGGAATTAGCAATAATAATTCCTGGCATGGCTCTCTGCCCCCTCCTATACACACACACACACACACGCACGCGCATGCGCACACACCGATAGCAATTTATCAATAGCAATTTATCATAATTTTTTTAGTTTTTATTTTGTCGCTAAATTTGATGATTTGTGATTCTCTTTTTCTTTATTTCTGTAAGAATGTTTGTTTTTTGTAAAAACTCTTCTTTGATTACTGCATAAATTCTACTTTTGAGTTTTACAGAAGACTGAGTCTGAGAAAATGACAATAAAAATAGAAACACAAAGACTGCAGTGTTATATACAAAGCCCATCAATGTGCTGCTGGTGATATGAAAGAGTAATTCAAATTATGCTTGTGTGTATGGTTTTGCAGCAAGAATTTAGTTTTTAGAAAGGAGTGTTAAGTTTTCATTGCAGTGTTTCATTTTGGCATAGATGTGAGCTGTTAATTTCAAAGTCCTATGTCTGATTGACTTGTGTGTAGAGTGTTGACACAATGAGCCAAATTCGGCAAAAAGTGTGTAAGCAATAGGCAAAAACTGTAAATCTATTGTTATTATTCTAGTTCTCATGGCTGTGTTTTCTGTTGTCCCCAACAATCATCCCCTTTCACTTACAGGTGTATGGTGTCTGTTTGTGGGCTGTTTGTGCAACCCCATTTCTGTCCCCCTGTCCCACCCGGTGACAAATCATAAATAAATAATTAAACAAACAAAGAGGTATAATAAAACTCTCTTTTTAAAAGTAAAATCTGTTTGACACAACAGTATTCATGTCCTCTACACTGTATACCAAGCTGGGAGGCAGGACAGTTTAAAAAAAAGAGAGAAAACAGACAAAAAAGAAAAACTGGCTGAACACAAGCAATTGCTCTCAGCCAAACCCTCCAGCAGGCTTTACAGGAAAGCCTGACCACACTGTTACTATGGCAACCAGGTGACATGTCAAGCAGTGCCTTTACTTGCTAAGCAAACAGAGCAGCCTAACAGGGTGTGGAGACCACATGCCTGACCCTAACCAGAGCAGATTGGCAGTGACGGCAGTCAACGCCCAGCGTTTGCCCATCCACCTTTTATTGAGTGATTCAAGCCTTTCCAGTCAAATACGCACAGATGCAGTCATGCACACATATGCCTATACAGCAAAACATGCACAGAAGCAGACATACAACTGACAGACAGGAGTCGAATTAGGGAACAATGGAGAGAAAACCTCCAGCTAGAGTAAATCAAGCTCATTGCTCTTTTTCAAAAGGAGTGAAGATCTGTCCCGTAGTTGGAATCCTAAAGAAACCATAAAGTCAGACGTGTGGTTCAGTGGACAGTAAATCAATTTTCCAATTATCAAATCAGTCAGTGTCTATTTTCTGGGCTCAAAGGTGGAGTTCTGGCAGATCTGTGCAAATTGATTTTACTTTTTCAGGACTGTTGGATAAGTGAGTTATACAAATATGTTTTTTACACTCACTGACATGACTACAGTCTTGCTTGAGATAGATAACCTGTCATGATGAACATTCTTTGGAGTTTTATCTATGTATCCCCACTAGCACCTGAACACACTAACCCAGAAGTGTTATTTATATCAACATGTATTTTCCACTGCATTGGAATAATATAAGGATAATAATGCTCACTGTGGCAGGAATCAAGCTCCATTGACTTTCAGACTGTGCCTTATTATATTTTAATAGAAAAGCAGATGTAGTTAAAATACTACATTTAAATGGAAAGAACACTACTGTATTATTCAGAGCCAGATAAAATGAAAAATGTAATAGCTGGATACTCTTTGAGCATATTTTTTAATCATTATGTGGGGATGCTGTGGATAGTGAAGAAAAAGCTACTGTTGCACGATGAATGTGCCGGACTACATTTGTCCTGCCTGGTGTCCACTGTGTGAAACACAAGCTCTTCTAGTCTGAGGTAATGCTATTGTGTGCAGACGGCTGCACAAGTGGATCAGATGACGGCAGGGAGAGAAGTTTTCATTTTTAATCACCTTACTGACACACATCATTACTCTCTCTTTGTCTCTCTCTTTCCATTTTCCAGTTTTCACCTTTCCTACAGCTGAAAATAGCAATAAAGTCCAATCAAACAATGTCCCAGGTCTATTGATTAAACTACTTTATTTTTTCAGAATGAGTTAAACCCTGAAGAAGAATGGTGTTTCAAAAATCTGTTTTGTCAGCCGTAAAATGTTTTAAGAAGAATGTTGTGCTGCAGCACAGAGTGGTCTGAACATTTATCATTAGTGAAGTTCACCAATGAGCAACTGAAAAATTGAGGATAGCTAATGCAGAACAGATGGATGAGAGATGTAAAACCAGCGACCATGGGCGTAAATCTCATCTACCTGCACTTACTGCTGGAATTGCACTTCTGGTTAGACCCAAACTGCATTTTGTTGCCTTGTACCTGTGTAATGACAAAGTTGAATCTAATCTATTTTTGACATGTATTGACATACTGTCCTATGACTTTTTGAGACTTTTTCTACATACTAAGACTATTCATAGCTTTTTCCAACATACTACACAAGACATTTTTCGACATACTAGACTACTAGACTATACTATGACTTTTTATGAAAAATGTTATTAGGTTTTGAACATACTATACTATGACTTTTTTTTCAACATAATATACTATGATTCGACCATATAATGACTTTCTTCAACATACTTTACTATGACTTTTTATGAGCTTTTTCAACAAACTATAATATGACTTTTTTCAACATAAGTCTGACTTTTTTAATCATTTGTTTTCGACATACATATATGACATACTGACATACTATATCATGACTTTTTAGGACATTTGTCGACTATGATTTGTTTTTAATTTTTTTAGGACTTTTTTGACATACAATACTTTTGTATGATTTTTTTTTTTTTTGTCATACCATACTATGAATTTCTTCAACATACTATACCATGTCTTTGTTTGAAATGCTATGACTTTTTTATGATTTTTTGTACATACTACAGTGACATTTTATTACTTTTTTGACATGCTTTACTATGACTTTCGACCCTATTACTTTTAATGACTTTTTTCAACATAAGTCTGACTTTTTTATGATTTTTACGTACTATACTTAGATTTCGACATAATGTACTATGACATTTTATGACATTTATCAACGTACTACACTATGACTTTTTTGAAATGTGTTGACATACTATGCAATGACTTTTTAAACACACTATACTAAGAATTTTCCCACCTGCCCGTCATACTATATAAAAGAAATTTTTTGCCATACTATACTATGACTTTTTATGACACTTTTCAAAAAACAATATCATGACTATCATTTCTGTCCTTGGTAATGTTAAACAAATACAACATGTGTGCACCTTTTCATTTTAAGGTCTAAAACCCAAAATGAAGAAGTAAAATATGCTACAAACAATGGTGAGAGTGGCAGATAAGATGGACCAGTGTGATACAATGCTAGTTGGCAGACCTGGTCATGGGTTCCAACCTGATAATGGTTTGTTTTGAAGGTTTCACATCCAAAATGAGGAAGTCTAATACACCAAGGGAACAGTTCAAAGTTGGTAGGTTTGTTCTAGACACATTTCTTTTTTTTACATGCTATACAAGGACTTTTTATGACTTTGTTCAACATGCTATATTATGACTATTGACATACTGTATTAGGACTTCTTTCGAAATATACTATACAAGCATTTTCTCAACATACTGTACGATTGTATGACTTTTTATGACATTTTTGTTGTGGGGAGTGAGGGTAGGACCCAAAAGCAGCACACAGAGAGGCAGGTAAGGGAAGGTACAAATGGGTTTATTTACACAGTCCAAAAACACAGGGAAGAGGCGACGTCCAAAAAACATGAAAATCCAAAACACAAAAAATCCAAAAACAGGTCCAGGGGAAGAAAACACAGGGAACAACTCACAGGGAAGATGAACACACTGAGTAGAGCTTGAAGACTCGACAAACAAACTGGAAGGATCTGACAAGCGACAAAGGAAACACAGGGGTTAAATACAAGAGGTAATGAGGTAATGGGGGACAGGTGAGACGTCAGGTGAATCACATTAGGGCGGGGCAGGACAATTGGACAAACAAAGCTAAACAAGACAAGACAAGACAAGACAGGAAACGAGACTACCAAAATAAAACAGGAAGCAGAACAAACATACACAGGAGGACACAAGACAGGACCAGGGTAAAAACTAAGGCCAAAACACAAAGAGACCAAGGAAAGGGAAAAAAATAAACCCCAACAAAAAAACCCAACCCACAACAATTTTTCGTTATACCATACTATGATTTTCTTCAACATACTATACTATGACTTTTTTGTACCTACTACAGTATAACTTTGTATGACTTTTTATGAGTTTTTGTACATACCACAGTATGACTTTTTGACACTCCATACTATGACTTGTAATATTACTTTTTCGACATGCTATACAATGACTTTTTTTTCGACATAATATACCATGACTTTTTAGGACTTCTTTTCAACATACAATACTAAGACTTTTGTTTGACTTTTTGTGATACCATACTATGAGTTTCTTCAACATACTATACTATGACTTTTTGACATGCTATAATATGACTTTTTATGATTTTTTTCTAACATACTATGGTATGACTTTGTTACAACTTTTTCGACATGCTATACAAAGACTTTTTTATGACTTTGTTCAACAAGCTATACTTTGACTTTTTTATGACATTTTTTGACATACTATACTCTGACTTTTTTATGACTTTTATTGACATACTATACTATGACTTTTTTTGTCTTACCATACTATGAATTTCTTCAACATACTATACTCTGACTTTTTTCGACATGTTATAATATGACTTTTTGTACATACTACAGTATGTTATTTTATGGCTTTGTTGACACGTTAAACTACGGCTTGTTATATTACTTTTTTGACATACTATACTATTACTTTTGCTTTACTTTTTTGTCATACCATACTATAACTTTTCATAATTTTTTAACATACTAGGGTATGACTTTGTTATAACTTTTCCGACATGCTATACTATGACTTTTTTATGACCTTTTTCAACAAACTATATGACTTTTTTGACCTAAATACTTTTTGCCTTTTTTTAACTGGGTTTTCATTATCCATTTGTAGAAGCCATCCTCTCTTTAACTTCAGCTTTTTCACAGATGGCATCAAGTTAGCGTCCAAAATTTGCTGAAATGTTATTGAATGCGTTTTTCCTTCTACTCGTGAAATGTTCCCTGTGCCACTGGCTGCAATACAACCCCAAACCTCATCGATCCACAGAACTTGTTTCCACAATGCATCAGGCTTGTCTACAACATCAAATCATTCAGCTTCAAGGTTCCCATGTAGCTCAGTGTTATAAATACTAGAAGATCTGTTTGAAGTGTGGAGGTTGTGGGTTCAAACTGAGTGGGAAGCATTTCATTTTAATGTGTAAAACCCAAAATGAAGAAGGAAAATATGCTAAAGACAATGATGAGAGTGGCAGATAAGATGGGCCAGTGGGATATAATGCTAGATTATAGCCTCCAGTGGTCATGGGTTCAAATCTCATAATGGTCTTTTTGTTTTGAGGTTTCATATTACAAATGAAGAATTCAAATACGCCAAGAGATTAGTTCAAAGTGTAACTTCATTGGTGGCTTATAAGGTTTGTTCTAGGAATACACATTTTTCAACACATTATTCTACTTTTGTCGACATGCTGTACCATGACTTTTATATGACTTTTTTTGGCATACTATACTATGTCTTTGTATTACTTTTTTGTCATGCCATATTATGAATTTCTTCAACATACTACACTATGACTTTGTTCAACATGCTATAACATGACTTTTTATTACTTTTTTGACATGCTATACTATGACTTGTGATATTACGTTTTTGACATGCTATACAAGACTTCTCTCGACATATATACAATGATTTTTTTAGACATATACTATGACTTTTCCAGGACTTTGTTTGACATACTATACTCTGACTTTTGTATGACTTCATCATACCATACTATGACTTTCTTCAACATACCATACTATGACTTTCTTCAACATACTATACTATGACTTTTTCGACATGCTATACTATGACGTTTTTGGACATGCTACATTATGACTATTTTGGACATAATATTGTATGGCATTTTTATAATTTTTTCAAAATACTATACTATGATTTTTTCAACATACTATGACTTTTGAATTACTTTTTTTGACAATCTATATTATGACTTTTTTCGACATACTATACTGTGACTTTTTGTGACTTTTTTTCGACATACTATACAAGACTCTTTTCAAAATACTATACTTTGACTGTTTTTGACATATTACACTATGTACACTATTTCGACATACTACATTATGACATTTTTTGACATACTATGGTATGACTTTTTATAACTTTTTTTGACATACTACACAAGACTTTTTTTGACATATTATACTAGGACTATTTTTCTACATACTATACTCTGCCTTATCAACATACTATACTGACATGTTTCAACACATTATGGCATGACTTTTTATGACTTTTTTTTGACATACTATACTATGACTTTTTATGACTTTTTTTTGGACAAATTATATACTATGACTTTTTATGACTTTTTTAAATAATAATAATAATAATAATAATAATAATAATAATAATAATAATAATAATAATAATAATAATAATAATAATAATGTATACTTTATTAATCCCACAAGGGGAAATTTCAATTTACACACATTATTACACACAGGCCTGAATTCCACACACATGCTCAGTACCTTTACATGCACTAATGGAGAGATGTCAGAGTGAGGGGGCTGCCCATGGAAACATCCTATACTATGACATTTTTTGACACACTTTACTATGACTTTTTTCAACATACTATGACTTTTTTTTTTATTACTTTTTTGACATACTATACTAGGCAAGGCAAGGCAAGGCAGCTTTATTTATATAGCACATTTCAGCAACAGGGCAATTCAAAGTGCTTTACACAGAAACAGTTAAAAGAAAATAAAACCGATAAAACACAGAAGAAACAGTTTAAAAAAAAAAAAAAATATATATATATATAAAAACAAATAAAACACAAGAATAAAAGTTACAGTGCAGTATAAAAGAAAGAAATGAACATAATTTAAAGAAAGGCAACATCGAAAAGAAAGGTCTTCAGCATTGATTTAAAAGAACTAAGAGTAGCAGCAGACCTGCAGGTTTCTGGGAGTTTATTCCAGATATGAGGAGCATAGAAACTGAACTATCACTTTTCATCACTTTTTTCAACATACTATACTATGATTATTTTAGCACTTTTTTTGACATACTATGCTGACTGTTTTCAAATACTCTTGTTTATTGCACAGCGGCTCAGTGGTTAGCAATGCTCCAACTACATCAGCAGGTAAGTAGTTTAGATGGTGACCCTTGTTTTGATACCCAGTCCAGGCTCTTCCTTTTTATGTGATGTTTTTTCAACTGTCTTTGACATACTATACTTTGAATTTGTATCACTTTTTTCAACATACTACACTAAAACTATTTTTGACATACTATACTATGGCTTTTTTGACAGATATCAAAATATTCAGATCTTTAAAGCCATTTGTACTTTTTTCTACCATTTATATGTACATATTGTTAGGTCTTTGGAAATTATAGTTTGGTCTAGACACACTTTATCTGTAAACTGTCCTGAGATAACTCTTTTTGTGATTTGAAAAAAAGAGTATAAATAAAATTTAATTGAACATACAGGTTTTGTGTTTAAGTTTAATTAGTGGAGAGATAACATTGTTTTAAAACCTTCTCTTTACCTTGCTCTCACGGCCACAATTTTGACTTCTCATACACCATTTATACGTTAAAACATATATATATCATTTAAGCAATATAACTTATACATTTGGCTTTGGAGCCTCCAAATGACAAGAGTCACAAGCATTCTTTCATTGACAGCCCTTGTTAAACATCCTCAACATTTCTGGACGAAAGCACCAGTTTTTTAAATCACTGATATGCCCACATGTTTTTGTTTTATCGACACAAATTATCTGTCAATACTTTCACAAATGCATTCAGGTGCTCTCGTTGAAGTCATTATATTGACAACACGTATTGTTTAAGCTTTTTTGAGGCTTCTTTGATGGGAAGTTTAGCAGGACTCTTTCAGTTAATCTCAGTAGCAGGCAGTTTAAAAACAAAGAGGTGTGATAATTAAACATCAGAGCCAGGGCATGGCTTGATTACAGCTTGAAGGACCAGCTGCTCTTCTCCTTCACCATGACATTCCATGTTTCTGTCTACTTGTAATCCAATCACTCAAGATTTTAATACCAGGACAAAACGGAGCCTCTCTCTCTCTACATATCTATATGTTAATATGTCTGTCTGCTGTAAAGAAATAGTGGCACAGATTAGCAAAACATTTGAACCCTGTAATTTCTTACTCTTTATTTAGCGTCCTCCATCACTTTCCCACTTTTTTTTTTTTTGCTTTTTATATGGCTGGGTTGGGAACCGGAGGGTCGCCGGTTCAAGTCCCCATGCGGACCAAGTCCCCATGCGGACCAAAGTACGGAGTGTGGATTGGTGGCTGGAGAGATGCCACTTCACCTCCTGGGCACTGCCAGGTGCTCTTGAGCAAGGCACCATACCCCCCCAACCGCTCAGGGCGCTGGTCCAGCTGGCAGCCAACTCACTCTGACATCTCTCCATTTGCGCATGAATAGGTCCTGAGCATGTGTATGTGTATTTCAGGCCTGTGTGTGATTACTAACAAAAAGTGTACACAGAGTGTAAATTGTAATTTCCCCACTGGGGATCAATAAATAGATTAAAATTAATTAATTAATTCAAGTATGTGTTTATTAGGAGTTTCATACAAACTTATTCATTACTCTTTCAGTTCATTCTTCATCCAAATTAAAACAGGTAATTTAGTTTAGCATCAGCTTTCATACCACAAACTTTCATACCATACTGGTATTATTCTGCTTTTTAAAGACAATTTAACTAAAACCATTTTAAAACCAGTTCCACTTTTCCCTACAACTTCACCTTCTTACACAGTTTAACCAGCAATTCAGTGTAGCAACAGCTTTTAAAAAAGAACTTAAAATATTCCACTTTTGTAATGTATATTGGCATTATTTGACATTTCAATGAAATTCATACTAATTAAAACCATTCCCACGTTTCCAACTATTGTCACTACTTCTTATACAATTATGCCAGCAATCCAGTGTAGCTTTATCAATTTAGCTTTTCAGCATTCACACGCACTTTCTGCAGGAAATGCATTTTCTATTTGAAATAAATATGCTTAATATGGGCTGAATACACTTGTCTTAAAGGCTTATTCAGAAAAATGTCATACATTGTGGAACCGACCTTTAAAGGGAGATTTTATCAACCCTGTTTAATTCGAGAAAATATACTGTACATTTGTGGCTGCAGTTTACAAAACCCATTTAACAATGTCATCATGGCCACACATGCCACATGACACATCATCAATGATTTGTTCAACTGTGTCCTCTTTCCTAGTAACCAGATAAGAACGATAGGTCTGGTCTTTGACCTGAAATATCAGCAGATGTCACGTTCCCATCTTTTCAGGATGAATTCAACAGAAGGTCATTGACTTCTGATAAAATAATGGGATATGTGAGAGTATGCATTAGCTTATTGGCTGGGTAGAAGTGTGAGTCAGTGAAGGATTGGTAGTTATGTGTTCATAGCCTGAGGTAACCTTTACCCATTAAACTCTCAATGGTTTGGCTACAACACTGTCAAAAAGACGGCCTCTATTCGTCTATCTTTGTTTTTGTTGTTGTTTTAATATTTCAGTGCCAACAAATGTTCCTCCAAAGACAGAGAGATTGTAAAAGGTCAGGCTTACTCTGTTTTCTAGAAGACAAATAAAGAGAAGAGAAAATAGAAATACGAGCAGAGTCAAAAATTGGACAGATGTGTGGAAACACAAACTTTAAACGCATTGGCGTGCATATTTCTTTACTCTAACACCTGGCTGCAGCCTGGAGTGCATTTGACCACCTCATCTAACTCAAATCCAAGCTCCTGTCTGTTTTCATTGGAAGATAGCAGAGACAGAGGGAAGGAGAGGTGCATAGAAGTTGGATGGTGTGTGGTGGGCAGGAGGGTTGGCAGGGATAGTAACAATGAGCTCATGTTGGCCCTTCCCATTTTGGCTTGACTTTTGCTTCATTCCTAAGGGGCACGCGGGAACGAGATTTACAGTGAGGGGTTTAGGGCCCCTTTGTTGAATTGCAGTGGTTAGGGATCTTGCATTGCTATTGGAGGGCACAGGCAAAGTGTATCAAGACAGTAAAAGGCGCGCAGTGACCATCCCACAGCGTTGATTATTTTGGAAGCAAGCATATGTCTACGGGAATTAACACACACATCTCAGCTGAGCCAAACTGAAGGAGCTCAATCCAAAAATGGTACTCAGCAGACGTAACAGTCAACAGATGTTAGATGTGTAAATAGAAACTATTTACTATATGAGTCCTATTTGGAAACACTGCATAATTGTTTGTTTGTTTACTGTATAAGTATATGACTCAGAGCAACTTTAAGAGGTAGAGGTTTTTCACCCCCAAAAACAACAAACAGACTACAATGTGGGCCATTGTTCTTCATCCACATAAAGAGATTAAAAATGGGTCCAAAAGGCATTACAAACACAAAGGAATTTTCATCCTGCAATACGTGGGCCTCGGCAGCTACCACATGAAAGTCCCTAGTCGACTTTAACTTTCTGCCTCTGCAGAAGAGGTTTGGAAAAAAACCCACACTTTTAAGACATTACATCCCTGTTCAAAAGTGACAGTTTTCATGGTAATGAAGTTTGCAAGTGTACAAAGAGGGTTCAAATTAGATGGTATACACTTTCAGATGTCCTCAGTTGCAGGCCTGCTGAATGCAGTGAGTTTGTTCTGAATGCACATGCAAAACTTAAGGAAGTTGTCATTATTTAGGCAAATAAAAAACTTATTCAAAGATAAGATGTGTTTGCATAGATTGTACTGCAGGAAACTAAACAGGATAGGGCACAAGGCTTTCCTGTAATAGAACAGAGTAAAACAATGGGAAGGAAACAATGCTAAGACACATACACACAGCCCGGCCTTACTGGAAGTATTATGACCTCTGAAGTGTGTGTCACCTCATGCCAACTAGAGATAATAGGGATTGGCAGGCAGACCAAAACAAACAATAACTTATAATGATAGATGCCTTAACAATACAGGGTGTGCTGTAATAAGGCACATCAAACAGACACTTTTCCTGTAATGTAGTAAGTCAGAATTCTTAATAGCGTAGCCATGCCTTTAATGTGCCTGCTTTCAGAGATGGGAAGTAACGAAGTACAAATACTTCTAAGTCCTCACTAACAAGTTTCAAATAATTTCACTGGCGTTACCGTTATTATTTTTGCATCATCAATACCATATTCAATCTAATTGGATGTAAATATACTGTACGTTGACGCACCACTAATACAACTTGACAGATTTGTCGGCATACTACGGGGGCCGACAGGGGCAAACGCCCTACATTTTAAGATAACACATGCAAATGGACAAAACACAAGCAAATTAGGAAAACAGCTTCATTAATTTGACAAAAACGTTTTGTGTTTAAATGTTCGGGTGGGATTTATTCAGTTTGATAAATCCCACGGTCTCTACTGGTTTACAGGGAGGGACTAGAAATCTTGTCTGTTGTTCTTCTTTTTTTATTTCAAGAGCAAATTGCTCCAGAAATGAATACAGATTTTATTACTTATTTTATTACTTATTTTGTTGGTAACCGTTGTCGTATAATCACAATATTACACTTGAGGAGGCCTACACTACAGTGATGCGCCTTTCGGACAAAATTAAACCCTTTCATGTAAAATGGCTTAAACAAACGTCGACATTAAACGCTGATGCAGTTTTAAATGTTTTTTTACCACGAGTTTACAGACACGTCTCTGCTGATTGAGTATCACCTGTGACCTGAGCTGAGACACACCCACCAAATGAGAGAAAACATAGCTCAAATAGAGACTTAATATCGTAATTGTCGCCATCCTAACTATGTGCCAATGTTAGCACATAGTTAGGATGGCGACATGATTGAAAATGAAGAAAACAGAGATTCCAGCAATTTGGCAGACAAGCAGCAAGACATTCCCAATCATCCTCGGCCTTATCTGATAGAGATGTTTGTGCTGCGTAACTCTTAAAATATGGGGAACTTCTTAATAAATGTCAGTTTAGTAATTCATATTTTATCCTTTATTTTCTTCATAAAAGCCATATTTGAGCCCACACACATGCATGTACATTAATTTAAATGTTAAGGGAAAGATTAAAAAAGAGAAACGGGATCTATGAATTCTCACAGAATCACAACTGAATTCATATGTTGCTACTCAGTCAGAAACTTATTAACCTGGAGTCCCAGTCTCTGTCACAATAATCATATAGCCTGTACTTTGTTACTTTTACTTGAGTAAATAAGTTAAATCAGTACTTCTACTTTTAACAGAGTATTTTTTAACACAAGTATCTGTACTTCTACTTGAGTATGGGAAGTGAGTACTTTTGCCATCTTTGCCTGCTTTCATTCAGCATGCTAAGTTTTTTAGTTTCAGCATATGTGAAAATGAGATGTAGTAAATGTACCTACAGTGATTAAAATGTACTTACTTACTTACTGTAATTTATATGTAAACTGTGTTACTGTAATAAAACAGTAGAAACATCCAAACAGTTAGACATAGTGTTACACCCCCAGTGTGTGACAGCATGATAAAGGTAAATATTTGAGACATACTTTTTTGGCCATGCTGTGCAGGGTGACATGTACAGAGGATGGGATAATGCTGACATCTGGTGGATCATGGGATACCACCAGTAACTTCAAGAGGAGGAGGTTGGATCAGTGTGACTGTTGCTTACATTTGTGCCCATCTGAATGATTAATTACTCACCTACAGGCTTGTTAAATGCATAATGAGTTCATGATATAAGTCTGCCCATTAGGGCACATTTACTACTGTTAATTCTAAATTAGGTTGTTTATGGTCTGCTGCTACAATTTGACATTTTATTACTACACTTGATATAGTCATATTTATTTATTTATTAACAAATGCATGATAGCAGCATGATCTTGTTTAAGCTAATGGGGGATCCAAATAAAAAAATTAAAAAGTACAAAGATTCAGGTGCGACATTTAAGAAATGAAAATTGTGCCAAACTTCTTTACAGCCATTCAATACAGACCAAAATCAAATTGTTGTTGCGAGACATGGTTTAATAGCAGCATCGACTGAAGTAATTGCTGTTTGTTTTAGGGGCTTCCAGGAATATTTCCACATTGGCTTTATATAAGCTTGAGTGGAGAATGTCATAAGGATTCAGGTGGTGTCTTGAATCAAATTAGGGGCCGTGCATGTCATGGTTTATTGGGTTATACCATGTCTCTGGGAGGCATGACGCCAGTACAGCTGCTGCAACCACCCTGCATGATATTTCCAGGCAGAAAGAAATCATGAAGCGTGTTTTTCACTGACAATTTACTCCAAGCCATGTTTGCATTGTTTTGTTGGCTTCATTTACCCTTTTTTGCTTCACATTGACTGTGGTCACTGGAAATATGGACACAATATGAAGGAACCTGCACTGTGGAGATAAGAACACTTATCCACATGAGTAATTTGTCATTTTCCTCTGAAACCCAATAAGGCAGAGAGTGGGCAGGAAAGAGGGTAACAAAGATAGAGGTAAAATAAAGCCATTCATGTGATGCTCTCCCTTCCCTGTCTCCATTTCTAAGTCAAGTTATCAAGTCAATGACGGATAATTCTGGTTGCTTTGCGGGTGAGGTAGGTTTGGTAAATGTCCAGGAGTGAGCTGAGTAAGACCTTCACTATGCGCTGCAGGGTCTTAGTGCAGCTCCCGTACCACACAGTGATGCAGCTGGACAGCTGGTCTCAATGGAGCCCTTATAGAAGGAACACATTATGGGTGAGGGGGCTCTCTCTGACTCAGAGAAGTGTTGAACGTTAGTGAAGACAGCTTTGGGCTCCGGACCTGCAGCTTTGCAGGTGTTGATCATAGAGAGAGTTCTCTTCACGCTGGCTGCAGTCAGGCACAGAGCCTGGTCGTGGGGAGAGGGGGTAGTTTTCTGTGGGGGCATGTTTTTTTGTGCTTTATACCTGGCAAAGAAGCTGTTTATGTCATTCAGCAGAGAGATGTTGCTGTCGCAGTTCTGTGGCGAGGGTTTGTAGTCCGTGATGGTCTGGATACCACGCTACAAGCTCTGTGTGTCTCTGCTGTCTTTAAAATTTCCGGTTATTTTTTTGGTGTAGCTGAATTTGGTTAACCTGATGCCACAAAACAGGTTGGCCCTTGCTGTTCTCAGGCCAGCTGCGTCCTCAGAGTTCCTGGCCCTCAAAAGCCCTTGGAACTTTCCTGTCAGCCATGGCTTCTGGTTAGCTCGTGTTGTGATGGTTCGGGTGGTGGTTATATCAGCAGTGCATTTGCTAATGCATGAAGTGACAGTATCCAAATACTCCTCTATGTCTACATGATTGTTATAGGTAACTGCCTGCTTAAACATATTCCAGTCAGTGCTGTCAAGGCAGTCCTGAAGTCCAGCAGATGTCCCCTCTGGCCCCACACACATACATACCTGCTTCAGAACTGGCTTGGTGTGTTTCACCTTTGGTCTGTATGTAGGTATAAATATAATAATGAATATTAGCATGACATTGATGTGGTCAGAGGTGGCGATGTGGGGGAGGGGGAAAGGCTTGTATGCACCTTTGTGTCCAGGGTGTTACTTTCTCTTGTAGGAAAGTTCACACGTTGATGGAAATGGGGGAGATTTGCATAGTTGAAGTCCCCAGCGATGATGAAAAATCTGTCTGGGTGGACGGTCTGTTCAGTTCAGTGATGGGGGGGAATATAAACAGCTACAAAGAGAATCACTGTTATTTATCTCGGCTGATAGAAAGGATGGCATCTTCTCTTGGGTCTTAGCTTTTGTCATCTGTTTTTAAAGCCTTTCGATCCAAGTCACATCAACAGTCTTAATCAGCAAAGTGCCAAGTCAAGATGCAATTCATTCAGGTTTCTAAATGATGACCATCACAATTATGAAGTATTTAACCCTTAACCTTTCAAAACAGTTTGAGCATATTTTAGCTTCAAACTAGTTGTTTTCAATGCATTTTAATGTAACTTTATGTACTATTATTAAATTAAGATGTGGACCTGCTGTATACGATATATATATATATATATATATATATATATATATATATATATATATATATATATATATATATATATATATATATATATATATACTCTCAGGAGAAAGTTGGGCAATAATACTACGGCACAATACTATTGGTAAACATTCCAAATGAGTAATTTTAAGTACATCTACACAGAGAAAACTGCTGTTTCTGTTCATTTTTGGCAGAAAAAATGGTTGTATATGCATAAAAAATAAAAAAACACTACAAACAATACCATGCACAAAATCCAGACCTGCATGAATATCAATGATTGTAATCAGTTACATGTAGTACCAGGTAAATGTATGCTGTACTATAATAAGTTGTGTGGTTGCAGTTAGGCAAGTTATTACACTCATCAAAACATTCTGAACATAGGAAATAAATAAAATATACAATTAGCTCATATGGAATCTGAGTGTCATTATGTAATTGTTATTGCTTTAACCTTTTACTGGACAAAATGGATTAAATCTATTGTTTCAAAACCTTATATTAACCACATGCATCAAGTGGAGTCCAAGTTTTAGGTCTCAAATCTTATCAGTCCACTCTTCTCAGCATTTCCACTCTATGTTGTATTTATGCATACCTGTTTGTGTGTTGCATGATTTACACATTTATCCTTGTGTGAGCAATACTCCTATTACATTACTCACCTGAATGGCCCATATACACATCACAGGAAACAAATAATTATGATACCCATGGCATCTTCAATTTCTAAAATGATCCCATTAGTATCCTGGCTCGCTTGAGGGACAGTTGTAATTACCTTTTCATGTGGTTGTAAGAGAAAACACATCTCATTCACGTTCCTCCAAGAAATGAGTCCCTCCTCTTCTTTAAAAACCACTCAATGCTGAGACACCCCTCAATTGCGGAGCTAAAATGAGGAAATGTGATGTGCTGAAGTGTCCAAAGAGGTTACAAATTTAAGTTGCTACCACAACAAGGAAGAAGGATGGTCTAAAACATATACTGTGTATATACAGCATACATCTGAGAGATATACTGGATTTCTATATGATGTACAGTAGTTCTACTTTACTACACTAGTCTACACCTCTTCAGGGTTTGGTTATTTTTCTTTAATTTCCACCAAAGCATACACCACAGTGACCTGCATCTGTTTTAGAGCCTTTCCTTTGTAATAGTCTTAGTTTAGGATTACACATACAAAATGATCGTATCCCTGCAATCTCAGCCACCTTGAATGTAGCAGCTAGATATCTGTTGTTGTGTTTTAAGTGAAATCGAAAAAAAAAAAACATAGTCAATGTTAACAGCTGGTAAAACATGACATCAAATGATAAAAACCTTGTTGAGTTCAAATTGAAATGGCCCAATTCATTTAAAAACCTCCTTTAAGAATAATTATTTTTTATTGGGCTGTTCTGTGCTTTCATTTAAGGCAACTCTGTCAATACATGGCACTCAACAAGGGCAAAATTGACTGTCTTACATTCATTGAGAAAGATTGTTGCCCTCAACGCAGTAATACATTGACTTTTCTGTAACGTCTGAGTGGCTGTTGAAAGATAGCACTGACTTGATCACAATGACTGCAGGTACACACTTGTTTCATACAGTAAAATCAACAGAGGAAGCTGTTTTGTTCATGCTTTACAGATTACACCGCTGATGTTATCACTGAGATAATCACTTCAGAAAATAACATTGTTTTCAACCCTCACCTAAGGTAACTTTCTTTTGTAAAATATATGTTGTACTGCATGTTGTATGTCCATATGTAATAGACATATGAACACATTAGGGTCCAGTTAACTATATGAGCTTCCACAATGTGTCTAAGAATATGTACTGTAATATATTATGTCAATCCTGTGATGGCAACAAATGGAGAAAAAGCTACAGTATATTGCTGATAGAGGTGTATTGAGTCTAGCATTTAACAATGATTTTAACGTGTTGAGCAATGACACAGAGAAGCTGAAAACTAAATTAAGCTTGGTATCATGGACAGTTCAAAAGGTTTTTTTACATGGGCAAAAGTCTAAGACTAATGACAAAGACGAAGTTCACAAAGAGTGATTGCATGTTTGGGAGTTTTAAAAAGCAGCCCAAGAAAAGGTTTTGAGTGAGTTATGATATCAGTCTGGTTCTTTTAAGAAATGGATGTAGTTAGCCGATAAGGCCAGTCCTGACACGTCATATGAGGGGGCTTGTTTGTGGTGCTAATTTGACCCAGCCATTGCAGACTTGTTTATTTTTTTATTTTTTTTATCTTGAACCATCAGCAATGTTGCAAGACAAAACTAAAAAATTAAAACCACAAAATAAAACACAAACAATCAGAAAACAGAGAACATAAAAGGATTAGTTCAAGAAGGAGCAGGTGGAAGCAAATAGCTTATTGGGTCCTGCCTCTATTTCAAAAAATCATATAACTACAAAGTAAGTAGATATGCAAATACAGCATACAATTTTTCAACAATCCAACAATATACAACAATACCTTTGCATTACAATTCCATTTCCATGTTTCGGTCTATTCTTTTCTGTATTGGTCCAGTAATGATTTCTTTAATCTATTTTTGAACTGAATGAGCCATGGCTCTGTTTGATGTCATTGTTCAGTCCATTCCTGTGCTGTGTTTTGTTGTTCAACACGCCCAGGTTATTCTAGCAGCAGAAAGTAATTTTGATGAAATCTGTGAGCCTAGAGGACGGCCAAGTCAAAATTACTGCACTCTATCAAGGACAGGGGCACAAACCAAAGAGTAATGGCACCAAGTTTGGTGTTCGTCTGCCAGAGCGGATTGAATTATGTTCCATAAAAGTTTAATGGGATTTCAGCAGGCCTGATATATTGAAGGAGGGCTGCAAGATTGAGCTGCTGCTTTGGTCCTTCCTAAGCTTTCTGCTCTCTGTACCATCTGAGACTGGATTGCTGGGCAGGATGCTGCCAAACAGCTGAGTGGACACAATGTTTCTAGGTTTGGACTTTGATTCACTGACTGAGGCATGTTAAATCACATTACTAATGTGTGTGTTTAGTGAAGGTCCACATCTTACTAGGGTCAAAAATCCCACTTAAAACACAGTCAGTCGAAAGTTCACCTCACATTTTGGCCTCTAAACATTTCTGTGTTTAATTAGCTTGTTTATTTCACTAAGCCAATTCATGATCCACTTTTCCTCATATTCGACAGGCAGTTTATTGATACAAAAACATCCAATAAGTTGAGATTTCTTGGAAGTAGGGCCTACTGAAGATCTGCAGTTGTGACAAAGCTGTCACTAAACACACAAAAAAGAAGTAGGTCTCATGAAAATTGCTGAGTAGATGAACAAGTTCTCCTTGTATGCTACACGCTACATACACTATTATCTTTGTGCGAATGCATATTAATAACAACCAGTGGTAAAGACTGCATGTCAACAATGTTCATGGATGCTAAAGGCTGCTATGGTATTTGAGGATGATTATTGTGGAGTTTTCTTATTGTTTTCTGTTTTTTAGTACATGCCATACCCCTCACATTTCTTTTATAGAAAACACTGTTGCGACATTTTGGTCAGACATTTCTGAATTCTTCTCAGACTGTCTTTGACAATTCTTTACACAACTGCTTGCCTGTCTGGCCTGACTTCTGAAGTGCCTCATTTACATCCAGACGCAGCCAGTCCCAATTTACCCTGAGGCACTGTGGCTAGGTAATCTGGCAGACTTGTTGTTTAAGAATTGTATTGTAAACCGGACAGGTAAAACAAATATACAGAGCATGATGTTTTAGATATTGTCGCACAACAAAAAATCTTCAGAGCATAATGCACAATTTGATTACAGTGTCACAGACATTTAAAAAAATTTGATCAATGCATCCTTTTTCTGTTGCCTATTTACATACAGCTGGAGTTATGTTTCATTGCTTTTTTGTCTCAGTTAACAATAAAAAGGGAACACCACAATACATTTTACAGCAATGCAAAGTGCTAAATGTTGTATTTGTGGTTTTTACTTCCAAGCAGAAGAGAAAAGTCTCATTCCTAAGTGGACAACACAGACAGAATATTTCAATATCAAGCCGTTGCAAAAGCATACTACTACTGCAAAGCATGTAGCAACAAATGCAGCTGTACTGCTGAAAACACTTTGCAAGATCCCCAAGAATGCACTGATCTTCAGCCCCGTTTCCATGATTCATGCACTTACCAGTAGGATGGGTATAGGAAGTTTGTAAGCAGGAGGCTCAAACTAACATTTTCTCTTTAAGTCAAAAGCCAACATTGTCTTAACTTGTACATCAGCCAAAGGCTAATTTTCTCTAACACATCAATGCAGCAACTTGTCCATCATGAAATTCTAGAAACTGAACCAGTTGTGACTGTGTGCTATCTGCTGCAGAATCACTTGAATGAAACCTCTTGATCCACTGATATGAACCATATTTAACTGCAGTGTACAGTGTGTAGAGGAGGTGCAGAACTCCTCCTCAAAAGATCTATATAGCACGCCTCAAAAAGATAATGATCCCATACAACTTCAATTCTTGTTTTGCCTGTGTTCAAATTGCAGGGCGGGGAATTTGCATTTGTATCATAGATTAAGCTGTTTTAAGATTTCAAGACATGTCTCACAGAAAACCTACTACTGAATCAACTCGTCCAGAATACGTTATTAGCTACACCTACATAGCTTTTGGGTGAAATATGGCAACAAAAAGCTACATTTACTGAAAAACACATTCAAAGACAAATCAATTACTGTATATATCTACAGTAATTATTACTTATTGGGCATCATAAAACAATAATTCATAACATGGCGATGGCTACGCCAGAGTCATAGCGTCCTTTCATTTGACTTATTCTGGCAGCTAGCATAAGCAGCAGGCCAGTGGCCAACTCCATGCTGTAGGAGAGCCAGGCTGCGGTTAAGGACCAGCCGAAGGACACATCCACACGGGCAAGGTTCTCTGGAGACACAATACGCTGGAACTCCACCATGGCCAGGTTTGAGTATTTGATGTAGATGCTCACCCCCGACAAGGTAAAAAGACCTGTTATAGTGCACAGAAACAAACAGATGATACCATTGGGAAGAAAAAAAATCCTCCTGCTTTAAAGACATTCTCTTGTGCCTGTTACATGGAAATGGATCCACCTTGAGGAATTGTAATGAGATTTCTAGGCATGAGACCCTTGCACCAGTTTTTACAATTAATCATTAAGGTGAATCAGAATCAGAATCAGCTTTATTCGCCAGGTATGAGGACACATACAAGGAATTTGACTTAGGTTGGAGCAAGCCTCCGGGCGGCAGCTATGGAACAGTGCCACCACATCATAGTATACATAACATTACAGCACAACATAATGCACAAGACAAAACACAGTTAATGTGGTCACAGGTGGTTTGTGATGGGAGGAAAACACAAGAAACCGAGGCAGTCAGACGGATGTGGTGCAGGATCGGATTGTGTAAGATAATAGTGAATGTGTCAGACTGACAGCTCAGTTCATTCGGCGTGGCCGCCAGTGCGAAGTCCAGCTGCAATGGAAAACAGTTGACAATTTCAGTCTAATTTAGGTTGACTCAGTGGAATTTGTTTGAATCAATGTTCATCAATGCTACCGACCTCAGCGTCATACGAGAGTCCAGTTAATGAAGTGATTTTGCCAGTCCGTCTACCTTCTCTCCCAGGCCGGTGGTTACCCGAAGCAACTCCACCAACTGAGCCCTGATGATATCAATCCCCCTCTGCGTTTCTTCAGACCGGTCTGAGATGTTACAAGACAGTTTACTGGTCTGGTCAGCCCTCAGATGTAAAACCTTCATCCTCTCAATCACTCCATGTAAGCACTCCTTATGTTCCCCAGACAGCTTGTGGGTAAATTTGCTGGCGGCTGTCTTACCAATTTTCCGATAGGTCAGGGAGACTCCAAGTCCGATGATCAGGAGCCCCACCAACAGAATTCCAATTATCCAAATATCTTCTACGTCTTCCACAGTTAGAACGTCCAGGCAGACCGCTTGCCAATTCCCCCAGGAATCGCGAGCGTAGCCTGCAGGGAATGTTCCACTGGGGCAGTACGGCTCCCCCGGTGAAGCATGTTTGTGTGAAACAATCTTGTCAATAGCGCTGAGTGACCAGTTAATCAATTCAAGTCAAATGTTCCAGGAAAGCAGCAGGCAGGAGACGAGAGAAAGGAGAAAAAGTTCCACACAACAAGGTAGACAGACTAAAATAGGAGCCAAGCTAAGAGGGGAGAGAAGGAAAAACATGACTGCTCTCGCCAGAAGCAGGAAGAAGAAGTGATAATGCACAATTAAAAAATAATTCTTTTCCAACATTATTGTCTTTGCTTAACTCAAAGGATTGTATTAGATAATATAGACTAAAGCCATACATAGAAAACCATTTGTAAAATCTAAAAGCATTAAAGAATTTAAAAGCCATTTCACACAAAAACAATTATCTCATGCTAATTGTGCCATGGGCAGCCCCCTCACTCTGACATCTCTCCATTAGTGCATGTATAGGTACTGAGCAAGTGTGTGTAATTCAGGCCTGAGTGTAATAACAACAGAGTGTAAATTGTAATTTCCCCTTGAGGGATTAATAAAGTATACATTATTATTAAAATTATTTTAAATTAAATTTGAACATATACTCTGAACCTGTAATATAGGTTTGACGGTTCTATTAGGTTTCTTCTTTGATTCCCAAACAGACTTAAAGTAAAGTCTTTAAAATTACTGCAGAGGTGTGCTGAAAAAAACAACATACGACTAAATGTCAACCCCAACACCACTACGTGCACAATTAAGACTGACTTTTAGTGTAGCAACATGGAAGGAACCACAATACACTAAACAATCACCTGCTGCAATTAACCAGTAATTGATTTGAAATCAGAACTGTGGACTTCTCTTCATGTCTATTATGTAGTGTGGCTATTTGGCAGGCAATCAATTAGTATGAGGGCGAGAGAGAGAGAGAGAGAGAAAGAAAGAAAGAAAGGTTAGCAAGTACAAATGTCATACACAGTGCTATGGGAGGTAAAATGGGTTCTGCCTTTCAAAGAGGGCAAGCAAATCATTTGCTGCATTTCCACTTGGTATTAAAATCCAATGTGAGTGATTCAATCACAAGTGGACAGCTCTAACAACATGTGTTCCCAGCCGCTGCTTTGACAAATCTGACTTGCTGGCGTTTAAATAGCAAAAGAGGAAGTAACGATATAAGAACATGAATGTCTGTAGTAATATCCCACATATTTGTGAAATCTGGGACATTTTATGAAACTAAACAAGGGGTTGTTACAGTGAGGAAAATAAGTATTTGAACACCCTGCTATTTTGCAAGTTCTCCCACTTAGAAATCATGGAGGGTCTGAAATTATCATCGTAGGTGCATGTCCACTGTGAGAGACATAATCTAAAAAAAAAAATCCAGAAATCACAATGTATGATTTTTTAACTATTTATTTGTATGATACAGCTGCAAATAAGTATTTGAACACCTGTCTATCAGCTACAATTCTGACCCTCAAAGACCTGTTAGTCTGCCTTCAAAATGTCCACCTCCACTCCATTTATTATCCTAAATTAGATGCACCTGTTTGAGGTCGTTAGCTGCATAAAGACACCTGTCCACCCCATACAATCAGTAAGAATCCAACTACTACCATGGCCAAGACCAAAGAGCTGTCCAAAGACACTAGAGACTAAATTGTACACCTTCACAAGGCTGGAAAGGGCTACGGGAAAATGTCCAAGCAGCTTGGGTAAAAAAGGTCCACTGTTGGAGCAATCATTAGAAAATGGAAGAAGCTAAACATGACTGTCAATCTCCCTCGGACTGGGGCTCCATGCAAGATCTCACCTCGGGGGGTCTCAATGATCCTAAGAAAGGTGAGAAATCAGCCCAGAACTACACGGGAGGAGCTGGTCAGGGGAGTCTTTCTGCACATGGGACAGGGCGACTGCACTGTATTAAGGAGAGGATGACCGGGGCCATGTATTGCGTGATTTTGGGGAACAACCTCCTTCCCTCAGTTAGAGCAGTGAAAATGGATCAAGGCTGGGTCTTCCAAAAGGACAATGACCCAAAGCACACAGCCAGGATAACCAAGGAGGGGCTCTGTAAGAAGCAGATCAAGGTTCTGGCGTGGCCTAGCCAGTCTCCAGACCTAAACCCAATAGAGAATCTTTGGAGGGAGCTCAAACTCTGTGTTTCTCAGCGACAGCCCAGAAACCTGACTGATCTAGAGAAGATCTGTGTGGAGGAGTGGGCCAAAATCCCTTCTGCAGTGTGTCAAACCTGGTGAAAAACTACAGGAAACGTTTGACCTCTGGAACTGCAAACAAAGGCTACTGTACCAAATATTAACATTGATTTCCTCAGGTGTTCAAATACTTATTTGCAGCTGTATCATACAAATAAATAGTTAAAAAAATCATACATTGTGATTTCTGGATTTTTTTTTTTTTTTTTTTTTTAAAGATTATGTGGACAGTGGACATGCACCTACGATGACAATTTCAGACCCCTCCATGATTTCTAAGTGGGAGAACTTTCAAAATAGCAGGGTGTTCAAATACTTATTTTCCTCACTGTATATACCAGCGGGTGCCTTTTCCAGGACAGCCGGGGATATGAAAAGAGCAGGCAGCACTGGGACAAAAACCGTGAGACAGAGTTTTCACCTTTAGTTCTTCTCTACAGTTGATCCATTTTGTGTGTAGTCATCTGTGTACAGTATGACTTCCCTTGCACTTTATGTGAGGTCTGAGCTCTTTTTGCATATACCACACTAAGGATTTGTTAATTGTGCTTTGAATACTAATTTTAACGTTTTAAAATGTGAAGGTAGCTTTTTAAAACAACCTCAAGTGGAAGAGCTGCAGAATCAGACCTGAGGCCAGGATAATCAGCAGTGCTGTACATGTACAAGTGTTCAGAGTGGAATTTCAAAGACATATTGACACATGGCTCAACATTAAACTTGTGTTTGGATATAGGCTACCATCTGTCATACTAAAATTTCAAACTGAGAAATAGGTCACTTTTGGGTTTGAGTTAGCTAGTGTCTAAAGGGGCGTTTTCTTCTTCGCTAAAGTAGATTGAAGCACAAGGTTTTTAGCGAGTTTGCTTATCTGCACCTGTTCAGAGCTAACTGAACATCCCTTCTTCTACTTTGTGTGCTTCTCTTTGAATGGTATCCATTGCTGGTTCAACTCCAATTTGTAATTGTTCATTTTCAGCCATCTACAGTGGTGTGAAAAAGTGTTTGCCCCCTTCCTCATTTCCTGTTCCTTTGCATGTTTGTCACACTTAAGTGTTTCGGAACATCAAACCAATTTAAACAATAGTCAAGGACAACACAAGTAAACACAAAATGCAATTTGTAAATGAAGGTGTTTATTATTAAAGGTGAAAAAAAATCCAAACCATCAAGGCCCTGTGTGAAAAAGTGATTGCCCCCTAAACCTAATAACTGGTTGGGCCACCCTTAGCAGCAACAACTGCAACCAAGCGTTTGCGATAATGTGCAATGAGGCTTTTACAGCGTCCTGGAGGAATTTTGGCCCACTCATCTTTGCAGAATTGTCCTAATTCAGTTACATTAGAAGCATGAACAGCCTTTTAAGGTCATACCACAACATCTCAATAGGATTCAGGTCAGGACTTTGGCTAGGCCACTCCAAAGTCTTCATTTTGTTTTTCTTCAGCCATTCGGTGGTGGACTTGCTGGTGTGTTTAGGATCATTGTCCTGCTGCAGAACCCAAGTTCGTTTCAGCTTGAGTACACAAACAGATGGTCGGACATTCTCCTTCAGGATCTCTTGGTAGACAGCAGAATTCATAGTTCCTTTTATCACGGCAAGTCTTCCAGGTCCTGAAGCAGCAAAACAGCCCCAGACCATCACACTACCACCACCATATTTTACTGTTGGTATAATGTTCTTTTTATGAAATGCAGTGTTCCTTCTACGCCAGATATACTTGGACACACACCTTCCAAAGAGTTCCACTTTTGTCTCATCGGTCCACAGAATGTTGTCCCAAAAGTCTTGGGGATCATCAAGATGTGTTGTGGAGAAATTGAGACGAGCTTTGATGTTCTTTTTGCTCAGCAGTGGTTTTCTCCTTGGAACTCTGCCATGCAGGCCATTTTTGCCCAGTCTTTTCCTGATGGTGGAGGCATGAACGCTGACCTTAACTGAGGCAAGTGAGGCCTGCAGTTCTTTGGACGTTGTTGTGGGGTCTTTTGTGACCTCTTGGATGAGTCGTCGCTGCGCTCTTGGGGTAATTTTGGGCGGCCGGCCACTCCTGGGAAGGTTCACCACTGTTCCATGTCTTCGCCATTTGTGGATAATGGCTCTCACTGTGGTTCGCTGGATTCCCAAAGCTTTGGAAATGGCTTTATAACCCTTTCCAGACTGATAGATCTCAATTACTTTCTTTCTCAATTGTTCCTGAATTTCTTTGGGTCTCGGCATGATGTGTAGCTTTTAAGGATCTTCTGGTGGACCTTACTGTGTCAAGCAGCTCCTATTTAAGTGATGCCTTGATTGTGAACAGGTGTGGCAATAATCAGGCCTGGGTGTGGCTAGATGAACTCAGGTGTGGACAACCACAGTTATAGTATGTTTTAACAAGGGGGCAATCACTTTTTCACACAGGGCCATGATGGTTTGGATTTTTTCACCTTTAATAATAAACACCTTCATTTACAAATGCATTTTGTGTTTACTTGTGTTGTCCTTGACTATTGTTTAAATTGGTTTGATGTTCCGAAACACTTAAGTGTGACAAACATGCAAAGGAACAGGAAATGAGGAAGGGGGCAAACACTTTTTCACACCACTGTAGCTGTCCCAGTCCGGTTTTGCCTCAAGTAGATACCTCTGCAGATGGTAGCTAGCTGTCAGCTGCCCACAGCCAGTCCTCCGTGCCTCGTGCACCCCGTTGCCATGATAAGGACCATCTTCTCCCTGTGCCTAACAGTTTTCCATCTCTGCGTTTGGCAAACGGCTAGCTCCAGGCTAGCACTTTCGGCGACCGGTGTTATACCCCTACTGGTTTCCACACCAACTGGTTTCCCTATGTTGTGTTCACCTAACAACTGCCATTGTGGCCTGCCTCTGTCACCAGAATCGTCACAGAATCACAAACATATTCCTGCCGATGTTTGTTTAAGTAAGCACCACATCACAGCAACCTACGAAAAATAAAAGGTGTAAAAACAATATAATCATTCAGGTTCGGATTGTGCGGTTTATTCTCTACATGCTCCCCCTTGGCCATGTCATCAGCTGGCATGGAATCTCATTCCACTGCTATACTGATGACACTCTAGCTCAGGAAAAACCCAACCCCCTTTTCTGCCCTGCCATCATCCACTCTGACCACCTGCCTGCCCCACGCAGCTAAACAGCTAAACAGCTCCAAGACTGAAGCCATCTTAGTCTTAGGTTTGGTCATCTGACATTACCAGCATCATCCTCTCTGGCCAAAATATTCCACTTTCAACATCAGCCACTAACCAGCTGGTGCCTGCAATGAGTGTGTGGGTGTGTGTGAGCTTGAGAGAGACATCAGGTTCAAACAGGCGTATTATATGCTTGTTTTAACATAATAGGTTATAAGTGGTGAAAGTTAGTATGGCACAAGAGTTGCAATGTTCCTGTAGGCTATCCACATGTGCTTGTTAACTTTTGTTAGCTCTTTTGCGCATGCGGTAGTGATGGCCAAATGGAGCTTTGTGAACCAGTGTCTTTATTTTCTGAGCCATCTAGTGGGCACTGAACATAAAGATACTGGTTCACGAAGGTTCATTAGGCCAAAGCATGCGGGTCAAAAAGTAAATAAGATTTAAATTTCAATAATATTGAACGTGTTGCATGTCGAAACTGCACCAACACTGAGACACCGCATCATTTGGTACCCAGTGAAACACCCGCCAAGTGTGTAGTAGCTCAGATGAACAGTTCTCTCCCTATTTAAAAGACAACGCACGCACGCACGCACACACACACACACACACACACAGGCCTTGATTTTAGACAATACTTAAGAAAAGGCAGGTTTATTGTCCCTCTGTTCCAGAATTGAGGAAAGTAAGAAGCATGCTGGTGATGATGAAGAACAAAGATAATAAATAATTAATTAGACTTCAGTCTGGATTCTCATACCCTAATTCATCATTACTGAAGGTGAGAAGCTGGAAGCATTTTATGTGTGTTCATTTTTCAAAATGCAAACTTCAATCATTGGGAATGGGAAATTTGTTTCCGTAACACATTGTTTGTTTGCTCTATTCACTTTAAAAAAATAGTATGACATTTTGAGAAATTAGCTTTGTTTACTTTCTTGCGCAAATTGAGATGAGATTGATACCACTCTCAAATATGTCCTTAAAGTATGAGGCTATAGCTAGAAGACAATTAGCTTACCATAAAGACTGGAAGCAGGGGGAAACAGCTAGCCTCTCTCTGTCAAAGCATCTGTCAAATAATCTGCCCACCAGCAGCTCCCACAGATCAGTCATTTACAAATATATCTTGTTTGTTCAATCGTTAAACAAACAAAAATGTAAAAATGACAATGACATGTTTTTTACAATAAGTTACATGCTGGAACTATTTCTTGGCCAGCTTCATACTTAGTCAACAGATACAAATGTTTTTGATCTTTGATGGACTATTAATTCAAGTTATTTTGTGTTACGTAGGCCATTCAACTTCTAGTTCCCTCACAGATAGGCTGTCCTGCTGTTCAAGTGAAGGACAGAGTCTCACAGAATAAGCAATTCCCATCAGCAGAGAGAGAGAGACATCTAATTGTCCTGGAACAAGCAATTCTTTTTATTTTAAATAATCCTCAAAGTATAGCTCTAGCCACTGAGCCAACCCAGCCACAGGAACAAGCAATCCTGACACAAAGCTGCACAAGAAGCACCACAAACAGTTTGTGCTTAATTGCTACTTTTGCACTAACACTGAAGTTTACATTTTCCATAATGTTGTTATCTGATGTATGGTAATAAATGAGGCAAATACATTTTCCTTATTGAAGTTGTCTTGTGGAAGTTCCAAATAATGATTGGGATTGACATTATAACAAAGATTAAGCATGTAATTATGTTTATTAATTCAATATCATAATTCTATGATGCTAAAAAGGGTACCAGCTTTTTAGCCTGGCAGCTGAAGACCAGCTCAATGACCTATCAGTCCATGCGCAGCATCTAGGGCTGAACAACAAGAACCAAAGTGCAGGTGACCTGCAGTTTGAGGAAGAAGCCTGTAGGGTGAGCAAATATGTGCAATTTCAGAAATTAGAGTTTAGAACTGTCCTGCAGCTTTTTGTTCTCCAATATTGTGGGACATTTAGACAGCAAAACTCAACACTACACAGCAAAAAGTCCAGTGTTGAATTACTCCCAGAGTTGATTTCACCACTTTTTGAGGGTTTATATAGGTCCACACTCTCCAGAGTTAAACTAACACTTTCAAAATAGATAAACAATTAACACTCTGCCAGAGTTCCTTTTTTAACTCGCAAAACAGAGTTATAGTAACACTGAGGGATTAGACAACTAACACTGCTCCGAGTTATTTTTTTTTTAAACTATTTGGGTTAATTTCACTCCCTAAAGTGTCAATTATCTACACTGAAAAATTTTAAAATTAATTGTAAATTTTTTCAATATCATTTATTGATTAATTAAATATATACTTATATTAAGAATTAATCACAATAAACAATAATTTTCCAAAACATTTATTTGCACCTTTTCTACCTTGCAGTCAGTTGAATTAAAACATTGTGAATGAAGGTATAATGGTATAAGGTATAATGTACATACTTTCATCTAAAACCTTTTATGAGTATTGAATATCAAACGGTTTATGAAATTTAAGCTCAGACATTTTTAGTAGACATCTTTTCGCACTTTGTAATACTCTGAATGCATGATGATGGTCATCAAAATCCTCTGTAAATAGCTTGTTTGTCAAAAAGAAAATCTGATCTTCAACCAAAAGTACATCACTTAATTGACAAAAGACTGGCGTGTCTTCCTCCATTGCACTGCAAATAACTAGTCCAGCTTTATAGTCTACACCATCAACTTTAATCCAACTAGTTGAGAAAACATCTTTTGACAAGATTGTTTCAAACATTTCATTGTTGACCATATTCTCATCTCTGAAGAAAAATGATTTAATTGGCCCATACTCATTTTGTTTGAGGGTTAACGTTTCCCAGTGATAAGCAATGGCCATCTGATGCTTTTTAGCAAGCGATTTGGTTATATTTTTGAAATTTTTAAAACAAGCTTAAGCTTAAGCTTGTTTTAAACAGCTTGTGTTTGGCCTCAAACCTCATACACAATATAATAAGGGGCCAATTTTCCTTATAGAAGATGGTATGAACACTATTAAGGTGCTTCCAAAAACCTGTATGTTAGGAACTGATGCCCACAGCCTTGCTGAGAACAAATCTATTTGAACTTGGGTCCAAGATAGTAACCATGTTCAACTCTTAAATGTGAAATTAACTGCTGACTGCTGGGATAATTTTTCTGACACAGGAAACAGGCGTCTACTGGCTGGTTAAGCAGTCTTGCTCTCAAGTCTTTAACTCTGGGTGACTCCTTCATTTTCCCCACATCAATGTTATACACTGTTGTCTGCAGGAATGTGTAAAAATTCAGAAGTGCCACATCGTAAGACCAATTAAACACAAAATGTGCTTTGAAAAGTTCATCAAATGCCCCGAGGGAGCGGTTTGCCTTGCATGGGATGAGACGGTTATCCATGGTGATGTAGAACCTGCCAACAGTGAGGAGGGACGGCTGCTGACCCTGCTGGTTGCGGAGATGCTATCCAAACTGAAGCATGACTAGGGTTGAGATCAGAAAACTGAAAATTAGACACAAGAAAAATGTGCAGCCAAAGAGAACTACATTATAGAAGTGATTAGCCATATCTTGGTCATAGGCTGAGGACAAAGACTCACAAGAATTAACTGAAAACTCTTAAAATGTAATACTTTTCAAGTTTGAATGAGAACAAGGAGGCATCATGAGAATGTTTTAAACCGTCATCCATCTATTAGTCACATTTATCCCAAAAATCAGATCAATGTTCAGAGATGCACAGAATAAAGAAATGAAATAGTATTGCAGTTATAGTTTAACTGTAATTCTAGCAAATTTATTAAAATAAAAAAAAATTAAAACAACTCACTTGTTGCCTCATAAAGATCACTTCCTGGGGGACTTTCTTCTCACTGCACCAAGCAACGCAACTCTGGTGTTGAGGTTAGCCGCTTAGCCTCTTTCATGACATTTGGCTTGAAGAACAAATCCCATTTCTGGAGCCTGGAGGATGTTTCATTATCAAATAGGAGAGTGAAGTCTTGGTCCACCTTTAAGAAAGAAGATTTTAAACTACTACTTCAGGAAATACTTTCAATTTTCAAGCCATTCTAAACATCTCATCCCAAACGTACCAATCCTTTTGTATCCAGGAATCTTGGGAAGCTGGAGAGGATATCAACCCTTCTGCCTGGGTCATTAACAAGCTTCTGAGAGTGCTGAAAGGTCTTGCTCATCTTCTGGAAAACCAAGGAATTGTCTGTGGTATGGTTGAGCAAAGACATGGCCTCTTGGCAAGCATCACCATCAAGCTGCCTTTCAACACTAACAATCGTTTGGAAATTTGGGCCCCCTGGAGAGAAGTCAATTGGGCTATTTGGTGGCAATGCAGATCCTTGACAAATTTTCCTCTGGACTGTTTTTAGATGCCAAGAAATGTATCCTGTGCTGCTTGCAGCATCATAGAAGTGTTCCTGAAATGAAAAAAAGAAAAGAAATGCATCACAAGAAATCTCACAGAATTCAAATATCAATGTCGTCCACACAGTTTTGTGTCACAACATGACATGAAAGTGTTAACAAACAGTCCTTCATCCTCATCCAGCTTCACATATTTCTGCTGTTGGCTGTCCTTCACCTGGACCAGCATTTTGACTGAGACATGCAAGGACGTTTGACAAAGTAAACAAACATTTAAAGGAAATTAGTAATTTCAGTACAATTAACTGGTAATAAATACTTTTACTTACAAGTAAATGAGTACTTTTTCCAACACTGCAGGTCATAGAATCTGATGGGTCACCTAATACAGTGGTATGCTGGTCACACAGACAGCTAACCATGTGAAACACCTTCTGCATGTTGAGACATGTTTTTTGCGGCCCCTTTGATGTTCAAAGGGAACGGAGAAAAGGGACGTTAGCTCCAGCCTCAAACAAGATTTTATGCAGTAAAAAACATAAGGCTTTGTTTTTCTTTTATTAAGTCATCATTGATAAAGTTGGAGATGGTTTAGCGTTAGGTAACAAACTGTTAGCTACATTAGCATACACTGCTAGCTAGCTAATCACCAGGACAAATTTGCTGTTCAGTCCTGGCAACAAACCTGGTTTTGTAAGGCATATATTCTCTGTAGAAGTTTCATTGTTCATACTAAAATTCTCAGCATCAATTGCTAATTGTTTCAGTACGTTTGAGGTAATTGCACTTACCGTGTAGTACTGCATGGGGGGGAGAAAATGGCGCCGACTTGTCTCCTCTGTCTTCAACTGGCAGAGCTTAATTACGTCCCTGCGGAGTTGATTAACACCATAGACTATAACGGTCTATGGTTAACACCGACCGGATCAACTCTGTCAAATAACTCCAACACTGAACACCATTTAAATCAAAATGTGTTAAAATTACACTCTGGGAGTGAAAACCAACTTGGAAATGTTTAACCCTGAAATTTCAACACTCCAATTTTTGCTGTGTATAGTTATAAACTTGAGAAATGAATCTGTCAGCTGCTGCAGCGGACAGCAGCTCTGCAGCTATGTAATTCACATTTTAGAGAACATTATTAATGTTTTCCTCCTTAATTATTATTTCATTACCGCTATTAATCAGAATGTTCATTTATACAATCCAACTGGCCTGATATATGGATTAACCGTGGGGTCATGAATATAACTATATATATATGCTGTATACACACACACACACACACATATATATACACACACACACACACACACACACACACACACACACACACACACACACACACATATTACCGCAGCCTACCACCTGCCCTGTTTCCCTGTAATTCTGAAAAGTGTCATTGGGTTTTATGATAGGTGCCATGCAAAGGGTGTCAAAACTGTCATTTAGCATATGGGATTCTGGTCTCTTACAGATGGTTGTGCTCCTATAATTGTGTTGTGTCTTGGTCAATCATGTTGTTTTTTAATTACAAAATGTGACAAACAGATTGAAGAAAGTGACAGACATGTTGCACAGTAGGCTCTCACCTGTTTAAAAGTATATTTCTCTTTATTTCCTTTATAACATCCACATTTCCACCCTTCTAATAACAAGGTAAGCAAAAAGATCTTTGGGCAATGCAATTAAGTCAACTGGGATAGTGAATGTCCATACAGAGATATATGTATTATGAGGCTGCAGATTCTACCTCTAATAAAAGTCTTCTCCATTGGCCCTCAGTCTAAGTATGTTAGAATGGGATTTTTGCAGTTGCCTTAAGTCAGAAGTTGATAAGAAGTGAGAGTGAGCAGTTGAAATATGTATACAATATGCCACCCACACACTTTTTTTCTGTGCTGAACATCTTACATACTGACTTAACTAAGCAAATGATTTGCTTTAAAGCTGCTTACATACAAAGCACACCTGATTTGACACAGGCCCAGAAAAAAAAATTCTGCATGGACTTACTGCAGAATAGAACGTAGGATGCTGATCCAGCCAGCAATTTGGGACTGCCGGCTAACGAACTGACAAGTCCAATGATCCAGCCGAACACCAGCAGGACCAGGCTGAGGGGCAATATGATGACCACCACCTTGTGCAAGCCTTCACACACAAATGCACATACAAACACACCGTGGTTATTGCTCTTCCTTCAACCTTCAAGTACCCGGATGTCAGTCACAGTAACTTGAAATTGAATTTTGTGAACTGAATTTGAATTGTGAGAACTCAATGTGAAGATATTGAGAGTTCAATTTTCATTGATGATCATATTTTATTGGATTTTAGTTCCAAACGAACAAATTCAATTTTAAACTATAATATTTAGATTCAGTTTTTTCAAGGCAATGATTCAAATTAAACAATAAAATTTCAAATTATGTGATTCAAATTCAATTTTCAATGCAATTATTCAAGTTTAGCAATTTAAATTGAAATATAAATGATTCAAATTCAGTTTCTGTTGGCACATACACTCATCTAAAGGATTATTAGGAACACCTGTTCAATTTCTCATTAATGCAATTATCTAATCAACCAATCACATGGCAGTTGCTTCAATGCATTTAGGGGTGTGGTCCTGGTCAAGACAATCTCCTGAACTCCAAACTGAATGTCAGAATGGGAAAGAACGGTGATTTAAGCAATTTTGAGCGTGGCATGGTTGTTGGTGCCAGACGGGCCGGTCTGAGTATTTCACAATCTGCTCAGTTACTGGGATTTTCACGCACAACCATTTCTAGGGTTTACAAAGAATGGTGTGAAAAGGGAAAAACATCCAGTATGCGGCAGTCCTGTGGGCGAAAATGCTAGAGGTCAGAGGAGAATGGGCCGACTGATTCAAGCGGATAGAAGAGCAACTTTGACTGAAATAACCACTCGTTACAACTGAGGTATGCAGCAAAGCATTTGTGAAGCCACAACACGCACAACCTTGAGGCGGATGGGCTACAACAGCAGAAGACCCCACCGGGTACAACTCATCTCCACTACAAATAGGAAAAAGAGGATACAATTTGCAAGAGCACACCAAAATTGGACAGTTGAAGACTGGAAAAATGTTGCCTGGTCTGATGAGTCTCGATTTCTGTTGAGACATTCAGATGGTAGAGTCAGAATTTGGTGTAAACAGAATGAGAACATGGATCCATCATGCCTTGTTACCACTGTGCAGGCTGGTGGTGGTGGTGTAATGGTGTGGGGGATGTTTTCTTGGCACACTTTAGGCCCCTTAGTGCCAATTGGGCATCGTTTAAATGCCACGGCCTACCTGAGCATTGTTTCTGACCATGTCCATCCCTTTATGGCCACCATGTACCCATCCTCTGACGGCTACTTCCAGCAGGATAATGCACCATGTCACAAAGCTCGAATCATTTCAAATTGGTTTCTTGAACATGACAATGAGTTCACTGTACTAAAATGGCCCCCACAGTCACCAGATTTCAACCCAACAGAGCATCTTTGGGATGTGGTGGAACGGGAGCTTCGTGCCCTGGATGTGCATCCCATAAATCTCCATCAACTGCAAGATGCTATCCTATCAATATGGGCCAACATTTCTAAAGAATGCTTGTTGAGCAGTTCTAAAGGCGAAAGGGGGTCAAACATAGTATTAGTATGGTGTTCCTAATAATCCTATAGGTGAGTGTATTTCAGCCCATAGATTTTACAGCACAGTTAAAATGGATACCTTGCTGAGTCCAACCTATTTGCAAAAGCAGTTGTTATTTTCAGACTGATTTTTTACCCTACAGGTAGACATTCTGATTTTCAGTTGGGTATAAAAATCAACTTGAAGAAGTGTTGAAGTGTTAAGATTTGCATAAGATAGCTTCTATCACAGTAAACAATTTATTAGTGTATTTCATTGTCCAACCTGCAAACAGGAACGGTTTCAGAAAACACTATCCTTTGCAAAAATGTTCATGTTTGCTTGGATTTTCTCACAACATATTGTTGCTTGTAAATGTAAACTCTTCAGCAGCCACTTACACCTAAACATTACATTTGTCAGGAATCATTGACTCAGTACTTTAAAGCCACCTCACGTTCAACTCCTAAGCCAGTTGATTTAAAAAAACACTCACCAAGAAGGTGCCTTTCCACTTCTGACAGGCTGGACATATTTGCTGTGAAAGAATGGATGACTGAGGTCATGTTTGTTCCTGAAAATGTCAAATGAAAAGGTTATTAATTAAAGGTGTAGGACTAGAAATTTGCCACTGGATACCAAACATCTTTACTTTAGAATTGTACAAATAACAATCATTTTAGAACTTCAAAACATTGTATGTTTAAATTGATCAAACCAATTTAGGTTGTCTCTGTATGACAAATACTTTGTATTTCATCAGCCCTGCATATGCAACAGTTTTGCACCTCTGTGCAGAATAAAGCTGCTGCTGTGAGTTTAGTCAGTGCATTAGATAATATAACAATATTGTGTCAGTGCATGTTTCACTTTTATGTCAGGTGCAAATTGCTAACAATATAAACGTATATATAATGTTTGAAGCATTGCACCGTGCAATGTTATTGGCATTTGCTGTATGAACCAGTATGAACCAGCAATACACTGGACTGCAAACTGTATAGCCAACAAGCAGATTATATTGCAGCTGTGTGTCCAATAATATCCCTTTTTAATATTTTTGTAGCCTCCATGCATGTTCACCTGCAGCTGCTTCACCTGCAGTCTGATACAGATGTGAGGGGTTACAGTTGCTACAGTTATTACATTTATTATAGCCTGCTCTCTGAAGAAAAAGTGAGGTTTCAAGAATCTTATTGAGGAGTTAATTATTCAGCTAATAACCCATCTGCCTTGACTTGACGGCTGCTGCCAATGAACATGGCTATGCAGTAACTAGACACACACACACACACAGAGAGAGAGAGAGAGAGAGAGAGAGATGATCCGTGAACAATGTATGGCTGTTTAATGGCATTACATGTAACAGTTTTTTTCTTCTTCTTTCAAAATTACAGACGACCAATAATTTACTGGAATTTGCAGGTGGCAACAAGTTTTTTACGCGTTTAACGTTGATGCCACATGATTTCGGCTTCCCACAATTACCCCACGGTGGGAAGCCGCAAACAACTTATTCTGGAAAAAAATAGGGCTGCATCCGATTTTAATAAAGCTGAGCTCACACAATATAGGCTACTTGAGTATAAAGATGTATACCATCTGAATAAAAACTCAGAAACTACATACTATGTAGGCTTAAATTGAGTTTACATACCTTCATTAATCCTCCACAGTCCAGAATGTGAACTTAGGTCGTCTGAACATGAGCAGTTGGGTTTATTCATATCGACGATTATGTACCAGTAATCAGTCCCGATAGCCACAGCGAGGAGGCTAAAGCTGAGCAAACCTGTAAACCCAGCTGTAACAACCACCAATCCGTACCTCATTATTCAGCCCACAGTGCAACAGTGCTATTTCTATATTTTTCAACACTGTGTTCTGTATCGACAGATGCGCGTTGGGTAAACGCTCTCGCTGGATCCTTCCCTGTCAAGTGATGGTTCTCTATGGCAATCACGGTCCTGAAACGTAGTTAAGACTGGAAACTGAGCAAACACGTGCCATTAGGCTAATTGTTTACTTAAAAAAAAAAAACACTACAAATAAGACACGATAGCGTAGTAAGCGTCTCTCTCGGCACCGCAGATGTTGGCTAATAGCGCTCCTGAATTGATCCACAGAGTTAAGATGATACCCAGTTCGTTTTTGGTTGCAGGAACGTTCCCTGATGGTTAGGTTTGGTTGTGTTTTGGTTGTGTGTTGGTTAATTGAAAAGTTGTCTTAACGTTCCGGGAACGTTCGTTTATGGTTACAAAAAGAACGTTCCCTTAACGTTATCTTAACGTTGCAAAATAAAACCGCGATCGTGTTTTAAAGCTGCTGGCAATTTATTGTTGGATGCAAACAATTCCATATTTATGGAGCTAGATTTGTTTCTTTATTACATATGCGAGAAAATAAATGATCTGAGAGAATAAAAAAAATGTATGACAGAAAAAGTTATCACACTGATAGAAGAAAAGCATTTTATGAGAGAAAAAAATATATATTTGAGAACAACTTTTCACACTAATAGAAAACAAAATCTCTCTCAAAATACTTTTTTAAATTCTCAAATCTCTCAAAAAAAGTGTTTCTCTCAAAAACGCAAAATCTCTCTCAAAATACTTTTTAAACTCTCAAATATATATTTTTTTGCTATCAGTGTGAAAAAAATTCTCTCAAAAAAGTGTTTCTCTCAAAACGTTTTTCAAGTCTTTGCTCTCAATTCAATTTTTTTGCTCTCCTCTGAGGATTTTTCTCTGTGAAAAAATGTCATGGGCGGGGTCAGTTGGGTGAGCGCCATCTTGTCTTGGGAGTCCATCTGAATCATTACACCATTTTCACCGCCATAGATAGATAACTAGCAGCCAGCCCACTTCTAAATAAATACCTTTTAATTATCTTAACACTTTTTAATAGTCAAACTGAAACACTGGCGGTGAGCTTCAGGTCCTGCAGCCGCGGATGGACGTCATCAGTGGGGCTCGGCCAGCATGGAAACATCGCCAGAAAGCTTCGCTGCCGACCTTGACCTGATCTGATCGGAGCTTCAGTGGACACGGAGAGCTCCAGACCCGGTAGCAACGGCACATCCCCCCTAGAGCCCACTGCCAGTGTTGGTGGAATAACAAGCTAGCGTTGGCGAACTAACCAACCAGCCTGCTTATAACCAAATACATTATAGTTGTCCTAACACTTTTTAACAGTCACACTGAAACACTGGCAGTGCGCTCCAGGTCCTGCAGCTGCAGACGGACCGCCACAAAAAAAAGAGTCAAAATGAAAACATGTACAACAGAATTTACAAAGCATAAGCAAGCCGTTTTTGGCAACAATCTCAGCCTATAGTCTGTGTGGATCTGCCTTTTATACAATCCATTCCCCCCCTTTCTTGTTGTAAAACTGCCCAAGCACTGTCAAATTGAAGGGGAACTGTGATGAAAAGCAATTAAAGCCTACTGCAATACATTCTCAATTAAACTAAGGTCTAAACTCTGACTTGGCCACTACTCCAGGAGATTTTGAAGCCTGTAGCGTGTAGCAAATAGCATTATGTTTGGTGTCCCTAAACAATTGGCTACATATTTACCAAGTTCACTTACAGACTGCAGCAGGTTTTTCCTTAGGCTATTCTCTGTAGCAGAATTCTCACTTCACAGAAATGTCAATATGTTTTTGATGTAAAAGAGTGCTGAAAACGCCCACACAAAAATGAAGCAGAGGTGATTTCAACATCTAACCTTGTAATAATAGTTCAGCGTAATTTCACACTTGTGGGCACAATTATTTTTCATGACAAATATGATTGAAGCAAGCATTAAGACTGAACTGGTTAGAACATTGGACAATGCATTTTAAAACTCAGATATTAAGTTGTCATGCTTAGGTGGTAGAGGGCAATGCAGTGGGTAATTTGAATGGGAACGGGGAACATATTTCTACTCACAACCGTAGAGGTGTGATGGGAACCAGGTGCAGTACTCAATCAGCTCACTGGTATAACTGGGAGTTATATGGAGTTGTCTTGCAGCGGTGATATTGCGATGGTAATAAGGCTCATGTTATACTTGTTATCAAATGTTTTATGTTATTGCATGCCCTTTGCATGTTGTTAACTGGGAATGTTTACAGGACTTGACTTCTTCCTCGTCGGCTCTTGCCAGATTTTCCAGGCTATCACTAACTAACTAGAAAGCTTGGCTAGCAAGGTGCAACCCAGTCTATTTCCACGACGTTCCGCCTCCGGGATTGCTCTCGTTCTGCCAGAAATTCCACCAGATGTCACTCTTTTCAAATGTCTTTTTTCGGATGTCCTGATCTTTGTGTTGGCATTTTACACCCCGGTTGATTTGTGAGGACTATGGTTAACTGCTCTTCAGATTTCTACAGCATAAATTGAGACAGCTAGCTAGACTATCTGTCCAATCGGAGTTTTCTGTTGCACAAAGACGATTTGAAAGACGATTGATTGTTTTAAAGAAATGCCAATAAACCAGAGCACATTTTTCTTCAATGCTTTGTGGACTAGCCAGACCCTCATTCGCAATGTTGTGGATTAAGTTCTGGCAATGCGAGACTAGGTGCAACCTTCTTTATTATCAGGCTGCTCGAAAAAGTCCATAAAGACTCTTCAGCTGATCCAGAATGCTGCAGCACGTGTTCTGACAGGAACTAGGTAAAGAGATCACATCTCTCCTGTTTTAGCTTCTCTGCATTGGCTTCCTGTAAAATCCAGAATATAATTTAAAATCCTTCTTCTCACCTACAAAGCTCTTCATGGTCAGGCACCATCTTATCTTAAAGAACTCATAGTACCTTACTACCCCACCAGAGCACTGCGCTCCAAGAATGCAGGGTTACTTGTGGTTCCTAGAGTCTCTAAAAGTAGAACGGGAGCCAGAGCGTTCAGGCTCCTGTCCTGTGGAACCAGTTTCCAGTTTGCGTTCAGGAGGAAGACACCATCTCCACATTTGAGAGTGGGCTTAAGACTTTCCTTTTTGATAAAGCTTATAGTTAGGGCTGGCTCAGGAAAGTCCTGAAACATCCCTTAGTTACGCCGCTATAGGCCTTGACTACTGGTGGACTTCCCATGATGCACTGAGCACCATCTGTATGCAACCTCATTCCATTAATGCATGTTTCTAACTCAACTTCTTCCCTTTCCTGGAGTCTCGTGGCCCTCTCGCCCCGAGAGTCTTGCCCTCTCCTCTCTCCTCCTATTGCTTCCTGCGGGTGTTTCTGGCTCTGGATTTGTAGTTGGAGTCACCTGCTGCCTCCATGTTCCTGCTCACCCTCTGCTGTAATTCTCCATGTATCTCTCTCTGTCTGTCTCTCTCTCTCTCTCTCTTTCTCTCACCTCCAACCGGTAGAGGCAGATGACCGCCCACCCTGAGCCATGGTTCTGCTCAAGGTTTCTGCCTCTTAAAGGAAGTATTTCCTTGCCTATGTCGCCTAGTGCTTGCTCATGGTGGGAACTGTTGGGTGTCTGTAAATAACATCACAGTACGGTCTAGACGTGCTCTTTTATGAACAGTGCAAAGAGATAACTGTTATTGTGATTTAGCGCTATATAAATAAAATTGAATTGAATTGAATAATGCTGAACAAAACATTTTTAGGTGACCACAATGTTAAAATTAACTTTGATGAAGTCACACAACACAAAGGGTTCAGCACCTAAACAAACAAAAAAAAGTTCACAGCTATCTAACACAGTTGCCATGGTAAGCTTCAGACTACGTTTACACATGGGTGGCTATTTTCATAAATGGACATTTCAACCTCTCCATGTTCAAAAATAACATTGTGCACAGCTGTCGGTTTTCAGAAAAGTGTTTGTTTACACATACCCGTGTATGTTTATCTATATAACAAAGTTTTCCAAAATCTCCAGTCTGGACAGAGTTTTTAGGAAGACTTGTTTTCAGAGGCAAGTACTCCGTTTGCATGTAAATGAAGGGCACAAATGAATAACAAATAAATTTAAAAAATAAAAATAAATGAATACATTTTCAAAATAACCCTGTGTTATGGTTTGGTGTTTTTTTTGTCTTATTTTATTGTGGTAGTCTGTTTTCCTGTGTTTAGTTCTTAGCCTGGTTCTGTCTTGTCTTGCGTTTATTGTATGGTATTTTTAGTATTGTTTTGTTTTTCTTGTCGTGTTCTCTCATGTAGTGTCTGTATGTTCTGTTTCCTGTTTTATTTTGAAGTCTGGTCTCTGTCTTGTCATGCCTTTAGTTTGACTTCCTTTGTTTTCCCGTACTTGTGATTACCTGATGTTTTCCACCTGTTTCCCATCCCTCCTGTCACCTGCCTCTCGTTATCTCATTACCCTGTGTATTTAATGTCTGTGCTCCCGTTATCGCTTGTTGGATTGTTTTGTCTTTACTGGTGTTTAGTGTGCGTGTTCTCCGAGTTCCACTTTTAATTATTTTTTTCTGCATTTGGACACTTTCCTGAGTTCTGTTTATTCCTTGTGAGTTTTCTCGTTCTGTGTTTTTTTTGGATTATTTTTCTCCCTGTGGATTCTTTTGTCCTCTTTTTGGATTTTGGACTTTGATTTTTTTGGTTCTCCGTTGATCCCAGTGCTGGTGTGGACATCATATTTTTGTTTACACTCCCTTATTTACTTACTCCTGCCTGCCTCCCTCATCTCTGCATTTGGGTCCTCCCTTCCCCCTACTGCATCACCCTGTAGGCCTACGTGTAAACAGCCTCTTAGCCTCTAACCCGTCGCTACCACGGCGACATGCTAATCACAAGGTAGCCACTCCCTAATTCATACACTGCTTCACCTGTTTTTTTTTTTTTTTAAAGTTCACTCTAAATGGGACCATAATTTACAAAAAAACAAACAAATAAAAAAATTGAAAATGGCTTTACTGAAGACGACTTGTAACCAGCAATTAAGTCCATTAACCTATTAGGACAGTGTACTGGTTAATAAAACAAGAAGTTGGGCCTTTTTCTCAATCTGACTTCTTTTTAGAGCCAGCAGAGTTGCCCTCTGCTGGGCATTAGAAAGAGTGCAGGTTTAAGCAAACATTATCTGGTTTAAGGCAATTCAGCATTGGCTTCACTTTTCAGACCTGGAAGCCACGTCTATGAGCATAACACTTATGTCCAATATGAAATCAAGACTTAATTGTAAGTATACTGTACAGGCCTGGCAGACAATTTAGTACCATCACTCATTTCCAAATACTTTCATGGTGTTTCTGTTTCCCCTGAAACTACATCTGGACTGCTTTAATGTGCCACATGGTGGATGTTGGTGCACACTGCAGCTGATACTGGATAAACTTGTTCACCTCTCCTTAACTGTTTCTGCCTCACTACCACAGTATTAAAGCGGTAATCATGTTAAATGGAACCTGTAACATCTGTATCTGCAGAGTCACTGTCAATGGCACTAACTTTAGTTTCTAATTCAAGTAGATTAGTTGAATTTGTGATCTTGTGTACTCTACTTCATAATTAAAATGGGATTTCCCACAGTCTTTTCCTAAACCTGTAGTATGTACAGACAGCTGAGCTCACAAATGAAAACACAATGTTAAAGCCTTCTCAGTCAACCCAGATGTTCTCAGTCGATTAAAAAGTAGGAAATTGCCAATATTCTTCCATACAGGTTGTGATTTTTAGTCAAATAAGTAGGCAAAGTTAGAATTACTTCTTACATGTTATGTTCTCTAGCCAATTGTGGTCATTCTTTTTTTTTATAGAAAAGCATACTTTTATCCGTTCACATCAGACATCAAGGATAAGAGAATTGTAGAATGGGAAATGGATGGGTTCTTTTGGATCACTGCAATAAATTCAGGCTTCATACGATAATGGACAGATGATCAACAGTAACGGAATCAGCCATGTCACCAAAGAGTGCTTGGGTTGAATTTGTTTACAACAAAGGTGGAGACTTGAGATGTGTAGATTCCGCCATCGTACTACACACTTTCCACTGTAACAACATAAACAAACGGTACGGCACATGTGCATTACTGTGGCCCAAACTTGACTTCCGCCAGACTTCTGCTAACAAGTGAATTGTGTTAGCTTGTTACTGTAGCTTAAACTATATCTAGCCAGTATTATTTGGGGTTGCCAGTTGAAGAAAATAAATTTTACGTGGCCAAACTCAAATGTGATAAAGGTACACTACCAGACCAGATCAACAATATGATGAGAAAACATTTTTTCTCTACGGACCTTTCTGATTTACCGGAGGTTGGTTAGATACACATATTTGAATTCAAGAGTGAATGTGTATATAAAAGGGAGGCGTTCAAGGCACATTGCAGCTTGGATGCCTACAGCTATTTTCTTTCCGGAAAAGTTAAAAGCATCCTAACCTACAAAAATGGAAAAGCCTGTGTCGTTTACGGGGAAATCGAGGCAGGTCAGACACTTGACAAACGCTAATCCGCCTGGATTATTACTTTGGTTACTGTGGAGCAGTGTGTCGAGGATGGACTCCAGAGTGGCCCATCTGTCACCTCAAAACAAAGTGTACAGCCACAGGTGACAAAGAAGGTGAGCGTTTTAACAATATGACACACTACTATATTTTCAAATCTCACAGGGTGAAATGTGGTACAGTGAAGTTATATTTTGTTAGCAAAATGAATGTAGCTATGTTAATAAAGTCTGATGCTACAGATGTAATGATAATGTTGCCTTATTTTCTGAATGATTTTTTTTTTTTTTTAGATATAATGTATTTCAAATATCCTTACAGCTCAATCCAATTTCTTGAAACCTTACAAAAATATACGACTACAAGCTACCCTCTGCCTTCCCGCACTAAATCCAGACGGGTCAACAAAGAAGCCTTCTGAAGCCCTGAAGATAAGTCATGGTTCACATGTCTCCAACAAATCCATCAGTTAACCATAATGTTAAAGATTCAGTAGCCTACTATATAAATATTGCAGGGAAGGTGTCTCTTAGAAAGTTTTGCCAGATTGTGCTCTCTTTTCTGCAGTATGTGACAGCAGTGAGACAGACACAGCTTCGGAGTCAGGTAGTCAGATTTTCACCAGCAGTCAGGGAGAGCAGGATGCGCATGGAGAGGAACCAAATGTGTTCAACAGTTTAGCTCAGCCCCACAATGAGCATGGTAGCACTTTAAACTGTCTAAAGTGCACAGCACTTTATGATGCCTTCATTACTCTAAGACCTGATCAAGTAGAACTAGAGAGAAGCACTAGAAAGCAAAGTATAGAACCACTCTGGCATGATGCGTGCAAGCTGCGCATAACCGCAAGCACAGCCAGCAAAGTACCTCAGCGTGAGACAGCTGACCCAGATAAGTTTCTTGCTGAACACCTGTATGCATGGTTCTAGCGGAGTGGGGCCACAAGGTATGGGATGGAAAGTTAGGGACTTGCTAAGGAGCATATTAAAGAGAAGGGCTGCAGAGTGAATGACAAAGAGTTGGTGGTGTGTGCAGGATACCCATGGCTGGCAGCAAGCCCTGAAGGATTTCATTGATAATAAGCTACTAGAAATAAAATGCCCCATCACCCTCAGTGCATGCACATCCAATAATGATGCATTCACAGCTAAAAACCAAGACATCAGAGTAGGGTATAGAGGTTTTCTATATCAACTGGTATAAATCAATCAAATGTCTTATATTTTGAACCCCAAAACTGTCAATTGAAAAAAAAAGCACTATGCATCGACCGATGTGCATAAGAAGGAACTTCCACTGTCAGTTTATAAAGTTTCGAAACAGATCATAAGATACCTACTTAAAGCGCCCATATTATGCTCATTTTCATTTTCATTGTATGTAGAGGTTGTACAAGAGTTGGTTTACATGGTTTTATTTTCAAAAAACACATTTTTGTTGTACTGCACATTGCTGCAGATCCTCTTTTCACCCTGTGTGCTTGGGTTTTTGTTTTAGCTACAAAGTGAGACATCTCTCTTCTTTACAATCTTTGTTGGGAGTCACACATGCGCAGTAGCTAGGTAAGATCACATCATCTAGATAACTCTTTCTCCAACTTTGGTCAGTACAAGGCAGGATTAGCTGGGAGACTTCTTCTAAATGAGGGCACACTTGTGGAATAGCTGCAGAACAGGGACATGTAATTCTTTTGTAGATTATGGTGAACTAGTGTGTGTTGTAGCAGTGTTTTTCCATTGAGAATGAAGCTAGCATGCAACATTTAGCCACTTCGACTTGGCTAGTGACGCAGAAAGCCGTGCAGGTTTTGAACAGCTCACCCGGAGACTGAAGGCAGAGGACATTAATTTATTTATTTTTTTTTAATAACATGGGCACTTTAATATAAGAATACAATTAAAATACTGCGTGAGCGTGTGCGTGTGCGAGTGTGTGTGTTTGTGTGTTTGTTTGTTTCTCTGAATGATATGTATATGTGACCAAAAGGCGTTTGCTAAATAAGTTTGTGGTCTTGTAATCCCTTGTGCAATGGGCCAACATGTTTGGCATGACACAGAAATAAAATTAAACTAACTATCCGTCCAATGCAGAAGGGCTAGGGCATGTTTTTTTTTTAACTGAAATTCATCACTCAATAAAATATTTATTGCCAGTTGTTGGTCTTCATTACTGAATATACACTCACCTAAAGGATTATTAGGAACACCTGTTAAGTTTCTCATTAATGCAATTATCTAATCAACCAATCAAATGGCAGTTGCTTCAATGCATTTAGGGGTGTGGTCCTGGTCAAGACAATCTCCTGAACTCCAAACTGAATGTCAGAATGGGAAAGAAAGGTGATTTAAGCAATTTTGAGCGTGGCATGGTTGTTGGTGCCAGACGGGCCGGTCTGAGTATTTCACAATCTGCTCAGTTACTGGGATTTTCATGCACAACCATTTCTAGGGTTTACAAAGAATGGTGTGAAAATGGAAAAACATCCAGTATGCGGCAGTCCTGTGGGCGAAAATGCTAGAGGTCAGAGGAGAATGGGCCGACTGATTCAAGCTGATAAAAGAGCAACTTTGACTGAAATAACCACAACCGAGGTATGCAGCAAAGCATTTGTGAAGCCACAACACGCACAACCTTGAGGCGGATGGGCTACAACAGCAGAAGACCCCACCGGGTACCACTCATCTCCACTACAAATAGGAAAAAGAGGATACAATTTGCAAGAGCTCACCAAAATTGGACAGTTGAAGACTGGAAAAATGTTGCCTGGTCTGATGAGTCTCGATTTCTGTTGAGACATTCAGATGGTAGAGTCAGAATTTGGCGTAAACAGAATGAGAACATGGATCCATCATGCCTTGTTACCACTGTGCAGGCTGGTGGTGGTGGTGTAATGGTGTGGGGGATGTTTTCTTGGCACACTTTAGGCCCCTTAGTGCCAATTGGGCAACGTTTAAATGCCATGTTTAAATGAGCATTGTTTCTGACCATGTCCATCCCTTTATGGCCACCATGTACCCATCCTCTGATGGCTACTTCCAGCAGGATAATGCACCATGTCACAAAGCTCGAATCATTTCAAATTGGTTTCTTGAACATGACAATGAGTTCACTGTACTAAAATGGCCCCCACAGTCACCAGATCTCAACCCAATAGAGCATCTATGGGATGTGGTGGAAAGGGAGCTTTGTGCCCTGGATGTGCATCCCACAAATCTCCATCAACTGCAAGATGCTATCCTATCAATATGGGCCAACATTTCTAAAGAATGCTTTCAGCACCTTGTTGAATCAATGTCACGTAGAATTAAGGCAGTTCTGAAGGCGAAAGGGGGTCAAACACAGTATTAGTATGGTGTTCCTAATAATCCTATAGGTGTGTGTATACTGAGTTAATGTTACTGGAAGGTCATATAAAACACCATTCAACTGACAGCCTTTGGTGTGTTTTATTGTCAACTTGTAGCCAGCAGTGAACAAACTTTGTTAAGTAGGTCTATTTTTACTGTACTGACATTGCAGAAGTCTCTTGTTAGCATCTTGTATGCTACATGTCAAAAAGCGACGCAGCACTGGTTTGCTGTAGAAATTAGGACATTCCCAACACTTAACAGTTCTTAAGAGAATAGCTACATAAGCCGCTGCTAGCATAACACACCTGAGTTTCAGACCTAACTGTTGGAAGTGATTAATGTAGGCGCAAGGTTTAAACAAGAAGAATGCATATAATAAAAAAGATGGTTGCTGGTGCTGTTCTAGTGCATTGGTTTTGATTCTTTTTCTCATTTTACTGCCCATTGTGAATCCCACAATGTTATAGCAATCCAGTGCCATATTGCTGGAGTACGCTTGTAAAATTAAATACATTTTACATTGTGTTGCTGAATGTGTGTTATATCATACACCATCAACTTTGCTTGCTTTCACTAATCTTAGGCCGGGCCTGAATTTGGTGACACTTCCCCTCTCCTTCTGAGAAGATATCTTATTCAAAGACATAAAAACTGTCCAGCACCACAGTTAATCTACACCGATGCTTGTGTATACACTGCCATTCTGTGTATTATTTGTTGTGTGTGTTTTACTGGAAAATCGTGACGGATCCAAGGATATAGCAGATCTTCATTTTAACTTGATTTGCACAAAAACACAAAAAAAAGGGGTCTCTAGCCCATCTGTTTAAAACAAGCACTTGGCTTTAATCTCCAAGGAAACGTAATTGGATTTCTTTCTCATGTTTGACCTGGACGTAACACAAATAACTCCATTTTAGTATTTTTTGTCCAGTACAACATTGGCTGCAAGCAAACCTAGTCAGTGTTGCAGTACAACACACAGATGGAAATAAACAATAAGACAGTAAGAAACACAGAAGGATTCACTGAGCCATCCATTCTCACTAGAGATCTACAGTTTTCACAGTCAGACAGTGTAATCATAGACTTAAACAAGAGCAGGCAAAGTGTCAATGTGTGTGTGTGTGTGTGTGTGTGTGTGTGTGTGTGTGTGTGTGTTTTCAAGAGAGGCAACTGAAAATCTTCAAAATAAATATGCTTTGTTGTGAATAAACACTATAAAACCTTAGGTAATAGCTAGGAACCTAACAGAATTCCTAAACATACTGTTAAATCATGTCTTATTCTCTTTAGTTCATATGAGTGTACTGCAAGTGACAGCTGATGCCAGTTCCAGTTTAAAACTGTGTTGTTGAAAGTGTATTAATAGATGAGAGGAAATCGTTTGCAGTGGGGGATTGCTAACAGCTGTTGGGCTTGTTTTGATTGCAGCAGAATATGTTACTTTCACAGCACTTGTCACTGGCTATTTACTGTAACAGAGAATGAACTAAGAGAGGTACACACTGCCACCCAGTGTAGTGTCTTAGCAATACCACATTGTTCTGGGTCCTCTCTGTCCATTATTTATGGATGAACGCTGACAAGGTGGACTGTATTGTGGTTGGAAAATAGCCAAGTTTATTTTAACCAAATACTGGGCTCATCTACACATAAAGCAGACATTGTGACCCATCATACTGTAGCAGGAAAAGCAATTAATGATACCTCAGGGACATGTACATATGTCCCCCAGTGAGCCAGCATGCACTAAATCAGGACCTTGGAGCCAGCACATCTAGATTGAAGATATTCATTATGTACTCATCTTTTAATAATTACAGGATTTTTTTAACTGTGTCAAAGTTTGTTCTGTGGGGAAGGCTAATATTTTGAATATGAGAAGATTACATAACAATAATTTGGCATATACTTTACAGATTCCAAATAAATTCAGTTCATTTTGTCCAAACGAGGACACCAGGTTTTTTAACAACAAACTTTACAATGTTTGACAAACCCTCTCTACCATCTGAACTACTGAATCACACTTTTCACTCATATTTTCATAGCTCTAATCCCAAAGTCAACACAAATATTGTCAAGTTTTTATTGCCATCAACATTTTCAAAAGTCATATCAGAAAGCAAAAATATAGTGACACAATAAACATCTATATATATTAAATACATTCTAAAATATAGCTGGAAGCTCTAAAGAGCTGATACAGAATGCACAGATGACCAAGCATTTTAGACCTTGCTTTCTAACATTTCTCTATACATTGCAAATTGCACACATCACAAAACCATTGATATAGACATTACTCTTGAACTATTTCAGATTGTATATCTTCTTGGGAAATAACTGACCAAAAATCTGCAGGATAAATTGTATACAGGTTCAGGTTGTACTGCACACCAACATCCATGCCAATATTGTGTGGGCAGCTTGTTCCCTTTTAATGGGTTTCAGGAGTAATCAATTCAGTGAGTCCTCTGAGATCAAAATACAAAAAGGTTCCTCCTAGGGTTATGCTGGCTAAGGGTCAACTAGAGGTCACTGATCACGAAAGCAGTGTTGGGTAGGTTAGTTAAAGGAACACTCCAGCATTTTTTTTTTTAAATACAGTTGTTTGCTGTTTTAGTTATATGAGAAGAATCATATCGGTTTCAGTGGTATATGTTTTCTTGGCCTAGTGGAATAGAGGAATGGAGGGAAGAGTTAAATTCCCGCTTTGTAAACAGTAAAACATTTTTTCCAACAACTCCAAAGATGTCTGAAAGAGCAGTTTGCTGCCACATTGGAACTGGCTTTGACCAACAACCACTGGGCAAAGAGCTGCACAAAGCACTCATTTCACAAATTAAATTCACTACATTATCTCATCTGACTCTGGGGAAAACAGAAAAAAATGGCATTATTTTAGGATTTGTACTGTATTCGAAAACATTTGCTTCTGCATCATGTTTTATGGGATGCCACTCTTGTAATGGTCTTATGTAATCCCTAAATCATTTACATTTTCTAATCACACTACCCAACTCTGAACATGAGAACAGTGTATAAAGGGATTTAGAGTTCAGTATGGTTTAAGGCCCCGAGGCAGAACACCAGAGAAGCACTTTCTGAGTTCATACCTGGTACATTAAAAATGATGTATCGTGCATCAAATGCTTTAAATGTGCCCCCCTTTGGTTTCTTACTTGTCCCTGATATGGATATATAAAATGTGTATTGATATAATTTGTTCCTAAACATGTCTAATCTCTGTATTTCTATATGTGTTACACATAACCTATTTCAGTGTTTGCAAGTCCTCTTTGGATATATATTGCTCAGCATTGCAGAGGTGCCTGAGATAATAGTCTATTTGCTCCATTCCACTTAATTTACTTCACATTGTGCTGGAAGCTGTTAATGGTACATTAAGAAAAATGACACCAACACCATTGGCACCAGCCATTGTCTTTGAAGACAGTGGTGCATTACCATTGCTTAGAGTGATGTCAATGACCACACTGTTCTTATAGAACATGTCAAAGTATTAAAATCATTTAAAAGCTGTAAACAAATGCAGTGGGATTGTTGACAGAGGTTACAGAAGTAAGAGCCTGATAAACATAATTGACTTAGGTCTAGTCACCTAGACCAAATAAAGTTAATTTTGTGTCTATGAATGAGTATCCCTTTTTTTTTTAATACAACCAAAAATTCAGCCATATACTGATCCTTTGTTTGTTTTTCATTAATATTTAGTTAGTGTGTGAATGTTCAGGAGTAAGGTGTCCTTCTCTGCCAGATTTGTATCGCTTTTGATTACTAGGTTTTGGAGACACTGTATATAGTTTAGGCAGTGAAAATCAGCAGCAGAAGGACTAAATGTTCCTTTAGCAGCATCACAACAAGTTAGGGCAGCAACTCTTTTGTTCAGTGACTGATCAGTGTGGCTGCCCTCAAAAATATTTGTTTGTCACCGTACCTACTGTATATTGAACGAAGTATGGCTGAAGGAATTGGGAGAGCTGCTGTCTTATTCTGTATTTGTGAAATTATATTTGCTCAAACATGTATGTGTTGTTTGATGTTGGCATTGTCATTTAAAAGACAAAATATTTAACATGTACAATAAAAACCAAACATATCTTCCTAATGTGTTCTCTTTTTGAAAAGAAAAAAAAAACTAAAAGAAAAACATGGGATCAGGCGGCTAGTATAAAAACAGGCAGATCTTTTTTACCCTGTCAGTCTGCTTCATTTGATAGAAGTGGGTCCTGCACCCCGCCTTCTTGACCCCCGCTTTGAGGACCTTGATTGAAAGGGATCAATACTCCCAAAGAGAAGATACATCAACGGTTGTACCATGACCCATAAGTGTACCTCCCTGGTCTCCACGAAGGTACTTGCCATCAGTCCCCTTGATGGCAACACGTCCATGTTCCAGGAACTCAAGGAAAAAGTCCTCTGGCTTTTCTCCATCTGTGCACACTAGGCCACTGCTAGATATGTACCAGAACTTTCCATTGACACCTGCAGAGGGATATCAGTGGATTATTGATTGTTAATTGAGTAAATGCTAAATATCTAATAAAACAGGATATAGATATATTGGTTGTTATTGGGCCTGTTACAGTTATTACGTACATAATCTGGTCCTGATAATTTTGCATAATTGTTGGATTCCATAATCAAGGGAATTTAAAGCTACGTTACGAATGTGGCAACAAATTGAAAGTGAATTAGGTGCATATTCATCCACTGGGTAAATAAAGTGTCTCCACAGTCCAAGGTTCCAATGTCAGGACCAAAAACATGGAAAAAGAGAGCCTGGCAGTCTAGATCTTGTCTTGAACCACATTTTTTTACATTATAATGGCTTGTTCTACACAACAGTTTTAAAATAAGCTATTTAAAATTGATTTGTTAACACAACTATTTTGGCAATGATCGCACTTTTTTGAAAGTAGCTATTTAAATTGATATGATCGTGACAGCCCTTATTGTTATGCAGAAATGTAGTATGTCGTGCACACATGAAAACACTAACTTTTTACATTGTAGGCGCCATCATTGAAGATCAATGAGAAAATGTCATAGACAGATCGATTTGCGTTCAGAGTGTTGGAGTTCTTGTGGTGACACACAAAGCCATTCTCTCCACGAAGGATCAACATAGGGCGGTTGATGAGTTTCATCAGGAATAATTCATCCTCACCTGCAATAAAGGACAACTGCTAACTACTCATCATCTCTTGTGCAATATGATGTACCCGTGACACAGCATTGAATCTCAAATGGCTTGCCTGAAAGGACTTACCCACTGTATCGCTGACTGCTGAGAGCTGCCCATTCTTCTTTGTACAAACATATTTTCCATTACTTGCTTTGAGTGCCACCCTCTGTCCTCGCCACTCAATGTCAAACATTGTATTCACTTCTCTGTGAAAAACAAAATGGAGAGTTTAGGTAGAGGCAATGGAAAACATAGAAAAAAGCTCCTCTTTAAAAGCATTAAGACTTACACTTCTGTGGCAGTGGACTGGATCTCTCCGTGAGTCACTAAAGTCCAGTAGGATCCGCCATTGGTCCTGAACATGGACTTTTTGCTCTCCTTATCAATCTCCATCTGGAAGGTCTCCATGTCTGTCTCCACATCCTGATTGGCTGAAATACTCACTCCTGGTGATAATGGAAGAAAAGACAGTCATCATTTTGCCTTTGTTAAATAGATATTATAGATTACAATGTTGCATCCTATGGTACAATACAATGCTTTGGCAAGGCGTTGCTTCAAGGCTACAGCTGTGCAGATAAGGCTCAAATAATGTAAGGGCATCTCCAAGTGCAATAGTAAATGGCAACATATTTGATGATGCATTGACCCAATTGTCAGCGTTACCATCATGGCATTGATCATGGCAGTTGTGAAAACTAGCCTATGTTTTAAACACATTTTTAGATTGCAATGTTTGCTAACATTTAATATGTCAATATTATTAATTTCATAAAATTTGGTTTTCCGAAACCCATTCTTGAAGTATAAAACAGTCATCCCTATTAGACTTGAAAGGTGATGATCGTGTTAGCTCCATCATCAAATCAGAAGCTTTGCTCAGGTTGGACAGTAGAAGTGGATCATACTGCAGGACATTGGTATGTTTTGTTTTTTCCCACTATGAAAACATGTAATTATTGGAAATTAATTTCACCTTTCAAGTGAATACAGGTTCAGTGTGTCACTTAAAACAATTGACTTGCTTAGTATTCATCTGTGTGCCTCTCTTTGTGAAATTTAGCTCTTCAACAAATTATGTGATCTGTTTTGGATACCAAAGCAAGTATGTAAGTACTGTAAAGCTAAACCCAACACAGAGTAGCATCCAAACTTTGTTTGAAATTAGTCAGCTATTGCTCTGTTCACTAAACCCGAGTGCCTCACTTGCAGTCAATCTAGTGTTATGCACATGTATTAACTCTGGCTGGTGGGGTGGGTTAGGTGGTGGATGATACACAGACACATACAACTGAACTGTGTCTGCTGTAGTTGAAATTAGATGCCAAAGAAATGTCCTTCAACCTTTCTCTTAAGCCTGTTACAACCCTAATCCCCCACAGTCACCCCTCCACCCTTCCTGTTCATTCGCTTGCTGTAATTCCCTGAGTGGTGAAATGCAAATCTGCACTGCAGGGCCCTCTAAGCAGCTTTCAGTGCCTTGTTCCTTAAAAACATGGAACTGCCACAAGGCCAAGTAGTACAGTTAAAATGTAATTTGTTGCTCTATATTATGAAAATACAGTACCAGGTTGTTGAAATATTGCCCTGATGATGACCTTTTTAATTGCAGGAATCGTAGTCATGCATAAGCATAATGCTGACTGCAGTCTAAAGTTAGTTTGAAAACCTTTTTCGTCAGATATGCCATATAATTTGCATTTGCACTGTACAGCTCATTTAAATAAGGCTGCTGTTTGTTTTAATTTTAAATTTTAAAGCTTTAAAAAGCTGCATCAGAACACAATTTGCTTTCCTGTCCTCCCACATTATTTGCGTGAATAATTATACAGGACAGAGAAAATCACATCATGCAGGCTGACAAGAGATCTTCTAACTCATCTGTCTGATAAGACCTGGCTGTAGCATTCTCTCTGGCTTGCCCCCTCACTGACACACTAGCCGACCATAGATTCACATAATTTGGAGAACTTCACTCAATGTATGACGTAAAGAGTGAGTATCTGCAAGGCTTAAAGTCCATTGATTGTAATTGACACCCGTGGGGCGCAGAACTTCCCTTAAGTCATTTGCACGCTACTTAATCTTCAATGGACACACAGTGAAAATGACAAAGCCCATTACCACAATTACCCCCACATTATGGCTGTCAACCATTCTGGATCCAGCATGTAGACAAGAAAGGCATGGCTTTCTCTCTCATTAGCTGGTACATTTTGTTGATTATCTTTTTTTGGTTACTGTAATGTAACCAGGATTCAATTAGACAAATCCAGGCCATTGCAAGTTATTAATAATGCCTCATTACAATACAGTGTGATATTGGAATACACTTAGCCAACAGTGGTATTGTTCCACTCAGAAATGCACTTTATTGTTATTGGTCAAAAGGCACTCATGTATTCTAATGTGCTATGTGTTTAGATATTTTACATATGGAGGGAAAACAAATACTAAAAGGAAGCAGAATATAGAACTTAATCTGAGAAGACAACTGAAATCAACAATGCCTTGAATATAAATATTGCATTTAACCACTGACAGTAAAGAAAAAAAATCTGTATCTTACCGAGAGTTTCACAAGAGTCATTTAAAAAAGGGCGTACACTCTATTTTCAAAATAATATAGTGCACTGTTTTCTAAAGGATCTGAAAATGGTCTCACCTACTCTCTAGTGTTAACACTGGTGCAATAAAGTGCACAAGGACTTGTGATTCAAAAACCAGTCAGTCAATTTCATAATATCTTTACCCCAAATGTGAACTCAGCATGTAGCCTTTTGGAGGAGTTCTATCTTCATTTAGCTTACATTTTCACCATATTGTTTTCATGCCCATTTTTTACCATGAAGGCATGTTTCCATCACCTCATTTGAAATAAAAGTTTCTTTAAAATGCATTTTCAAACAATCAACTTTTACCAATGAAAAAAAGAAATCATTCAACTTTAAGGTTCCTCCATCTATAATACTGGATTAAGAACATCATACTGTTATTGTAGCACTCCGATCCATTTTTTATAAAACTATTAAATTTTAGATGAAGTGTGTTTTTCTCAAGACTAAATCACAGGCTGATTACCTTGTTTGACAGAGACAAATCTTTTATTGGCGGCTTGAAAAACTACTTGTGGATGACTCTCCTCAAGATCAAACAGCTCATCTTTTCCAGGCTTGGAACATCGGCCAGATCGCAGTGTCCCTGTTGGACCCACTGGGGTCAGATATTTCCCATCACAGTCCTTAAAAGCCAGCTTTCCGGATTTCAGCTCCAGTGTGAAGCTAGTGGTATTGGTGTTCTCCTTTACCAGTTTGCCATCATTGCTGAGGAAACGGCTGTCACAGGTCTTCAGGCTGTACTTGCCATCAAGGTATACCAAGGTGACCAGGGAGTCCACACCCCAGGGAATATTGCTGTCTACTGAGATCTCTCCATCTGAGGAAGACAGATGGGCATAGCGCTTACGTGCCACACTGAGCAGGCTGGCCTGCGGATGTAAAGCCAAATGGACGGCCCACAGCTCTTGTTCCCCAATGACTTGGGCAAAGCACGATAGGTAGTCAGCCGATCCTCCAAAGTAACGCAGGTAAAGCTCTGACTGCAGTGCCCAACGACCATCAGATTGAGGCACAATGAGGAAACGGCAGTCAGGGTCAGGCTTCTCCGCCCCACATGTAATCTTTCCATCTTTGTCAGAGGCCAGATAACGTCCCAAGTGGCTGCGAAGGAACACTACTTGACCATCTTGCTCGTCCTGCTCTAAGGTCCAGATCTGTTTCTTCTTCATGCTGACACCTGAGGCATTCACCTTGAAACCGAAGGCCTCGGCTGTCAGGTAACGATTCTCATAGTTGATGAGGCCAAACTGTAGCTTCAGGGCCCTGTTAATTCCGTTTGTGGGCATGCTTGAACAGGCCCAAGTTAAGATTGCAAGTAAAGAGGTTTAGGACAAATAAGGGAAAGGGTAATGGGGAAAAGCAGGCATGAAACAACTGCAAAGCAAAAATAAAATGCTTGATTTCTCCCCTCTTCTGTCTCTCAATCTGTAAATTAGCTCAACTTATCTCCCTTGATGGATCGTCTAGTGTCCCTTCCTTCTCCCGTCACTTTCTCTCATTCCCCAGAGGGTTTGCACAGGCCCTTGCTCTCCGTTCCTTAATGAGTTAGGATTAAAATCAGCAGGACACAGCACCTCAATCCAACAAGCCGCTGACGTCACATACCAGTGCACCAACCACACACCTCCCTTCCTCCCCCTCCTTTTCCGGTACACACTCCGCTCAGATTCATTCTCTATCTCTTCCATATCGTCCCCTTACTCTCATCTCTTCCTTTTCTTCTCCACCATTTTCTTCCTTTTTTGTAACTCACACTAGCATGCTCATTTGTCAAACTGACTCCCTATAGGTAGTTACTCTGATATTTAGTTCAATTTACTAGTAGTCAGGCCATCCAGCCCTCAGATTATCCCTGCTTTGATCTGCTGGCCAGCCACAGCCTAATTGGAAAATGTCCAGAGAGTAAGGGTTATGTTAGTTGCGTTGGACCAGAGTTAATGTGCATAGCTGACTGAATTAGAAGCATAGTCTTAACTCCCAAAGTGGTACAAAGTTATTACCCCTACTTGCCACATGCAGATAGAGAGGACAAGCAACATTATGTTTGCTTTTAGTCCTTAGAGATATTTAAATTTGTTTGCTTAGGTAAGAGGGATTTGAATAGCACACATTTGAATGAACACACATTGCCCATTTGCCTTTGCTCCACTTTCAAATTATTGCCAATCCTTCCATACCCACTTCTGTTCTTCCATCAGTCATTTAATAATAGATGACATGACTCCATGACCTTTGTCACAGTGCACACCAAGGTCAACCTTTGTAAGAGCATTACCACCCTCTTTTACCAAGGTTCCTGGGAATGTTGAATGTAATGTCAAGGAGAACAAATAAAATAAATACCTAAACCTCAAAAGTGTGCGATTTAAAATATAGCAAAATCCTTGGTGTGGTATTTAGTCTTGATTATCTTTCAAAGGCAAGTGCGCTCATCCATTAGCCTTGGCAGTTAAGAGTGATTAGCATTGTGATCCCAGACCACCATGGGGGTTTAACCTGCTAATGTTAATCGTAAGACAAAGGTTGGTAAAAGCCCAAAGCTACAAAAGAAGTTGTTTGTTGAGCACAAACATATGTAGGACTTTGATGTGTGTAGCAGCCAAAGGACCATATTCTTTTTATTGAGGTCGTACAGGGTAAGGAGCTCAGATATCTTGTGCTCCTACATGTTGAAAGACAGTTTAGGTCAGTCTTATCAGGATGTCAGACCCTACCATGTGGAGGCCAACTTGGGGACCCAGAAATCACTGGTACAGTTCGAATTATGTGCCAAAACAAACTAGTTTGTATGACATGTTGTCAGAGCAGGCCTTAAGAAAAAAGAGTTTTAGCTGTTCCAAAATGTTTCATAAAATTTTCTACAAAAAATTACAGAATGAAAAAAGAGAGAAAAGCGTAAATGTGGATCACAGCCTCACTATCGCCATTATGACATACAATACAAATTCAAGCTGTACAGTAAATTTAATACAGGCAGTGTACAGTTTTAAGCCAACTGTGGGTTAGATTAACTTATATTTTCTTCCAGTTAGTTGTGTGGGCACTGATTTTATTTTTAAATCAATAGAAGTGGCAAAATAGCATAATCTCATTCTTCAAACTTGACCAAACATTGGTTGGTCTACTCTCACTCGACCTTGAATTGTTTATAATTGTTGATTAAAAAGCCTTCCCATTAACCCCAAACCACCATTCACAAATACAGTACACATTATTTTTCATGTGTTTATACCCTGTGCTCCCTGGGTGGCAGCATTGCCTTGTACCAGTACGCAATAGCGGTTAACTATTACAGGTAGATGACTTTTTACCATTAATAGTCTAAATTAATTAAATGTCATCTTTCTGGTGTTTATTTCTGAAATACATTCTATGGTACTCTTTTTGGAGGATCCTAAATTTATCTATTTATCCAGCCATCTATCTATAAACCCAACTTTGTGCGTTCCCATAATGAGATTGAGAGTGAGCATTGAGGTATTGATAATTGTGTCAAATAGTATAACTTTGAAATGTATGTTATGGCAGTCCATGCTTATTAGATTATTTATCTATTTATATTATATTATATTATAATCTTGGTTTAGGCTTGGAGACTACACATTACTAATTCGACAGAGTTCCCCATTAGGAGAATTTTAGGACCTAAATAGCATCACAAGATTGGAAAGGTTTAGAGATAGATTGAAAAATGCAATCCACTAGTGAGATCTCAATACTAAAATTAATTAGTATAGACACATTATGGCACATAAAGTTCCTATATGAATGATATTGTTTCTGGATGACAAATATAACCCAATTATCTATTTTGGGACATGGCACAGCTTTCAATTAACTTTACAGTTGTGTGTACAAACAGCAGTGCTTCTATGGTTGGTACAATGAATTCATGTCCAGTAGATGCCAGTGTTGACTATACATTGTAACTAGTTTGTTTTCTCACAAATTTGAATTCCTGTGTTTACTGTATTACTATTTTTCTGTGAAATGAGAAGAATGTCTTATTCTCTCAAGCTTCATAATAAAAAGGAGTTGCTTGGCTGGTTAAACACAGAGCAAAAGTTGAATTAATTCATGACATAGTGCAGCAAATTGATTTCTGAGGGTGTATAGGAGAGACTCCTCATTTAATTTTTCTTCTCTGGAGTCTCAGCCAACCAATCCATTTTGTATTTTTCTGAAGTCACCTGAGTGATTTTGTGTTACCAGTAATTGTTTGTTACTGTTAATGTAATTTATATTTGAGATAAAGGAATGTTAAATGGTTAACAGGAAAGATCACCAAGCAACAGAACCTGTGCCATATCCCCTGATGAAGTTCCTGGTTAAAAGCAAGTCAGAAGAAATAATTACACCTTTGCTGTTCTCTCTAAAATAAAATGATTGAAGGACAGGAAAAAAAAAATGAATGACTGGGATTGGTTCCTTTGCATGTGGACACATTCATACTATATACATGCACTCACACAAAGATCAAATGGTGGACAGAAGTCTCTCCCTGGGGCATGAACATGGATTAATGTGCCCAGTGCGGTTATTTCATTTATAACTGTCCTGGACCTTTTCAGATAAGACCATTTTTCAGGATGCCATCCACTAGCATCTATTAGCCTGCCAAGCACTCAGAGCTCCATTTAAAGGGCCAGCACTATCCCTGTTTAGCTTTCATTGTAATGCACATTCAATGAGGAGTAATTGTTGTCTAGTGGCAAATTAAGGCCTCAGCTAACTTCCAGATGTGAAGACAGTACATCTCTTCACAATAATTGTCATCAGAAAGGTATAGTTACGGATTTAGATGAGCTCCTTTCCTGACAAATTCAATACTATTACCCTATTGCTTTACGATTGTAGGAATTACTGTACAATAGCATAAACCTATGGGGTCGTGTCATTGAAATGGCTGGGGGTTCATAAAATCATAACTGTTTAACTAGGAACCCCACTGTTAATGCCCTATATACAGTACACAGGTCCAAAAATGTTCTTTATTTGATTTCTTGTTCCCCTTGGGAACCTTCTGCTGCTCCCTCTAAAACTACTAGAGGAAAACGGCCCATGAGATACGCAGTTAAAGTACAATGCAAAATGGCTGCCTTGGCTGGGATTCTCCTTCCTCAGCACCTTGGTGCTCACTGACCCCATTAATCCAGGTGTTTATTCATCTACAGAATGATCCTCCCACTGGCCGTTAAGGGCTCACCCCACTATGTTTGCCCAGCCCAAACTCAGCACAGCCCTGGCCTTCTCGTTCCTGCTCTACCCAGTGTAATGGAGGCTGCCAATGAATAGTATGTTGTAGTACGTATGGGCAGCCATATAAATGAGGCTTGGTAAATGTCAGGACTTTTAATACTCAGTTGTAATGCCACATTTGTTTTGTAGGCTGTCATTTGATATAGAGTGAGCCAAACTTGTTAACCCCCACCCCCCCATTCTTGAAGGAGTGGAGACAGAGAACTGGTCAAGCAGAGAGAGAAGGTGCTTTAACTTAATTGGAGGTTACATTGCTGTCAGTGCAATACATTGACAAAGATAGCTTAACTCTCAGTGAAAGCAGCCTGTAAATAGGTAAGCAATAAAGGCAGTTTCTCGTTGATTAAACTGCAGCCTGGTGGACACAGCGTACAGCCGTCCACTGTCTGGGCTCCTGTTTCAATGCATACAGCGTGAGCTTTAAGGGACAGGAGCGCTCATGTAAATGTCATCCTTTGCTCACTGGTTCTGACAGCAGGGCTAATATGAGGCCTCAGCTTCTGCCATTCTGACAAATCCCTGTCTCTTTCATATAAAGAGAATAACCACGTGAATTACAATGACAGGTATGTGTGTCTGTCTGTAAAACTGAGCTTGTTTGTGCGTTTAAGTTAATGTCTAAGCGGATGTGAGCTTGCATGCGTAGCTAATATTCACCATCCTTTTGTGTTTTTTGTTTGGTGCCTGTGCGTGTATGTGCATGCATACATGGTAATTTATGTGAAAACATGTGTCTCCACATGTCGGTCTGTTCAGAGGTACATGCAAGCTCTGCCATTCTGCAAGAGCCAGACATACGTCGCACTGCACTTTTTCTCCCTCACTTTTTACTGCATTCCCACACACAGAGACTGTAAAAGAGAGTGATTTACACACAAAGAAAAAATACTGTGACTATTCACTATACCCCTCCCTGTGATGATTCAAAAGCTTCAGTTAATCCCAGGTTCATTTAATAGGGTCAGAGGAGCATGTTTGTTTAGCATCCCAGGAAAAATATGTTAGTAGGATTGTTGTATAGTAGCCAGGGAGTAAAGAAAGAGGAATTATTAAAAACGGTGTGTAAAACATTCATCACAGACAATTACTCACGGCAACATATAAGGTCAATATTGGCACTGATATCTAATGAAACAAAGGTCACAGCTTAGGCCAGCAGTTGGAATAGAGGGATATGTGGGAGAAGATATATTATAAAGAAAGGAGAGGCAGCCCTTATCAAATAGTGTGAACTTAGCCAAGCTGTATATCCAACATCTGTCTCCATAAGCCCTGAGCACTGTCTTGCTATGTGTTCATCTACACAGTGAGATGCCATTTGGCCTCGTGCACACAACCACACACACGCACGCACGCACGCACGCACACACAAACAGACTATGGTTGCTTGTCTGACAAATTGAGTACATTTGTTCTCTGGAGAAATTTTCATTGAGCAACTGGGGCTTCTCTCCGTCTCCTGTTGTTTCTCATTCAGAGGTTTCCTCCCCTCTTTCTCTGTCTTTGGGTAGATTGTTTACAGCAGGAAGTGCCTGGCATCCTCTCACTTGGCATTGGGAGATAGTGACTTGGCTGCTGCTGATAGCCCAACATCATTCACAGTCCCAGCGCCTGCTTCAATGTAATTCATGTGCTTTTGGGAGACATCCTTACCGGAATAGAGAGCATTTTGTTGATTATTCCATCTGTTTTTGATTACATGCTGGCTGGCCTCGGAGAGCTAGCGGACAATTTAGCTATCATTGCTAAATGGGTTAATGGGGCCCGAGCTGGAGGTTTATGTTGGGGTTCAATGCAGTAGGTTGGCTGATATTTTCAGTTGTTACAGCAATGATTACTGCATATAAATGTTAGTGTGGTACTTCTCCTCCATGTACTGTATGTGTGTGAGCATGCATGTGCCTAGGGGTTAACATTTTTGGTTTTGAGTGAGTGAAATGTCTCAACAATTGGATGGTTGGATCGCCATTAAATTTGGTATACAGTCATGACCCCCTCTTTAGGCCCCTTCAACCTCAACATGTTAGCATGCTAACACGCTAAAATAAGAAGATGATCATGGTAAAAATTATACCTGCACAGTGTCAGCATTTTAGCATTGTCACTATTAGAATGTTGATTTTCATTTAGCCTCACATAACTTTTAGTATGGCTGTAGACTCAGTCATGTTTAGACAAAGCTATTAGCAGTAGGCAATATGAGGGATGTCATCCCCCTTGTTAGCAAAATTAATGCCCATTGTTAACTAAATTAAAGCCCATTGTTATACTCTCATAAGTCTTATACAACACAAAACTATGTGGTATAATGTAATATTTAATATCTCCAGATCAATACAGTGTAGAGACTTATTTTTTTTTGTTTAAAAGCAGAGAATTGTGCCATTTTCACAAGATACTCAAACAATTATTGGCCATCCAGCAGCTTTTTTAAATCATCGTGCAATTACAGTGGCTTTGTAACATAAATAAATAATTATGAATGCAAAAATCTACTTACAAATATCTTAGGATAGCTGATTGGTCAGGGGAGAGGACCTGAACAAATCAAGTTACATTACCTTGCATAAGAATGGACGCTTGGCCAATAGTAGCTATTGAAGGGTGGATCTTGGCGTGGCCATAGTGGGGGAAAAAATATCACTTCCAGGAATATGTTTGGTGTCTTTGTTGCCCTTCCAGAAGCTTAGTAATCCAACCGGGAAGATTTTTAGAAGACTCTGACAAGTAATTCTAAAGTGATAAATCCATCTGAACAGCTTCTTAGTCATTGTTGACTATGTAAATTATAATAATACGCCAATGGAAACCCCTAGCCAGAGAGACTTGTATTTAGTGAATTGGGGAAATAGACACAGACAGGCCAGGAGGCCCTCTGGAGGCTGAAGTGAGTGTGATTTGGCCTAATGATGTCACATAGCAGACAGATCATACAATATAGTTTATTTTTGTTTCCCCTGATGGCCAAGACTTGGGAAAACAATTTTCAAAAGTCTTAGTAATTATTGTTCTCTGTGTGATTTCAATACATATCTGTGATATTTTTGTTCCGTTTAGTATTTTCTTTTGCATTTATAGTCATATAACAATGTATATACATTTATGTGACATCCCTGCAGCATGCATATCACGATAGCCCAGGTTCTCCTGAAATAAATTATGTATACAACTTGTATAATTGTGAAACACAGGGTTGAGGTAATCCAAGTATTATTACACAAGGTGACCAAGAGAACCAAAGATGTGGAAAAATGGTTTAGACCTCTGAGGGTTAACCTGCTAACCGCCTAACTTCGCTGTGTATTGATAAATCCATGGCGCTCTCCATGGTGCTGAAGTAACAGTCAGATTGGTAATTGTGAATTTTTTCCAATCCCTTCTGTCAGTTTCGTTTTGAATCTATGATGTTCTCCAAACTATATAGCTGTGATACAGAATACAGAACCAAAAGAGTCATCAATGGGGTGGCACGCTAGTCGCAAGTGAATGAAACAAACCAGGTTCCGTACCCTGTCAAAAATTAACAAATCGCCTACTTGCTATAAGTCATCAGATGTTTAATCCATCTCATATTTTACCAGATCAGTCACTGTTGTTTGGCCAGCGGTGATGTTGGGGACACCTTAAAAGAGAGGATATTGTTGTCTTCAAGGCGCAAACAGAATATGTGCCCTTTGACCCCTTGAGATGGATGTTGCATGGTCTGAATAGTGCTAGCTTCTGCATTAGTACTCCAATTGCTCTCTGCTGACGTGCTAAGCCTACTGGGGGTTTGTGCTTGGTAAGCTTGTATTTCCTTGAGCATGCACCACCTGTCAGCAAGCAACACAACTGTGTGTGGATGTGTATTTGTGTGTGTGTTTATATGTCCATGCATGGACATTACAAGCGTGTCACAATTTGTGACTATTGGCATAAGTCAAACACATATGTTGTTTTTTTACTGTATAACAGTAAGACATTGGCACTCTCTTATGAGCTTTTAGACCGTGTAATTGTATTCCAAAAGTGATATGCTAGTGTATACTTATGTTAGTGCAGGCAACTTTCCTACCTACCTGATCCTATTAAAATAGTCAACGCACATCAAAGGGTTAAGAGCTGTCTGCCTCAATAGTCATTAAGCCCTCTCTTAGCCACAGTAAATCAACGCTGTGCCGGCAACAGCTGCTCTGATCACCTATTAAAACTTCCATAATGTGCCGTGTGTACAGAGTGGGGCCTGTAAGCTGACACTGGCCAATAGACCCCAGATAAAGGCCATCTTGAGCCTCTGATATGGTTCCTATGGTCAGTATAGCAAGGGAAGTTGAGCCGAGTGGGAAGAGATGACAGAAAAGCATTGTCATTAAGGACACATGCCTCAGGGCTTGAAACCATGCAGGATATAAAATGGATATGCCCTGTATTGTAGATGTATTCATATACCAAGGCACCAGACTATAAGATGTAATCAAGCCTTTAGCACAGTTTGTTGAAGTCTTTAAAACTTAATATATTCAATGCTGGAGATTTCCCCAGCAAATGCCTGGTATTAGCTGAGAAAATACTTTATTTGGTGTGATTGGATCCATACATTAGACCTCAGTAAAGGAATGCATCGTGCACATGTGAAATTGTCTTTAAATACTAATTGAATGTCAATAATCAACTGTAAAACTGCAAATAAATTAATATAAACATGTATGTGAATACACAGGCATCTTTCTGCAGTCCTCTACATTAGTTAGGTTTGCAGCAATGATGTGGTCAATGAAATTGTGTAGATATCAAAAGCAGGACTATCTACCTTGACTACTGTCAGTTTGTACAGAAGTGCACACTCAGGAGACCCGTCTCCATGGAGACACAAACAGGGCATGAGACTGCCCTCAGGTGAATTCTCTGTGTGTCTCCGGCAGTTGAATTGGTCCATTTAGGTTTCATTTTATTTCTTGTCTACTTTCTATTTCTCTTTTTCTTTCACTTTCTTTCCTACTGTTCAGCAGCAGGCCCTGTGCCTGACTTTTCTATCTCTTTTTTTGACTCACTCACTTTGTTTCTTTCCCACTGACAGGTAGCCGGGCTAAAATTCAAGAGAAGATATAAGGTGAAATTGGGTCTTTGTACGTAACAACTGTCACTCTGGCCATTCAGAGGGTGGATGCTGATTTGCCTCTGCCAAGGTTGCAGAGATGTTTGTCAGTTGATCTCATAGCATGGCCCATGATGCTACTCTTCCCTCTCTTCTCTATGACTGAAGTTCTTTCACCTACTTTTCTCTCTTTAATAATTACTCTTCCTCACTTACACATGTAGATTGTTTTTCAGCCGTCTCACCTCTTTTATTAAACATATAGTATATGGCTGTGCCTCTGAATCCTGTTATCATAAGGTACATTCTGTGCTTTGAGTTTGTTTCAAATTTAGCACACCAACCCCAATGGATTTGTTTGAAGAAAATGAGAGATGTTTCCAAATTGTCTGATCAAAGCATTGCTTAGTTGCCTAGGGGCTTCAACTCATGTTGATAAGATGTCCAAGTGCCAGTCATGGAGCTTACGACTGCCTAGTATCTAAGCTATACTGATAGATATACTGTATTCAAGTGCAGAGACATCCAGTGTAGGACAGGGATGTGTTTAAGGGCTCTGGCAACCAACACTGGGGTCCTGGCAGCTGGGCAGAATTCTTTTATATCTTGCTATGACTGGCACTTTTATATACTCACACAGGCATGCATGAATGAGTTCCTGCTCTGTCTCTCCCTCTGTATGTCTCTCTCTTTAATACGCTCACTCACCACTCGTGCCATTATACATGCTGATATCTCTTTTCATCGTGGGTGAGGCTACTGCAGAGCACGACTAAGAGAAAGAGGTTCTCTGTGTGTGTGTGTGTGTGTGTGTGTGTGTGTGTGTGTGTGTGTGTGTGTGTTTGTGTGTGTGTGTGGCAGCTTAAACGGCTGCATGCATGTGTCTTCATCACCCTGAGAGGTCTGCGCAGAATGTGCAACAGAGCATCAGTTGTTTCGACCACCTGCATCCTGGGATTATGGAGATTTTCCTTTCTTTCTTTTTAATTTCTTTTTCTTTTCACAAGAGAGCACAATAGATCTGCCCTACCTGTTGATCAAATTTACCATGAGTGTGTGTGTGTGTGTGTGTGTGTGTGTGTGTGTGTGTGTGTGTGTGTGTGTGTGTGTGTGTGTGTGTGTGCGTGTGTGTGTGTGTGTGTGTGTGTGCGTGTGTGTGTGTGCGCGTGTGTTTTTGCATGTGTGTGTGTGTGTGTTTGTGTGGCCTGTCTTTGAAATATTTAATGAACCATTCATCCATTCTCCTTCAAACTTGGTTTCCTGGGTACCCAATGAACTGGGGGTTTGGAATTTGAAGAAGTTTGGAGAGTGTTGGATATTAAAGTGTGAATAAAACTAAAAGACTGAGGAAAAAAAGTTGAGGAAAAAAAGTGCTGCCATATTGCTGGCTTATCCGTGTCTACCTTTTGCAATTAAGGTCCATCTTAAATTCACTCAGCATTTTGCTAACAGGAAACTCAATAAAAAACTATTTCTACCCTTCACAATAAAAGCCCAGCTTAAATGCACTCAGATAATTTTGTTTAGAGGAAACTCAATCAAAAGGCATTTTTGCTGACACTAGATCGTATAGACACTATGTGGTATTAAGTTGCTGTGAGCTGTAAATTCACCGCTTCTTCCTTATCACTCACACTCACCCTATGCTCACCCTGGGTCCAGTTGTGATTGTGTTGTTAACTTATAACACTAACAACATTACCATCAGCAAAATACCGCCCCATATCAAATCCATACGTCAACGTTAATCGTCAAGTTACTAAGCCTATTTGGAACTGAACACCCTTGCTAATATGTTAAATTTGTTAACGATAGGCTATCTGTGACGAGACAGCACCGTCGTCACTACACTGACTGTGGCGATATCAACAAGCAATATTGTTGACGAAAAAGACAACACTAAAATGTAGTTAAAGAAAACCTATTTTATTTACATTGCCTTACACCTTTTCCTCCACACCCTCTTTCTCTCTGCGCGCACACACATACACACTCATATTATGGAGCCTAATCAGTCTCTGTTTGGTTCTTGTGGCTGATCAACGCAGATATTTTCTGATTGCTCTCATAAGGAGCTGGGTTAGGTTATCCTTCACGTTCCACTTCCGGGATTGATCGGGTGCTCCAGGAAAATTGGAATTTTAAATTTGGTAGATGTATGAGGACTATTGTTAACTGCTCCTCAGATCTCTGCATGGTAAATTGAGACAGCTAGCTAGACTATCTGTCCAATCTTTGTATTTTTGCAGTGGCTCTGTGCAGAGTTTAGCATCGCCCATGACGATTCTGATTGGTTTAAAGAAATGCCAGAGCACGTTTCGTCCCATCCCCAAATGCTATGTGGAGCAGCCAGACCCTCCTCCAGAGCACTTTGGAGGAGGGTCTGGTAAAGCGAAACTATGCTATGTGAAACACACCTTATCATGCATACACAAACACAACTTTAGAGGAAGAGACAAGAGACACACTGATGCCAGTTCAAACGTTGGCACACACATGAAGGAACATGTAGAGACAGACAGGCCCGTATTCCACTGTCCCTAAGCAGTAGCTATTGTATTGTGATAAATGGAGTGTCTCCTGTCCATGTAGCCACAAAGCCCTGCAGTGGCCCACTGGGAGCATGGAGATGCTTGGTGGCCTTTTCCATCAGGTTTCCTGTCTCCTGACTCAGCACCAGCTGTGCACACCAGCAGGAAAAAGATAATGCAAAGGGTAAAAATAATTCACTGGAGAATCATGGTATAGTATGACCCTAAGGCACTCAGTTAGACAATAGTCTTTCTTTTACGTGACAATGAGCCAGGCAAAGCTTCTCGGAGGAAGGATCATCATGCTCTGTGGGATACTGGCCTCTATGGATGATGTCATGTAGAAGTAAAATATATGGGGTACTTACAGAGAATGTGCCAACATGATGAAAATGCACTTTTGTTTTGTAATGGCATACTATAAAAAGCCCTGTTTAAGTGTAAATATGTTTGTGGCAGTTTTTTCTAGTTTGTTCATCTGGATATGATTGCTGCTTGTTTACATCACAGCAAAACTGCATCCCGTACAGAGACACTTAATCAGAAGCGGAACTTGGCAAATTTGTCTTGTGGTTTAAAGACAATCTCTGACAGTTGCCCTGGCTGACTCTATGCCCAGAAGCCACTCTAGTGTTGAAGGAGACTGAGCTTTTATGGCAACAATGGCAGGCGTGCCAGCGGAGCCAGGCAGTCATCATGGTAGAAACCATGGTGGGCTGTCAGAGAGAGCTGTGTGGCACGCTGTGGGGTTCAAGCGCCTGCTCTCCTCATAATGGAACAGCTGTTTGTAGCGCGGTGCGCCAAGGCTCTGGAGCACAGAGTAAATAGAGGAGAAGAGCAAAGTAAACAGAGATGGGATGGCGGGAGCTGCTTGCCTGCTACTGTGAAAGGGGGTATACACCCCAGAGATTCAGACGGAGGGGTTGTCGACACAGGAATGCACAAACACCACTACACAGGAGGGTGTGGAAAGAAAGGGGCGTGTATTGTGAAATAATGAAACAGTAATGCTCTAATCCAGTCTCAGGTTTCCATACAATTACCTGATCTGCATGTTTTAATTTTGATAAGACCAGTATTTACATGAGTTGAACCTGCTATCTTAGAGACCAATCCTAGTTTACATTTTCAATCTTAATATTAGCATATGGGTTAATTATCAACCACACGCCTTAATTTGATTAGATTTGGGAGCAACTGATTTATTGAGCTCATAGCTGATCTCCTCTAAGAGGGCCAAAGGCCTTTCTTTATTATTTATGAGATATAGAGCGTTTCCAGCTGTCCTGCACTAATAAATGGGGTAGTACAAGTAGGCGCCTGACCACTTTTATGACAGGCTGTAACTTTTCCAGCTGTTGGGTCAGTAGAGTACTATGGTGACTACAGTGACAGAACAACTGTGGATGTTGGCACAGTATCGTTTTGACACAGAAAGACATCTTTACATGTTAGATCAAACCAAGATTCATGTGGGTGATGAGGTCAATTAAAGCACCAAAAGTGACAACCGGCCCCTCTGACTGTGCAGACGGGCTCAGGTGACTGCTGAACTTGCATCATCTTGTGTCTCGTTTCTACAGCCAGGTCATGTACACAAAATTGGGTCTGGGAAAAATTGGATCTTTTGGATTCAGAGACCCATTATAAAACTGCATCTATCCCTTGAGTGCCCAGTATTCTGTGATTGCTGCCAAGCTAGGTTATGAGTGAGCAGTTCAGGCCAGATAAATATCTGAGACAGTTGAAGGCAGTGTGGCTATTAATTTCTCTCTGAACCTAAACTCTGGTGGGGGAATATAACCCCAGAGTCCACCATCCTCCTTAAAGGAGAACTCCGGACGATTTTTAACTTAATCTTAAAATTGATTGCTCTATGTCTAGGAAAAAAAACCGCACAAAATTGGTGCTAGCAAACTGGAGTTGCTGTTAGTTACAATGCCAGTTATGGGGGCATATTCTAAAGTGTGTGCCTCTTAGCAGACACAAAATGCTTCGCCAGGCGTCAAAGGCGGAGCAGAAGCAAAGATGCTAAGGACACTACCACACAGACCTCCACTGCCAAGCCTCCTCCTAACCAATGCCAGATCCATCGCACATCAAATGGATGAGCTGAAACTCAGCATAGCAACAAACAACTACACACGGAACTGCTGCATTAAGATTATGACCGAAACCTGGCTGAACCCTCTCATCCCGGACAGCTCTGTGCAGCTAGCATGATGAACTAGCTACCGGCAGTATGAGACAAGGTAAGTAAGTACAATCTTTGAATTTAAACTGTTTCTTTACAATGTGTGACTTGAAAACACATCTTGTTGTCACTTAAAGATCCCGTTCATGTTGCACATAACTTTTAATTGCATTACAAGAGGCACAAAGGCACTCTTTAGAATATGCCCCCACAACTGGCATTGTAGTTTACTGGAAGCTCTGGCCATTAGCTGTAGCAACTCCAGTTTGCTAGCACCGATTTTGGTCATTTTTTTTTTCCTATCGACAGTACTCCTAAACGTATAGCAATCAAGATTAAGTTAAAAGTTAGCCAGAGTTCTCCTTTAAATTGTATACTTACATGAAAATGCTGGGTTCTCCTCCTGGACAGCTCCTTTTTTTCATTATCCATGTTTATTCATTTCTGGCTTACACTACAACTGTATCACAGAACCAAACGAAAGATATGGAATTGTTTTAGAGGGATAATTTTTAGATAAAACATGACGTGACACAAAAAGAGCAAAAAGTCCCTGATAAAGACTATTTGTTGGTTTTTATCAGTGCCATGTAAACAGGGTGGCAATGTTACATCAGAGTTTGTGAGCAACATATGAAGCAAGGAGCAACAGTAATCCCATGTAATACTATGAAAAGCTCTTTTAGCATAGCTGATACAGAATCTTTACAAGCCACTAATAATGAGCAACAGAGAAATGGATTAGGGGTGGCATGGCTGGAACGGGGCCACGGCAAGCAACACACAGCACAGTTAGTGAGTTGACTGTGTGTTGGCATGTGTGTCTATGCAACACAGGAGTATGAATTACTCTGGCGTATCCCTGTGAGGAAGTGTAGGTATCTGCAAACAGCAGTTGGTTCAGCATTCTAGTCACCTCTGAAAGACTTCAATTGTGCATGCTGTAAACGTGCACACACTTTCAGCTTTTGGAGGTTTCATACACTTAAAGTTGTTTGAAGACTCAAATTTATCCTTAAACAAAATGATGGTAGGATTGTTAAGATTCATTGAAAGACTTTCAAACATGCCTGTAATTTTCCTTTTTGCATTTACACTTTTAGTATACACTACACCACCATATTATCTCATTTGAAAGTTTCACTCTTCAACATATATATAAATCTAAGTGTTGACATCAACGATGCTTTTTCAAGCCAAGGCTGTACTTTTGCTTCACTAATTAGAGGAATTGCTCGAAAGCTTCTGTGTTACTTCTGCATACGGTACGGTTGATGTTATTCTACAGTGGCTGTAACTGCTCCATCATGGATATTCTCAAAAACAAATTATCAGGGCTTTAGTGTCCTTCAAGAAGAAGCAGTCAGCATCTGAATGATCTGTTTGTCCTGCTCTCTTCTCACAGCACCTTGTTAAGACCCAATACCTTACCTCAACCCTCTTGACACACACACACACACACACACACACACACACACACACACACACACACACACACACACACACACACACACACCAGGCTCTCTGTCCCCTGTTCAACCCCCTCAGTCAGAGGCCAGACAGGGTCGCACAGAGGGCGAGACATTTATGAGGTGTAGATATTTGTGCAGGAAAGCATTCCTCATGTTGACAATGAGCAACACAGTCTGGATGCTGAGCGAGACCAAACAGACAGGGACTGGAAAGTAAGACATACCAATCTGTTGAGTGAGAGGTTACAGAATCCAGGTTATAGACCTTAAAATGTGGTCCAAATGAGGAAAGCAATAGAAAACATTGGTGCATTGACTGGTTCTAGTGACCTTATCTTTCCCATGGATATAGCATGCTTGGTTGGCTTAACTCAGTGTTCTTTGTCCAAAACATCAGAAGTACCTTGATTTTCCTGATGAATATTACCTTGACTTTGTACCTCTAAATACAGAGGAGTAATAAAGCAAAACCTTCTAAAAACATGATTATACCCTTAAGACCACCACACACCACACACCCACTCTTAACCCCATCATAAACTCCAGTGGTGAGGAGAGTTCTTTCTATCCCCATGCTGATGATGTAGGAAGGACCGTGGCTCCGACACGGGGCAGTGGCCATAGTCAACACAAAAGGTTGTGGTGGTAAACAGAGCTGTTTGTGTTTACTGGGCTGCTGTTGGAGATGACTGATATGCCCATTAGAACTGGGCATTAGGGGGATGGGTGGCGGCACTCAGGCTCCATGCAGGACAAAAAGACCCTTTGGGCATGCAGAGAAAGGTCACTGACCTGTATTGTGTCTCCTTCAGGCCTAGCCAGTAGTTACTTCACATATTCAGGTTACAGATTGGCTTTGTCAAAGCTGAAGAGCATGTATGCAAAATGGACAGATGCTGTAGGTTATGGATGATATTGTCTGCTAGTGGCATATACCTGCTGCCCCGGGCACTGGATGGAGGTTTCATATTGCTGTTGGCATTTTTTGCACTAGTGTAGACTAAAAATGCCTGATACACTGTGTCTTTGAGAAAAACAGGAAAATAATGGGTTTTCAGTCTTCAAGTTTATTACGTGTGATGCAGTGTGCTTTTTCTTCCACTAGAGAGTGCTCTCCTTTACGTCTATCCTTCGTTTCAGATATGTTAAAAAATAATGTGTGCATATAAATCCCTTGATTTAGATCACAAACAAACATTTCATATGAATCAAATCTTTCATTTTTTTGTTATGGTATTTATTTATATATCATCTTTAAAAATTATTTGTCCTATACCACAAATTTATTTCTAAAAAATGCAGCAGCAATACCGAAAATTACACAAATCTTGAAAATATTAACACACTCAATGCTGACAGACTTGTTAAATGACTTGGGATAATATTGTAATTAGCTAATAGTTATATTTTGGTTCTCATGTGTCTCATGGTTTTCTAGCACCCCACAGACACACCACCAATGAACCAATTCATTTTAAGAGAAAATAGGCAAATCCACTTTCTCATGAATCACAAAAATTCACATCTATCTCTGAATCAGTCAACATCTTATTTACAGTGCTTGGCAGCTAAACCCAGTAGGCTTTATTTGATGCTGGGACAGATCTGTCTCTATTTACTAAGGAACTCAGTGCTCACATAAACTTAGTTCAGCCAGAGACACTTACATCAAAGGATTTATCGCAACAAATAAAAGAATTTGGCAGAATTTTTTTTTCAAAATGAATCCATTCATTTTTTATAATGAATCCAAGTAGCCTCAAAATTGTAAGGAGAGCACATTAAAACTCCCTCTGGGATTTGAAGAACAGAGCCTAGCACATACAAATACAGTAAATGAGATGGGATGTACATAACGCACAACAAGTGAAGACCTGCCATCACCACATCTAGTAATAAGAAACTAGAACAGGTGGAAGTTGGGGGATGGTTAAGGGAGAAATCAGCCATGTGATATAGGTAAAAATAAACAGTATAACCAGTAGCAGCAACGCCAGCACAACTAATCAAAGGAATGAGTCCAGTTTTTTTTCCTACTCCTATTTGACATGTCTCCCTGGTAATTGGTATAGTCAAATGATACTGATCAGCTAATGAAATGCAGAACTTAAGTGCTCTGTCTGATCTGAGTTACTCCATTTCTGTAAATAGGGAAACTTCTTTCGCTTTTTGACTTCCTGTTTAAACACCAATACATTGACCTGTTAGACACATTTACCATTGCACTGGCACAAGGCTAGTCTGGAAAGATTAAGGCTCTGGCATTGAGAAAGTTGCCCATCTTGAGTGATGGCACCAAGCATGCATTTTAAAATCTCACTGCACGCAATTGGATAACACTTTGACCAATCACAACAACACACGTATCCAGACGCATCCAGAGCCTACCATACCAGCAGAGCTAACTGGTAGACTAAACCAGCTTGGGTACAAGGGTATATATAATTAATGAGCAGCATTACTCGATGCCAGAGTAACTTGCTGAGCAAATTTAAATTGCGCACTTGCGAGAACTCTGGTTTTCCAGGTTAACACAAGGTTTGTCGGTTCTTAAAAGAGTGTATCTTTGGTATAATTGTGTGTGTGTCTGTCTGTCCAAGAAAGTTAAACATATTATGTCTTTCAGTAGTCATTACAAAATGGCTTAAGATTAAAGTGTTGATGGGAAATAGCAAGTGCAGTGAGATGAAGAGAACACAACCAGAATAATAGAATTAATTCACAGAGGTTTGCAGATGAGAAGAATCCAGTGTTGCTTTATTTCTTTTCACTAGATGGCCTCTACAAGACCAGTTTTATTTAAGAAATGCAAATGCGACATCACACCAAGAAAAAAAAAAAGTCACATTCTCATAAAGCGCTCTTGGCATGAACAAACAGCAACATTGACAATAAATAAAATGTTGGCGAACAAAATAAAACTTTGTGAAACAAGAATACTCAGGATTGCATATCAAACAAGACAAAAAATAGACAAAATGTACTTGGCACAAATTAAATAAACGTAAGTAATTTTCAGGTTGAGTGAATCTACTCTATGTCCATTGCTTTGTGAATCTGATTGTCCTTCACAGGTAGCATTGAGTATGTGCGTGTACTGTACAAAATAGATACAGATGGCTGATGAAACTTAAACAGAAAAATTTCAACAAACTGCCAGTACTCATCTTACTTTGTCAGTACCTTGACCTTTAATAGTCACACTTCCACGTGGCCTTTTTGCTGCATATGTCTGCACTAAAAAACTGCAGATACATATGCAAGAAAACATTGTCACACTGCAAAGCCAATATATATGCACATAGTGGAGGACACGTATTCTATAAGTTACCAGTGCTTTCTGATCTGAGTTCAGTACAGGTGCTTGACATGTTAAATTTAAATAAAAATATTAAAAGACACTTTGGTATTTTTAGGTCATAATGTGCAGAACTATGCATTCATTTAACACATTTTCATTAAAAGACCCAGTCTTGTTCTAAATTGATTTGTGTGGACATGATTATAGTGATGTCAGGACACTAATCACACACAAATATTGTGTCAAAATGTTATGCTCGTATCATTGATCTTAAATCATTTTTGACCCGTGATTGCAGTCCAGTGGGATCTGCCTTATGATGAGGACCAACTAATAGGTACATAAATAAAAAGATGTTTTTAAAATAGGATAAAAAAAAATGCAAAATAATAGAACACTTTTACAAAAGAATCCACTTGACCTATTTTTTTAAACAGAATGACCCCCCCTCTCTCAGAAAGTGAGTCTTGTCCTGTTATAGACTAAATCCTTCTGTCTTTGTTTGTGCTCTGTCTGTCTCTGTCTGTCTCAGCAGGGCATATGCAGTGCAACACTAACATCTCCAATCTTGACTTCCCAAAGCAAAGGAAAAATGAAGTAATGTATTCTAGACCCATATAAAAATAAATCAATTGCAAACATGGAAAGATACATTTCATATATACAATAAACTCCTATATAAAATAGCTTTTATGTACATATAGACAACTGACAACAATACAATAATTGACCTGTACAATATACACCTGAACAGTTAAGACAGGCGAGAGGTACTGAAGTGTATGGCTTGATTGGGAAAAATTCTAAAATATTTACAGACATCAACTTTACATCCTTTACATGTTTTCAACTTCCCTGGAATGAAAAGGTCTAGGGAGAGCCCCATGCCTCACTTTGTTTCCATTCCCTTAGGTAAGGCTACCTTTAAATAATTGGTCCGCAGAGACTATTCAGCCTCGTGATACTTGATACCCAGTCAAATACACGCTCAGCTCACCTTTGGTGACATATGATAGGAGCTGGAAGTATGAGTCCTAAAACCATTTATCACATGGACCCATTAAAAAGAGATTAGACAGACAATGAAACACCACTTATTGACTTTTGTGATACCCAGGAAGACCCAGACCTTCCTCTAGTCTTCTTGAAAGGATCAACCAGATGCCAATAGACTCCAGTGTGTAACCTCAGATAGCCCTGCTTTGGTGTTGACATTTTATCCATGGGTTCTTGCGTACCCAAGGAATACTTGTTGTCTTCCCAGGTTGGAGGGTCTTGTAGTTGGACTTTTATCATTCCTCCAAAGGAGTCCTTCAGTAGTGTCCTCACGGAGGTTCAACACAGGATGGAAACCCCTTCAGTAGTGACCAATTGACCAGTGGTGGGGTCATACGTCCCAGCCAGGTAGTAGAGGTCTGGGGAGGTACTGTTCGGCTTCTGATTGCGAGTCAGACACTCATACTCCTCCCTGCTCACCACCTGGCACTTATGAGAGATTGTCTGGACGTCATTCTCATCCTCATGACACGATTGGTACAGGGCATGCTGGATAGGGAAAAGAGTATGTTGCAAACAAAGAAAAAACAAAGAAAGAATGTCATTTCAAAGTACCAAATGTTACAAATGACAGTCTCCACAAAATTGTAACCTCCATCACGGCTCACCTTGCCATCTCGATGCCTCTTGCCGAGCTTGGTCTCTTCAGGGTGGTAGAACCACTTGACTTTGACCACCATGCTGGAGGTCCAGGATTCCCAGAGGTTCTCAATTCGACCTACGTATGGAAGGTTAGGGCGTCCAGCTGAGAGGAACACAGCACAATCTCCCACTCTCACTGTGTCTCTGCCTCGCACAATGGCCTTATAAAAAAGCTTCCTGGCCTTGCCCTTTAGACCTCGCCGCTGCGGAAAATCAGACACTTTGTCCAATCTTGTTTGCTCATGATTCTAGAGATTTAGTATTCTAGTCTAACTGAACTGATATTATGAAAGAAAAGGACAAATATTTGCTACATTGATGCAGTAGAAACATAGATGTAGACTTTTCTCACCTGTGTAGGGTTTCCTGACCACCTCCACATCTGTCGTCCTGCAAGGAATGCAGACATCTTGGGCCTTGGAATAAATGAGGAGTCATCTGGAAGCATCCTAGGTTTTTTCATGAAATCCTTAGATGGTTTAGAGGTGGAACTGGTGCATTCTTTCCTCTTCAAGGACTTGCTGTTGGATACCTGGTCAGGGGGGGCTCCTTTGGCATTAGAAACAGCCACAGCTTTGGCCACAAAGGAGTGCTGATGTGGTCTTGAAGAAGTTGAGGGTTCAGAGGGTTGCAGGAGCCTCCGGTGGGAAGACAGACAACTCTGAAGCATCAGTGTAGAACTGTCCTCATCCTCTGAGCTGTAGGAGGAATCATTGTCGGAGGAGCACAGGCTGGAACTGGAGAGTGAGCCTGAAGAAGAAGAGCTTGAAGAACCAGATGACGAAGAGGAGACGGAGAGACGAGACAAGAAGCGGCCAGCCGTCCTTAGTCCTCCTGAGGCTGCAGCCAGTGAAGCCCTCCTCCTCTCTTCTTCTTCATCATCCAGATCAGAGTAGGAGCTGTGACACTCTCTGTGGGAGCTGAAGCCCGGGTCGCCATAATCATCCAGACGCAGAGAATAGGAGGGCTTTCTTTGGGGTGTGGTTCCTTTAAGGAGAAGTTCTACCCTGGATGCACCGCCCTCTTTGTTGTCTTTAACGAGCAGGACTGGGTGAGAGTAGGCCTCTGTCCTGGGCATCCCACTCACACTGGAAGATCCACCTCTTAACAGCAGAGCCTTGCTGTTTTTTGTCTTGGGGGAGGTCACTCCTTCATGATCTAACTTGACTAAGAACTCTTGTCCCAACTTCCTGCTCTTTGGCACAACAAGCTCATCTTGCCTGCGTCTCTGGCCATAGGGCCCACTTCTGGGGTCAAGCGATAAACCTGGACTTGACCCGGTAGACGGAGTACAGAACGAGGAGTAGCCATTTGCAATGCTGCTAAAGGAGTCCACCTCAAAGGAGCTGCTGCTGAAGAGACCTTTGGCTGGGGTGGAGGCCAGTGGCTGGGTCCTAGGCAAGGGGAACAGGTCATCCTCCGTCCCTCTTAAGGCTTTCCTGGATGCCCCATTGAGCTGAAATAGGTTGTCAGATGTCCTTTTCCTAGTGTTGCCCAACGAAGGCCACCCCAGGAAAGGTGAAGGATTTTTATTTGCATTCTCAGCCTGCTGTTGCTGCTTTTGTTTTTTCCCAGAACCCTTTGGTCTCCCTAGAATGAACAAAATTTAATGTTTTAGCATTATATATATTCCACTCCATTATAGACAGAATATCAGTTGAGATCAGTGGCTTTGTTTTTTTGATTTGTTGAGACAAGCAGATAAATGTAATATGTGTGATACTTTAACACAGGAAACAATGTGTTTTTCATAACTTTACATTTTCTCTGTTATTTACAGTAAATTAAGTGTTTCAGGGGGTTTATTCTTACCTGGTCTTCTCTTGTTAATAGTTAGAGTTTGGCTGTTGGTTAAAGTATTGATAACGTTGAATCTGTCATAAGGTCTGTCACTGAGGGGGACCTTCTCCAGACTAGAACTTCTCTTGGCTGTTGTCTCGCTGGGTATCAGCAAGGCAGGAGATAACTCCCCACCTAAAAGACAATGGGCAGGTAATTATTAGCATTTACTTACAGGTAGACCACACAGCACAGCATGAAAGGGAAAATTCCCAGTTACACAGATAGGAGACACCCACAGTGAATCTGGTATCCTGGGGGCAGAAGGCGGATGTTTGGGAGAGAAATCTTCCCTCGGTCTCCATCATCAAACTCGACCATCACGCCTACTTGCTTCCCTTCATCAGATGGACCACATGCTAGAGACAAAAATGCACTTTTTCAGGTGAGTAGGAAAATTTGCAAATGCAAAAAAATGATCATGTTCATAAAACTAAATATACTTGAAAATACAGATGAAACACAGGAAAACAGATATAGAAGAAGATGATGTCACACCTCTGCGAACATAGCCTGGGTATAGGCAGCGTGAACGTTCGCTCCAGTAAGCACACACCCTGGTTCCTTCAGTGAGCATAGTCTCTGACTTTGGCCGTACATCCAGGACCTGAAGGCCAGACCAAAACATAATTAAGATTCATTACAGACTGCGCACGCACAGACACACAGACACATGCACGCAGGCACGCAGGCATGCAGGCACGCACACACTTGTGAGAGCCATAGAGCATTGTGCATGGGAAGCCACTGTGCCACGTTTCCAAGCAGCACTTATCTCATGCCAATGTGCCAGTCAGGGCTGAAAAGAACGGAAGCCATGATGCAGTAAATCCTGACTTGCTGAGTAATACTAAAGAGGGCCTGAATAGAGGGCTTGTGATTGCAGGTTGCCAGATCCTCCCTCCAACAATGCAGGCAGCCCCAGCATCCGCCACTCACTTGGGGCTCTTTCAGGTTGCTTTCATTTACTGTTGCCATGGCAAGGGACCCTTTGACTGATGAGGTGTGGGTGTGGGTGTGTGTGCATGGGGGAGGGAGAAGGAGCATGGTGAAAATAGGGGCATTAGTGTCAGAGTCAAATAAATGGCTTTGGGACTAATTTAAAGACAAGAAAGTATAAGTATGGCATAATTAGGACACACTATTATATGAGGAGTGTTTAAATAAGACTAAAGTTACTGTTGAGAGAATCAGTATGACCGAGCTTACATGGATGAGCGAAGGAGGAGACAAGTGGTCAGATGATAAACGGAGTAATATATGTGCGATCTTCCACTGCAGAAAAGGCACCAGGTGAACACTGATCTCGTGGACAGTTAAATGCTACAGTAATGCTTGGCCAATAGGGTAATATAAACAAAGATAACATGTGGGACTTCTTTTAAATGTTCTTTAATTTATACCTAAACCAACAGATGCAAAACAAATACTGTACAAAAAAACAAAGTAAGTTTGTTTGAAGAGGTATTTGGATCCTGTGCAGCTGTGATGTATTAATCTCAGTTAACTTTAAACATATTTCTGAGAGAGGTGAAAATGCCCAGAGGTTCAAATTTCATCACAATATTTATATTTTATCCTGCTTTAATTGAAAACATTAAGGTTAAGGCTAATGAGTCCTCATGACTTTAAGTGAATATGTATATGCCTATTTTTTTTTAGAAAAGAAGCAAACCGCTCACTTCTATACATGCTGCACTTCAACATAAACAGGTAGCAGGTAATTCAAGTAGCCTATGTTTAGTCTATATGTTTGTGCTGAGTTGTTATAAATCTCACTCTCACAATATAACAACAAGATACATCAATCATAACCTTACATTAAATATGGTCACAAAACCATTTTAAATAAGGTCACAGCCTATTTATCATACTCTCTTGGCAGCTTCTACTTTTACCTATAAAAATGGCAGCAAAGTCCATTAATCCAAGGCACAATCATGCCAGTTAAACTCTGCTCAACTTTTCCAGGGCCATCCTCTCTGTACAAACACAATGTCCTATGCCCTGATTGGCAATAGTAAATATTTATGACCATAATTGGAGAAGATGTGGGTATTGACAGCTTTGCTGGTGGCCCAGCTGTTGCAAACCAGCATCCTCTCAGTAAAAACAAAATCTAAGGTCACCTACTGCAGCAGGTGACCTTAGATTTTCTTTTTACTGAGAGGATGCTGCAACACTAAAACTCCATTCTGGATTCAAAGCACAGCAGAAAGCATGTTACCTAAATGCAAATGAACACCATCCAAGAATGTGCTGAGGTTTCTACAATGTATAATTATGTCTCATTACATGGATGACTTACGTAACCTGTAATTAACATGAGTGAGAATTACAAATCCCAACGATCTTGTGGTTAAGATAAAAGAAAGACTGTAACCACCCGAAGTGCAACTGAAAAAATTAAAGAGGTGAACAATTTTATTGTAAAATATAGATATGTCTACTAATAGCTGGATAGCCCTGAACTTTTTAATCATTCCAGGTCATCATTAGCTAGATTCCCTTAATACACTGTTGTGTCTTGATTGATCTGAGCCCTTAAACAACTCTGTTACCTTGGGAGCAGAAGGGATGTAATGTTCACGTCATCTTCCATTTACACATTAAATCTGAATAGATCCAGACGAAATAAGTGACCCAGAAGACCAAACTGTGACTGCAACAAAACGTGTTTAGTGCGGCGGCGTGAACTTACAGCTTCCTGTATCAGCTGTTCCAATGAATAGATTCTTGGGCGGTTTCCTCTTTCACCGTAGATAACAACACTAAAGCTAGAGAAAAAAGGACAGCAGAGAGAGAGAAAAAGACATTTTCAGAAGCTTGTATCATGCTTGCCTGACTCCCATGTTTAATGTTACTCCCACTTTGCTGTTGTGAAAACATATTTTTACTGCCTGAGCCAGAGGAGTCGTATTTATACAAAGATGTAGGTATGGGATGATGTGGGGTTTGTAAGGTAAGGAGGAAAGACATGAAGAGATATAAAAAGAGGCAAAAACTTAGATACTTAAGATAACTTCTAGCCCTCTCATGTTGAATTCCTCTTTTCATAATCCTAAAGATGCCAACCCCAATAAACCTTGCATACATCATTTATTTTATGGTGTGTTGTTTGGAAGTATGTGTTAGCCTCAAGGATACTTCATTCATTTAATTTCCCACCACTTCTAGCCATGTCTCAGTTTCCACATAGAAATGCCACGTTGTGTAATGTTTAGCACATGTGCAGACTGAAGTAATCTAAGTTCGTACTTCAGTTTCAACATTAATGACCTCTGTGGGAGCCAGATTATGTTGTTTATGGTCTCATTTATTGATTATTGTGTTATGCGCTGATATTGTAGGTGGTGGGCGTTTTCATGACGGTTTGAGCAGAAGTGATATATTTATTTGCTTCACCTGTTCACCTGGGTTCTTTTTGGTTTTGACGGAGAGGGGGTGAAGCTGGGAGTGAACACTTTTGTTGACCGCAGCACGCAGTATTACGCAATTATTTCTACTCACCAGGTAACAATTACATTAGGTAAAAGCAGTGCTGCAGTGTATTGTACGTATGGAAGAAGAAGAAAAATGAAATCATTGCAATACGATCACGAGCGCGTCACATGTGTGCAACTCTCAGTGTTTAGACCCTCGCGGCAGCACTCTTTTGGACTGCTTACAGCCACAATAACCTCCCTAATAAGGAATCTGATTAAGGTATTTGAATGACATACAGTATGTGAATTGAAATACTCTCTGATTGATCACTGGAACCGCTGCATGTGTGCTTACATGTCTGGGAGCTCCAGTGTGTGGACCCTGGCAGCATATAGAAGCTCATCCTCCTTGGAGATCAGCACCTTTAGTCCATCCGTTAAGAGCTCTTTTGTCAGTACACAGTTTGGAACTGCATAAGGAAAAAGCAAATATCACATTTAGTATTTCACACCATCCCTGACACAATTTTTTTTCTCCTTGAAACACTGTTGCAAGACATCCAGTGTTATCGCTGACCTTCATGGCTTTTGTTGCTGTATGAGTGGCTCCTTTCCTCCTCCTCTTCTGAGAAGCTGCTGCCGTCCATCTCAAAGCCCTCATCGGCCGCAAAGCTCTGCAGCAGCCGACTCACTGCTCGTCCCTTTGGCTGTAAAATATAACAGAAGGATGCACAGAAAAATAAATGAATGCAGGGATGGATTTTAAAAAAAGTGGCAATATAAAGTGTGATAGAAGAAAGAAGAAATTGTTTAGAATGCAACTCAAAGTAGCAATTAACCACAGGGAACTTCACAGTGCCTGTACTATCTCCTATCAGTAGCCATTTTTTCACTCTGTCACAGCAGAAGGTGTGAGCCGCCCCCCTTCCCACATTTCCTCTCCCATCCTCTCCTCCACTAAGATTACTCAGCAGGAGGTCGGGCTATGTGCAATCGCTAAGTACTTGTAATAGTTCTACAGTAACGGTCCTCAGGGTGAGAAATCGAGGACAGTAAGACATCACCTGAATTGTTAAAAGAACGTGTGAAGACATTTTTGTAGAACTGGATTCTATTTGACGGTTTGTATTTGCCTGGCTTCCTGAGTGAGGATCGAGTGCTTTTTGTATTGACTGTGTCTAGTACCTGCTGGTCCTTGCTCCTTCGTCCCCGGCTGCCCTCCTCACTCTGCGAAGATGGGGCCCCAACTGACCAGCAACCTCTCCTCTGTTGAAGTTGACATGAAGATGGACAAAATGAGTGGTGAGGGTGTGACATACAGTGCTGCTCATAAGTTAAAGAACCCATGCTAAAGTTGACTAAAAAAAAGGAATAAAGGCCTCTGACATACAGTTTATAGCAATTATACTATAAGTTGCTTTCGATAAAAATGTCCACTAAATTATGTAATGTAACGTGTAATGTTTTATATCAGTTAGACTAATAGCTGGCTTGATTTGCATTGAGAGATATTTTAAGGAAGTACCCCATGCCGATCTTTAGGTATGGTGGAGGGTTTGTGATGATTCCAAAGGCCAAGGGAACTTTATCAGGATGCATAGTATCCTGGATCCATAAAATACTGGTCTTTAATAATAAAAATCTGCCTCAATGGGAATTTAGCATAGGTGTGTGTGTACTTATGCCCCCTGTATTTTAAGGAAGAACAATTATTTATTGTTGATACATTATTCATTCACAAAGAAAATTTGTGTCCTTAAATATTGAATTTTTCCTTATTTTTTCATTAAGGCAGTAAGATCAATTTCCAAAAGATGATTATTTTTATTCTTCATTTTATTCAACTCTAGCATGGGTTCCTAAACTTATTAGCAGCACTGTATAACAAGCATTCTGGTTATAGTCCTAGTTTGTGCACATAAAAGATCAAAAATAATAATGTGCAGAGTTGTCCTTTGAGGGTATGAATTATTAATGGTAACATACACTCACCGAAAGGATTATTAGGAACACCATACTAATACTGTGTTTGACCCCCATTCGCCTTCAGAACTTCCTTAATTCTACGTGGCATTGATTCAACAAGGTGCTGAAAGCATTCTTTAGAAATGTTGGCCCATATTGATAGGATAGCATCTTGCAGTTGATGGAGATTTGTGGGATGCACATCCAGGGCACGAAGCTCCCGTTCCACCACATCCCAAAGATGCTCTGTTGGGTTGAGATCTGGTGACTGTGGGGGCCATTTTAGTACAGTGAACTCATTGTCATGTTCAAGAAACCAATTTGACATGATTTGAGCTTTGTGACATGGTGCATTATCCTGCTGGAAGCAGCCATCAGAGGATGGGTACATGGTGGCCATAAAGGGATGGACATGGTCAGAAACAATGCTCAGGTAGGCCGTGGCTTTTAAACGATGCCCAATTGGCACTAAGGGGCCTAAAGTGTGCCAAGAAAACATCCCCCACACCATTACACCACCACCACCAGCCTGCACAGTGGTAACAAGGCATGATGGATCCATGTTCTCATTCTGTTTACACCAAATTCTGACTCTACCATCTGAATGTCTCAACAGAAATCGAGACTCATCAGACCAGGCAACATTTTTCCAGTCTTCAATTTGCTCTAGCAAATTGTAGCCTCTTTTTCCTATTTGTACTGGAGATGAGTGGTACCCTGCTGTTGTAGCCCATCCGCCTCAAGGTTGTGCGTGTTGTGGCTTCACAAATGCTTTGCTGCATACCTCGGTTGTAACGAGTGGTTATTTCAGTCAAAGTTGCTCTTCTATCAGCTTGAATCAGTCCGCACCATTCTCCTCTGACCTCTAGCATCAACAAGGCCTTTTTGCCAACAGGACTGCCGCATACTGGATGTTTTTCCCTTTTCACACCATTCTTTGTAAACCCTAGAAATGGTTGTGCGTTAAAATCCCAGTAACTGAGCAGATTGTGAAATACTCAGACCAGCCCGTCTGGCACCAACAACCATGCCATTCTCAAAATTGCTTAAATCACCTTTCTTTCCCATTCTGACATTCAGTTTGGAGTTCAGGAGATTATCTTGACCAGGACCACACCCCTAAATGCATTGAAGCAACTGCCATGTGATTGGTTGATTAGATAATTGCATTAATGAGAAATTGAACAGGTGTTCCTAATAATCCTTTGGGTGAGTGTATATATGATATTCAATTAATATTTCAAAATACTTTCTGCTAACCTTATTGATTGCTCCTCTTAACATGGTGCTCTTGCGGGTCGCCCTCTTTAGCCTCTCACTGGTGGTTGGGAAGGTGGCCAGTCCCATGCTCCTCCTGTAGCGGTTTCCTCTGGTCCCAAGGCTGCCCCACCGAGGCTCCTTAGACCTGGGTCCACATGGCCTTCTAACCCCTTCGGGTCGGTGACCTTCATGGCGGTTTTTAACTGTAGTGGCCAAGCCAAGCCTACAGGGGGCCTTCTTCCTTACTTTGACCTCACCTTCTGCTCCAGACAGACTCTGGGAGCCTGTGCAGTATAATTAGAGAAACAGATTTAGACCTAGCTAAATAGCCAGGAGGAGAAACACAAAACAGATGCTTCCCATGAAGATGTGGTGCAGCTTTGTTGACTTATGAAACTGTTTCAAAGGACAATCTTACCATAAAGCTCCTGTCTCTGTTTTTTGTTCCTGGCTTTCTGATTGGCCTCCAGTTTTACAACAGACGAGGGACTAGGACCTGTCACGGAGGAGCTGGAAGTGATGTCTCTGTGGGGTTGGGCTCTGTAGTCTTGACCTTCATCCGTATCATAACTGCCTTCCTCTTCTTCAACGTCTAATGGACAAACAATACAGCATTGAGATGCTACTATATTAACTTACATGGCAAATCCATCTCTTTAAGTCATTACCAGCCGATGGAGTTATTTAACTTGCTCTCTATCATTTCACAGGCACTTCATTAGCATTTAAGTAAATAGTTTAACTGTTCATAGAAATGATGTATGAAGTGCTTTGCCTCTGTGGTATTTCCTGGTGTGAACACACGTGCTACAGAGCTAATGTGGAAGGGAGTGTAGGAGTGAGTTTGTGTGTAATTGTCACTGCACTTTCTCAAGCCGCTCTTTGACCCAGGCTGCTAGTCTCCAGGGCTGTCAAAGCCTCTCACAGTCAAGTGTCCACAGCTGTGGCTGTACATCGAGCCCAGACCATGCAACAAGGCCGATCACTGAGGTGTTGAATGTCCATGCACACCCCTGTCCGTTACAAGATATTTACACCTATTTACTCACGTCTTATTGCTTTTAAAGTGATTTAACAATTCTGGTAAAAACTTACCAGGATCCCTGATTAAGAGGAGCCCTGGTAGCTCACCTCAGTCCTTTCTACAGCGGCCCGGGGTTCAATTCCATCCTGTGGCCCATTTGCTGCATGTTATCCCCCCTCTCTCTTTCCTTAATCTGTCTTAATCTGTCCAATCCAATAAAGGCAATAAAAGCCAAAAAACATAGTTTTATTTAAAAAAAGAAGAAAAAAAGAGCATACCTGATTAAATGCGTGAATGACAATATGTCAGGTTTTTTAACTTGTCAAATGTGCTTTATGTACTGAGGCCCTTCTTCACTTGTTTTCTGAAGGGGAATTTTATTTATTTAAAGGGTGAATGTTTACAGTCTTTATATCAACCAAAAATACTCTTGACACGAAAGAAGTAACCAACTCACTTGTCTTTGTAGGACTGAGGGAGATAACTCAGAAATCAACGTGAACACAGGAAAATATGCAAACAGAAAGGGTGAAGACCAGGAATCACAACCAGGTTTTTCCTACTGTGCGAGAAACATGTTTACCACTGAGCCATATTTGGTTATTGTGGCCAGTTTCATTACCCATCACTGTGTTTCATAACCAGCTCTCAGTGGTCACTGCCTCACCTTGATCAGAGGAGTCACTCTCTGCAGGGGAGCTCTCTCCCTCCTCCATTGCTTCCTGCCTCTGGCCACGGAGCACCCTCGCTCTGGGCTGGCTGAGATGGGAGGAGCCCTGTGTCAGGATGGTGGATCCCTTTTTACGCCCACGGCGCATCAGTCCAGTCCAGCTCTCTTGGGGGCCACTGTCCACACTGGCTGCTAAGAAAGATTGCAAAACCAATCACCAATCTAAGTTAACAATGGGATTTAACAGTGTGAAAGTAAAAAAAAACACAACATTGTGCTTATTAAAACAAAACAGCATGTGGCACAATCAATACTGTGATTGCCTTTATCTACCTGTGTCACTTTGTCCCCCTGACTCTCGCCTGGCGTCAGCTTTGCTTGTGCCCTGGCTTCTGTGTCCATGCTTGGGGTTGGAGTTGCAGAGCAAAACCTCCTTGTCCCTGGAGCCCATCCCTGAGACGATCTTTTTATCCTGGGCTTTCTGTTTGAGCTGAGTCATATCACCGGCCAGCTTGGAGCTGAGCATGCTGTGAAGACTGCTTTTTCTGCAGCCCTGTGCTTTTATCTGCTGCAACAGAGAGAGATGAGAGAGCCGGTTACACTAACGGTCACAGCAGCCGCAAAGCATCAGAACGTCAAAGGGAGAGTGCTCTCGTTTGCTCACACACAGAGAAGAAAAAGGAACAGTAGAAGCCCAAATGAAAAATATATTAGAGGAGCAGAGGATTTGACTCCTGAGGGTAGCACCTAATTAGAAATAGTGTGCAACAAAGGAATATATCAAATGCAGAAAAACAAAGAGTGGCCTCTTTCGTTTCTACTTGCATAGAGGACAAAAGGGAGGAGGACAAGGGGACCCTGACCTGTGTGCTGCTGAGTCGCTCAAAGCCTCGACTGGACAGCCTCTTCTTCTTTCTCTGGCTGTCACCGCTCCCTCCTAGGTCCTCAGGCGACAAGGCAAGCCCCGCCCCCATCGACCTGCCAGTCAAAACAAGGGAGAGGCATTCATTAGAGAAGAATGGCAGTGGTTTGAAAGAAAAAGAGGGGGTAGGACATCACAGGGTAAAACAGAGTTGAGTCACCTTACTAAAGGATCTAATAACTCTCCTTTCTCGTCTGATGAACAGAATGACAAAAAAAGGACATGCCCAGTGTCTGAACCACACACTTGAAAAATTGGGATCTAACAAGGATCCTGGGATTGTTTGAGGGCAATTTGGCATTAGAAGCCGTAACGCTTAATCTAGGGAGTGTCTGTGCAGTCTGTGAAGCACTACATAGCTTTGAAAGATACACTGAATGGTTGGAAGGCATTGCATTTGTATGCAGCGCTATTGTTTTCAGTGAATATCATAGCTCCCTTTTCATTGTGGCACACTGAGCAGCATCACAGGCCAACCACTCCAAATGCCCTTGAATTTCCCTCTGGAAGCCTGCCCAAAGACCACATCGACGTGAGCCAGGCCATGCTCAAACAAAAGATTAACTTTCCCTCGTTGAGTGTGCATGCAACCTAAGAAATCAGTCACATTTACAGAGTAAGCATGGTATAAATGTGAAACCGATAAATTAAGCGCATTCAACATTTCATGTTAGTTATTTGTTTGCATATTGTACCACATACAATTCTGTAACTACAAATTGTTTGGAATCAAATGTGTGCATGCTTCTTGTAATCCTCATTTGTGTGTGAATCTCATAATAAAGAGTGTATCAGTGGCGTAAATCTGTAGAATAAAGGCTATTGTCGAGCAGTGGGACTGTCTGCCCACTGACTGATTGACAGGAGAGTGACAGAGGTGGCAGTGAAATGTGAGTTGTCCCTGTGAGGCAGATCCAACCACAGCTTGACAAACACAATATGACAGAGCCCCTCCCCTCAGTGGGGGGCTGGTAGGGCTGAGCGTACAGTGACTAATTTAACAGAATTGATTAGCAGGGTTTGCTTGCTAGCAGTAGTTCTCTCCAGCCTTCCCCCCAACCAAAGCAGCACCATAAAAGACCACAGCGCTCTACCCACAGGAATAGCAGAGACACACACAAAAACAAACAATGCATGCATAAATGCTCATGAACACACTGCTGCATCCATACCTAATTGCACAGATGCATAGAATGTGCAGGCAGGGAGGCTTTAATTTATTGCTCACTAAGAGAATACCACATACACACTCTCTAAATAAGGGAAGGAAGGAGACACTGAAAGGCTGTGTTGTTACCCACTGACCCACTGCCCTGCATCATAGCATCCAAGCGTCAGCATGTTGTAGTGGGCATGAGTGGCAGGTGCAGTACTTGATTTTACATAACCCTGCCATGTAACACAACATGGGGCTAATCATTTCCCAATCTGCCTGTTCCTTGTTCAGATGTTTTACACACGACAGAAACAAAGGGGAGTACACTCTATCTGCCTTAAAGAAAAATACATGAGCAGTGGCTCAAATTTTAACACAATAAAAAGACAAATGAGTGTACCAAAGCCTGCAGAACACCCTATCACCCCCATGTCAGGCTGCACCCTCCCTTCTACTGCACTTTGCTGCAGGGTCTCGGCCCGTCACCCTTACATGTGGGTGTCATTGTCACCCAGCATCAGCATCCCCACTCCGACCAGTGCTGGCCTGGCAAAAGGGGCATGGGTACATTGGTGGAAGGAGAGTGGAGGTGACACATCAGAGGGGCAGCTGGGAACACTGTGGACCGTTGCCCAGAAACCAGAGTGAGAAAAGGAGGGAGAAGAGTAGATGGAGAGAGGGGAAGAGAGAGAGAGGGAATGTTGCGAGGTGACATTTATTATTATAATAATAATAATAATAATAATAATAATAATACATTTTAGTCATGGGCGCATTTAATTAAATTAAAACAAAGATTTTAAAGATTGAAATAGAAAATTAAAACAAAGCAATCTATCCAATATTTTGATGGTGAGCGGAGTTATGTGGGGTAGGCATTTCGGAAAAGGTGGGTTTTGAGGGAGGTTTTAAAGGTGGGTAGAGACTATGATACGAGTAGATAGCGGAGGGGAGTTCCAATGGCTGAAGGCTCTAAACCCCATTATGGACAGGCGGGCAGCGGGAGTGAAAAGCAGTGAGGACGAAGAGGATCGGAAGGTTCGGGATGGAGTGCAGGGCTGAAGGAGTTCAGAGAGGTATGGAGGGTCGAGATTATGGAAGGATTTGAAGAGAGAAGAACAATCTTAAAGTTAATATGGTATTTACTGTAGTGTTCTGAGTCTTTCCAAACCCTGATGATAAGGCTAATTGAAGCCTAACAGGAAACCTTTATCCCCTAGACCCTTTTGGTTTGTCAGTTCGTCCACCTCCACCAGACCAACAGCATTGCAAAAGCTTTTTTAAATAAAAAAATTAACACATTTTGATATGAAGTAGGGTCCTTGTTCCTTGAATATCTTCCAATCTGTATCTTATATTATCTGTCTTTCTCTTTTTTGTAATTCCGATGCTCTGCTTACTGTATTCCACTAATTACATACACACATAGGTCTAAATGTCAACTTATCTCTTATCTCAACTGTCTGACCCTCATGTTATCCTTTGGACCCCTGGTGACCCAGTGGGGCTGTAATGGCAGTGATGTGTCACATTCCTGCTGGTGGGACAAATTACAGGAGAATTCATGGTACTCTAATTACATCCTCTGCCTGTCATCGACACCACACACCCCCACCCCCCCTTCCACGCACCCATGAACCCGCCCTGAGGTGGGCTAAAGCCTTATGAGACATGTGAGCAGTTTTTTAGGTATGTGTAGTCCATATATCAAGCATACAGAAATATTCTGTACTATTAGCCATACAACTGACAATTATAATGCAGTTTACAATTAATGCCACTGTTAATTAGATTAGAAAAATGGTTCAGCTGTGTGTTTTCCCATTTCCAGTAATGCCAATGAGAGACAGTTCCTGCATGCCAGTGATACAAAGGGGCTTATCGGGCAGTATTGGACCATATCCAGCCAGCGTAGATGGCTGAGTGATACTCACTTGACTTTTCTTTGGCCCTCAGATGAGGACACTGGCCCTGTGGTAAGGGTGGGTTTCCGCTTCCTTGGCCGCCCCGGTCCTCGCCGCGCTGGGCTGCGAGGTGTTTCATCCTTCCTGCTTGCACATGCAGACATAAACAGACAAGCAGTGAGAGAGAGAGAGAGAGAGAGAGAGAGAGAGAGAGAGAGAGAGAGAGAGAGAGAAAGTCTGAGATAATATAGCTATCTAAACTGAAAAGGTCATAGCATCAAAGAGTGCAGAAAGGAATCCTCTTAGAAATTAGAAGCAATTGTGTTAAATTGTATTACTTTTGAAATCTCTGAATGCAAAGGGTAGAGATAAGCTTAAGGGAAAGAAGGATAAGGTCACACTCACTGATGATCGTGCTTCCTCTGAAGTTTGACCAGCTCCTTTTGCTTCTCTTTGTAGCAACGTTGTAGCTCGGCCAACTTTACACGCATTGCAAGCTCAGGACCATCCATTGTTTCCATGCTACCTTTGGCTGGGCACACCTGAGGTACACATCATTTAGTGGTTATTTTTAACATTATCTATTCATTTATTTAATTAAAAACATTGTAAACCTATAGGAACTTTGTTTTGTTGCAGTCTTACTGGTTCATTGCGAGGTGTCCAGCTGCATTTCCTACGTAAATTGAGGATCCTGCTGGCTGGGAATTGTCGCCCCGAATCCATGCTGCTGCCTTCATCTGAGCCCATCTCCAGTGCACGGGCTGTGGCCAGGGTAGCAAGGCTCTTGAGGTCAAACATCAGCAACTCCTCTTCTGTTACGGGAACAAAAGAAATGTTTGGTTCATATTGTGTCCATGCATGCTTGATTTAATGACACTACAATTGAACTAAGCTAGTTTTCTTCAGATCTGTCAAAATGACCAAGACATATTTTATGCATGTGAGTGTTACATGTGCACATTCAGCATCAATTGTGATATAGTGAATAAATGGTCAGAAAGACATTGAGGGAAATTGGGCACATCGAAGCAGCAGCATATAATTTCAGAGTTCATATCAACTTGCTTTGGTAAAGACTATTGTTGTGACTCAACATGTGCCACTTCCTTGAGCTGTTAACAGTATTGCATCAGAAAGACAACATCACTGAATCTAGAATGAGTTGATGATATCCTTTTTATAGAACCATCTTTTGGGAGTGATTAAATGCATTAGGATGCTGTGGTAAACAAAAAAGATCCTTTTGCATGAATAAAAAAAACACATGGCGCTTTGAAAAACAAGGAAGCTTTTAAAGGCACTTTAAAACAATGGGGTCTAATTAGCCAGGCAATGCTCCAGGGTGCTGAAAACATTGACTGCTTTTGTGATTACACACTAACTTTCAGTAACGTGTTGTGTGTGGGAGAAAATGAGGGACGTCAATTGGTGTGTCTCTTTCCCTTTTTGTTAAAGTGTGTGGATTTGGAATTACATGTGTGTTTTGGTTGTGTGTGTGTTTGTGCACAAGTGTGGATCAAACAGCAGAGGGATGGCAATACAGAGAGACAGCTCCGTAAGGAAAGCTGGAACGTAAAGAGAGGGATGGAGAAAAGGAGGGGCACCCCCCCCCTTACTAGTAGTTCACCCCTGTCTTCCTGCTTCTTCTCCCTCTCCTGAGGCCGTTGCATCGTTAGAACAGCCTTTTAGAAAATAAAAGTGCCTTTAAGACACCAAAGAAGAGAAACGGTAAGTAGGCATGCAGAAAGCTTCTCTGGGGACATGTTAGAAACCACCAGAGGCTCTTGAGACCAGCAGGAAGAGAGGAGTATCTGGGAGGGAACATAGAGCGATGGAGGCTAGGCCTGAGGGGGGAGTGTGAGTTTGTCTCAGCGGACGCAGAGGAGAAGGAGGGTATACTACAAGAGAGAAGTGCATTCTGCTGATGTGAGTGTGTGTATGAGTAATCGAGGACTTATTGTCTCTCACCCTGGCTTTTCCCACAGGTGCGCTTTTGCTGTTGCAGCTCCAGATCTGCCAGCTCACTCAGAAGCTCCATACCCTGGTGGGGATTAGGCTGCGACGGGGCAACTGATGGGGTGCTAAGAGGGAACAAGGGAAATGGAGGTACATCTGTGCAGAAGGCAGCTGCAATCAGCAGCTCCAGGCTCCAGTAGCAGGGCACAAGAGGTTTTTGGGGCATGGCAACAGTTGCATGGTTTTGGCTAGGGGCTGAAGCTGAGGCAGGGGAAAGACACACAAAATCCACTGAGGCATCATCAGAGGTCATCTCATTCTTGTGCTGCTGCTCCCTGTTCTTTGCTCCGTCAAGGGCCGAGGGCTGAGGCTCAGGAGATGCAGGGTCAAGCTCGATGATGGTGGGCAGCTCTGGCGCCTGCTCTCCAGGCATGCTGGCCTTTTGAACTTGCTCCACCTGGCCCTCCTCCCCCACCACCTCATCATCCTCTTCCTCTTCCAAGGTGATGACAGCTTCTTGCCTTTCAGGCTCCTCTGTTGAAAGGGGGACTGGACAGGAAGCAGCCTCACACACTGGGCTCTTGGCAAGGGGGCAAACCAGCACCTCTTCCTCAGCAGGCCCCTGCTCCTCCACCTCCCTCTCTCCAGGCACATAGTTGGCTGCTGTCACCGCTGCTACATCCACCTCCTCCCTCGGTTCCAGAACCACTCTTTCCTCTTCTTCCTGCTCCACTTCCTCGGATTGGAGTGGATCTGGGAGGGACCTGACCACCGCTTGGCAGTCTAGCTCCTCCCCCAGGTTGGAGAAAGACTGGGGAGCATGCTCAGCAGGCTCCACTTGGACTGCTTCCAGGTCGGCTGGCTCAGCCAGTCGAACATCCTGGGGGGAGGGCCCACTCTTGTAGCTGCTCATGGCAATTGCAGGGTAGGTGTATCCCGGAGGCAAGTCTATAGAGAGAGAAAAATATAGATTATAAAATCATCAATTGTAAATATTGGCTAAGCAATTCTGATAAAACCTCCCACAAAACATCTCATATTGTCATTATTTTGTAAGTGGTATTTTGGTGTAAATACAACAGAAAGCACCAGTTTATGTTTATTATATCAAGTCCTTCCACATTCCTACCCTTGAGGTCACAAGGGATGAAAACCAGGAAAAGGAAATGCACTCTGCCTTGACCCCCCAGCTGTAGGAACGGTAGAGGGCCAAATGCAACCGTGTGTGAGTGTGTTATTTGAAGTGAGCCAGGCTTTGGTTTATCAGAGCACCTGACACAATTCCTTTGGTGTGTGGCGGCTGTTAGCCAGACATTAATGATGATGAAGAGAGTGCAGGGCCTGTGGGGGTGGAGGAGAGGTGAGTGCTGCTATTGAGGTTTTTCTCAGTCCTTACCAAGGTAACTGTAGTGGAAGCTCAGCCAGCAGCCATTTTCTGCAGCTTTGAGCTGATCAGTCAATCAGTGGCTTGCCTACAGAGCCACCCACACACACTACCACAACACCAGTAGACAAAAAGGATGTTTTACAACAGTGGCTATTCCAATTACCACTGTATATAATGTACAAGATGATACTATCTCCAACAATCCACTGTTTGTTTTTTTGCTGTGACAGTTATTTGGCTTAACGATATAACTAGTGGCATCTTAAACTGATTATAAACAGCATGTTCTTTGACTTTGGAAAACTTTAAGGCACATTTATATATTTTTGTTTGCTTTGTTTTGTACAGATACTTTTGCATATGCTTACCGGGCTCCAGAGACTGTGGGTAATCCTGTGGGGGCTGTCCCTCTCCTCGCTTGTCCTGGGATTCGGCTCCCTTGGGCATCTGAGGTGGGGCAGGGCTGATGGCAGGTGAGTGAGGGGCTGCTGCGGCAGGGCTGGGTGCAGGGCAGGGTGTAGAAGGAGTGCTTTTTGGATGTGGTCGTAGTGATGGAGACTGGCAGCAAGGGGACAAGTGAGCGGCACAGGCCCCAGGGGGAGAGGTGTTCCTCTGAGGTGGGTTGTAAGAGTAGGGCTTGGCAGGTTTAGACGTTCTGGGTTCCGAAATTAGTTCCTCTAATTCAACCGGCCTCTTCTGCATCTGTGGCATTAAAATAAAGTTGTATTCATTTCTACAGTGAAAAGAGAACTTTGGTTCCAACACGTAGCTCTGTTGTTTGTAAATTTGGAGTGCTGTCAGTAGCAAGGAAAAAAAAAAGAATCTGTGCTGCCTACACCGAGTTATCCTCCTGCTAGAGTTAGCAAAAGGCTTAAACAGAGCAAGTTTTAAACCTGTTTTAAGACTCTTAACATGTTCAAAATGTCATTAAAAGTGCCTAGCCATGTGCGGTGATTCCTTCCGAGTGAACACAGTGAATCTGACTGCTGTAGATGTGACAGAAATGCAAGAAAGTTCTGGTAATTCAGCTGCATTTAGAGCCGGTGTTGAGACGGCAGTTAGAGAACTTAGGGACCGTCTACAAACTACAACACAGAAAAGAGATCAAACAAAAATATGTAGGCTATCTATTAATGATTAAATAAGGTAGTGTCTCCAACCCTACCTCAAATATAACTTGTCTCCTGCTGTACTACAGCACTTGCTTGGAAAAAAATAAAAAAATAAGCATATGCTTATTTCTGAAAATATATTTGTACCTCTTTTCGACGTTGTAGTTTGTAGACTGTCCCGAAGCACTCCTTGCAGTATCAAAACAGGAACTAAACAGCGCTGAATTAGCACAACTTTCATGCATTTCTTTCACATCTACAGCAGTCAGATTCACTGTGTTCACTCTGAAGGAATCACTTCACATGGGTAGGCACTTTTATTGACTTTTTGAACATGTTAAGAGGCTAAAAACACGTTTAAAACTTGCCCTGTTTAAGCATGTAGGGTGCTAACGTGGATAACACTGAGTAGGCAGCACCAACTGTTTTCGATTTTCTCTCTATTGACAGCACGCCAAATTGACAAACAGACTGTTGAAACTGTTTGAAACCGGAATTCTCCTTTAATGAAGGGCCCTGGAAATCTGGAAGATCTCAAGCATGTGGATTTCTATATTACCAATGTAATAACTAATTCCTTGCAATCTAGTCATCAAAAGGTTACATGCTCAGCAGCCTTTATTCAATGATTTTCTCCATTTTTGTGAGAAAGTCAACATATCCCAACATTTTTTTTAGCGGAATCAAAATTAGACTGATATAGTCTTGTGAGAAAAGCTGACTCATGACTCACTCTCACTCACTCTGCTTGAGTCTTGTTCTCTTTGTACGTCAAAATCAGAATCAAAAAAGGATTTATTGCCAAGTAAGTAACACTTACAAGGAATTTGCATAGATAGATAGATAGATAGATAGATAGATAGATAGATAGATAGATAGATAGATAGATAGATAGATAGATAGATAGATAGATAGATAGATAGATAGATAGAATTTAAATGTTATTGATTCTTGCATATTTTCACTTATAAATCACCTGTGAATTGTGAGTAGCATGATGTTGCATGTCCATGCTGTGTGCAGCCCTGTGCTGCTGCTGGGTTTGAGACTGCGGTTGTGGTTGCTGCGACTGGTGGCTCTGGTGCTGATGCTGATGCTGGAGCTGTTGGTGTTGCTGGAAAGCGTACAGCTCTTGTTGCCGTAGAAACTGGGATCGGGAGTACACAGCAGGATGCTGTATGTGGGAGGGTGGGCCCCGGGCGCCATACACAGGGGGCCACAGCCCTGGCTGCTCCATCACATCTAATGAGAAAAAGGAGGAGGAATGTGACTGAGTGGGCTACCTTAGAACAAAAAGACATGCATGCACACACACACTTTAGCAACCTTTTCCTTTGGATTCATTCACATTAACACTATGCACACACTAGACTACAACATTGTTTTATCCATATCCTGTCATTATCTACCTCCTACACACCCATTTCAAAACAGTGAAACCATTATGGATCATTTCAAAATCATTGTATTCACATTTTATAGCAACGACAAAGACAAATGTCTTTAGATTTTTGACTTCACAAAACATAATCTCCCCAGGCAACAAGAATCCCACACTCTCCAGCGCTCTGAACAGAAAGCTGTCTCATAAGAACTACCTTGAGAATCAGCTGGAATGCTGGAAAAAGTTATAACAATGTTGAAATGTGAACAGATGAGGATGGCTGTATGTTGGTTGGAGGTCAAAATACTGAGCTGGAAATGCGCGTTTGTCTCGCTGGAGCATTCAGTGTGGACTTTCTGTCGAAAAGTCCCACCTGCCCAGCCAGATCGCAGAAAAGGGTCTGCAAAAGGGCCCCGCAGGAAGCTTGGTTTCATTTCTGTGGGTGGACAACCTTTTTCATATGGCTTTAAGGATCCGTGCAACTTGGTGTGGGTGATGTGCTATGACAGAGGTCCCACTTGGGAAGGAGTGGGCCTATACTGTAGGAACCAAAAAAACCTAATTTTTTACATTCTCTCACCCTTTGCCCTTGAACCGCCCCTGCGCAAACTTTCTCCTAGACAACCCCAAAACTCATTGCTCAAAGACATAAACTTGGATCTTTCCTGTGGGAAAGCTTTTGTGGAAGCATTTCCCTTCACGGATGAATCTCATATGGAGCACAGAAGGAAACATACCGTCAAGGATAGTGAGCTAATTGAGTGTCACAGCCTGCTCACTGAATATGTGTCTACAATGAGTTTTGAGAAGTGATCTTTTCCCTGACTCTCACATACTTTCTGTGCTGTGATGATGAGAGCATTTTTCCTGCAGCAGGTGGTGTGCAGAAAATGTTTGAATTGTGGTGTGTGTCTGTGAATGAGCCCATTAAAGGGATGTTCATCAGCAGTCTTTACAGGAAGTGATCCTGTGAAGAAAGTGCTTTATAAATACACTTGACTTTACAGAGGACAAAGCAATGTTATAGCATACCCAGATGATGGGTTGCAGGATGGGCAGTAGGCTCAGTGGGCAGGACCACCAGTTGGGCAGAGGGGTCCTGAGGCAAAGGCAGGACTGGCTGCAAAGGGCCTGGCATGGCTGCAGAGAAACCTGGGGGCAGATTCTGGTGCAGGGCTGAATGACCTATACCTGCTTTATAGAAAGGATGCCCATTTAGATTTATATACCCATCATATACAATGTAAAACACTGCTACAAATATACTACAACTATCAATCATAATCACTAAATTATGAAATCAATTCTAAACCTGACTGGAAACCAATGAAAAGATGCTAAAAGCTGAAATTACATGTTCTCTTTAGCATAAAATAAAATCATGACAGCTGAATTCTGCACACATTTGAGATGACACAGAGTTGTGGATGCACTTCAGAAAACTCAGTATTTGCTGCTGAGCAAGATTATATAAAAGCATAAAGGACCTGTAAATCAATGGAGCATAGAAATGCTTATGTTTTTTTACCTATTCCATATATAGACAAGCAGAACTGTACTGCCTTTGTTTACATGATCTGTAACACTGTACAAAGTCAATCTCCAATTTCAAAAAAAAATAATATTCTCTCACCATAAGAGTGTCCTGTCATCCAAAGGGACGGGCTTCCAGTTCTTGGCATCCAATGATGGTGGGCAGAATGTGCAGCAGGATCTCCTAATTGGCCAGACTGGAGGGAAGTCCCGCCTGGGACCATGAGATGAGAGGTGAGGTCTCCATGACAGCTGTTGGAGGGGTGACAGCTGTTGGAGGGATGGATTCTTGAAAACTCCACCCTTTCCTTATTATCCCTGGCATCAGGATGAGACAAAAATAAGTATAGTATAATATGCATATATAGACCACTGAAGGTTTCTAACAATTATTATTATTATTATTATTATTATTATTATTATTATTGTATTATTAGTATTGAACAATTACTTTACAGTTGCTTACCTGATATATGCATCTCTCTCTCTGTCCAAGCAAGTCAAACCTATCTGTTCCCCACTCATCCTCTTCCTCTCCTCTTCAGTGGTGGGATCTGAAGGATACATAGAGCGGGTGGGACCTGCGAGACAAACATTAGGTTAACTATTAGCTCTTACCGGGTGAGGACCTCTTCTCAAGTCTCTACAATACACTACAATGACTCGCAAGTTGGGTTGGGTACCGTTACCAGTACAGATACCAGTACCTTTAAAGTGTGTCCCATGCCATCACTTGATATTCTTTTTCATGGAATACCCTTCATATGAATGGAAGCATCTGGGCATGCTGAACTGAGAACTCTGTCAACTACACCGTGCTTAACTTCACCAAACCACAGAGCTGCTGCGGTAGTAGGTCATCGAATGTCGCATTAAAGCGAAGAATGCTTGCGGTGTTTTACTGAAGGAAAACCATACAAATAGTAATTCTTGTCCAGATCTGGGTACAAAAAGGATCAAATGCAGGTATCATTTGACTGGAGAAGTTTCTACTTGGTACAGGGATATTTTGATCAATACCTTAAAAGGTATCAAGTATGGATATCCAGTCTTACTCGCAAAGGACGCACGGATTAGTTTTCCATGTCAAATATACTCTGATTTACAGTTCCAGTCAAACATTTGGACACACTTTCTCATTAATTTGAATTGGAAAGTTTGTCCAAACATTTGACTGGTACTGTACATACATTCACACACACACACACACACACACACACACACACACACACACACACACACACACACACACACACACACACACACACAGTGCTCAGTGACAGTCTTCAAGCTTATAAACGTTGTTTTTTTTTTCATATCTAATTCATCAACAGGTCACAGATGTGAAAAAACTAGTCTCTGTTCCCTGCACCAATGTTCATGAGGAGATGACCTAGACTGCTTACCTTTCACCGAGGGATGTACCCTGCCCTGTCGGCTGTTGGGATGACTGTCTGCTGAACGACAAGGTGGTTCCCTCTGTCTTGCCACAGCCACTGCTATTCCCACTGGTGGCTGTCGCACCTCATTTTCCCCATGACCAGTGTCCCCCATTTCTCGGCCACGCCCACTGAAATCAGGGCGTTCACTGTCATTGCCAGGGCCCTTTCTGGAAGGTAAAGTCTGTTTGTTGCCCTGCAGGGCACAGCTCCCCCCGGCAGGACCTGATTTGAGGCTTCCTAGACCCCCAAAGGGACTTTTCTGGGAGAGGAGCAGTGGCTGTTGCTGGTTGCTGTACTTCAGTAAGCTTTTCATGGCACTGCTCTCCCCCTGAGATGGGCCCTGGGGCTCAGGTTGCTGCTGTGGCTGCTGCTGTTGCTGACTGAGGGGAGGTGCGGGGGGAGGCTGTGGAGGAGGCAGGCTCATTCCTGGCTGCTGCTGCTGTTGTTGTTGTTGTTGCTGCTGCTGTTGCTGCGAGTGTTGCCCACCAGTGCTCCCTAACTCCATGTAGGACTTCCTCTGCTCCTCCTCGGGTTGTGACATGTGGTGCGGAGGCCTCATGGTCCAGGGTGGCACTTGGGGCTGCTGGTGGTGGTGCTGCCCATTGCTGTTGCTGTAACCATAAGGAGAAATGTCCATCTTTCTTTTTAGCTCCTGACTACTCCCCTGGTTCAACTCAGCAGGAGAAGGAGCATCTGGGCCAGGTCGGCCATGCTGCTGATGGCGTATCCTGGCTACCTTTTGTCCATCTCTCTGTAAGGAGCAGCTACCTCCACGACCAGGGCCATGGGCTGCTCCAGCCCCACTATGTTGACCCATGCTTTTATTTCCAAGTGGGGAGGAGTTAGGCTGGGGTCTTGGATGGGAACAGTCTCTGTAAGGAGAGGTGTTGACAGAATGAGGGACAGAGTGTCCAGCTTTGGGCCCCTGGGGCAGCAAGGGCCTGAACACATCCATGTCCACACCACTGTTAATACACTCAGCACTGCGTGATCGTACAACCTGGTGTTGCTGTTGGGGATGCGGAGGCTGTTGTAGTTGGGAAAGTGGAGGAAGCTGTGGGGGCTGAAGGTGTTGGTGGTGGGACTGCATCCAATCTGGTGCCTTCTCTGTTTTTCTGTATGGGTGCTGTTGTTGTTGTTGTTGTTGCTGTTGTTGCTGCTGTTGTTGTTTTCTGTGCCAACTACTATGGTGCCCACTGCCTCCATTCTTTTCTATTACCTTATCCTTGGCATTGCCACCTCCCCCTCCACTGCTCACACCATGGCAGTCGGGGTTACCAAGCTGGAATGGCCCACTAGATTTGTCCCCCAGGCCTGCCACAGATGGCACAAATGTAGGCCCTGTGACTTTAGGTTCTCGCCCTACATTTGCTGGCCCCCGCTCATGTGAGGCAGGGTTGGCTAGAGGACCAGGAGGGGGTGGGCAGAAAAAGTCTGGGTGGTGGTGTGTATGGTGGGAATGATGTGGGTGGTGTGGATGGCTGGGGTGAAGCTGAAGGCAGTGGAAGCCCCCTGGATGAGGATGTGTATGGGGGTGAGCATGGGGATGTGAATGGGGGTGTGCCCCTCCAGCAGCAGGACCCATGTGCAAGGGTGGGGGTACAGCATAGGACAGAGAGTGGTGGAGTGGTGCCTGACCCCTTTCCAGACAGTCTGATGGTTGTTCACTGATCCTCATCTCCCCACTTACCCCCTCCTTGGTGCAGCGACTACTGCTGCTGGATCCCATATGTCTGCCCTGGTTACTCCCCACACTGCCCATAGCCCCAAGGGCTGTGCCCTCCCCCCCAAAGCTGGACATGGAGGCCTTAGCCCCTGCTCCAGTTCCTGCATCTCCGTTTTGCATCTTGCCATTGTGCAAGCAGGCACTGAGGGGCTTGCCCATACTCTGAGGGTGTTCCTTGCTGTACTCCATTGTGAGGGATGCCTTGTGTCTCTCTAGGGCTCGACTGTTGACCTCCTCTAGGGGTAGTGGGTGCTGGGGATAGTGTGGGTGCTGCTGATGGGAATGGGAATGGTGGTGGTGTGTGGGCTGGGGTGGCTGGTGGCTGTGATGCTGTTGCTGATGCTGCTGTCTCTCTTTTGCCTCCTGTTTGCTACTGGACCTCTCCTTATCCTTTACAGGTACAACTCCTCTCTCCACAGACCCTTCTTTGATGCCCTTATGTAGACCCGTCCCTACCCCTGGATCTCTGTCTCTGCTGCAGGACCCCTGTGAGTGTCCTGAACCTGCCCTGGACATTGGTGGCAGACTGTGATTGGCTGAGATGAGAGGTGGCTGGGATGGGAGACCTCGAAGATAGAAGTTTTCTGTGAAGAAAGAAGGCAGGCAAGTTAAGACACATATTAGTCAAGAAAGGAAAAGGCAAGGACAAAATGTGATTATTCAGCTCCCATAATAGTGTCTCTGGGCATCCTTATATCAATATCCCACATCAAATTACACCGTACTACGTTGGATAAATTGGATTTAAATGTCTTATTTCTGTCTGATTAAATTTTAATCATTGCGTGCCTCACCTTTTTGCGTGTCATAGAAACGGTGCTGCCCGTAGAGAACTCCACTGTTGGCATGGTGATCCAAGTGGCTCATGGGAAGAAAAGTGTGGGCCAGACTCCCTGAGAATCGAGGATAGCCTGGAGCTGCTGAGATGGATAGCATCAAGAGGGAGAGAATTGATAAGACAGGACAATAACCTCCCAGATGCAGTTATCCAGACTAACCCAGCATAATCCTTCAGGTCCAATGCAGCTGGTGGTGTTCATACGCAAATAAGTACTGGCTCTGCCTGTCATGTTTGCCTTTCCTGTTTGAGTTTAGAATGCAAACAATACAAGACAAGCTTGGGGATTGCTGTAATGTATGAAATTTGTCTTAGAAACATATGGCTCTTTCTTTATCTCTCTAAGAGCTGGCAGTGGCACCACTATCCATCTGAATAGAGTGATAAGGATGGATTTGAAGCTTGTGTGTACAATGAAGGGAGAGCTGGGTGGCTGACCTTTACTGATATACATCAGGGGTAAAAGGTCATTTGAATGTTGGGCCTATAAGCCAATACACCTGGGCTTATTAAATCAAGCCCATCTGGAGGACATTTACACCACAACCAAACACAGAACTCATTTTGCAATGGGACATTCAAAAACACAATGGACTTTGAAGGTGGAGGACAGAGAAAATATGGATTGAGATGAAAGCCCATTGCAATATTAGGACAAATAATCACCATGATAACCCATTTCCACTGCAATGAGGTAACTAATACTGTATATCTAAACAAATCATTGTTAACTGAATAAGCATATCTCTACTACTGTATAATTAAATAGATCAAACAATAAAATCAAAGTACCGTAACTGAAAAAACAAACAATAAAAGGCATATTTTTGCAGACAACAGCACTCCATAACTACAGTGAATATTCTCTACTGAGTATATTATATAATGTTATCCAACCATGATTAAACCTGTGTTCAAATCCATGCTACGTACAGGCTACAGAGAAATTCATAAGGAGAGAAAAAACGAGAAGGAAGAAAAAGATAGACATAAAGAAGAAACCATCAATGTTAATTTGTGTTGGTGCTTCATTTCAGACCGCACTCTATTCAACCATCTCAGTGACCTCTAAGTCATCTAGAGAAGTTCAGGTGTTTAACTTCTACTTTTCTCTGCTTTGCACCTGCTTCACTCTTCATCATCACTTTCAAACACAGCTCGCAGGCTGAGTGAAGTAAGCAGAAGTGGAGTAAAGAGAGAAAAACAAGGCTAAATGAAAGACAGATGTATTTGTGTTGGCAAGCATGCGACCTGATCCCAGAGTGTGCAGACAGTTCATTTGGTCGTGTGTGTATGTGTGTACACGCACGCACGCACGCACGCACGCACGCACGTGTGCAGTGCCGTGGTTTTAACAGGAGCTCCGAGTCTTGAACGTCTCACTTTCTGCGGATGGAACAATGGGGCCGGTGCTGTGAGCCGGCCCTAAGGAGGGAGGAGTGTTGTGGTGGGCTTAATGACCACGTCTCAGAACGGCCTCCACATGCTCCCATCTCAATGAAATACATAGAGAGGGCAAACTGTCCTGCAGTAACACAGGAGTGCTACTTTCCTAGGATGGCAAAGGGGTGATAATTACATACTTACATACCCTCACTATTTCTCTCTTTTACCTTTTATCTATCTCTCTTTGTCTATTTCTTTGCCATCATGATTAATAAGCACACTTACATGTCAATTCATCTACAGTGGGAGGTGGGGGGGATCCTTTGTTTCAGCAAGACGTTTATCTCTGATTTTGGGGGAAGAAAAGCAGAGAGCTGTTTGGCAGTCTTTATCCAAGCTGTGAGAAGGGCTTTTTTTTCTGCGGCAGCATGTTGTTTGTGAGCGTGACGATTGACGCCGTAATCCCTTTTCACAGCGTGGTCTGGCTGTGCCCGATAATGCCAGCCCGCTCAGTTTCAGCATGCCCTCCAGTGGGGCGGCAAGAGGGGGACTGCTGGGCACGGCAGAGTCCATTCAGCCATTAATCTGGCCAGGACAAGGGAAGCTGCTGCTGCTGCTGCTGCATGCAACGTGAGCAGGGTCTTAGTGCAGTCTGCTGACTGTATAGCCGTCTTGCTCTCTTTCCCTCCACACACTCTCACAGACGTACATCAACAAGTCAGCATCGGCAAGTGAATGACAGAGGGGAGTTCACAGTGCATGCCCTCCTTTACACAGGCGGAGCAGGGGCGAAAGGCAGAACAAACAGCTGCATCCCAGGGAGGGATTTCCAGAAGTTCTGAAGGTATTTCACACAGCATGGTGGGTTGAGAGAAGCAGGCCGACAGGGAGGACAAAGAAGGGGGCTGGATATAGAACAGCACCTAGAGGCAGTTAAGAATTAAGCCTGCTGAATTTAAAGCAGGCGGCAGAGTGTTTTGTTTCTCGTGAGCACAGAACCATCCTCTCACCATTACTATCCACTCTTCTTATATCTGCTCTAAAAAAAAAAAGGAAGAAAAAAAATCTGAAAATAAAACCCCCACACATTCCCATACAATTGCTTACGGGGAAATGGTTGTAACATGTCAGAGATAGAAGGACAGAGAGAGCATGGAAGAAGAAAACCAAGAGGAGAGGAGGAGCAGGCTGAGCTGCCTGTCAGGTGCGCTAATTGAGAAAAAGTGACAGAACCATTAAGACACAGTTAGGGAGGAGGAGGGGTTCAGTGGAGGAGGGGCAGTAACCATGGTGTGGATCTCTTCAGGTTTGACTAATTGAAAGGAAGGAATGCAGGCTGGCACGAGAGAGAACTGCTCACAGAAGGAAAGATGGACAAGTGAAGATAGGCTTGAAAAGGCGTATCAAACAGAAGTGGATTAGACAGATGTGTGTGACACAGTGTGTGTGTGTGTGTGTGTGTGTGTGTGTGTGTGTGTGTGTGTGTGTGTGTGTGTGTGTCTATATGTGTGTGCCTATATGTGTGTGTGTCTATGTGTGTTGAAAGAGATATTAGACTGTGATTGTTCTTGGCATAATGTAAGAAGTAATTTGGATTGCAGCCAGCTGGCCTCAGGCCTGTGGGGAGCCCGTAGTTTTTTTGTCCATATTTCTTTTCTTTTTTTACGTTTATGAAGGGGGGGTATTCAGGATATATATATATATATATATATATATATATATATATATATATATATATACATACATACATATATATACATACATATATACATATACACATACATATATCTTTATTATCTGTATTTATATTTTTCATTACAAGTACTTACTTTTCAATATTATTTATGGTCAGGTAAATATAATTATATTATGCTACTTACTTTAGCTTTATTACTCTAATTACACATTCAATTTAATTTTAATGTATATATATATATATATATATATATATATATATATATATATATATATATATATATATGGTTCCTAAAATTAAAATAACTATTTCATAAGCTCAGAGGGTATAATAGATTTTACAGGGTACTTCTGAAATGTCTCTCTCTCTCTCTCTCTCTCTCTCTCTCTCTCTCTCTCTCTCTCTCTCTCTCTCTCTGTCAGTCCACATCTTCACTCAGCAAATGAACAGACATGTCTAACACAATGTCTTTTACTGTATTTGGCAATCTGAATAAATAAAAAAATCCGTGCCACTCTATGACATCATGTAAACCACTAATGATTTAGTTCTTGTCAATTTATATAAATATTCCAGCATTTGTGAGAGTATACTGTACGCTTTCATTTTCCCAATACAATAAATCCTTAAACAAAGGTCCACACAGTACTTTATCACATTCACTGACTTCTTCTTGATCCAAAGAACCATACCAATGCTGTAATGTGGTGATGTTATTTATAGGCCTGTTTAACATGTAACTCAGCCAATGGCTTGTCGCTCATGCTCTCAATAGAAATGTAGTTGGTATGTATGACTTAACTGGCCCTCTCTAAGCACACTCACAGCAAGTCCACACTGATGTCTGTGCTCATGTGGATTAAAATGAAAACAACCTCTTTTTTTTTAACCGCTTCCACCCCCAGAAACTGATTCGTTTTAGGTCCAAGTCCAGACTCGATTTCAAATCCAGTAAAAACACTGCATTCTTTAAATGATACTTTCAAATGCACTTCTGCACTTACTTGAATAAAAACATATCAGCCAGATGTATCTTTTTTTACTGTTTATCATTATGTGGTATGTATATGAATATTTTTGCAGATCTAGATCCAACCTAATGGCTTTCTAATTATTATTTGCATTTTATTTGACTTCTTTTTATCCCCACCATTATTCCTTAGTCTGTGGTGAATATTGTAAGGAAAAGAAGAATTTGTTCTTAAGAGACTTATCTAATATAACAATAAAATGTATGATTTAGTCTGCTACATATTCCACTAGAAGGAGGAGCAATTGTCCACTAAGGAAGTGTTTATCCACACTAAGTGACTGGTAAGCGAGTGACAAATGAGGTCACTGTTATCTATTACTTGATACATGTTAGATTCTAGCACTATAATCTGTGGCAAACTTGTCAGAAGAATAGCCAAGACAAAGACATTCTGCACCATAACAGGTATATGCCAGAGACATGAGGATCATACAATAATCTTTGAATACAAATTTGAGCTGCTATGCTTGGATGTGCAAGCAAATAGCCTCTTTAAAAACACACCTCACACCAAAAAAATAAATAAAAAAACTTCCACAGAATATCTTTAAGGTTACAAGCCGACATACACACGCACAATTCAGTGCCTGCTCTGCTGCTGGTGGGGTTCTGCTGACACCCAGAGAGAGGAGGCGAGAGTCTGGGTAATTGTGCCGCTCATTTTGATGACTTGCTTTTTATGCAAAACAGGAAAAAGACAATATGCAATTATCTTGAGGAGAGAACAGCTGAATGTGGTTGATGAACAGTCTGGATTCAATCGTGCTCTTAGTGCGTTATATGCAATTAAACTGCAATAGAGATAATGGCCTCCATTGCCAACTGAGTAATAATCCCAGTCATAATCACCTCCATTACTTTTATTAGGCTTGGCATTATCATCATCACTCTTATTAATATTATTCTACTTATCCACAAGAAGAAAATCTTTGACAATGAAACCCTGAAACTATAAGGTGAAAGGAACACTGATGCTTGCAAAATGAGGTGTGAGGGAAAATGTCTTTGACTGATTCAATGCTGAAGTTCAAATCTCAATCAAATGTATCTGTCCTGTCTCCATGTTTATTTGAAGAAGTCTAGAGTTTCACCTATTCTCACCACTGTAGCAGCTGTCCACTGACTCAACCCCTTGTGGCCAGGGCATGAGAACAAAGTGTGTGTGTGTGTGTGTGTGTGTGTGTGTGTGTGTGTGTGTGTGTGTGTGTGTGTGTGTGTGTGCGTGTGTGTGTGCGTGTGTGTGTGTGTGGGGGATGGCAATAGACCATCAGAGCATCTCAGCTGCACTGCACCCAATCAACCCAAGCCACACATCACGCAACTGGGGCGCAGCTGATCAATGACCACAAATAAACACTCCCACTGGCGTCCCCCCATGGACTAACAGCTGGGCTATTCTTAGAAAAAAAATAATAATACAAAAGGGCTGAAATAACAAGAGTCTGACAACTTCAAAGACTGTGGTTCACTAGATGGCATTGCCGGCCATCACATGGGGTAATTAGCAAAAGATTATGAACGTGTAAATCTAAAAGTGACTGAAGTGAAGTCACAGGAAAGCAGACCTTTCATTAATATATCAGTGGGTGGCATTGGATAGGTCTTACAATTATCTGACATCCTTAACATTCAAGTTCCTGAAATGTCCAAGAAGATTAATCTCTCTACTTTATCCTTGTCAGACATCCTGGCGGTATCTAAGCAGAAATGTGAGGTGTTGAATTGAGTGTGTTTTTATATTTTCCTCACTGTGTGTGTGTGTGTGTGTGTGTGTGTGTGTGTGTGTGTGTGTGTGTGTGTGTGTGTGTGTGTGTGTGTGTGTGTGTGTGTGTGTGTGCGTGCATGCATGCGTGTGCGTGTGTTTAGCCAGGATTTTGTAATGTTGAGTGCTGGGTGGGAGCTACCCTATTAAGCTGTGATGGAGACACCAGCTGAAAGCTCTGCAATCACTGCAACTCTTTACAGGCTCGCGTTCACACGTGCTGCTTCAGAGAGTCTTGAGTGACGTTCCTGTTGACATGAATGGAATACCACAAGATTCCCTGGCTGAACTTTTGACCCTGTGTCCCCATCCAGAAACCATGGCACTGTATCCCAAACATGCTGGGCCCGGGCCTATTTTGGTGCACAAATAAAAGGGTGGGAGCCTGGTTCTTGTTAGATGATTACAAGCCATGCTTTGGTGTAAACCTTACATAGCCTTAAAATACACAATATCAGAGTAACAATACACCCTGCAAAGCTCTGTCCCCGATACTGCCATGACATGAATAGCGCCTGATGCAAACAATGTCGTCTAATGAGGGGCATGTTTGTGTGCATGTGTGATTTGAGGTACCTTCATGCGAATGGGGAAACCAGATTTGCGAGGCGCTGGAGTGGGGACCGCCCCGGAAGGAGGGTGAGGACGGCGAGGAGGGCGGCCGGGAAGGGTGAGACGGGTGGGAAGGGGGGGAACCCAGACTACTGGCCAGAAAGGTCCCCATGAAGGAGGCGGAAGAATTGCCCATCAATCCACTCCCTGCATTCCCGCAGATACAAAGGTAGAGAAAGAGAAACATGGTTAGAATTAGACAAGTGCATGCACACAGTGACCATGAGTGTGAATAAAAAAAATTAAAAAATGAAATGCAGATGTAAAAGGATGAAGCCCACTGGCCGTCTAGGTGGAATCACAGAGCCTGGTAGATTTGATCGCTGCCCTGGGGAGAGGGTGAATGAGTATGAGTGTGTTTGAGAAAAAAAAAAGAAGTGTGAAACTCTCCTCCCCGTCACTGACAGCAGAGTCCTCTCCCCTCGTCTTCTCTCCTCTCACACCGCCTCTCCCCATGGGCAGACAGAGGTCTCATCTCACAGCTGAGTACACACTTTCTCAGGCTCGCTCCCTCTCGCTCTCACACACTTTTGCTCTAGCTCCCCAGTGTCCTTTTCTCAATTTCTCCCTCCCTCCATTATCTTATGCTTTCCATCTCTCACTTTCATGCCCTCAATCGCTCTTATTGCTCTGCTCCATTTCACTTCATCGCTGTCTGTCTTTCTTTCTTTCTTTCATTCTGCATGACTCTGACAATCCTGTACTTTCTTCTTTGTTTTCTTCTCCTTTTCCTTACTCCCTTCTGTTTTCCTTTCCTCTCTTCCCTTTCCCTCTTCTGTCCCATCGCGATGAGCAGAAATACACTATAGGCATGCTTCTTCCCAACCCTCATTGTCTTTTCTTTCCCTCCCTCTGCCCAGCTTTCTTTCTGACACATAGCATTTCTTTGCTTTGTTCTTTACTATAATGATGGCACCAGCAGAGCAATCTGTCCCTGGCTGGCTGAACTGTGTGTTTAACAAGACTATGATGAGTAATTGACCATTCGTAGCAGTGCCCATGTGACTGGGGGCTGATTGTCTATTATGCATTGCTGGGCAAGCTGGAGAAAACACACTGATTAACCACTGCTTAAATTACATTCCCATTACGCGCCCGCCAGTGCACTTGAGCGAGGGGCCCGACTCTTTGCACATTTGGTTCCCCAAGTCACACTGCCGTGAATTCTCATGCATATGTATGATGCCTGGATGAGAGCACACATGCACATACTTGCACAAATTCACACATTGGTGTGTCATATATGTGCGCACAGGGCTACCTGTGAAAACGTTGGGGAGAGCAAAATGGTAAAAATTCATTATCAGCCCCTCCTGATGAGCTGATCTAACAAGAAACGCTGTGTGATTTGATTTTCCTAATGCATGAATCAGTCCAAACATGAATCAATACTTTTGTGGGAGTGAGAACAATTGCAAGGAAGTCTTGATCAGCCAGGCGGTGAGTGAGCGCATCCTCTGGGCAGACAGCAGGGATAAACCCATCAGTCTGCCGCTTGCTCCTGCACCAAATAGCCCATGGCTCATGGGCCAGAGCATAGGAGCATGCCGAGGCAAACAGAGACACACACATACACACTTCACACATAGAAAAAGCCATATTCTTGCACACACAAACCAACTCCCACTGTGCACCACAGCCCCAGACAGGTGGAAATCCCCCACAATCCCCAACCTTACTCTACCTCGAAAAAACTACCGTAAAACCAAGTGTGTGTGTGTGTATGTGTGTGTGTGTGTGTGTGTGTGTTCACACAACAAACTATCACAAACTCACAGGAAAAAAAATAACAATCTCCTTAGTGTTTAACTGTCACATTTAACACTGCAAGACAACATAGGCACAGGAGTTTTTAACTATGAGTCAATTTTTTGAGTCAAAGTCAGCTAAATCTATTTTCTGATGGATGCAATGCTAAGGACAAAAATACATGCAAACAAATAAACAAACAGGATTTACAGAAATGATGAGGGAGACTTTAAAAATCGTTAGGAGGCAGCCACATATTAATGGGTGCCATAGCAACATTGTACATTTGGGTGGGAGGTAGCCTAATGACATATCCAAGCTTTTCTCCTTTTCAACCCTTCATCTCTTCCTTCCTTCTCTGCTGCCACCTCCTATCACCCCTGACCCTGTGGCGCACCCCGGGCAGAGCTCTTAGGAGAGCAGGGTGGGGTTCAGGGGCAGTGGGGGATGGATTATGACAGACACCCAGAGAGAGAGAGAGAGAGAGAGCGCGACTGACAGAGGCCACAAAACCCCTCTTCACACACCAAGGGAGGACAAAAAAGACAAGGAAGGGAGAGAGACAATACATAAAAAGGTAATGTCTAGATGTCAGATAAGGGGATTTTTAGGTTTAGGCTGATGTTAGGGGAGGAGCGTAATAGCGAAATACCTTAGGGGGGTCTCAGGTCAACTCATAAACAACCTCTCGGTGATCCAGTTTGGCCATATGATTTATACTGGGAGAAGGGCATTGATACAGTCTAAACTGTAGTAGTATATAGCCTTCACCTCTGCCACATCGTCTTATGCTGACTCCACAGCCTGTCAACCAGTAAATGATCCCTCCTTCTGTTACCTCTTTCCACCAAGACATACCTATTTCTGGGCTCTGAAAGTGCCCGTTTGCAGTAAGTTAAATTGACGAACCTTCTAAGAATCTTTCCTTTTCCATGGTCCAGAGAGCCAGATCATTAATGTCACCATATATATCTGTAAACATCTCAGTTTTCCATTCCCACCTCCAAATTCTTGTTTTTGGCACTTCTTTCGTCATTTTAGGCACTTTTTTTCAAATTAGATTGACGCTTTTTGCAAAAAACAATTGACGCTTTTTTCAATGTTTTAGATGCATTTTTTGTTTTTCAGAGCTTTAAAATCATCTGAAAAAAACTTTTTTCTTCAGAAAAAAGGGCCAAAGACTGTTAGCGCTTCTTGAACATTTTTTCAACAATTTCACAAAGAGTTAAAAGCGTCAAAACAGTGTCAAAAATGTTGAAAAAACTTGCCAAAACCATAAATTTTTTACGTGTGTGGGTTTTGAGACGCATTAAATGTCCTACATGGAACACTGCTTCGATTTCAAGTTCTTGTTGGTCATGATAATCATGCCTCTGTTATAACTGGTTATTGATTCTAGTTCTAATTAGTTGTTGGTTGTAGACCAGCAAAGTGGTGGTGCCACTCTGGAACCAGTTTTCCTGGTCAAAAGCTGGTTGTTTGGCTGTCGAAACTCAAAGAACTGGTTTGAGATTGGGCACCGGGCCTCAAACTTTAGGCGTTTTTCCACTGCGTGGTATCTACTCGACTCTACTCGCCTTTTTTAGTTTTCCATTACGGAAAAAAGTCCCTGGGACCTGCTACCAGGTACTTTTTTTAGTACTACCTCAGTCGAGGCTCCAAGCGAGCTGAGGCGATACCAAAAGATGACGTGAAAACCTGCAGACTACTGGTTGGTCGGAGGACTGTCACTTATGACTGCGTTTTTAGCAAACAAGAGTGCGGAGTGTGTGTCCGGAACAACCCCGCCATTTAAAAAAAAATCCTCTGCACCCTGCGACAGTGTCCCCACCGGCTCTGCAGTCCCAGAAGCATCCCAGTCATCGTCATAAGCCTCTCCATGACTCTCATAAACATTTTACAAAGCACAGCAGGTCAGAACCAGAGATTTCACCAGTTGTACATCGAACACCCATTCAGACGGCGGCAATTTTGCAAAGCGTGAAGGATCTGAAACGCACACAGTACCCAGCATTCATAGTTTGGTGTGTAATCATGGTTGCTAAAGTTAATGTACTTTTATATAGCGTAAAGTAAATACTGACTGTGACCCTGAACACATGCAAATGTTAGCTAACGTTATCAGGAAACTTAACTTACCCTTTTGTAGTCATCATCAAATAGTCATGTCAATGTCTGAACTCCGTCGGAATTCCCAAACTCCTGTTTTTTTTCAGCAGTGATTTTTGTTGCTTCCTTCAGCTTCTTTTGAAACAAATTTTCTTCTGACAAAGAATCAAAACAAACACCTCCAACGTGCTGTTGTGAGTCGCGTTGAAAATTACATCATGGCAGTTACCGTCTGCGTAGCTATGGTGACCAGCCACGCTGAGGCGTTACTCAATCTGCAATGGAAAACGGACGTAGAGTGCGTCGAGTCGAGTAGAGGCGAGGCGAGGCAAGGCAAGTCGAGCTGTTACCATCAGTGGAAAAACGCCATTAGTGTAAAAGAGGTTGGGGTTGTATCTGCTGTTGGCCTCCTGCTGAGAAATATACATCAGCCTAAATTCTGAAATGTCTTTCCCTTGGAGTTTGCTCAAGAATTCTCACACCACTGTTTAATATAAGAACCATGAGCAACACACATACTGTTTTAATACGATGCCCTCCCAAATACCATTCAAAGCCTAATGAATCAGAGGTGTTGGTGAGAAAGCACACAGGTTATTAAAGTGTGCTGGTCTGTCTTGGTGTCGGGGCAGTTGCAGTTTGGGTGCCAACCAAAGCATTGCAAAACAAGCGGAGCAAAGGTCCAAGGCATGACAGCACTGGTGCCGGACTCACCATAACTGTTTATTTAGCAGCTTATTAAATTGTGACATGGATCTAGGGAGCCTACCACTGCTACACCAGCTCCTTGTAAAGCTGTGTTTTCTATGTTTGCGTTTTTTAAACCCTGTTTATTTATGTTTTTAAGTGGTGCCAGCAGTGCACTTGTATGGGCTGTTAACAAAAACCGGGTCATGTGCATTCTAATCGGCACTGATCCCTGACAACGATGAAGATTAATCCTATTAGAGAAATTAAAAGAGAGGGCGCATTGGGATGGGGGAACACCATCTCCCTCCCTGACATCTAAACATCCAAACCTGACACCCTCACAAGCACAGTTGTGACTAAATGGGTAAAAAGTACAAACACAGAAACAAATATCTCAGAACCTCTGGAGGGGGCGGTATTAAGTGCTACTCCACCCACGCTCCAGTGTGGGGAAGAAGTCCAGTTTGTGCACAACAACCAAAACACACGTGCATACACACTAATGTGAGTCCAGGCAGAGGCCCCCGTGCACGGCATGGAGTGAGCAGCAGGCGGGGAGGCGGAGCCGGGAGAATGAAGGCCCAGTTGTCATGGGAACAAAAGAGAAACAGCGCTTGAGGCAAGGAGGCTGAATGCTAGCTATTACAACAGACGTTGGCAGATGCAGTTGGTCAGTGTGCTGCTCAGCAACAACAGCCTTTCCAAACTACCTTGAAACCGCACCCAAGCGTGCACGCGCACACACACACACACACACACACACACACACACACACACACACACACACACACACACACACACACACACACACACACACACACACACTCCATAATCTAATCTGGTTCAAATTGTTAGGCTGTGAGGTGTCATAATCTTTGCCCCTACTCATTAATGTAACTCAAGGGTGAGTGGTTGTTTGGTGTCTTAACAAGGAATTATACAATAATAGGATGTAATGGGATTCATGTGGGCCAAGCAGTGATGGGAAAAAAAGCTGAGAAAACAACAAGCACCCACCCACAACACATTGTCGTTTTGAATGCTGGGAAATAGATCAAAGTTCCCCCAGGAGAAATACACACCCATTTGCACGCACTTGTTGGCTTGGGCAGGCAAGTGCGCACACACAGATCTACAACTATGCCTATTGTCTAACAGAAGATAAAGTACAATTATTTCCCAGTGCATCATATTTCCCCGTCTGCTCTTGAAAAATGAACCAGGTTAATCTGCAGCTCTCCGTCTTCTCTGCAGACAGCAATGAGCACAAGCCAGTTGAGGTTGCACTTTCAGCGGTCAGTGCCATGTGGCAGCCAGCTTCGGCAGCTCTTTATAACGCACCCTGAATGATCACAGCTCATATACTCTCCCTCTGACATCTGTGAAACAACACACACTCCATTCTATCTTGTCTCAAATACATTAAATATATATCAGCGTATATCAAAGAAAAACAAGAAACCTTTTTATTTCCAAGAGCAGTTTAAAATCCAACAGCTAGTTGAAGTAGCTGTTGCTAGTATTGCTTTAACTTCCTGACACAGCAAGACAACACACCAGATCATGTATTGGTAACAAATTAGAAGGGGATTTTGATTTCAGGCAAGTTTATTATGTGCCCTGGTTTGGCTAAGAAAAAAAAAACTGAAAGAAGGGAGTCGAGACTGAAGACAGAAGCGATGAAAGTTAATTCAAAGTTAACTTACCAAGTGAAAACATTTTGAGCAGGATGTGTCTTTCTCATCAGACTTTCCTACCGATGTAGTTTCATGTTCTGCCCAGGAATTCAGACGCCCAAGAAGAGGCCAGCCAGACTTTCCACACATATTCACTCAAAAACACACAACTACAATTTCTGGCCCTCTCTGGCGATGCAGGAAAACTGGATTGGATTGGGCAACTGCACACACCGGCAGCAGCAGACAGACTGCACACGCTACCCTGAAGAGCCGCTGACTAACCCAGCGCCTACTTCCTCACAATAAAACACAGCAGGAATTTTAAATGGCTAAAAGAGGGGGGATTTCCTTCAAACAGTCAAAGTCATCTTGAAAACATTAGCGCAACTGGTAGCCAAATTTTCTCTTCACTTCAGAAACAACTGTAGCAGGAGTTTTTTGTTGTTGTTGTAGTTGCTTGACCCCCCTGCTTTACAAACTCCCTTAATATTTTTGGGTTGGTGGGTGGTAGGATGAAGGGACTAAGGGAGTGGCTCCCTCTACAACTTCAGAATGAGGCTGGTCTGATCAGAAGTATAATGGAGAGAGAGAGAGAGAGAGAGAGAGAGAGAGAGAGAGAGAGAGACGGTGATCGAGTCCTGGAGCTGGGCCCAGTGCAGAGGTGGGGGAAAGTGCCAGTAGCGCACGCCTCCGACACTCCACACTGCGTGCCTGTGGAGTGAGTTTAGTGGATGTGGTCAGTGCGGGGGTGGGAGAAGTGGAAAAGGAGCAGAAGAAGCAATTGGAAGAATAGGTAGGAGTAAGAGAGTGAGAATGTATGACAGGGCAACATCCAGAGGGTGGTAAGGGGCGAGAGTTTAGACTAGAAGTGTAGATAAGGGTGCGAGCAACTGTGAGAAACTTTCAGAGTGAAAGAGCAGCAGTGTGTGTGGGAGTGTGTGTTGCTGAGCATATGTGAGCCTCCGTGTGTGTGATTGTGTGTGCGTATGGTGGTCGTGTCGCTGAAAGTTGACAGCCTGTGTTTGCAGAGTGGCTTCGTGGTCAGCCACTTGCTTGCGATTGAAGTGATGGCGGGGTAAAATGGAATTTTCTTTCAGTACTATGCAAATACAATTGGCTCGGGGAGGTCAGCCAAAGCCTCCCGCCCACTTCACCCAGCTGTTTATACAATATACAAGTTGACATTATAGGATAAGAGATTCTAATCCTAAACAAATTAGTCCAACTGGCTCGTCCTGGCTTGGCAGGGAGCCTGAAAACCACACTGGATCCACACAGTCTGTGATGCTACAGAGAAAACAGGAGAACGCATCTCTGAGGAATAGTTTGTTCTAGTAGGGGTTGAGCAATGACAAAAAACACATCCCACCAATATATGTTTCTCTCCATATATTCCATTTCTCACCCTCCTTCACTATTTGTACAGGGGTCTGCAAAAAACAGGTGGTATCATGTGTGCAATTACCTTTAGCCCCTCAAGAGGTAGTCCACCTCAATTTAACTGCAATTAATAAATCATAAAGCATCCTTTTCAGAGAGGGAAATCATTGTCAAAAAGGGGCTCTACTTGTAATCCAATCACTCCTTTGCCACCAGTGGTGCGGCAGGGGGCAGGGCAGACGGAAAGAGATAGCAATGTCTGGAAGAGTTCCTGCTGAAGGTGTTTTATGGGCACAGTAAATAAAGAGCTAGACACAAGGCACCGGTGGAACTATTTGCAGAACAGCAGACCAGGAAGTGTGTCGTTTAACAGACAACAAGAGCTGATTCTCAAAGTAAGAGGTGGCTGAGGGTTGAAGGCTACTGCTGAAGAAGAATCTGGGGTGTGGGTAAGGAGGTTAAGGGTACAGCAAATGGCAGGCCATGTTGCTCAGGTTTAATGCCACTGATAGTCTCAAAAGGAGACTGGACAAAGAGTATCTGGTTAAACAGAATGCTTAGACAAAAGGTTATGGTACAGGTAGGGTATTTTGGGTTTGGGCTCGTAACTTGGACCTGTGTTTAGGTGTGCTTGCTGTGATCTGTGGGGAAGTAGTGCAGTAGTGTGCTGAGTCACTGGCCTCATCTGTGCAGAACAAGCAGACATTCCAGGCTGGGACACAGGAGGTGGGAGGACAGATTGGAAACAGCAACAGGACCAGGCTAGGACAAATCAGTTCGAGGCCCATTACCTTCCTTTAACACCCACCCACACATGCACACTGACATTCCCTACTCCCACAACACAGATTTAATAGCAAACACAAGAAAAGCTATGTCACAACACAAAAACACCAAACTCTGCTTTCAATTTCTCTCATTCTATCCTTTTGCTGAGAACTTAAATGTCCACGATGTAACAGGAAGTGCATATTACACCAGGCCAATATTCTCTCCAAGCACCACCTTGTTACTTCAATCAGCATTTTATTTTATTAAATCCCCCTCCACGCTACATAATAAAGCAATTGTTTTTTGTGTCTTGGTTACAAATGAAATGCAAGTGTTTCTTATGGAATGGCCAATAATGGTCTGACATTTTGCTGGGCGCTCGCAGGGCCAGAAGCACTTTGTTCTTTGTATACAGGGCAGCTACATACTTCTCAAGGAGAACCATTTGTTATCTGCCCAAACTTTTGTGAGTGTGCTTGTTAACTGACCCATTGTTACATTAGGGCATTTCAGGGCCGTTTGCTGCATTCCTCTCTTTATTCCTGAGGCATGGAATTGTGATTACCATGGTAGGGCTCATCCATCTCATCCTCTCATCCACAGACACACGCTAAACATCCGCATTTGTATTTCGGTTTCTCTCTTTCTTTTCCCCTCTGTAGTTGTCTCTGTCTTCCTCTCTCATGACACACACACACACACACACACACACACACAAACACACACACACACACACACACACACAAAAGAGCCGCCCACAGCTGCGTCAGGCCATCTCTCTAACAATCCAATCTGTTTTCTTTCCCATGATATTTCCCATTGGCACAGGGAGGAGAAAATCAGATTTACTCCCCCACAGGGCCCATGCAGTTGCACTGATATGGAAAATGATTTCAGTGCTGCTTGAGCCCATAAACATTATTTTGGTCTCCCCTGTTAATGACACATTTCTTCCCAGCATTGTGGATCTCACAGAGGAAGAGATGAGTGTGTGGGAGTGGGGTGAAGAAGGAGGGAGGAAGAGGAAGGCGGGAGGAATCCTCCAGGGCCTTACATACAACAGGGGAGTCCTTCACCCCTCAAACTGCATCCTGACATCCAAGACTTCTTTCACCCCCGTGCGCACACACACACGCACACACACACACACACACACACACCAACCATGCAAGAACTTATATGTCATAGCCTTCAAATAAAGCCCCAAAAAAATCAGAGCACAAAGATATCCCAGCTAGAAAACAAGCAAAGTCAAAGAGGGATTTCTCACCTCTCTCTCCTTAGCTGTCAGACTGATTCCAAACACACTACATTTGGCTCCGGGGCTCAAAGCAACCCCACTACAATTGTGTCATACAGCCCACATATCTTTTATTGCTGGTAGCAGCCAATATAGTACCCCCACCCCCTTGAACACAGGGATAAAATTTGTACTGTAAGTTACAAACACATTCTGCCCGAGGCATTATTGTCAACGAGAGGAGCTCGCTATAGCCTCAAGTCCTAAATACAGCTCATTTAATATGATGGTGTTAAAAAGACACTCCAACAGGCCAATAGCGAGGCACTAAACCTCCCATTTGGCCTCCATTAAAACCAATCTGCAGGACCAAATACGAGGGTGGCAAACAGGAGATGACTATGTTAGATGACTAAAAACTGTCTTCCACTTTGGAAAGTTCTCTCACAGGTCTCTCAATCTCCACATCCAAAAATGGGATTTTCATGGTTCTCCTGTTTCACGGGAAACATCTCATGGAATGCTCTGGATCTGGTTTGTTTTACAGCTGATGACTGATCTGTCTAAATCCATGGGTTTTATGTTCTGGCCAAGGGGATGGATGGGTGACTAACGGCGGCTTGCATGCCATGTTTCAGCCGACGCAGCCAAAGATCAGCCAACCAGGTCAGGGACACAGACATGCCTGGTAGTGGGGGAAAAGGCAGACTAAAACAAGTGCTCAGCACTATTCTCTCTAATTAGTCCCCTGTTAACTTTTGAACATAATTGGTTAATTGAGATGTGGTTAGACTGGGCAGGTTTCCCCTCCCTCAGGGTGACCATACGGCTCCAGTGTTTCAGCCCGGCACTGCCTGGCACAGGAGGTGGCTGCCTCTCTATCTTTCCCTTTTTCTTTTTCTTTTCTAGCATCCCACTGCTCCAGTGACGAGGAGTAATGATGCTGCACAGGAGGCAATGAAAAATGTGTTTTGCAAGTGTGTTTTAGCAGAGATTGTACCCATGCACTGCACATATGCTTGTGCCACATCAAAGCAGCTCTTTGACTACTCAGTCCTGGGTGGTCTAAACCTCTCTTCTCAACCAGCAGTGCTAGATAGATAGGCTTAGGAAAAAAGGAGTGTGGATGTGGGTGGATGTTACCTCACCACAGGCTAGTGTGTTCTGTCGAACTCAGAAGTCAGTTTGCTTTGGCGGAGACATGAGCAGCGTAAGGATGGGGAATAAAAGTGTGGTGCAGTACATACACAGATAAACACACACACAACCCCATAGGCGTCCCGTTGCTCGAGTCTCTCCATCTACTCTGGTTGATGTATAATGACACCCACAACACCACATAAATCTGTAGGCAGCTCGACTCATTGGGGCATATTTGGCCTGTTGTCTTCCCTTTTCCACTTTCATCCCTTCTTCTCCCTTTGCTCCTTAGAGCCCCATCACTCATTCCCCTTCTCGGTTTTCCCTTTCCGTCCTCACACCCTCTCCATCATCTTTCCATCACTCTCCCTCCTTCCCTCTGCTGCTCAACTCCATATTTCTGTCCTCCCTCATCACCTTGCTCTCTTCCCTCAGTTGGCGTCATCCGCGTGCTTCAAAATGGAAACAATTTCTCTTGATTTTTTAGAGTTTTTAAAAACTGCTTTTCCTCCCACTCCATCCCACTTGCGCTCTGTTTCTCTGCTCTTGATCATCTTCAGTCTTCTTGAGGCCTCGGAGGGCAATGAACGTCTTGTTTTATGGGGAGTCACAGGTTCACCCCTCCTTCTGTCAGAACCGCCCATAAATTAAATCAGCGTCCCAGCATTCAACTGGCAACCAGGGCTTGCTGGAATGTCCTGTTCCCTCTTGTCCTCCAAACCTCTCTCTTACCCTCTTCCATCTGTGGCCCGGTGCCTCCTTTAGGTCGTGGAGAGAAGCAAAAGGGTATGATTGAAGGAAATGCTTTGTCGCTGTTTTCTGACTTCTCTTGGAACTAATATGATAATGTTCAGAAGTGTGTGAGAGAAACAGAAGGCAGCTCCCTGCTCTGGCTTCTCTCCTTCTGATGTAGCCTGTCAGAGGCACAGAGACAGAACAGTGCCGATAACGCAGCTGAGAGCCGCCGCGCCAGCCAGCCAGCCAGCCAGCCAGCCAACCCAAGGTCTTTCTGCAGCCCTGAGTATAATTTGCTGCTGGTCCACAAGGGGAACAAAAGAGAAATGTTTAATTCTTGTAGCGTTGGCCAAGACAAATGCAAGCATTTTTGTTCTGATAACCTACAGACAAGGGGAGGGAAGGCACCTGGGTAGCCAAGGCCAAACAATTTAAAGTATATCCTTGTAAAGAACACACTGTATAATATGCATGCTTCTCCTTGACTTCTGTTGTTGCAAAGCTTTTTTGCCAGAAGGACAATACTCCATACAGATAACCACCTTCTTTCCCACTGTAGCAGCCTACACTTTCAAGTGCGTACAAGGTCAGCCAAATCACACAGTAAATTATTTTATGAAATGCATCTGACAAACTAGGCTTTAAAGTTGAGTTATGTCTCCCGACTGCTAACACTGGTCATCCATGATATGCTGCTGCCGGGGCCTGCTCAACATCTGCAGCGACACACTTGAGCAGAGATGAGAAAAATTAGGAGCATTTCCTGCAATCTGTACAGATGTACAGAGGAGAAGGTCATCCTCACCCGAACATGAGCAGATGAAGAGTAACATAGAGCAGGGCCGCCATAAAAAGCATCTCCTCTCCCTCCTCCAGCTGGTTAGCTTGATGTAGGCTTTAACTGCTAGGAGTAGGAAAGGCACCATCCAAGGTCAAAGCAAGGAGACAGAGGGGAGGGATATCATCTTGATCAACTGCTCATAGCTTGTAGGTCTGGTTGGTTGGCTGCACAGCTACCTGCAATCATCTATCTCCTTTGCGGTGATCACATCTAGTCCGCTGGACAGCTGGGCGGGCCAGACGGTCACATGTCACTCCCCCCCTCACTCTGCATTGGACTGCAGGTCGCATACAGAAAGGGCAGAGAGGAGGAGGAGGGAGGCCTTGTGGGTTTACAGGCAAGTATCTGATCAAAGTTAACAGATGTGCTGCAGCTGGTCGTTTTGTTTGCCATAGCACACACACACACACACACACACACACACACACACACACACACACACACATACACACTCACTGAAAAGGCAGACAAAAAATACTACTATATACGCATGTTAACAGGATGGAAATTAAAATCATATATTTTCCAACTGCTCAATATCACTACAGGCAGTATTGTGGGTCTCAAATAAAAACCTTACATCCCAGGGTAACCATTAAACCAACTTTGAACTGTGCCTATGATTGCACACGTTGGCTTTTGTTATTTTTCTTTAATATACGCTTAGCTCTGCTGGCCATAAAACATGTCAGCACCTACGCATTGGGCCAGAAAGCCTATACGGCAGGCCTGACCAGTGAAATGATTTGGGTAATCTATGCAAGGAAGACAGCGAGTCATGGTGGTGGATTTAAGGGAAGAAGCATGAGTGAGAGGTAGTGCAAAGAAATCTCAGCTGGGTGTCCTCATATCTACGGGAGGGCAACAGCTTTCAGCAGTTATCACAACGCCGGTGTGAGCCAAGCTCAGTCTAGACGTGGCAGAGGCCATAATGGATAGTGAGGGGGAGGCGGACGGGGACTTGGAGAGACAGGAAAGGAGAATAAAGAAGAGTTATTAGGGTTATGTGAGGCAATGAGGGGAAGAAGGCCTACTGAAATATTTTGACACAGAGAAAAGCAAATGTGACACAGGTACTTAAGCAAGGGTTTGAAAAGCAAACACAGTCATCTTTCTCTCTGTACCCTCTCTCTCCTTTTACTTTCTTTCTGCTCAGCTTGACACACTCACAAGAGTAATAACTGCAGATGCAGACTTTCACAAACTGCTCGTTCATTTAAGCCCAACGGCAGAGCTTGTCTCATGACTGTCAGGCTGGCCTTCACTCTCTGCCAGATTGAGCAGCACGAGCAGAGTCCAGGTCCTTCACCCAGATTACTACTAAGATCCTAAACACCCCATTATTTTCATGAGCTCACATGAACACCAGGCAGTCTGGTAGTATGTACAGCACGCCAGGACCACAACTTGATTACACTACTGCTGTACAGCCTTGCTTTATCAGTTATGCATCCACAGAAGCTTTGACTTTTAGTGCCATGCACATTCCCTCACAGCCAGTGTGTGTGTGTGTGTGTGTGTGTGTGTTGGAGAGTATGGTTTATGTCTCCTTACTGTATTTGTTCTGGCACCATGTTCTATTGTGGGGCTATAGGCTTTGCACTCCTCAGATAAGAGTGCAGTTATGTCAACAGTAGGTGCTGTGAAGGAGCTGCTGGTCGTGTTGACATTCTACAACACTGCTTATTTATTCAGACCACAAAGTTCAGCAATCATCTAGCCTCTAATACACTAATGATGAGAGGCGTCTTGGGGTGGTGCCCCCTCCCGGCTCTGCCCGGTATTGGCTTCATAAGCTTGTCAGGTGAGAAGAAAGATGAGGGTGTTGGGGAAAACTAATGGCTTTGAAAAACCCTGAGTTTAAACCCGACTGCCAGCAGATTCTGAAAAAAAAGCTTGACGAACACAAGCCCTTCTAGACGCAGGCAGCATGAGTCTGCATATTGAGCTGAGCAGCCCCATCAGTAAAGAGTCAGTGGAGCAATCCATGCATAATTATGGAAGGGGGGAGGGGGTTAATTGACTTATTTGAGAAAGATCCTGATTTCTATCAGCCAGTACCATAATCATGTGAGCCAGGGCTTTCATTAAGCCCCCTCCCTCATTTATCGCTCTTCCCCTCTAACCATTTATCCTCTCCCTCCCACTTTGAAAATGGGTGAAACCCCAAACTGCTCCTGCGGTGTCCACAGTGGGCCAGGAAAGGGTGAAGCAGACTTGTAGCTAGCACCTGAGTGAGTAAGGTGCACACTGGCACATAAACACATGACGAGTGTACTTTCTCTTGCGCACGCACACGCACACGCACACACACACACACACACACACACACACACACACACAATCAGTTAACTGTGGCCCCTGCGCGGTGATGCACTGGCTAGCAAGTATTAGCAGCAAACATGTGTGTCCCTGTGGCCAGAATTGTTCTCCACATACACAAAGTGTTTTCAGACCACAGTTTTTGTTGTTGTTTTTTTTCTATTTCCTACAATAATGCTCAAACCACAGCGAAGCTGTAACAGAACCATAACAAGTGCTTTGAATAATTTACAGGCAGAAAGTATTCACTGTCTAATGACACACATCCCTACCACAAACAAAATACATTACGCTGACATGTCAACACCTATAATTATTTACTAAAATATATCCACTATGACAAGCCTTTTGTTCAACATGATTTAAACCTGATACGTTAAAAAATAAAAGCAGCTCCCTCTTGGCTGCTTTAATTTTCTTTTCTCTTCCTTTCCTTGGTTCCTCTCCTGTCTATGGAAGCAGCAGAAGATTTGGGTAAAAGTTGAATTCCAATGAGAGAGAGTGAAAGAGAGAGAAAAAAGAATGACGTGGAGGAAAGAGATCAAAAGTGACAAATGAGAGATTTCCTTCACAAGCTCATAAATCAGTAGACGCGGGCAGGGCCAGTGTGAGGCCTCCTCAAAAAGCCTAACTTTTTTTCCCCCTTTCACAGCCAGCGCTAACCACCCCTCTATCTTTACATGCACACAAACACACACCTACACAAACATATGTGCATAATCACATACACAAGAACGCACACTTTCTCCCAGATGGTGTGTGCTGGAATCACATTCCCACTGCTCTCCACCAATCTGGTTGAGGCGCAGCGGCCTGCCTGACTGGCACAGAAACACGTCTCATAAAATCACTTACAGTGAGAAGTAGTGCAGGCTTCAAAGGGGCTTGCATTCAAACCAGTCCTGTTAAAAGGTCCAAGCACGTGTGCTGAAATAAATCCTGCTTATTCTGTCACATAAAAACACACCGAGTGGAGGGTTGGGTGGTACAGCTGCTGCTGCTACAGGTAAGCGGGACAGACAGACGAGGGAAATGAGCTCTTCAGAGCAATTGCTATATGCACATGGTGTAACACACTGGGCGAAGATGTGGAAGAGCAGAGCGCAGAGACATCCCGCTGGGTTTAGAGGTATCTGCTGAGATGGTGGGGAGAAAAAAGAGTGAGCAATGGGAACAACTGTCAACAGCTCTTTTTCAGCTCCAGTGTTTGTTTGAGTGAATGTTGGCTGACGTGAGTTAAAAAGGCACTGCCATTAGAATGGGCATATGGGCGCTCTGGAGGGAAAGAAGGTGGCGACGCCACCCTGGTTGGAGATCAGAGAAGGCTCAGTCACTGCTACGAAACTTGAGCCCTGTGCAGGATGGTCCCAGAGACTGCCGAATTGATGGAGATCCAAAATGACTTAGGATCTGCTTTCATTCTGAATGTTCACCATCTGCTTGGCTGGAAAGAGAAGCCACGGAGCGGGAGAAAACTCTGTCAACTGACAGATGAGACAGTGAGCGTGTGTGTGTGTGTGTGTGTGTGTGTGTACTTGTGCAGACAGTGTGTCAGTATTGATCCTCAAAGCAGCTCCACTTTCTGAAAGGAGATCTTTCAAATGGGGATACACACAAGCACACACAAAAAAAAACTAAAGATTGTGTTAATACATTGCAGACCTCATAGCTTTCTCTAAAACAACAGACATCTGCAACACCAACACATGTTCCACTATGCCCAACCACTCTTCTTCCCACACTGCTGCATAGTTTACTCCACCTCCATGCCAGTGGTATTGATCCATCCAGTTTCCATGTGTGCAGACAACTTTGGACTGGTAAATGCCCTGTTACCAAGGATGACCACTTCTCTCCTCATACTTCACTGGTCTGTCACACATTAGCCAGGAAGGTACAGAGCTTCCACATCACCAAAATGAACTGAATGCATATCCTGTTTTGTTTCCTAACAACCGCACAAAAAATCCACATGTGCGCAACCAACTCCATTTATGATCCCTTAGCAACCAGAGTCTACTGCCGACCTCCAAAAGTCCCACTGCATGGAAATTTGTCCTGTAGTTCTCTATTAGTCTGGATTGATGATCATTTACGGCGTAATGGCAAGAACATCCGGCAGCGGACGTCCCTTTTCTTGCAAATACTGTTCTGGCAAACAACAACCTTTGTGCTTGCAAGCTACATGTTGAATATGGCAAGTTTTTAAGAACATTTAAATCGGGCAACGAGGCAGGCCAACTTGGTTCTTTCCGGGATGGTTGTAAAGACTTACAAAAAATATGTTTACGGCATGTATTATCTAACTGGGACGTTTTGGGACTGACTAGTGGGGATTTGCTATCGACAAAATACACAGTGATACACTGTTAATTAAATTTGACCATGTATCCATGTGAATTTAAATAGCTCACGTTACTTTATTGTGTGAACATTTAAGTTAATTTCATATTGTATATAGTGTTTTCTTTTGCGGGGTGCAAACGTTCCACCAAAACAAGTTCCTTTCCGAGTCCATTTTGTAGAGTCGCCGTTGCTGGGTCCAGGGCTTAGCACCGCCCAAGAGCAATGTGGAGTAAGGTCTGGCAATGCGAGTCTACGTCTCTTGTAAAATCCCCCGAGCAGTCCTTCAGCCTATCCATGACCCATGACTAACCCAGGAAGTAATCAACTGCAAAAAACAAAATTCCTGTTACTGTGTGGAAAAAAGCTCTCTCTATGACCTCCTGACCCCACACAGAAACCACAATGTCTGTATTCCTTCTATCTGGTTAAAAGAGAGATAAAACACTACACGTCAGGCCTAAGGACCTGGTGAAGAAATGGTAGAAACACTCCCAAAACTTTCATTCCATATGGAGGGAAAGCAATGTTACTTAAAGCACTGACTGGCAAAAAACAATAAACCGCAGTTTCTCGCAAACAGGTGAGCCTGGACACAAGCTGTTCCACAAGTAAAAAAAATCATGAGGTGAAAAATGAACACATCTTCTTAAAATTCTTACCTGATTACTTATGGAAGAGATTTACAGTATAATGCTGTATAAATCCATCTGTGCGTTATTATTCTGATTACCATCACAGATATTTGGCTAATCAATGTGGTAATTGAAACAGTGGAATTCACTACATCGCCCCAACAGCCCTGTGCAGACGTGAGACGGATGGAATATAAAATGCCCAGGGCTGAGGTAGAATTAGGCACCTGCATCAGTCCCCCGTCCACCCCCACATGCTGCCCGCTCAGCTACATGCCACTCTGTTTCCTCTCTCACTCCTTTTATAAAATCTCTCCACCAAACAAACCCTTTTGATTGCTCTTTCCCGTGGGCCTACAAGCACACACACACACACACACACACACACACACACACAAATATAACACATGTGTATACAAAAACATACTTCTTCTATATTGTTCAGAGACAGTTGCACCAGCTGAGTTTTGATTTGGCAAGAAAAGTTGCCTCTGCTACGAATACCGACAGGCACTCAAAAAACAGGCAGAGTACAGAAAACACTGGAGCATTGAAAACACACTCAAACCGACGCGTATGAAAGCAAAATGCATAATGCACAAAAACATGCAGAAAGCACAGGAAATCAGTCTGTAAAGAAAGTTTAATCACAGATGCACATAAGCAGCCACCCACACATAGCAAACACACACACACATACACACACACACAGACACGTGCATCTACACACCCTCCCATTATGCTGTAGAACCAAAAGGCATTCAGCCAATTGAGAGGTCTGTCAGTGCATTAGCCAGCATGTAATCATAGCACAACCTCACTGCAGTTAGAAGTTGTTCTAATTCTTCAGTGGAAACACTGCATTCTCCCACCACTAATAGTTTATTTTACTCCAACAGCTGACAGACCCAACCCTGCCTCTCCACCTCAACTTCCTAAACACACACACACACAGCTGACAGCTGTAGCTCGTCTGTCAGTATGGGAGATCAAAATGGATCCTGGGAATAGTCCCCAGCTATGTCCCTCTTGTGCCACATCAATCCCATGAGTCTTTAGGCTGTGACACAGTTCATCTATGTCGTGGAGCTCTGTGACTAAAGACCTCCTTCATGCCTTCCCTCTCCGCCACCTTCATGGGGGAAAAAATCTCCTATTTTACCAACCACTACAGAGAGAAATGACAGTGAAATCATGAAACAATTGCAAAAATAAAAAAATCTGAGAGCTGAGGGGAGGGTGGTCAGATAGTGTTGGGGAACTGTTAGCTAATGAAGACTGAGGAAGAGGAAGCACTCCCTATACTGATGGTATTGCTATTAGCCGGTGAGCCGGTGAGCCGGTGCACTTGGGTGTCACTTCAAAGCATTCCCCACTATTAATCAGAGACTATCCAGCCCTGTAGCAAGTGCCCCGCTGGCAGTGCCGCTAACTACCCCCCTTAACATCAAGACAATGGAGCCATCATTACGGCCGTTACGCTACGCCTTGGCCAGACAGCGCACCTTTATCTCGGCATATACGTTACATACTCACGGCCAATTAATTTACCTGCCATGTCTCAGAATAAAGAGGGTGGAATGGGTGGTGGCTGTGGGGTATATGCAAGCACACATTTCCATTATGTAGTGGTTTATGTATTTGGGTGGGGGATGGGGAGCACCTGGCTCAGGTTGCATACAGGGGGCTGTGCATTTGGCCTCGGGGGCTCTTTATGAAAGCACCTGGAAGAGGCTACAACCTGTCTGGCCCAGACCCACAGGCCCAACCCTTCCCTGATCTGGCTCTCACCTGGCAACCCCAGGAGGGCCGACAGGTCTGACAGCTTCCCCCTCCTGGCCCCCTGACTAACAACAGCCACTCAGCTGGATATCAGCCCGCAAGCTTAAGGATTATTACTATTGCACTGGCCCTGTGTCTTTAATACTAAATACATTTACAATTTAAATTACAACGCTAATCCTTAAAATCAACTCTTCTTTTTGTTTTGACTGTCGTGATGGGCAGCAATTCACGCCGGGTCGAAGCAAGAGGCAGGGGTTAAGAAATTGTTCTCTTTTTTTTTTTTTTTTCTTATTGTGAAGTGAATGTATTAGCGAGGCTAATGGGAGAAAATGCATTGCCTCGCTTGCCGTGGCTCGCTTCTCGTAAATTTGCACATTCATGTTACATGAGGATGAGAGAATATGATACAAGACACTCTCCCCCTCCCCCTCTGTCTCCTGGTGTACTGTACTGAGAGCCTGCAGACTGTAGCAGCGCTGAGGGGATGAGATAACCGTTCACCATTGTGAGAAAAGGCTGTCAGAGCTTTGTTGTTCTCTCTCTCTCTCTCAAGAATATAAAAAAAGCTGGAGCAGTGGTTGCAGAAATAGTCCTGTTTCTATAATTAGATGTAAACAGACCAACCAGACTCTCATGCTTGCTCTGTCCCACTGGCCCCACGGCCTCCTGGGAGGCAAGATATGTGAGTGTGTATATGACGTGCCTCTGTGTGTGTCTGCTTGCAATGCATCAGTAAGTGTATGACAGCATGTGACAAGTGTGCATCTAGTCGTGCTGTCGCTGTCCTCTCTTTCGGTCTGTCTGTCTCTTCCTTGCGCACACACAAACTCACAGTCCCCCTCCCCCACATTCACCAGAGGGTAGGTCAGTGGCCGTGCACGGCAAGCAGAGAGAAAGCTAATGCATGCAGCACCAGCAGACAAACACACATCTGTTGCTGAGGAGCCAGTCTTTTGCCCCAGATCCTCAGGACACATACTGTATCAGAGAGAGGAGGCAGTGTAGCCTAGTGGTCACACCAGGCAGAGGGGACAAAAAACTGTAGTTTGAGGTGAAGGGCAGAGGCACCCCCATTCTAAAACAAACAAACAAACATGGGAGACAAGAGAAGAAGGAGGGAGGTGGGGGACTGCAGGGAGGAGCATACAGGATATGAACACGGATCATCAAAGAGAAAACATGTATACATGAAAGAATTTGTGGTGATTTGGCAAATAAAACAAGGGGAGGGGAGGAGTTTTGTTCTAATCAATGTCAGAAGGAGCACAGGAAATTCATGCAAGAGAGAGAATGAATAAATGAGAAAGCTAGAGAGCAACAAGTTCCCTTTGGATTGATGACTAGGCAGCTGGTTGGATAGTCCCAAGAGACTTATTAAAATGGAATTCCTGATGCTAATCTTTGTTTTCTCACAAAAGGGCTGACACATCCTTGAGAGGCATACTGCATGTATATTTAATGGAAAAGCTCTGCATATATTTAGCAGCACACCTCATTGTTTGGTACCTTGTGTCACCACCGCTCGCTGTTCCTGCTGACATTCGCCAAATTGTGGGCCATTATTTGAGTTCATCTGCACTCAGTCCTGCCCATCCCATTGCATACCATCTTCATTAATGGATCATAGTCTGCTATTTGAAATGAGGAAGTCTAGTATACAGAACGTATAGTCTGGATCAACAGAAGTACATTTCCAGGATAACTGCCTAACATCATGTGCCTCACTTTCTGCTCTCTGTGTGTTGCTGTTCTCAAAATGACTTCGCTTCGGGAAACAACAACAAAGTTCGAGCTAGCAAGCCAAACGCTGAAAATGGCAAGTTTTTAAGAAAATTTGGATCATGCAATAACGCAGGCCTGCTTAGTTCTTTCGGGGATTGTAAAGATTTACAAAGAATGTGTTTACGGCATTTACTATTTAACTAGGACGTTTTGGGAGGATTGGATTAAGTGCACACAGTGATTAAAATGAAATTACGTTTAAGTTAAATAGCTCACGTTACTGTATTGTGTGAACAGTTAACTTCATTTAGTATTGTATGTGCCGTTTTCTTTTATCGTAGTTTAAATGTTCCACCAAAACAAATTCCTGTGCCATAAAGAACATATGACATAAAGATAAACACAGGAACAGAAATAAAATGTAGTACAGAAACAACTGCTGAGTTGAATTTCCCTTTCAAAATAAATCCCATACTTAACAACATGTTACAACAGAAACTTCAGCCCATTCTTTTGTAGAATTTCATAAAACCGGGCTGTACACTAAACTGGCGTTTGACAGATGAAAAGTGTGATTTTCAAAACAGAGAAGGCGCGAAGTAGGACCGCTATGCAAGCTGCATTACGAGCATGAAATCCTGCCAGTAGTGGCAGATACTGAAGGAACAGACACAGACGTTAGAGGGTTAACAATGCACCTGTCTGGGCCTCACAGCCAACCGCAGGGTGCCTTGGCTCTAGTGGGGGGGGGGGTGTCTGGAGAACACAGCACACGTACACACAAAACCAACCACCCACCCAAACATAACCACACACATGCTCATAAGTATTGTCACTGACCACAAATCTGCTAACAACAATAGAGCAACTGTCCTTTTTTGTTCTTTTCACTGAACGATTACAATAATAAAATTGAAATTAAAAAACAAGTAATCTGGATTTTCTGCTTGAGCCGTTAATAATGTCTAACAGCTGTCACATGCAATACGGCCATGCGCTGAGGTGGGCCTGGGGCTGCCCGATGAGAAGCAGCCTGATACTGGGAGAGGGAGGGAGAACGAGGGGGGAAATGAAAGGAATGAGAAAAAGAGCAAAACAGATAGAGAGAGATCCAAATCACAAACAAAACAGCAGTGGGTGACAATTCAATCTTGCAACAATACATTTTCAGTCCGTTTCTTTTTGTTTATTTTTTTCTAAGGTGTGTGTGTGTGTGTGTGTGTGTGTGTTCGTCATGGGAAGTGAAAAAAAGACTTTCATAGCCTCATTGGATTCTTAATGCAACTTCTCACCTCCTCGTGTTTAGTGTAAAAATAGATGGGAAGGTTTTGAAATCCAATGCCCAGAAATCCGATACAGGAAGGTATTACCCTGCCCGTCACTCTCACCCGTGGGTCTCCTTTGTGTTTGTCCTGTGTACACGCCCCATGCTCGAGGCAAGGGCTCTGTGGCACCATGCCACACGGTGTAGTGTGGGTGGCGGTCTGTTTGAAGAGCCCGTCTCTGAGGCAGCATGGCCACTCACTAGCCAAATTCCTCTTGCAAAGCCAGAATCCTGCTTTTTTCGCTCCACTCAACCTAAGCTTTCATTTTCTTTGAACAGTTTTGCTGATAAGCAAAAAAATTTGAAGAAAGGAAACTGATTTAATAGCTTATTTTATATCCAATCTGTCACTTAAGTTACCTTAGTGTAATGAAACCAGATGGTGTTACTCTTTTATTGAAGACTGGTTATTGGACACCTAGTATGATGATCTAATAGTGACCAAAAAATAACATTATGTTGATGCCTCTAACCATTCGAAACACGGTGAGCGCATTTTACCCTTGTAACTAAAAGGTATTTGGAAATATGCAAGGGACCTACGCTTTCGAAACAACTGACTGCCCTTGCAAGTCATTTGGGCTTTCAGTGGGAGTGTCAGAGGAAGGTGACAGATGGCGGCAGCACCGGGCAAGGTGCTATTTCAGCCAGGTGTAGGATGCCAAGCAACACCTCCACCATTCAGGTAAACTCCTGTGACATTGCATCTGAACTGTGTCATCTCATAACAATCCACAAACAAGCCTGAGAATTAGCCAAGGTTCTCATTCTGTTATGCAGAGCAAAATAGAGAGGGAGCAGGCGAGGCCCAAGTCAAAAGGAACTTGGTCAAAGACCCACATTCTGTCAGTTTACTTTCACCACAGTGGCTCCTAGATACAAATAGCCTTTTTAAATTTAATATTTAACATGGGTTATTTGGAATATCGGTTCTCTTTTCACTCACATAAGGCTCACCTCCACCCCCAAAATTGTTAGATCTAGAGACAAAAGACAGGCCCTGGCTTTAAGTGGGGCTGGGTGCTGTGCTGTGCTGCTAAATAACTACACTGAGCATGCAACACACTACAGCCACCACTCTTGTCTGGGGTTAACAAGAATGAGGTGGGGGGGTAAGTAAAGCCAAAGAGAAGCAGGGTATGAACTGCGAGTGCTCACAACACAAGAGCTACAAGGCCAAGAAGAAGAAGAAGCAGCCTCCCTTGCCACAAACAACCCACTTACTGAGGTTTATTCTTTTAAAGACTCTGGTTGTAACCAGCCCTTTGCTAACCCCACCAAACACCTGTGTTTTTCTTTGAAGCATCTTCTCAACAAAACACAGACCCATGGGATATTCTAGCAATGAAACGTTCAATAAAAGTCTCAGTAAAGTTATTTATTCCCCTTTGGAAAAAGAAAATGGGAGAAGGCAGACAGCATAGCTAACCTTTGAAGGGGGAAGCTGCTCGGATATCCAGCTAGGACATAAAAAACAAGAGAATGACAGGGACATCCTACCCGAAAACAATTAAGGGGGTGGAAGGGACTGTTTTTTTATCTGTAACTGCAGCCGTAAAACACACACAAAGCTGGGGTCTGCAACAATGGCCCAGGGCAGGGGAGGCTGAAACAGAGGTGGCAGGAAGACCACCGCTTCCCAGACACAAGGGTCTTCCTGCTGTAAAGAAAGGAGACTGAGAAATGAAGGGGAGGAAAGAGAGGACAGCTAATGGAAAGGGAGACCGGGGAGATGTAAAGGAAGGGGAGGCTGAGTGAGCGAGATGACACAAATATGACCTTTGATTACATGGGGTGTTTAGAGCAGAGCTCAGCCATGGACAGCCTCTAAACCCCTGCTGCTCCCACACAGCCACACCTCAGTCAGAGCACACTGATCAGAACAATATGGCTGAAAGATGAGCCCCCAGCCATAAATGCCAGCTGTAAAGACAGCTTCACTGTGTCTCCTACATTGACACTATCCAACATCTGAATCCAGGCCTCACAGCCAAGTGAAGACAGTCTCTAACTGTGCGCCGGAGCCAGCAGGAGATACAATTACTATTTCAAAGGTGTTGTAAATGGACTGGCTGAACTAAACTGCATTAGATGAGTTTACAGGTCTTTGTCCCAATGCATCACCAAGCATACAAAGAAAAGTTCCTCCAATGTCACATTCCCAGAACACGGTGCAAGTGCAAACCATAAAATCGACCACCTGACATGCATTACAAATGATTGGCTTGTAGTAGGTGAAGATGGACAGAGGCAAATACACACTGACAGAATCTCTACTGGTTCTAAGTTACCGTGCTTCAGTGGGCAAGATGGTAGAAGCGTGTATTTGTTGTTGCCTGATTATAACCAAACTCACAAGCGTGCACGGAAAAAAGAAAACAGATTTATACCCATTAATATGTTGAAATTCTATAACCTGGCAAGAAACAATACCAAGGGAGGGTGTTGCAACTGCCATCACTTTCTTCAGCAGCAAGGGTGAAGGGAGCGCTTACAATAAATACCTTTGCAAAGGCACAGGAGCCCTTTCAAGGAGCCACATCAGAAACCTGCCAGTGAATGCATTTTTACATCAACCCTGAAATATTCATGCTCTTTGTAAAGTATTCATGTGAACCAGTGTGCAAGTTAGTCCCCAGGGGGAAAGTGCAGAGAAAACTGAAGAGATCCAACACAATCCGCAAACAACATGCTCAGTTGTGCTAATGTCGCTAGCATACGGGACACTTGAAGGGACACTAATGACCTGCCCTGTCAGGACAAACAACAGTCTGGGAGCAGTTTGGTCAGACAACCAACGAGCATTTTGCTGCTCTTACATAGTGTGACTGGCATGTATTCATGTGGGTAAACTTACTAAAAATACACAAATTGCAAAAAAAGTACTTAACATGTTTTTGATTGTATTATATATTATATGAACATTTAAAAAGGTAAAATTGTTAGGGGGTTTTCTTGTGTCAACTGGATTATAAATTTGCATTGTGTGCCGTTTTGATGAATTACCATCTTAAAAATATATTACATAAATAATCGTGAATTATGCTCCATGTCTCATGCACCTATTTTCATTATGACATGCTTGACATTTTCAAATATTATTAACATAATAAATCAAAGATTGTACATCAGCAGAGCACAATAACAAAGTAATTCTAATAGTGCCCAGAAGGGATTTATATACGTAAACTAAAATTATTCTCCATGTTAATTCAATAAAATATCTGAAATGTAAAGAATTAAAGCATTCTCCAGATCTTGAGGATATTAGATAGACTTCTCTCCAGTCACGCCCATGTGTTACTGAGGAGGCTGGGGAGAACAATAAACCACCTGTGCTCCTCATTGGACAGTGATGACATGTGTAGGGTAATTCTTCTTGTTGGCGCGGCACAATACTACAAAAGAAACACCAAATCTGGTTGGGGGAGCACCTGTACCCTGTAGCCAGCATTACCCTTCATGCTGTCAACAAAACATACAAAAAAGAAACAAAAAACATACGGACTCTGGCAATGTGTGTGTGTGTGTGTGTGTGTGTGTGTGTGTGTGTGTGTGTGTGTGTGTGTGTGTGTGTGTGTGTGTGTGTGTACTGCCAAAATCAAACAAGAATGGTGAGAGATCAATGGTGAACAGCGCCTATGAATTCTTCTGAATGATTAATTGTTTAGCATGATTTTGCAAATTAATTTAGAATCTTCAGCCTACAAGAATACTACTTATAGAGTAGAACTGTTTAACAAGCATGAATAAACAAATAAACAAATAATTAAAAGGACAAAATACAAAAAGCATTGTCATAGGTTTCTTTGTTCTGTATTTAACCACCTACACATAGCCCCTTAATACAGTAGTTGTAGCTAATATACATTACATCAAATAACTTTAAAAGGCTAAATATCCTCTGCTTATCAGTAACCCAAGAATCCTCAGCTACTGCATCATAAACATGTTTCTTAGAAGTCACATTAACATATTTCCAAAGCACATTGTTTCAGAAGTGTAACTGTTTGATGCAATCAATATGCCACCATTGTGACTTATTTAAATCTCTTTTTGTTTTACATGGGTGGAGGAAATGAAAAGCTACAACAGTCTATTGTGATTCAGTCCACTAAGAATGCTGTGCAAGATTGTTATATATATTTATTTAAATCTAATAGGCTTACATATAGTGCACACTAGTGCATATGGCCTCATAACTGATCATAAATCAGGTAACAGTCTCAACAAAACCAAAACGATCACCAAGGTTTTGTATTTTGGAGGGTTGTTGTGCATTACGCACCCTCAATATGTCAGCTTTTACTCTTTTGTTCAGCAGTTATAAATTATGACTGATCTATATGGGCACAAATGTATGTCCTCATGTTTGTAAAGGGTCACATTTGGGTATGTGAGATACCCAAGTCACTTGTTAAACCTGATTAATGCACTGTGAACTCATTTGCACCCCGACACTTTGAAGCCCAATATGGAGGATTTTCTACCATGGCTCTTCTTCCTGCAACCTCCAAACATTGTAAACCCATGCAGACCTGTTTTTCCCTTGCTTGCTTATATGGCGCTGGATATGGCCTAGGGTTGTTTTGTTTTTTGTTGAGCTGGTGTGACACTTGTCAATTTAACGTGAAGTGACAAAATCTCATTTCAGATTCAGCCCCATGAGCCAGCGGGAAACCAGTGCCAGTGTGCTCTGTCCAACTTCATACGTACAAACTAAAACAGATCTCTAATGCCATTTTTAAATACCATGGCATTTACCTATCTTCTCAAATGGCTATTTGTTTAACTAAGATGTCTTTATTACCTTCGAGATATTAAGGCTATAAATGTTGATTCAGCTTAATCAAAATTCCTTTTCATAGGCCTAGTGTAAATCAAATTTCCCCTGATTTATTAGCTGATATTTGAATAGGGAAACTCTGTCAACAGCCACACCTGAGCAACCATTTATTTAAACCAAAGACCCGTTTTTTATTATTTTTGTGTGCAAAAATAATCAGCTTTGTAGGCTACTACCACACGTACAGGCCACATCCAATCACTAACGGTGACAAATGCACAGGCTTTATAGCGCAACATTATGAGAAGAGCATTTGAAACAACAGCCAGCTTTCAGATAAGATATATGTTGATGGGACCAAACACTTTAGTAGCTACATTCTTGTATGACAAAAAAATCCTCCGTACGTGTTTGACTAACCTGAGTGAGGAGCCATTGGTATGTGGGAGGGGTAGTATTTCCCCGGCGTGAAGTGACCGCCGTGCTGTACAGAGCCGTGGCCCGAGGGAGCGATCCGAGAGGCGGCTCGGTGCACCAGGGCGCCCCGCTCTGATAGGAGGTGCGCCGGAGCAGCGAAATCCCGTCCTTCCATTCCGAAGAATGTTGAGTAATCCGAAATCCGGATAGGGCAGGTCAGAAAAATCAAATGCAACCCATATAATAATCCTTTCCTTCAGATCTATGTGTTGCATTCAGTCGATCGCAGGCTTCCCCAGCCAATAACGCAGCCCCCGATCATCTTTTCTGTCAAAGGAGAAACACAAAGCAATTTTCATTATCAAGAAAAATAAAAACCCCGTTAAGAATTATACGATGTAAAAATACTGACAGTGCGGTAAAAATGTAAAAGAAAACAAATTACCGCCCCAGTTAATTTCGCTGTAATACCTGACTGTCATATCATGGCTTATTTTGCATATATGCCTAGCTGAAATGACCCATTTAAACCTAAAACTCATTGTGTAAAATAAGTTACCGCTGATAGAAACGGCCAGCGAGGCGTCCAAAAGCCCACTGAGCCATGCTCACATTCAGCTCTATTGATCAGCCTGGATATATATGCATCATATGGAGGAGAGCACTTCATATTCCACAGACACAGGCACAACGAGCAGACAGACACATTTTAGGTTTTCATATAGGCTATTCTATTTAATAATGTTCATATTCTATTTTAACAATTAGGCCTATACCACGTCGGCAGTCGCCAGCTGTCACTCTCTCCCAAAATAATGTGTTTTATGAAATTGGGATTGCTGTAACAATCTAAAAAAAAAGCCCTAGTTGTGTTAAAGGAAAGTCTGTTGTCCTGTTTGGGTGGGTTCAAATTGGAAGCCTACTCAGCCTACATCTCAAGGTGAACAACGCTGCCTGCGTTCTCCTGCTCGTCCTATTGTCTCGGATTGATACAGGCGTTTTTCTGCCTCCATAACCTCTATCCTGGTCTCATTGCACCTCAACCCTGTTATCACATAGTCTACAATGGTTTTCTATATCAACTGGCATAAATCAATCAAATTTATTATATTTTGCACCTTCTGCAAACCAAGCAGACCATATCCTAGTTTATCATAAAACTGTCAATTGAAAAAAAGAATGCACTATATGCATCGACCAATATGCACAAGAAGGAACCGGCACTGTCAGTTTATAAAGTTTCGAAACAAATCATAAGAGACCTACTTAATACAAGAATACAATTAAAATAGCCTACCGCATGAGAGATGCATCAGCTCCTGAACGACATGGACTCTATCTCTCTCTTTGTTTGTGTGTGTGTGTGTGTGTGTGCGTGTGAGTGTGTGTGTGTGTGTGTGTGTGTGTGTGTGTGTGTGTGTGTGTGTGTGAAAATAACTGCACTCACTGTCTTCATCTGTCTTGACCTATTTCAGGTCAGGTAGCCTAATCAAATGGAGTTGTAAATACATTATAGGCTACATCCTCTGCCCATGCTACAAAAATTGCAGTATAGCCCTATAGTCGAGGCGAACCCCTTTTTCATGAATTAAAATTAAATTTAATTTCACTGCTAAAATATAGGCTACGTTTTTGTCTTTACAACGATCATCTAAACGTGACAGCCTATTTTGTTGTCCTTCATTAATGTCTGTGAGTAATTAAAACAAAGCAAGCAAACAGAAGGCAGCAATTGTATAGGTCCAACTGAGTAAACAAATAATGACTGATTGTTCTCAGTAAAGGAGGATATGTGTGTGGTTTTATATTAAATATTCTCAATTCGGGGTCCCTACAGGGTTTTTCGGAGAGGTTGCAAAAGGGGCCCCAGTAAAATGAAAGCATAATTTCACCATAAATTAAATTCCAAATAAAACAAATCAAAATTCTGCAATGTTTAAGAATGCCATACTGTAATCATATGTGCTATTTACTCTCAGCACTATTACCTCCCCATGTAGCCAGTTACAGCCGAGCCTACAATTCAGTGCCACATCAACAACAATAAAATCCTTCCATACGGAGCTCCCTGGGACAAAATGTTATCCACGGAGGCTTTCCTGAGCTAATGTGTGTGCATCCTTAACATGTACACGTTTACGAAGCCTTGCTGTTGCATACATGATTGCTGGGTCTTCAGTTTCAGGACTGTGTAGAGATCTAGGTGAATGGCCGCCCGTCAGCAGGACTGCCTTTGTCTCCATACTGAGAAAGCGCTTTGCAGTCAGCCATTACCTTCCCCCTCGCCATGCTGTTGCATTCATCCCACTATATAGCCCATGTCTACTAACAACCTCAGAATAAAATTATTTAACATTTACGAGGCTGTGAAGAGATCTGCTGCTTTGTAAATGTTCGAAATGTACATACGTAGGTGTTTTGGTGATTGGGGAGGACTGTAGGGATTTAATTGCAGTAGAACACGCACGGTTGTTGCCTTTCATTCCAGCCTACAATGTGCGAATTACGCTCACCAAATATAGGCCTACGCTATAATTTTTTTAAAGTGTTCAAATGATCGACGCCCCTAATGCAATTCATTACGCAGCTGTCAATTGCATTTACAGAATCCAATCGAAAGCAGAAACGCAGAAAATTAATCAAATTACGTTGTAGAGGTCGGACCGCGCTGCGAGACAGGCGGCCCTCCACGACTGAGCTGGCCGGCAGGGAGTGCACCTCGAGCGGCTCGGGTACAAACACGTCTGCTGTCCGCTCAATGCAAATGATCTGCTTAGAGTGTATTGCAACCTGACTAAAACCATAATTGACAACCCCACCGACAACTCACAGAAAAATATAGCCTACATTTTTCAACAATTTATTAAATCTTCTTTAATCTTGGCCAATTGCAAAAAAATACAAAGCCAGCCTGGCACGTTTCTAAGGATAGCCTGATTAAAAACAAAACATGCAAATTAAGTAGTCGATCTATACTTAAATATTTTATCTATCCTAATTACAAAAATGCCCCTAACGCCAAAAATATAAACAATAACATTGTTATTAATAGTATTGTAAATAATATTAGTAACCTAACGATTATAATAATTATAGCCTAGGCCTAATAGTAACAATTTAAGGTAATTTATTTTTGTCAGCTGCATTAAATCATCGATTTATTCCACATAGGATACACCTCATACATCCTGTTTTGTTATTTTGTAAATTATAGCATTGTACTGTGTATGATGAACAGAATGTCACTTATGGCATTTTGGACTAAAATACAGCCTCTGTCATCTTACAACGAGTTAACAGGCATAAACATATTTGGATTCAATTAAAAAAAATCAAGTACACAAAATGACTACTTACTGGTATGTTAAATCCTTGCATAACAATAAATTAAAAAATCACAAAACACAGGGAGAAAAGGAGCAAGGCCGAGTGCGACGCCCATTTAAAATCAAAATAAACCATGTGGCTAGAGAGAAATCCTACAATATTTCCATCTGAGGCTGTGCAGTAGCCTGCTGGTTCAGTCTATGGAAGCAGCGGGACTAGTCTCCCGGCTTGGCTGGATCGCGCCTCGGATCTCCGAGCAGCGGTTTCTCTCCCGGTGCAACTGCGTACCTCGCGTTTCGGGGCAGGGTAAACACGCCCTCTCATTGGTCAGATACCTGCATGTTAATTAGCTTGTGCCGCCCGCCCGGAAATACGAAAGATTCTTATTGGCCAGCAGGTCAGGCCAATGGCGTGGTGACTGGCAATGCTAAACAGAGAGAAAAGCGCCAGATTTAAAGCACGGGATGGTCTAAATCACTTACAATAGAGCTCAGTGCAGCCTGAGTAAATAGGAGATGTAAAGGTCTACAGCCTGCAGATAATTTAGAGAAATAGTCAGAATTACTATTCAATTAATGCATGTAAATGACATTGGCCACTTGGATAATATACTCTAAACATATTTTAATGAGAAATATTTACATTACCAAGAGCTTTAAGCCTGAATACATCTCAATGATTTACAGTAGTCAAATTAATGTAAAACTTAAATATATATTTTAGAGGTGCAGGTCCATTTATGTGTGCTATCAAGAATACCCTGATTCAACTTAAATGGGTTTCATATCTAAATCAAAAAGCTACCTTTTAAGAGTTGGGAAAATATGTGCACATTCCTTCTTATGTGACCTGGAGATCTAGGTATGTCAGAAATAGCCCTACAATATAAAAAGTGAAAATTTGAAAATCCATTTATTCAGCAATGTTTAAAAACAAACCAGTTTTTAAGTTTACAGCTGAATAAATTATATTTCATATTTTACAGATTGAGATGTAGGCCTATTTTTCAGCTGTCACTGAAACACCCTTTAAAAACATTTTTGCTTGTTCAGTGTGAACATCAATATGAACATTCACTGTCTATATTATATTCTTATTTAGAGTCACTAGAGGCTTTTTGGCAAGTGTTTTTAAAGGCAATTTCTGAAACTCTTCACTGAATCATGCAGACAAAACAGTAATTCCACTATTTCCGTAGCGTTATTACAATGGACTTTGGTTATTACATTATGCTAAATGTTTACAAATGAATCCCTCCCTGTATGTAAGCGTCCGATTGGCTGGCGCGGCGCCAGAGCATTGTCAGTCACAGAGTGTAAACAAGACTCTGATTGGCTGTTGGCCAGTCCGCATTGGGCTGTCTGAAAAAAAGAAGAAGAAAAAAAGGCAATAACTGGCCCTGCGGTTTCAAGGCGTCCCGGGTTAGATGATGAAAGGGGATAAGAAGAGGCAGTTTCAAGGCACCCAAAAGGCGGACCCCCATTGGCCCTGAAGCCATATGAGTCAAGCGTGAATCAAAGGGAATCGGCTACTGCAGAGAGGGGGAAATTATATGTTGGATATTTAAAATAATCGAGGTTAGTTTTCGGATAAATGCGGACCAGCGATGCTAATCATTATGAAAAGTTAGGAAAACAAGTGAAACGAGCCTCGAAACAATTTCGGTTATAGGCTGCACGTGAGGGCGAGAAGAGAGAGAGAAAGAGCTCCGGTTGTGGATCGCCCTGCGCTCTAATGGAGAAAATCTGCATGGAGTCTTTCACCATTTTAAAGTGTGGCAGAATGAGGTTTGTCGTAGTGGTAAAGCCCGGTAAATAAAAAAATAAAAATAAAAACAGTGTAGGCTAATTTGTTTGAAATAAAAATTGACTTTGAGTTAATCGGATAATCGCATGCTGTTTGTAATAGTTGTTAGTTGTCTGGCTTTAGTCGGTAAATTCAGATTAGGGTGGAAAATGCAAGTGGATATGAAGACGATGTAGAAACGATCATAAATGTGGTGCAGCCAGAATCTTAGACATTGTTTGTGTAGCCTATATTTGATTCTGCCACGGGTTTTCTGAAAATAGCCTAGGCCTATCCCTCGATACCTCTGGTAGGCTCCCTGATTATTTCGTAAATAAATAGTTGACACTTATTGATATTCAATAGGCTAGGCCAACCTTTTTAAGTTAATGTTTGCTTTGTAATCATATTAAAGAAGATAATGTTCTTCATGTACTTTTCATTTTGGTTATTATTCAACACAACTGTGCAAGTAGGAGGCTAACATACGCTATTTTATTAAATTTTACACTGCAACATTTTTTGGGTAGCCTATAGGCCAATGTGTCATTTAACAGATCACAGGAAAATAAAATTCTTTAATTTTTCCATTTAATTTAATATTTTTTAGGCAGATTAAACCTCAAACTGGCTCATTGTTATAATTATATAGCCTGGTATTTTACATTCACCTAACTTAGACCCACATCAATTAAAATACAAAATATTTCTGAAAATGTTTTCATAACGTCAAGCTGAATTTAAGAGTTTTTTTGCGTCCACTCACTAATTTGCCACAGTTTACACTATTTTGTGCACTGCCCTGCTGTGTGAGATTGTACAAATGGTTGGCTTCTTTGCTTTAATACTAATTTATATTTTAGCAGAAGGTGTTGGAATTTCATCTCGTCATGGACTCCTCTCGAGTGAGTGCATGCAATGTGAAATAGTCAGAGGTGGTCAGCTGCATGAACATGCACGGTAATACGTTTCTCACTCACACACACACACACAGACACACACACACACACACACACACACCCACACACACATACAGGCAGAGTAATAATTAATGCAAAGTGAGTGATTTCTTAAAAAAAAGACCAGTTTTACGACGAGGATTGTCCTCGATCAATGAAGCGTTGATGATTGACAGTGTGTCCCTCCCACCCACGTCTACAGGCGAAAAGAGGGCCCTTGGATACTGAGAATAGACAAACTGATTGTGTATACACTTTTATTTCCACATGCACATAAAATACTCTATAAGCATGATCATCTGGAACATTTCATGTTCTGATAATTTGTTCTATAGGTCAAGTTTGAAGAAGAAAAAAAAGTAAAGTTGTATGGGCATCTTGAAATATATTTTCTTCATTATTTAGCTACTTAAATGCTGAAAATCTCACTGCAAGAACTTACTATTTAAAAATGAATTGAATCATCCAAAATGAGTGAATGCGGGAATTGATATTGGTTTTTATGCATTTAGTTTGGTCAGTAACTCATGAAACTATAAATAATGTGGAGTGAGTTGACAACAGATAGCCTTTGATCTGTGTGTGTGTGTGTGTGTGTGTGAGCATCCAGGACCTATGATCTGATTGGGTATTAGTCAATATATCAATTAAGCAGCTGAATGAATCACATTGGTTTATTTGTGGGCATAACTTATAACATTTTGCAACAGCTTGTATTTTGAGAATAGTCTTGAGAATACAAATAATTTTTTGTATGTTTATTGTGGATGTATGACTATAAACGAGGTAGAGATGTGTGTGTGTGTGTGTGGGGGGGTGCGGCTACAGAAGAACTGCATGAATTGTAGTGGCATATGGCATAGTCTTGCTTGCCAGACCATCCATACACTGCGAAGCGGAGGAGGGTCTGGCTACTCTAAACAGCATTGCAGGATGGGAGAAAAACATGCTGTGGTTTATTGGCATTTCTTTAAACCAATCACAATTGTCTTGGCCAGTACTTTGACAGGAGCCACTGCCAAATAGTTGTGCGAGAGAAAACTTAGATTGGACAGATAGTCTAGCTAGCTGTCCCAATTTACCCTGCAGAGATGTGAGGAGCAGGAAGGAAAACGGAAATCGGTGAAAATAGATGCATCTGGCTGATTCAACCGCTGCACCGGAGTAATCCTGGGAGTGGAACGTCAAAGATACAGACTACATGCGGCATAACCAGAAGCCTACTGCAGGCTGGCGCTGTTACATGGATCTGTCTTCCCTTCAAGGAGAGAACCCCGATCTTTTACTCACAAATAAAACTGTCCATTCTATTTTTAGATAATTTTCGCCGAGATTTAACTCTCAATAAAGGTTAGCTAAACCAGGTAATTCACATCATACTCCCTCTGATTGAAAACAAAAGATCATTTAAAGCATGCCTTTAATGCTCATAGTATAATGGAGCACCAAAGAAAAAAAAAAAAAGCTATCCGGTATAGACCAAGTGTCTAATTTTGATAAATAAGTATATTTTGAGCACTTCAAATGCAGCCTATAAAATAAAATAAAAAGACATTTTTTACTCAGTGATTTTGGTACTGAAGCATGCATTGTATTTGACTATATAAATGGAAGCTCTAGTAATCTGCACTAGCCCACAACCATATGACATCCTCTGGCACATTTGCCCTTCTTCACCTTTAAATTCACAAGGGAACATGACATCATATTTAACCCCCTCATTACCTCAGTGGGATTACAGAAGGGCCCTGCTGCCCTGCAGGCCCACAACATTTGCAAATGGTGCAATTCCACACTAATATCAATGGCCAAAAACCTTTCAAAAGAACTCATGACTGGACTCTAAAACTTAACTCATGCAATTATTGATTCACCAACCATCACAGATGTAAATGTACTAAATTAACCCATTCGTAGTTGCCTGTATACAAATGTGTACATCACTATTTGGCATTCAAATCCCACTGCACTAATAATATATACAATAAATAAATGTAAGATAAATTAATAAACGGCTTTAGTTGTCTGTCTGTTCAAATAGCCTTATTGATCATTGCCCCAGACTGTCTTATATTAAGTCATAATGTTTCTTAACTAAGTCTTGTGATCATGGATGTCTAACACAGCTGTTGAAGGCCTAACAATAACACAAGAGCAACATTGTGCCTCCATTATTAAACCCATCAGCCATGTTGTTACCCAACATCTGCAGTGAGGGGTGCTGGGGGATGCTCCCATGGTCATGACTCATGTGATTAAGATGTTGTCACTAAAAAAAGCTCTTGTTTTAGAGAAGAAAAGGGGGTTTGTGATGTGATTGATTTCTCTCCCAGCTGCAGGTTGGTGGTGGAGGATTGCATAAGCATCACATGGCTGAACCGGGCAGCGATCGTGTAGATCAGTTCAGAGTCCCAGACACAGGCCTGGTATCTCAGACCCAAGTCTTCTTCTTCTTTTTATTGACAGAAACCTCTGCATTCATTTTACACAACTCACGATTTATCTTCTTCCTTTCAGAACCCCCTAAATGCTTGGGTGGATTTATTAGGATATTCTGATTTATCTTGTCAGTTTGATCCACCACAGGAATTGTGTTGGCAAATGGTGTAAATGAAGGCTACCGGTATGTATGCCCTGCTTATATAGTGATATGAAAGAGATTGTGTTGTGCTGCAAAGCCTGTTTCAAGTTGACTGGTCTTCTAAAACCCTCTGTATGCAGATGAGATAATGGAGATCAGATTTCATGAAATTTCACAATAAAGTATGGAGACTGAAATGTGTGTGAATCACAGTTTACATTCCCTAAAGTGCAAACTATGTCTTTTTGTCTACAAAGTCATATTATTTGATATTAAGATAATGACAGTGGAGACCTTTTGTGAAATAAAGATACATTTTTTAAATTCATGTCCATATAGCTGTTAGGATGACATAGAGGCATCAACTGTAAATCAGCTACAAAACTTGAACAAACAATACTAAAATTGTAACTTTGCCAATTGCTACCAATTGTTTTTATTGTGAACACAGCTAGAAAGCTAACAATCACTAATGTGAACCTGAGAGTAGAAAAACCTGACAGCCACACATGTTTGAGGTCACACAAAGAACCCAGAGGTTGGCACAGTGGAAGCATCCTCCAATAATCCGCCTCTTTGTAAACTGAATCAAGAAGGTGCTGAGACTGGGGCCACCAGTTACTGATGAATGATCAATAGGCATTCAGTGATTCAGGCCTTGCAGGACAGCAAGCTACAGCCCTTAATAAGAATGTGTGGCTTGGTTAAAAGCCTTTGTTGCGTATCCACAGCAACAACAACAATAACAAGCATGCACTGAAGTCAGAGCATGTTAAAATGACTACTGATAATAAGCAACTGTTGAACAATCTAGAGTAAAACTAAGCATTCCTTGACAATAATCTGATGTGGTGCATTGGTTTAGAAGTAATAACTAAAGTGTACAGCCGTATGCCTCCATGCCCTTCTTCTTAGCCTAAGCATCTCTCTCTATGTCTCTTTACTTGCTGCCATAAATCCAGCTCAACCATCACACAAACGAATAATTTTATATGACATGTATACGCTTTTTACATGAAGCGTCCCAATTAAAAATGTCCTCTGTAAGGCTTAAACCATTTTTCCTGCGTGCCATTGTGCCCCCCTATAGCAGATGGCCCCTCTGTCATATTAATTTCACATCCCAATGGTCGATTGTGGTTCCAACATAAAAGTGATGAGCTGTATTTCAGTGTCCCGGCTGATACAACCAGAGATATGAGGGCATTTTTATGGATCTTCAAATGTGCAGTTATCGCTCTTGCTGCCCACCTGACAAGCTTGCAACATGTGCCAAAGATAAAAGTTTAACAATGCCAGATAATTGCAACATTGCCGAAGTGGTGAAAAGAAGAAACAACAGGGGAACACAATGGTTCAATGAGTAACATGTGCTCTATAAGCCTCAGTGTAATCCTTCAGGTAGAAAAAGTGTAGGATTATGCACAACTGATATGTCCACATAAAAACACATTCTTTGCAACATTTTGAATATTTATTTCTGGTTTGCCAAACAAATAAACTCTCACAAAGCAAGAGAGAAAAAGTGAGATGAAAAAAGTAAAGAAAGTTGATGGTGTGCACTTACACTAATCTTTTATGCAGGTTAGCCACATCAGTAGGTTGTCATATTTTATTAAATCACTAGAGATATGATTGAAAATTACTTACCAACAAACAGAGCTAACTTAAAATGTGGTCTAGATACAGTAAAGTGTTGTTTTAATATTTATCTGTGCCTTCAGTGCATGCATATATCCTTTTCTATGTCCTTTCTTTTTCATTCTGACTTTTCCCCAGAAATGTAATATCTTCGTTGTTGTTCAAAACAAAGGTAAGTATGTTTTTGCATAATGCTATACATACTGACAGTACAGTGCATGTGTCAGTGCACCACTTGCCCAATTTGACATAGATATTGCAAGTTAATATTATTGTTTGGCCAATTATGACCAGGGAGCCATGTTTTCTCCTTCTCAGGAGGACATGACACGGCCTAGGCCAGAGGATAGAATAATGTGTGGCAGAGTGAATGGCTGCACATGCTCATTAGTATCATTAATCACCAGGGACAGAGATGCCTAATGATAGAGAGAGGAGGGACTTCACAGAGGGAGGAGGGGAAAGGATATGACAGAGATGAAGGATTCCTCAAGAATATTAACATTTGGAAAATATAATTTGCTTTCAGATTCATTTAAATGTATCTATTTTGGGCACCCCTGGGTCTGGCAACATCGCAGGGATTGCTCAAAACAAAAGGAACAGTGTAATTAATACCAGGCTTAATTGTCACTCTAAATTGTCATATAATTCTAATTTCATGTGGCGTTCTCACTCAGAGTGCAAGGGAAACTTGGGCTGAGCCAATTCCCTTGTGGAAAAAAAGGATCTCTGTGAGTATCAAATGGGTGTGTGATATTTTCTCAAAAACATTTGATTGTGAACTAAAGGATTCCTCTTATGGCGCTGTCTGGCCGCTGGTTGCAGCTATTGGAAGAAGCTGAGCCTTAAGCCATATCTCAGGGCGGAGAGTGTTGGGTGGAGCTCCGCCGGCTCCTCTGCAGCCTGTTCAGTGGGAGCAAGAGGCCCTGAACTTGGCTGTCCCTCTGCAGCAGCAGAGGCTCAGGGGATAGTCGCGCATGGCGAGGGCAGGCTGTTTGATCAGCACATATTTTTAATTGGCTCCGGGCACCCTGGAGTGTTAGCATTGCCGCGGAGTAGACTCCTATTGCACCTTTCCTAATTAAAATCATTACAAATTCCAGGCGCATCATAAAGGATTAAATGAGACTATGTGAGTTTGTGTGTGTGTGTATGTGTGTGTGTGTGTGTTATTCATTGGTGCCTGTACATGGGTGCCTTGTCTCCTTGATAGCTAACATGTATAGCTTAATTGTTTTTCTTCTCAGCAACGGTAAATGAGGAAGGGGTGGCTGTAATCCTGGTCCACTTGTAGTTTGATTAAATTACATGAAAGAGAATCTTTGAATATGGGGGAATAAGCTTCTATATGTCTCTTCAAGATAACTGAAATTGGGTTGAACCTGCAATTTTAGGTCTTTTATTGAATAGTCACATCTGTCCTGCTGCGTGTAGCAGGTTTTTAACGAGAGTAGTTTGTCTTATTTGAAATAATTGATGTCAGACAAACTGTGCGTCTCTATAGAGAATTGTTTTGAAAGGCTTGGAAAACAAATGGTCTCAAGCAAACTTGTATTTGATTGTAGTGGATGTTTTATTCATCAGTTATTTGGTGGAAATAAACGCTTTCTGTGTAACAAATCAGTTATATAGATGATGAAGATGTTGTATTAAAGCTCAGTAATTTTGCTGCTATACTGTGCTTTAGGGGGCTATGGAAGGAGTGGCTTCAGTCCCCTAAACAAAGGAGGCTTGAATCCCTTAAATATCTACCAGTGCCACTTTGCCTTGAGGGAGCATTTAAACAAGGGAGTGTTTCTTTCGTCTGATATTGGAAGCTAGAGTTCATGAAATCGAAATGCGAGTAAAGACTATGGAAGGATTTGGGCTGGCTCTGTTAGGAAACGTGTGCCTAAAGCCTTAACACACACCCTGACACAAACATTAAAATCATATGACATACAGCATGACAGAGAAAATTACTACAATTTATAAAGGTAATAACCATGTTTAACCAACATTTAAGATGAATATCTCAGTCGTGAGCCATTATGAGAAACGCCACAGCATGCAGGGACTATAGCCTACATATGTGTTGGACAGAAGCCTCAGAGTGTTTGTTGTAACCAATAGTTATGATGATAGAGATTGATTATGTCGCATGAGAAAAACAGTGGGACTTCTGTTCATGTCAACAACCAAAAAAACTACAGCAACTCAAATAATAGTTAATGGGCAGTATTGTCCAGCAGTGAATGGACATGTTATGGGTAGGCAGAAACAACAATGGACAGTATACAGACGTCCCAAGGTTCACTGCAACTCGTTGTGGTTGCGGATGTGAGGACTAAAGTAGTTGCAGATTGAACTGTGTAAACACAGATAGAAGAACAATGTTTTTGATTGTCAAAACTGCCAAAAATGGATGGAATACAAAAATTACAATGTGATTTCAGTGAATTTAAATGTTCCCTTTAACCGATGAAAATTTCTTCAGTTCCTCAGCATTTGTGACAACCAACACAACAGGATTTATGACAGAAAAAAGTTGGTTATTTGAAGCTCAACTTTTGAGAAATTGAAAAAAATCCAACCACATATTTTGGAGGGCTGTATTTGTGGAACATGATTGTTTGGTTCCTATTGACACAAGAAGGATAGAGACATGGCAGTCCAAAATAAAGTAAAAATGGATTGGAAAGATGAGTGAGGGTGGGGGTGTCTCTTCAACCATTCCTGCTTCCTGTCCGGAAAAGTCTATTCATCATTTTCACGTCTTTGTGTCATGGCTTACTTTGGCAATTGCTCGAAGTGTGGCAATGATGACACACAAGATTGATGAGGTGCAGGCGGGGGTGGCTGGCAGGGGTTTGGGGTGGAGATGGTCAAACCAGATGTGTGAAAGGTGGGGCTGGGATGGAGCACGAGAGGGGAGCTGATGAAGGTCATGATGTTACCCACTGACCCCATTAACCATATCTGCAGACACACATTAATGTAGGCCATGTACAAAGCCTGGGCTCTATATTCTGGTGCATATTCAAATAGCCTACATCCTCAAAACACAACTTTCCACATGCCATTATCCACCAGCACTTTACTCATGATGTGGACACCCACCTGCAAGAATTCATGACACATACGTGCAACTCAGAACAAATCACAAAGACCATACTGTATTAGAATATTGTAAAAACTAAAAATAGCAACAGTGCTGGGAAATGCATTTTCTTGCTGAGGGTTACATGAGAATATTAATACTCTGTACTAAATATTAAACTACAGCCAGCAGCTGGTTAGCTTAGTTTAGCTAGCTTAGCACAAAGACTGAAAACGGAGAAACAACTAGCCTGGCTCCATCCAAAGGTGACAAAATCTGCCTACCCGCACCTCTAAAGCTCACTTATTACCACTTTATATATTGCCTGTTTAATGCGTGCAAACACCAAAGAATTCAAATTACAAGTTGTAGTTTAACATTTTCCAGTCTTTGTGCTAAGCTAATGTAAAAACATTGCTGGTGTATATTACTTTGCATGCTAACTATTAGCAACACTGCCATCCCTGTCTGTCTTTTGTCAACTTGAGTCCCCAGTTCATATTTTTGTTGATGCAGTTCATCATACACTGCAGTGGTTTGAATATTAATATTTCTTTAGATTTCTTTAATCGACAAACCTGCAGTGTGGGTCCCCATCATTTGGTTTCTGGAGCTCTGCTATTTGCATTGTTCATTGTCAAATTTTATGCACTAACAAATGCTGCTAATTAGCCTTCAAACTAATATGCACCACCTTTTCATATAAATGTCAAGTAAGGGGTTAATTAATGAAATAACTGTATTACTTGATTGTGTAACACATGATGGCAAGAATGCAAATTAAATCAGAAAAGATCTGGTCCAGACGTCACACTGTACCTTGAAATCCTGTATTAATTCTACATTTTAAAGGCTAAATGGCCTTCTCTCTGTTGTACACTAGATAAATGCTGGCAGGTCCACATTAGCAGACACAATGATGCATGAGTGGGTATTGCTGGACTCCCCCTTGTGGTAAAATATTGCACAACTGGAAAAAGACCTCAGTCTGCCAGACAGATAGGAATAAATGGAAATGTGAAAAGGTAACTGAACTCAAACTGACTTAAATTAGAGTGAGCCAAGAGTAATATCAAAGGGCTCCCTTTCTCCTCTCCCTCTCACTTTGCTCTGTAGTGTATCCCCTGCTGGCATAAGACGTACTCCGAAGAGCGTGGTTCTCCCAACTCAGTAGCTGATCAGAACCAGGTGGGTAGGCCTCCATGTGCTTTCCATTTGTGCAGGATGTAAATGGATTCAATTAGATCCAAATGCACAACCTGTCAGCCAGGGGGAAGTGGCAGACTTTCAAAGGCCATTAGATTATGGACAGGATTTGGAATAAAAACTTCACTGGCCCGGGATTGTGCCATTAAATTGGTTGATGTGAAACTACTGAAGTGAATTGAGCTTGCATGCTGACTGTGCGCTAATCGTGTGGGTGCAAATTCGGTCACAAACACCCCCTCTCAAATTATCATTAGCACCCCCCCACCCCTCTCTTTTTTCCATCCCTCTCCCTCCTTCCTTCCTTTAAACACACACACAGACATACAAATGCAAACACACAAACAGCATACATAAAAGCTGTAGTATATCCTCAGACATATTGCCAGTGGCCTCGCAAACGTGCCTGCATTACAAACAGTAGCTCTTGTTAAATGGCTCCATCAGTCATGGCTGTTATGAAGCCCAGCCATAAAAATTAAAGACTTCCAGCAAACTGACCAACTGTAGCACGTATCCTTAGTTTTGATTGGCTGGAATAATATGATGTGTACTGGTAACATTCGGTTTCACTCACCAGTCTCCATAAACATGTAAATTATGGCAGGATTTAAGCCTGCTGAAAGAAAAATGCTCCAAAGGAGTCACTGATGTATTCTAAAAGCGGTTATGTATTTTCACACTTTTGTTAAGGAGGCTTTACAGAAATGTTTAAGCAGATGTGTTAATTACAAACCAGTTCCACCCATCATGAATTGGAGCGGTAGAGAGGCAGTTGAGTTGATAACAAAGGACTAGATATAGGTAATAGACAGGAGAGAGAGTTCAGTTGACCTATGAGTTTAATGGAGAGAGCCTTACTTCACAGGCCTGATATAGAAGTGAATCAACGGGACATTTCTAAGCCATTATTATCAATCACCATTGCTTAAGACACCCTAATGAGCTCATTAGATACAATGAACAGCAGATTGATTGCAAAATGGGGCAAGTAAAAAGTAAGATGTAGAGAAGTAGAAGGTGATGGAGGAGAAAGGAAATAGGTCTCATGGATCTACAGAAAGAAGAATGGAAGAGTGAAATTAAATGAGTAAGAGACAGGCCATGTGTCTTGGGCTGTATTTCAAATACAAATTTTGTGCATCCTTTCAATCTATGTTGCCACCTGCACAGGCAATATAAAGATCACAGAGACATATTTGTTGCAGAGGTGGTGGTTTTGGAAAGGCAAGATGTCATCAAAAATGACCACATACCCTTGCGGCTATAGAAATTATGACTTGGTGTGTCTCACACACACACACACACACACACACACATATGCTGATCTTAACTGTCTGTCGTACGCAGAATAAAGAGGTTTAAAGAGAATCACGAGCTGCCTTGATATTATGGGGACATAAGAAGGAGAGAGAAAGAAAAGTAGAGTGCAAATAAAGATGTAAAGAACAAAGAAGGAAAGTCAGTGAAGTTTTAGAAGCAAGAACACAAAGAAGGAGGGGAAACAGTGTGTATGAGAGTGTAAACTATGTGATTTGGGCAGACATTTGTTCCCCTTGGGCAAGCTTGATAGGCCATTCTGTCTGATTTGGGGGAACATAGAAGAACCCTGCTGCTGTTGGATTTTGGTCGCTGTGGTACTACAATGGATAGAAAAATAATGAAGAGAAGGTCAGTATTAAAGCAGCAACACACCTCTCCATTTCCACCTAGGACGGAACAGATGTGCTCACAACTGCAGCTGTTGCCAGATGTGAATAAAGGACCATCTGCATGAGCTGTTACTTTGTATGTATGTGTGACTGTGTGTTAAAAAAAAAAGCAAGCACTGAAAGCTGCAGCTTACACAAGTCAAATTGAGTAATGTCACTATTTCTGATGATTTGATTCTTACACCTACCCCTCCAATTACACCCTGTCAGGATTATTGTAGATGCTAATGGCCTCAAGGTGAGTGTTAGCTGTTTTATGGCAGGAAAACCAGCTAAAAGTTTAATTACTGGAACATAGTTTGGAGTGTGTACATAGACTTTCAGCATCTTGTCACACTTCTGCAACAAAAAAGCCGATCATAAAATATTGGGCACAGACACACTTTGATCTCATGTGTGGTCACTTATATCCCGAAGAATGAGTCTGTTCTATACTGACACACACAGCATGCAAGGCTCATATGTTCATTCATTTGGCTGGAAATATCTTCAGAACTAAAAAGCATGATGGCAACTGAAAGGCCAAAAGGAAGACTGTAAGAATAATAAAAGAGGAAAGTCATTTTTTGTATAATCCTAGAATATAAAATGTGATGAGACATATAAAGCTATAAAGTGTTATGAGACCCCAGGAGATGGCAGATTAAAATGTGCAAGGGCGATTTCCACCAATAAAGGTGGAGACTGTGGCTGATCCACCACTGTGCTCTGCTCCACCAGGCAAAGAGAATGGTCTGAATGGATTTCAGCAACCTTCATAAAGACAGGACTAAATCCACTTCACAAAAGGGAATAGAAACCAAGCCAATCAATTAATGCCCCCCAACAATGACAAGCATAGACTGGGAGAAATGCTTTCAGACCTGGTATATGTTTGAAACTTGCTGGGTTCCAACATCCTGTGGCATTGAGCAAGAGAGTCAGGGTCTACACTCTGCATGTTTGCGGCTGCTTTCTTTGTGTGTGTGCATGCGTCTGTGTTCTAATGTGTTTGTGTGTGTGTGTGTTGAAAAGCTGACTATTGAATGAGTACATTCAACAGAAAACCAAGCTCTTTAAATGCCAATGAAAATAAAGAGAGGGGAATTGTAGGCACTCTGAAGCAACAGGGAAAAAACCAACAGAGCGAGACAGAGAAAGCAAAACCTTACAGCACCAAGAGAGACTTCATAAGTTTTAGCAGCCCCTCCACTCAAATATATGGCTGCCATAAATCTTCCACTTAATGTCCTTTGGGCTCCACTTTTTATAGGTAGTGACAATGACAGTGAGTGACTTATTTTTTTTAATGTTAATCAACACAGCAAATTTCAACAAGGCTGCCTGGGTAGACTCCAAGGTTTACTCTTTCCAAAACTCCCGTTCCGGTAATGACAGTCAACATTACGCTCTGTTGCTCTACACAAGACATTCAAAGGGATGTAAAATATTATGTTTCCACTGAAGTTTGGAATGGGTAAATCATTAAATAGACTGCAGAGAGACCAATACATTACACTGTACTGTTAAGAAGGCCACACTTAGTGAAGACAATTTGTGTTTGGATCCTTTTTTTTGGCATTGTGTGTAGTCTCTGAATCGGCCGTAAAAATAAGATTTGCAGTGACAACGCAGATACAACATGACAAAAGAAGATGTACTTAAGTATCAGCTCTAAAATCTACAGCTCAGGTTTTAAAAGTAACAGCCTTCTTTGTGACAAATGGTATCTTTCAGAGTGATAAAATATTAATGCACAAAGCTGAAGGGAGTATTTTAATGTAGTTGTTCAAACTACTTCATACAGCCTTGTATAGTCTCAACTCCAACAATACACCCTGTTATCATTTCATATCATTTCCATTCAGGCAAAGTAACTATATGGTTGTTAGATACAAGTGGTTCACTTAAAGTAAAAGTTTGACATTTTAAGATTTTTATTTTTTGCTCTCTGGTGGAGTTAAAAGAGAAAATCAATATATCCACTCTCATAGCTGTTTTATAAATGCCCATTAAATATGAAACCAGAGCCAGCAGTTGTTTAGCTTAGCTTAGCACAGGGGTAAACAGCTAGTGATGGCCAAATGAACCTTCGTGAACCAGTGTCTTTATGTTTAGAGCCCAGTAAAGGCGCTCTCTGTTCAACAAAGGGTTGAGAATACACTGAATTGCAATGCCTTAGGCCTTTCTCTTAAAATCTAGAGCACCATCTAGTGGGCTCAGAAAATAAAGACACTTGTTCACAAAGCTTCATTTGGCTATCACTAGAAACAGCTAGCCTGGCTTTGTCGAATAGTAACAAAATCTGCCCTTACCATCTCTAAAGCTCACTAAATAATATGTTTTGTTTTATCTGTTTATTGTTAATACCCAATTTACTCCCTGCTGTTTTACGAATAGCTAAAACCCCAGAAATAATCTGGCACATAACCCCTGTAAAATAGTGAACTGTTTATACATATTAAACAGTCAATTTCAGAGATGTAGAGGTGCTGGTAGGCAGATTTTGCAATTCCTGGACAGAGACAGGCTAGCCATTTCATGTCTTAATGCTAAGCTAAGCAAACTGGCTGCTGTCTGTAGCCTTCTTTTTAACAGGCAAACATGAGAATGTAACATGTTTTAGTAGGAACGCAAAATACAAGCATGGACCTGAAAAAGCTATATAATAGATCACCTTTAATTCCTGGTATGGCCCAAGTTTTCCTTGTCAATCTTTCTTTTTTTGTGCATGTTATTAAAGCTCAAACACCAAGGCTCTGTAGATGAAAAGCCTTGTCTTTATGTATATTGTTCATGGGAACTTGTTTCCCTTCAAGTTTGATGATTACTTGTGTTTTTACAGTACATCCCCCACTTTATAACTAGTCCAGCAAAGACAAGTGTGCACCATCATTCGCTGTGCCATTGACTAAATTCAACAATCATAAGCATGCTCAAACAATACTCTGTCTAAGGATTACTCACTGTTTTCTCTGGAGAGTCAGTTTGTTTTTCTATGTTGTCCATGACTCCATATACCGGAGCGTTGTGATGTCAACCTTTTCTCTCCATGTTTCTAGGTTGTTCACAGTCGATAGTGATGGCTCATCAAGTTGTCATGGTCTTCCAGCTTTTACAGCATTCCTTTCTTTATGTCCTAAGCATTTTTTTCCATCAGTGTACACTGGCTGCGTTGTAAAATAAGCCCATGAGCAGCCCAAAAGCTTTGAGGTGCACTCAAGACCAGGTACGTTGTGTTGATACTGGAGGAGTCCCACCTTCCTTCAGAGTGTGGTGCCACTTTGGGCTTGACCCTCCTTTTGGAAGAACAGTGGGAGGTTGCAGTCTTTGAAAGTCTGCCTTGGGTTTTTTGTGTGTGAAAACAAGGGACTTGTGCTATATGAGGAAAAGCTGTGTGGGAGAGAAAAAGAGATGGAGAAAGCTAAAGAAAGTTTGGTCACCACGGCCTTGGTTTCATGTTTATCATCAATGGAGGAGGAGGAGAAAGGGATGGTGACTGAGTGGCTACTAGCCCAACAGACATGATAGATGTCTTTAATAACTGCTGGCTGCTTTTTTAGTGTCCTCCAGGATTTGCTGTTATTAAGATCTAGGTCTTATTATGATGACCACCTCTTTCACTGACTCCCACTTCACACTGGGCATCAGTACAGACAGTCAAAATAAACACAAAGTAAAAAGCCCCCCCTATACTTGTGCTGATGTGGCACTTGTTGATGGTGCCAGCATGTCTCAGTTATGAGCAAGGAATATGTGGCTTCACAATCCTCAGCAGTAAGACGAAAATAAAACATCCTGCTTTGTGATCACCTGTTAGAATCTGTTAGAATAAGGACCTCAAAGCCCTGTGGCCACTGATCTGACATCACCACATTACAGGGTAGATTGCAAAAGCATGGTTAGGTCAATGGCTTTTGATGGTTTATTAAGTATTTCCATTAAGAAAGTGTAGGAGAAAGAGAGGCTCATTGGGAATACATGTAGGACCGCGGGACCCATAAGAACTCATCACTACTGAAAAACAAAATGAGAACATTTTATTGGGCTTCCATTTCTTTTGAAAATAACAATCACAAACACTCAGTCCTTTAGTGTGTCTAAGTAGTTTCAAGCTTTATCACAATCATAGATTTGGTGAGGGCCCATGTTTTATTAATTTGCAGATGAGCTCAGCTATTGATGGTGTTGGCCGCCCATGGGTTCAATTAGGATAATACAGGGAGAGGGGCAGATTATGGGCAGCTATTTAAGTGAGGGTATATCTCTTCCTGACAGTTATAGTCCAAATGCAACAAATTGCACCTTGGTGGCTGTGAGCGGCGCCATATCAGGCCTCTGGCGATGAAACATGCCCGTGTGGCAGGTTAGCCGTGTGGAGACGACACCAGGCTGTGTGAGCCATGTAGCCTGTCCTCTCTGAGCTAACAACACCGGCCTGAGTGCAGCCTATTCCAATTCAGTTAATAGGTGCCATTTAGAAAACAGCGGTCTATATGGTGGTGTGCTGAGTGCATGCTCTACCCAGCCAACCCTAAACAGTTCCACTTAGCACAACTCACTCTAAACTATTGCACTTCTTCTCTCTGGCACTCTCTGGGTTGAAAGCCTGTGAGTGTTGATGGATGAACAGGGCAAAACTGAACCCAATAAACATCACGTTTTCCAGACAGGGTGTGTGTATATTCTCACTAGCAACCATAAAAAAAAGGAACGGTTGTGGCCCGCATGTGGGACAAAAAACTGCTCACAGCATTTCTTTCTGTTTTGTGGGGTGAACATTTATTATGATGGATCGGGGCCTTCACTGCAATGTTGTTGTGCAATGAAAACAGTCTACTGTATATTGTCTCTGGAGTACATTGTGTGTAATTGAATAGGGAAGCTGTAAGGTGTAACCGGAGACAATGACCCAGGCATGCCAAGCCTGTCGGTTATCTTACTTTTCGTGTCAGTCCGTTCAAGGCATTCAAACAGCAGACAGCTCTATAGAGTGGCGGGACTGTTTGCTTTATTTTTCTTAGGGCAATTTCAACTGTTTCGCAGCTGCATTGGGGTCAGTGAGATAACCCAGTCCTCCTCTCCACACCCTGACAGCAACAGTTGGGAAAGGAGTGAGCACTCACAGGAGCAGTGTACAGCAGGTTGGGTCATACAGGTAAAGCAAAAGAAATCCTCCTCTGTTTTTGTTTTTGCTCAAGAGCAGGTTGTCTCATTCTGAGTGCTGTCCCTTAATAACCATCCATTTTGTATTTTAACAACTTCTGTCCTCAACTTTAGTCAATTGGTTTGCTCTGCTTTCATAGGTTAAGAGTCAAACGTAGAAAGTAGTATTGTATACTTTCACAGAAAACACAAAACATCTACATCTTCACAAATCAAGAAAAACAGTTTAATCTGTCAACATGGCTGTAAAAGTGATGCTAAAGGCAGATTGCAGGATGAAAAAAAAGATTTGCATAAATGCATTTAACATCCCAATATCACCTGAATACTTATCCATCTTAATTATTGACCTGTGATCATCCTTCCCTCTCCTTGTTTGCCAGCCACAGCTTTCCCTATTCCCCGCTCCAGCCAGGCCGGGGCAATAGGGCACCGCTAATTTGCTTGGTCGGTCATTAATTCTTTGGATGGCCATGGGGGCAGCAGAGCAGGCAAGCTTTGTTGTTTGATGTTGGGTGAAATAGTGGTGGGGAGGCAAAGCAGATGTTTGTGTTGGCTAGCAAGGGAAAGCTGTATACTTGATGCCAACCCAATCACCATCTCATGCTAGGCAACAGCTGCCCAAATACATTTTAGCCAAAGTCTGGCAAAGAGAGGCATGGGTGACTAGATCAGCTTTAGCTCGCTTATGCTTTACTTTCTCCTTTAGCCCTGAAACATTCCATATTTTGAATATACCAAAGTTACTCACACGTTAAGGACTGACCAGTTTGTCTTTTTGTTTGAGATTATTCTCGAAGCTGACGGTCACTCAGACACTGATAAATCTAAAACATAGTGCAGTTTGTCTGCTTGTCTGTTTGTTGGGACTAGCTGATGTTCGTTGTGCTTTTGCCTTTGAGGAGCGATGGGAATCTTAGCAGAGAGGACACAGAGAAAAGGAAATTTAAGACTAACCCAGATTTTTTTCGCTGGCCACGGTAAAAATATAACAATGTATGCACATATATATACACCCCAGAACAAGGACAGTTCATTTAACTCTCTCCTGCCTCCCCTCTCAACTGATATGGGCCATTTATCACCGCCCACCTTCATATCTATGTGCTGCCCAGAAAGTGTGTGTGTGTGTGTACACTGATTAAAGATAAATATCTTACATAGTCCACACGTTTTGACCCTGTTGTAGAATTCCCCAGCTTTTATGAGATGCAGACTGCAAGTAATACAGTTTGTGTCCAGCTAACACTCAGTATGTGCTGCCCTCTACTGCTTGTTTCATTAACATCTGGACTAAGAACATCTGCTGTTGAGAAAATACACCATGCATGAACAAGTGCTTGTATAAATACATTTTTACTCTTTGTAGTGTATGAATTAATACTTGTTATTTTGTGTCTGTGTAAACTGTGGCAGTACATACATTCAAATGTATCTATCTTTTCTAGTAAAGCGTTGATCTTTTTACACTTCAAAAAGGTTGCCAAGTGTTTTTTTCCGGAGTTCAAATTTTCATTTTCATCTTATCAAGTATGTTCCTTGTTGAAAACTGATCTTTACTACAGCATACCAGAGCATATATACATACATATATATGTATATACATATATATAGATGTACATACATATATATATATATATATATACATATATATATACATATACACCTATATATACACATATATGTATATATACATATATATCTATATATACATATACAGTATCTATACACATACACACACACATATATATATATATATATATATATATATATATATATATCAATAAATAAACACCTAATAGGGCACTATTGAGGCTTCATTTAATTTGAGTTTTTTATAAATTATTTCTTTAATATGCGCTAATGTTTTTCTCAAACAGAAATTTAGATTATCCAGAAAAAGATCTATCCAAGATGGTGCTAATTGCATCCTCACCGCCTTAATTACCCAGCACTTCCCTGGCTCTAATGTGATGTTTGCTTCAAGATACAAAAGGCTGCTCATAACAAACATACTTCAGATGGGTGCTAAGATGAAAGGTTCAGTTACTCACTAATTGTCCCTCTCGATATGTTGCTGTACTGCATGTTTCAACATAATGAGAAGTCATCGCTAACTTAGTAGAGGTGGATTGAGGGAACCAAAGGAGGCGAGTAATGAGGGCCTACAGTGGCCGGCAAGGTAACCGTGGTTACCTGTGGTGCATTAATGTATGTAATCTGTAACTGTGTCTGTGACAAGACAAGGACATGTAGTGCGCTAATTAAAGAAACCTTTCACTGCTCATTGCTTAGACACAGGTCATTTTTCATTAAATGATGGTCTTAATGCATGGGAGTCATTCATTACTGGCCATTTCGAGGAAAAAAGGAGGATATGGGGATAGAGGGGATTCCTGTTTGAACATACAGTACATTGCATGCAAAGTTAGGTTTTTTTTTTCTTCCAGAGGAACAGTATGATTAGACCCAGATCTTCCCAGGATCACCATGTTAGAGATTCATTATTTACATACAGAGTACCTACAGTACTGTGCAAAATGTTTTAGGCAGGTATAAAAATGCTGTAAACTAAAAATGCTTTCAAAAATGGTGTTATTAAAAGTGTTAGTTAATTTTCATTAATTAACTAAATGCAGTGAATGAACAGAAGAGGAATCTAAATCCAATCCATATGTGGTGTGACTACCCTTTGCCTTCAAGACAGCATCAAGTCTTCAAGCACAGTTTTTGAAGGATCTCGGCTGGTAGGTTGTTCCAAACATCTTGGAGAACTAACCATAGATCTTCTGTGGGTGCTGGCTTCCTCAAATCCTTCTGTCTCTTCACGTAATCCCAGACACACTCAATGTTGAGATCAGGGCTCTTTGTGGGCCATGCCATCACTTCCAGGACTTCATGGTCTTCTTTACATTTTGCTCTCCAGCCCTTTGTCGAACAAACGGCCTTCTGCTACAGCCAAATGTTTCAAATTATGACTTAGAGCACCTGCTGCCATTTTTCTTCATCCCAGTTCCTACGTTTCTGTGCAGTTGCTTGGCCTTGCTTCCATGTCAGAGGTATGGCCTTCCATGAAAACCACTTCTGGCCAGAGATCTCCGGATAGTAGATGGGTGTACCTGGGTCCCACTGGTTTCTGCCAGCTCTGAGCTGATGTCACTGCTGGACATCTTCCGATTTTGAAGGGAAATAATCTTGATGTGTTTTTCACGTGCTGCACTAAGTTTCCTTGGCCGACCACTGCGTCAACGATCCTCAATGTTGCCTGACTTTTTGCAAGTGCACCTATAAGAATTGATGCTGGTTTGAAGGCAAAGGGTAGTAACACCAAATATTGATGTGATTTAGAATATAAAAAATATACACACATATACATATACACACACTGTATATTTTAAAGGATAAGTGTAGCTTAAGAAAAAAAAGGAGTAAATAATGCCTTTGTTCAAAAACATTAATTTTTATTTATTTTTTTAAATGAAGGTTTTTACAAGAGTCAATGGCAGGCAAATGTCATTTAAACTACTTAATACAAAAAATATATTATTGAAAAAATGCTTTCATTGCTGACACATTATTCTGAGAAAACTAAAACTAAAATAGCTGAGCATACTCTTGGATGAGGCTTCAGCAGGGAAACCAATCCCGCTTTAAGAAAAAAGAGAGACGCACATCCTAATGGTGAGTGCTTGTACCTGGACAGTTAATGCACAGGAACACACATAAAGCAACCATTAAATGCTGCTAAAGGCTTGTCTGAAAATAAAACAGCATTTTAGTGACTCCAGTGATATTGCAAACAAAGCCTAAGGAATGTCTTTTTGTTCTTAAAGGCTATACTGTGACCCCTCCCGAAAGAAAGAACTACATTTTCCTACATGCTCAAATGCCACATCAAACAGCCCTCCAAACAGTCAAAAAAATTATCAAGAAAGTCTAAATGCCGTATCAGAGGTTGTAGAGTTCATGGGTGTCTTCGATATTTTGTTTTCTCTTTGTGGTCTTGAGAAAACAATGAGATTAGATTATGAGTGTACATTAGATAATTTGAGCAGTTAAGGTTACTTTATCACCTTTAACTGCTTAATTTATCTGACCTAATTTCATAAAAAAAAAAAAAACATTCTAAATGATTATCTTGTGATCTTAACTTAGTAAGCTTTATTATCATGATCAATTTTGACAATCAAATTGTATTTTGATGATTAGAAAAGAAAGGCCAGATGATGCTCTATAATCCATATAAGTAAGTTAATGTCTGACATTGCTTTGTGTCCATTATGTTAACAGCTGACAACCCCAGGTGCACCCTCACTCCCTATAAAAGGGAATGCCAGTGATATTTACATAGTGCTGGGCGATATAGTGAAAAACAGATATTACAATGTTCTTGGGCAAATGCCTCAATATTGATATTGTAAGGTTGACAATTGGTGCTTTAACAAAATATCTTCACAATTAGATTTTAAATAAATTATCATCAATAATGTGGATATAATAACTAAGAGGTTAAAGGCAACAAATAGAATTGCGAGAACAGTCTTGTAAATTTGGAAAATTACATCACTTTACTGTAATGCAGCCTTTAAACCAGGAAAAGGCAAAACGTAAACCATATTATGAACCATATCTAGTCCCATATCACAATATCAAGACATTGGGCGGCCCTCGTAATATTACATGGACTATCTTTAGTTGTAACTGCATCAGTTTAAAACAATAATTGTTAAATGCCACTGTCAAATATTAGCAGTGACATTTGATTACAGAGGATTATCCCCATGTGGGCAATTTACGGCGTTATTTAACGATCATAAGACTAGATGGGTTATGTTATGTCAAACCTAAGTGATCACCAGAACACAAGGGATTCTTAGGTCGAGATCATGTAATAATGTGTACAGTGGTTTGCATACGTTTACACAACCATGCTAAAATTGATTAAAAAGAGGAATATAAAACAATCTTTTGGAAATTGATCTTAATGCCTTGATTCAAATTTTTTTGGGAAAATCCAACCTTTAAAAGGATAGATACTAAAATAGAAAAATAAATAAATGTTCTTCCTTAAAATACAGGTGGCATAAGTATACACACGCATCCTGACATCATCACAAACCCTTCGCCATACCTAGAGATTGGCATGGTGTTATTTCAATTAGCTTAAAAGCTGGTTTGATTTGCATTGAGAGATGATCTTATGGATCTCTATGTATGGTGAAGGGTATGTGATGATGTGGGGCTATTTCAATTCCAAAAGGCCAAGAGAACTTTATCAGGATGCATAGTATCCTGGATCCATGAAATAACTGGCCTGTAAAAATAAAAATGTGCCTGCCTCTATGGGAATTTAACATAAGGATGTGTATACTTCTGGCCCCTGTATTTTAAGGAAGAATATTTATTTACAATACATTATTGTAGATTTTTTTAATTAAGGCATTAAGATCCAAAAGATGTTTTTTTAATCCTCTTTTTAAAATCAACTTTAGCATGGGTTTATAAACCTAAGCAAGCCACTGCAAATTCCATGATCAGGAAAACAAAAACAAAAAAACATGATAGCTAGATAGCAACGCATACAGTGGCCATCCCACTGCCAAGGTTGCTAAATACTTTAATAATCAACTTTTTTAATGTTTATCTGCATCAGTAACAATAACCACAGTGTAATAATTGTTAGATATGATAAATGAGCCACATTTGTATATCCAATTATGTGCAGTTGATGAAAAATTAGCAAGTGTTAAAAATGTCCAATGTTGCAGTATTATTATTATGAAATCCAAAACCTTTCTTCCATCGCCTGACTTTCCACTAAATTTAACTTTAATCTAAATAATCTATAAACTAACAAAATAAGGACAGAAAACATAACCTCAAAACCTCCTTGGCCTCCAAACCACCATAGCTTCTACAGGTCCCTGTAAAGGAGTCCCCGTCTGAATATGAAAGCAAATGAGCAGTCCAAGACAAGTGCAAATCCTCCCTGAGACTTGTCCATGTACTTACACAGACATCAGATTCAGCATTATACAACCCAAGTACCCTACTATGAGACTAAACAAGTCACACTGACTGGCCTAAAATTGTGTTTGGTGCCCTTTCTGCAGCTTCAGTAGCACTGTTTTCATACAACATTTAAAACAAAACACAGGGATTTGTCGTCATCATCGTTGTCGTCATCATCATCATCATCATCTATCATTCACAATAAGGCTCCAAGAGCAGCATGTAAACCAGACTGGTCAGAAATCCGGTGGATCACAAAAAATGTTTAAGTTGATCACACAGTTATTATTGCTAAAATGATTATCACTTTTGATTTATTTGAATAATGACCCCCATCCCCTCCATATACCTGACCTGGAGCTGGTCCCTATCCACAGATATGTAGAGCTGCAAGATATCACAGTAACTGGAGACGGGAAGAGCTGAGTGAAGTTAATCAGTATGTGGTTCTCTGGCATCCCTCAGGTACTCGGTCCTCTGGTGGCTGACAGAGACACCGTAGGTCGTCATGTGTCTCTAAGTTGACATCGGCTATGCAAGCTCTGGAAGTGGGCATGCTTCAGGATGCGGTTGATCTGAAGGTAGGACACCAGGTTTGTAGGGTGGGCCAATACGGCAGAGTCCCCGGAGCTGAGGGGACTGCAGGGGCCCACAACACATTGACTGCCACAGCTCCCAGAAGCATGTTCTGGACTGCTGATGCTGCTGCTGCTCTCACTGTTGGATGACTGTAAAACAAATGTCAACATTAGTTACATTATGTGCTAGCTACTGGAGATAGGAATGCCAAATTAATGGTTGTTTTGTCTAGATAAATGAAAAGCCTTATAACTGAAATGCTTTGGGGTAATGCACGCCAAAAGTAGACATCAAAAAGGCCTTATTAGCCATGATGCCTCGAAATAGAACATAGGCAAAGAGTGCTTTGACGCCTAACCGGTTCAATCAAACTGGTGCGTTTTTCTATCTTGTTCAATTTGTTTATGCTGGTTTGAAAGCTGTCTCTTTACTGAGATGGCTTAGAAATGAGGGTCTCAGTCTGATTTCAGTCAAACTTGTGGTGTGAGCAAAGACAAACCACAGGATTTTGCAATCACAGATAGTAATTTGAATATGAATTCAAAATCTAAACTACTATTACATCCATCTGTTGAGAGTGGGACCTGGCATTAAAGTGATCTCCTAAACAATCTATATTTAGGTACATTTATTTGGCAAAAAAGGTAATATATGAATGTCAGCATGCAAGTGTGGGCATTTTTCCTGATACAAGTCTTTAAGGGTTTACCCAATCATACTGTAAACAGCAATTAAAACATAAGGAATAATATCAAGATACAAGATGCAACTTTAAATCCTATTTCGCCCCATTTGTCACTACTTATGACACTTGAGATCCAGTTGCAATCTTGACAAATTCATCTCATAACTTCTAACTAAGGCAACAATTCCTCTTTTTTTTGGTTTAGAAAAAGTCAATTGTGTTGACATCTACCAAAAACTTTTGCTTATGAAAAGTTAGTGAAGGACAACTGTTTGCCTAGTTTCTTCAGTATTACTATGTTATATCCCCTGACAGCGGTTTGTACCTCTGAGTCCCACGCATCTCGGCCTGGCTCAGGAGAGAGAGGATGAGCTCTGTTTTGCCTTTTGGCTTGAGGCACCAGGTGGCCACTCTCCTCATCACCACCGCTGCGCTGACGTTTCCTGTTTGGGTGCAAGCACATAAATACAGACATTTAAAGCACATACATTATTATTATTATTATTAATAATAATAATATTAATAATATATAAAATCTTCACATTGCTGCTCGCATGTAAGACCACTGATCAGTTGTTACATACCATGGCAATCAACATTTTTAAATGGCTGCTGCACAGTAACGTTACTCCAACATTTGTTTCGAGCAATATCTCACCAGTTAGCGTTACATATTTGTATTGTAGGCCTCGCTTACCTATTTTCAGTCAACATATGATGACACTAACTCAATCTCGACGAGTTTCCTTTGTATATGTTCTGACCAGACTGGAGGATCCGACCGGGTGACGATTTGTTAACGTTAGCTTGTTTCCTGTAGACCGATGGCCTATCACCTGCGTTAGCAAACTTATATTTCCTGACTAGCCAATCATGTTGAATATTGATGTGATACTATTAATCATTTTGGCAACACTAAAAGAATGAACTGTTATAAGTAACTAGCAACACTGACAACTTAAAGTGGCTATTAATCGAATAAACACAGAGCTAGCGTTGAGCTAGCGAGGTTAGTCCAAAAGCCAGTCACAAACGCTAACGTTAGGTTACAAGCTAGCTACACCGTTAGCTAACTTTATTAGCACCTAATTAACGTTAGCTGACCACAGCACATATTGCAGAACAATAGCCTTGTTTCTTTGATAACAATGTAACTCAGAGCCAGAGTAAAATTACACCTCTAGCTAGCTAGCTATAATAACCACAGCCAACCGCGGCAGTTGTGTTTACATGGCAATGCGGCTGCGCGAACACTTTAAATGGTGCTTTTAAATACTGTCGGAAAAACAATAATTTGTATGTTGTGCTATAGTTGGACAACCAGAGAAGAGTTTCCTGTGGCATCAGAGAGGGAAAAGGTTGCGAGCGCCATAGGCATGATGACCACAATGGTAAATGAAATGATGAAGACCATTACTTTTTTTATAGGTTACACGTATGCAATACGCGTTGCGATACCAGTCACCCTTATGGGATTACTGGTATAGCTGTTTTATGGTGTCTGTCTTGTGTATCTTTTTTTTATGGACCGTGAGTCTAATATTAAAGGCTATATAACTATCTAATACGGTTAAAGTATGTGCAGCACTTTAATTGGTTTCTGCTATAAAAATTTAATTTGTCTTAGGTAGCAATCGACAAATATTGTGTCTTCTATGACACAATGTTAATTTCCCCAAAGGATGTCGCCGTTTACAACAGCAATACAGCAAATCAGCATTACAGCTGAATGTAATTATTTGAAAATACCGAACTGTGTCTTCATAAAAACAGATCTAAAATGTAACAGAAAATGAGCTGCAGCCCATCTCTTCATAAAACAGTTATGGCTATTTTAAACCAAAGTATGGAACAATTACCAGCCTACGGAAATTAGAACAAATTATAGAGTGTAATATACTGCAAGTGAAAAATACTGGAACAAAACATCCAATCTGACCGAATGGTTGACGTCTTCACAACCCGGAAATTACACCCTGTAGTGCAGGTCCAGCCAGCCAATAGAGTAAAAAAAACGCCTCCGCCAATGACTCAAACGAAGGACTGAGGTGGGATTAACCAGGGATCCTCAGCAGCAGCGGTCCTGTTAGTATAAAGGAAAATAATCGCAATGGGCAGCACCGATTCAAAATTGAACTTCAGGAAAGCGGTGATTCAGCTGACAACTAAAACACAGGTATATGCGCGTTCATACAGCCGAATAAAGGATTAATTAGGAAATAGTGTGTCGATGAGCGCGCCAGGGAGCATCACCGATGAGATGAGATAACGCGGATGATGTGGTAGCAATAAACCCAATGTCTCATGTTGCATGTGCGCTTTTATACTCACAATCATTTACTTAGCATAATCGAAATGTTTATAAGGTCGGTGTAAAAAGGGTGCATGCACTGTTGGCTACTCCATGTCGTGTTTGTCATGGATTAAGTAATGGTCGGTTCTGCGATGCAGATACCATCATTTTTTTCTTTATTCTGGCTGTTTAGTTTTTTTTATTTATTATAAAACAAGCAATGGCGTAGCTAAATCAAAACTGATGACGTAGGCAGTGACCACATTTGCAGATGCGGCAGGTGGACTGTGCTTATTAGACCTATATGCCAGTGTTTTCTCTCTGCTGCTAGAATTGAGGTTGTGTTTACATTGCCATTAGGTAGGCCTTGGATGAGCTAGAAGACCAAACAACCTTGTATGCATTATGATGAAAAAGGGCAACATTATATTTTAATGCAATGCAAGATCAAGCAGGCCATTGTATTTCAAATTGCAATGCCGTACAATGCTCCATTAGGCTCAGATATATGGGAATTGAAAAGAAAATATATTTTCTACAGCCAGTGGAAGCCACAGACGATGCCTTCTGGGACCAGTTCTGGGCAGACACCACCACCACGGTCCAGGATGTTTTTGCGCTGGTGCCAGCTGCAGAGATAAGAGCTGTTCGAGAGGAGTCCCCCTCCAATTTAGCAACCCTTTGCTATAAGGTACACACTCTATGAACTGTTAATGCATCTGTGTAATACAAACTTGTTTATGAGATGAGAGTGCACAGGGACACTCCTTGCTTTGAGGCACCATCATGGAATATGGAATGTTGTTTGTTGGAGCCCAGCACAGGAGTCTGTCAGCAAGGCACTGCCTCATGCTCTCAGATGTGGGAATAAGTGAGTCAACTCCCCTTCCTTTCCCTTCACTTCCCGTCTCTTGGTACCAGCTTCCGTTTGAAGCTGCCTATCAGAAACTAAACAAACATACAGAGTACTTACAGCCTAATTAAATACAGACGAGGAGACGAGAGCCTCTGAATCAAGCTGATTCAAAGTGGTTTGTCACCTATTTTTAAACCCAGTCTACTCCATGCTGTTGATAACATTTAGATAATGAGTCATTTTCAAAAGTAAATCTTTGTTAGCATGTCCCCATATCATGTAGGCATCAGTGTACTTCCCAGTGTAAATTATATTAAGTACTTCAATGAGAAATGCATGAGATTCTGCAGTTTGTTGACATCTTTGTTCTCCACAAACAAAATCATTAGGGTCCACTGTCCAGTTGATGGTATAGTGAAATAATATGATATTATTAGTGGATGTATGCTCCCTAAATGGTTAATGAAACAAGTCTAAGAAACTAAGGTGATTGTTAAGGTACTGTGCAGGTTGACTGGGTGAATCCTCATTAACCAACTGAGAAAGCAACAGTAAGAAAATACGAACCAATGTTGTTGTACAATAATTGGACTATTAAAATTGAAATTAAAATTTCTGGCTTAGCAGAGGTTTCCATACCGCACATGCTCACTCTCACGTACCTCCTGATTATTTTTCTTGTCTCATCAGGCCGTGGAGAAGCTGGTACAGGGTGCAGAGTCTGGTTGCCCCACAGAGAGGGAGAAGCAGGTGATCCTGAACTGCACACGCATCCTGAGCCGCATCCTTCCCTACATTTTGAGGACCAGGACTGGAGAGGATTCTTCTGGTCGACCGTGCCAGGTGCTGGGCGGGCTGGGGTGAGTGGGCGCAGGAAATGAAAACCTACTTGCAAAAAGCATGAAGACTAACACTTTTATCAGACGGTGTTGCTGAAATCTTAATTTGAAACACATTTCATTTACTCAGTTGATCAGCTATATTGGTTTCCTCATTCCAGATGTTAGGAGTTTTAGAGCAAGCAGGAAATATCAACTGTACTGAGCTCTTTGCTTTCAGGCCATGAACACTTTTTCCATTTTACAATTTAAGTAATTTCTCTCAATGAATGCTAAAGAATAATAGTTATCATCTGAATCTAGTCTCATACATTGTGTCCATCCTTTCCAGACAGATGAGCTGGATGATGATGACGGAGCTCGACCACTGGCAGAGTCACTGCTCCTGGCTATCGCTGACCTGCTTTTCTGTCCTGACTTCACGGTGCACAGCCATAGGAGAAGCCCTGTGAGTACCCAGTGTCCTGTCACCTACGCAAGTGTAGTCATCTCATCACCATTCAGCAAAATTAATAATTGCTGACACATTATGATAGTAGTTGGAAAAATGGAAACATGATCTATTTTGATCGTTTAAGGTGACTGTTTCCTTCTTCCGGGTCTACCGTTGCCCAACTAAGCTGTCATGCTAGTTTCTATAGAGAGTAGAAAGAGATCGTAAAACCCGTTCTCGTTCTCACCAGAATGAATCGCTCATCCCTCATGAGCAAGAATGGAATGTTGCACGTCAGACTGAAACTTTGTTTACAGTGAATGCTCTTTGGGTGTTTAAACTTCCCTAGTTAACTGTAGTATACTATGCTGCTCATTATTTCACCATCAGTTCTACATTTCCGCTATACTGTATCATGGACAAAACGATCAGATATAGTTCCTAAAGGAAGTTTAAAAAAAGTGAGACTTTTTGAGAAAAAGTCACTTAATTGCCAAAACTAAACTATACCTTAACTACAACTACTTGGATACAGTATTAAACAACCTAATATGTAATTTAAGTTAGGGAACTTGTTGGAGAAAGAATAGACAATGAATGGCAATGGAACCGGAGGGTCGCTGGTTCAAGTCCCCGTACGGACCAAAGTATGGTGGTGGACTGGTAGCTGGAGAGGTGCCAGTTCACCTCCTGGGCACTGCCAAGGTGCTCTTGAGCAAGGCACCGAACCCCCAACTGCTCGGGGCGCCTTTCCATGGGCAGCCCCCTCACTCTGACATCTCTCCATTAGTGCTTGTATAGGACCTGAGCATGTGTGTGTAATTCAGGCCTGAGTGTAAAGTGTAGTTTCTCCTTGTGGGATTAATAAAGTATAATAAAAATAAAAAAAATACATTTCCGATGTGATTGAACATATATTCTGAGAAATGTCAAACCTGCACTTTAATTAAAAAAATGTATAAATTTTTTTGCAACCACATCCAGGATTCAGTAGAAAACATGCAGTCTATAGACAGCTGTGAATACATCTGGGAGGCAGGGGTGGGCTTTGCACAGTCGCCCCCTCTAAACTACATCCATGATCTGAATAGGTAAGTCAGCGGGCTGCATGCCTTGGCACCATCTGTAGCACTAACATGATTTATTCTCTGATTTTTAGGTGTTTTACTCTTTTCTGTCCCCCTATGCGTTTTTTCACTGATCCTCTTCAGGACAGAATTGCTGAGATTGTTACTAACCTGCTTCTCTGAGGCCATGTACCTGCCTTCTTCATCGGACAACAATGTCCTCAACCCTTGGGTGACATTCTTCTGCTCCACAGAAAATAGGTAATGGGCAAACACCCAACTGTCAAGTGAATTTCTATTAGAATTTTTTAATACCACCTGATGCCATGTGATTGACTTAATTAATAAATGAAGGATTATACATCAATTTGTCCTAGGCAGAGTATGCAAGAATTGTTGTTTGACCCAAAAAAACAAACAAAAATCTGGTCCAAGGTCCACTTACTAGTTTTTTGTTCAGCTTTTCAACCACATTTCATGGTCTTCATCACAAGTTGAGTTTGCTCAGTGATCATGGAGATGGCTTGTAGATCACTTGTCAGTGAAGTATTGATTACATTTCCTAAATAAAAGCTTATAAGTGGACCTTGAGTCAAGATATTTTTTTGTCAATCTACTGATTCTATATTTTATGCTTTCACATTATTTTAAATAAATGTAGATATTATGTGCATATGCATTTAGATAAACTGTCTTTATTGACTAAAATATGAGAGTTCATTACAAATTATAATTTCTAATTATAATTTTCATTAAAATGTTTTGCATGGATAAATTATTGCACAATTCTCCAACATTGTCTTCATGTCTTTTTCCCTAGACATGCACTGCCGCTGTTCACCTCTCTGCTGAATGTGGTGTGTGCCTATGATCCAGTGGGCTATGGCATCCCGTACAACCACCTGCTCTTCTCCGACTACCGGGAGCAGCTGGTGGAGCAGGCTGTACAGATCCTCATTGTGACGCTGGAGCATGACGGAGGGCTTCCCCACCAGACCCCCTCCCCATCCAGTATGGAGGAACAAGAGGTACAACACCAAAACCTCCTCAAAGAAATCAATCCCGATGACTGTTTAGCATGTGTTTAATGTCATTCAAATACATCTTTTTCTTTGTGCAGTCTGCAGGCCCTGAGAACCTGTTTGTGAATTATTTGTCAAGGATCCACAGAGAGGAGGTATGCCGATTATCATTTCTATAAAATACATGAAGATTTTCCCTGTAAACATATCAAAAGGACGCCTTCTGTCTTTCCAATGGCAGGATTATGACTTTGTACTGAAGGGCTTAGCTCGTCTGCTGACCAACCCTTTGACTCAGACTTACCTGCCTAACTCTACCAAGAAGATCCAGTTCCACCAAGAGCTGTTGGTTCTTTTCTGGAAGCTTTGTGACTTCAACAAGGTTAGAACAAAGAACTAAAATGAAGAGTTTCTTTGATCAAGAGTGTGTGCTTTTATTAAACAAAATCTCATTTGTGTTCTAACGACAGAAGTTCCTGTTTTTTGTCCTGAAGAGTAGTGATGTGCTGGATATTCTGGTTCCTATACTCTTCTACCTGAATGATGCCAGGGCTGACCAGTGTGAGTCACATCCCAGTGTTTTCAGTTTTCTTGCACCCAACAAGCCTCAACTATGTATGTAGTTTTTTTAATCTTTTGATGTGTTTTATGGCTGCAGCCCGTGTTGGACTCATGCACATTGGAGTGTTCATTTTGCTGCTGTTGAGCGGGGAGAGAAACTTTGGGGTGCGCCTGAATAAGCCCTACTCCGTCCATGTGCCTATGGACATCCCAGTGTTCACAGGCACTCATGCTGACCTGCTTATAGTGGTGAGTGTCTACTATGTTACATCATGATGTTCTTTATTGCTGACAAATTAAGATACAGCTAATGCTCACAGCTGTCACCGTGTTTGTTTTGTAGGTATTTCACAAGATTATCACCACAGGCCACCAGCGTCTCCAGCCTCTGTTTGACTGTCTACTCACCATTGTTGTAAATGGTGAATTGCTTTGGCGCCATCTGTCTGGCAATGGACACATTTTATTTGCAACGTTAATTACTTAAAAGTAATAAAAAAAAAAATAAAAAAAATGACTTCCAAGTTTGACATCCCATAAGAAAAAAAGATGTCACTTAATAAAAATAAAAATGCCTATTTTTGAGTTCTTTATTTAGGTACACAATCATCTTCCTAACATTTCTCTTTCTGCAGTGTCTCCCTATTTGAAGAGCCTGTCCATGGTGGCAGCCAATAAACTGCTCCACCTGCTGGAGGCCTTCTCTACCAGCTGGTTCCTTTTCTCTGTAGCCCAGAATCATCACCTTGTGTTCTTCCTTCTTGAGGCGTTCAACAATATCATCCAGTACCAGTTTGATGGTAAGAGAAATCTGACTTATAACAGGATTCTGGGCTTGTATGTATTTGCTTTTATTTTTTTTTGTGTTGTCAAGATGAAGGTATTTGAAGGAACTTTGTTACTTTTGCTCATTTAGTAAATCTGTCCTTCTTTCTCTCACTTCCAGGAAACTGCAACCTGGTGTACGCCATCATCCGCAAACGTAATGTGTTTCACCAGTTGGCCAACCTGCCCTCTGATCCTGCTTCCATCCAGAAGGCTTTGCAGAGGAAGAGGAAGTCTCCAGATGTAATTTCCCGCACTAGCTCACAGGAGACTGTATCCATGGAGGGCTCTCACCCTGCTGTGCCAGCAGAGCCTGGTACACTGAAGACCAGTCTGGTCGCTATACCAGGTACTGACTCTGTATTCTATTTGAATTTGAATGTTATTTTATTTGGGATGATACAATTTTACATTGTTCCAATACAGAGAATGAAACTCATGTGCTTTACAGAGAGTTTAAATCTATTGATAATTTCCAACTCTTCCATCTCTAGTCTGGCTTTTATATGTAGGCCTACAGTGTAAGGAAAATATACGGCTTTCACAATCATAAAACCACGATACACTACATATATGGAAATACACATACCACAATACACCTTGGTAATTTACAGTACAATTATCTAAAAATGGGTACAGCTCCAGTAAGCATTTAGCCAGCACTTAACATTGTTAATGTTGTAAGACCTTATATTTGGAAATAATTTGGACGTTACTGATTAAATGTATATTCAGCTCATTGGTCAACTTACTGTACTTTTCATATTTTATACAAATTACTCCGATCTCTTCACTTTGGGGTAGATGTTGTCATGTACACAATCATACAGTACATTAAAGAACCCCTAGTATACTCTTTTTCAGTTTCATATTTGTAGTGTTGTCTCTAGAATAAGTTTACATGCATTCTGGTCAGCTGGCCATCTGTTGTAATTGGCCAACCTAATTCAAACTGGGCGGGCTGTACTTGCTCAGGCAGTACCAATGGGCAGCACATTTGAAAAAGTGGGCTGACTTTCTCAATCAATGACATCATTAATTGAGGAATTTTAAGCAAGCTGTTTTTGGGCAAAAAATAAGTACTGTCTCTGGGAGAAAAAGCTCCATTTGGAGTGAAATGTGTTTTTTGTAATTTATACATCTATTATATACACAAAAAATATATATAAGACACTAAAAGATGGGACATATCCCGAAAAGCATAGTAGGGGCTCTTTAAGCACATGAAGAGAACTATAATTGTCTAACTAAGAGGACTGACAAATGTATATGCTTACATTTGTAAAAATAGAATAAAGAGTATTTGTTGATGGGCTATTTTCAGCCATGGATTTGTTGCGTTAGCATCTGTTTACAACAGCAAGAAAGTGTAGAATTCACTCAAAATAAACTAAACTGCCTATATTCATGTTAAAAAAAAGAAACATGTTACAGAGTGCAAGGGTGTGGCTCACTGTTTTAAGCACTATGGCACAGAGGAACAAGCTACAGTATATATCAGGTTTTTGATACACAGACAATACTTTTCTTTCTTTATTCTGATCTTTTCATGGGATTGGTTGACAATAAGAAAAATAAAGAAAATGACCAGACTTATCCTGTAAATAGTGATTGGTTTCCTGCGATTCATGGCCTCCTGCAGGCATTGATAAACTGACTGAGAAGTCCCAGGTGTCAGAGGATGGCACCATGGTGTCAGTTTCAAAGGGAGACACCACACACACAGCCCACTCAGACCAAACTGCAGTTGCCGGGACCAGTGACACAGAGTCAAACTCAGGTCGAGAAAATGAAGTAAGTGCACGTGTTTGTATGCATGTTTAAAAGCATATGCATAATAGTTAATCTATTTCTTCACAATATCAGGATGTTTTCTACACTGAATCAGAAATGGAAAGAAGACGTTTGTCAAGTGCGTCTTCGACATCATTTTGGACTCCCACACAAGAATGGGTCAGTAACTTTCTTTGCCCTTATCCAATGTTGGATATTTTGTAGAATGTGTACATGATCTGGATTTACCTTCTTTGTCCCAGGTCCACTCCTGGAAGTGTAAACTACCTCTGCAGACTATCATGCGACTTCTACAAGTGCTAGTTCCCCAGGTGGAGAAGATCTGCATTGATAAGTATGTAATCAATTCTTTATTGGTTAGCATGTAAAAGTCTTTTTAAATAGAAAAAATATATACTATATATATTACCTTTTTTAAAGTGTGCACATGTTACACTGCAGGGGTCTGACAGATGAATCAGAGATCCTGAAGTTTCTCCAGCATGGCACATTAGTGGGCCTGCTGCCAGTCCCTCACCCTATCCTCATCAGAAAGTATCAGGCCAACGCAGGCACTGCCATGTGGTTTCGCACGTACATGTGGGGTGTTGTCTATTTGCGGTGAGTAAGCCATAAGAGCTGAGCATTGTGCAAACAATCATTTATTCACATTGCCTAAACACTAACTTCTTGTTTTTCTAGCAATGTGGACCCTCCTATCTGGTATGACACTGATGTCCGCCTTTTTGAGATTCAGAGGATGTAGACAGAAGACTACAAATAGGACTGTTCAACTCCAGGGTTCCTCCTCCCTTCAGTATGCACCGCTTTCCCAGTAAACCTCCTGTGTTTAACTTTCCACTGTAATCAACATCACAATGCGTACAGCACCGCCTTGGGTAGGAGAATCACTTCGACGAGTGAGGTAGAGATATCTTTGATTAAGGTGGAAGGTGTTTGAATTATCAATATTGTCCATAAACTGTGTACATTTCCTAAGACCATAGAATGTCTACAGCGTTTCCTGAAGAATGAGGCGGTTTTGTTGGCAGCATAGAAGTGAACGAGGATATAGGTACATTTTGCAGCCAAATTTGTTTCCAACAGAGGCTTGTAAGATATCCTGGATGGCACATTATTCGTGTTTCACATTATTTGTTGTACTTGCCATACTTTGAAGTGAACTGTTATTATGGTTGTAGTTTATGTGAAAATTTAACTACAGGATTGGAGACAATTCTACAGATTGTATGTTTTTATGTATATGACCAGGTTTAAGTTTGGATCTGGCTGGCTATGCTTACAATGCTTAATGTTGGAAATTGTATTTTACGTAAATTATCCTGAAATATATATTGATATGCATCTAAGAAATCCTGTGTTGGTTTCATTACTGAACTCTGCTTCAATGAGGAAGCTCAATTGCTGTAAAACTTTAAGCAAGAGTCACTATTTACACAAAACCATGTGGGTCCTCAAACTTAAGTCAAGTTAAATTGATACTCATCACCCATATCAATTGCATAGCTATGGTCTTTACATAAGGCATTATTGTTCATTATCTATGTAGCTTGGCCCCAACACTGTCTCAAGTGCAAGCTGCCCCCATCATCACGAGATAGGTCTCTCCAGGAACCAATCAGGTAAGGTTTGACTTTTATGGAGCACATTTACACTACCACAATTAAAAGCTGACACTTCTTTCCAGAAATCTCTACACCAGCATATACCCTATATTTTGGATGATAGACAAGTTACGGCTGTGAATTTTTTGGGCAACCAATTGCAGCTTTGCTAAAATATTTGACCACCAATGTGCTGTCCAAAGGAGTTGCACAACAAATCTTAAAAATGAGTTGATTAACAGCAAAAGGACAATCAAAATGTTCTACAGTTTTTCCTATAATTCAATGCTATTGTGAGTTACTGGCTACCCCTTATGCCCTTTAATAATCCAATACAAGAAATCACTTTATACCCTAATTATATTTAACCTAAAATGGTCACAAGCCATTATTGCTCATTTAAAAGATGTGTTTTTGTCCACTTCATTTAAATACAGTTACTGTCCATTACTGAATGGATAGTTTGACTAACAAAGTTTCATGGTTAAATAATAACACTTGTAAATGTAATTGCCTGGAATGTGCAGCACATTAAATACAAGACCCTTTTAAATATAAATATCTAAATGTTAGCCAACAGGTAACACGACACATTTTTAATTTAAAATTTAATATGACAATTTCAAATTAAACATTTAATAAAAGATCTGAAAATTCCCTCCATGCTCAAATTAACAGATTAAGAACACCTCAAAGAGACTGGCGACAGAGTGCATGCGGTAGAAGATTCCAAAAGGAAGTCCAATATTCACAACGGTCGCCCACATTGTGAATGTGTAGAATTTTATCTCGATGGGATGAGCAAACTGGGGACGAGCACCGAAGGCGGGCATGATCCACAGCTGAGTGAAATAAGCAGGACACATTAACAGGAACACATACTGATCATTGGTTTGTTGCAATAGTTAAAAGAAAAGCACAAGTACAACTTACAATAACGTTACCAAGCAGCAAAAAGGCACAGACTTCCTTCAGTACTCTTCTTTTCCAACATGGCTTATCACAACGTGACGACAGGAAGTAGCTGGACTTGCGGCTCTTCAGGACAACGCTCATCTCATGTTCCTGGATGGCATGAGCGTTTGTGTGCAGAGCTGCTTCCTGCATCACGTGGAAGGGCTCCCGATGGAGGCCTTCGATGATAAAATAGTTCTGCAGGCTGAGCTGGAGCACCATCAGCACGGCCCAGGATAGATTGAGGCTGTTCAGGTACCCTTGGGCTCCGGTTGCCACCTCAGCCACAATAGAGAAATAGCTGATGATGAACTGCCCTAGTGAGGCTCCCACCAGCAGCCCCACATCAAGGCTGCGAGTGGGGTTTTTCTCTGATACGCATTCCCTGTGGTCCAGCCTATAGATGATGCAACCAATCACAGTGGAGAGGCACATCATGCTCACTATCACTATATTCACAATAAAATGAATCAGCAGAGCATGGTATTGCTTCTTGTCCTCCATTAATATGTCCACCTTGTATACTATGAATGTTACAACTCCTGCCACCACCAGCAGTATTCCTGTTACAGGTCCCAAACACACATCCTTCGGACGGAATTTAACACTGTAGTGGCTGTGATCATCCACAATCCGACCAACGTTTTTCCACATGACATAGGTCATAGCCGAAGCAAAGAGGCTGTATTCTATGTTGAAGGGGTACAGGTAGTAGGAGGCTTCTTTGAATGTGTCACACATCGAGTGGCTGCAAGTACACTTCACAAAGCTGGCTGAAATGGAAAGTTGTGCGTTTTTGCATGCATGAACCCGATTAGTTGAAAACAAACCATGCCTAAATACCTTTGTACATCTTCTGTGAGATATTGACATTTAGATCCGTGATCTCAGTCTGGTGAACTGATTCCTCAGTAACTGCCGTCATCCACACCACCAGGTTAGTTGAAAGCACAAGAGTAAGTCCACACCTGGAAAAGTGAAAATGTGGGTGTCCAAGATTAAAAAGGTAACTTCAGTGAGTAAAGAAAATAATTTACCTTGTTAAATTTGTGTGTAGTGCCACACAGTCCTTTGCATGGATCCACAAGAAGTATGTCTAAAACAGACAGGTTTTGTAAAGGTTGTTTTAAGTTTAAAATTAATCCAAAAGTTACAACTGATGTTCTTGTGATGCATTAAGCTTGACGTTTTTAAAAAAATGAAATAACCTGCACAATCAGAAACACAGCTTGTATGACAGGGAAGGCAACTTTAACAGCAGAATCACAGTGAAGGTAGCCCACATAAGAAGCAATCTTGAAGATGTCGATGAGGAAACTGAGAAACCCAAACAACAGAAGTCCAGCTGAAATATAAGCATTTTAAGTGATTAAGTCTCAAAATAACACTTACCTAAAACAGAGACCCACAAATTATCCTTACCTAAAACAGAGACCCAGAAATGACTCACCTCGGAGCCACACAGGCCCTGCATGGCTATCCTTGAACAAAACTGCTTGATCTTTTCGAGCGGTGAAGACTGTGTAAAACAGAATCCACAACATAGTGAGGAGGAGGAGAACAATAAGGAAGATTTGCCTGTGCTCAGGTGTAATGGCCACAATGTTAAATGCACTGCCGCTGATCAGAGCGCAGCCCAGGATCAAGATGTTTATGCAGATGATGCCAGAGAGGAGCCATCCACCACCATGGCGGGCCCTCTCCACTGTCTCCACATGGCGAACGCTTTCTCTCACATTGGGAGCCTGAGGAGGACTGGGCAAATGTTGGATGTTGTCCATCTGTGCTGCTGTCTCAATGTTGGACAGATGGGCCTCAACAACATCATTTGGTGATTTTCTACAAAAAGGACACCAGTCATGAAGTGTTTAAAAGAAACAGCAAAAATCCCATGCTGTTTAGGTTAGCTGCAAAATACTGCATATTGTAAGTCTAGTTAAGGGCCTTAAAAACTCAATTCTTTTTACTTTAACCCTCATGTTGTGTTCGGGTCAAATTTAACCAGTCTTCAGTTGTTTTTTTTTTAAATAAAAAAAGGCTGTTGAAATAAGCGCTGAATTGTCAACATTAAAAATATATAAATAACTTTGGAAAAATCCAAAGTAACAGCCACAACATTGAAAGTGATAAAAATTTCAGAAAAAGCGATAAGTGTTTTGTGGTTGACGGGAAGACAACACAAGGGTTAAAAGATCCCCTCCAAATTGTTGGTCGAAATGGTTAATGTATAGGAATTCGACAGTAAACTGAGTAATGTTAACTTCATTATTCTGGGTACTGTAAGGACTTGGTAAATCTGCAAAGTAACTCTCACCTGTTTGACTCTTCATGGAACTCTACAAGCACTGTAACCTGTACATCTAAAATCTTTGTTTTAAGTTAATTTTCTTTGTGATGTTCAATGTACTTGAGAATTTTTTTTTTTTTTTCATTTTGTTTGATTTTTATGTGTGTGTGTTGGTGTTGTTTTGCTATGTATAAAAAATTTACCAAAAATAAAGTATATAAAAAAAAAAAAGATCCCCTCCAAACATGCTTTAAGAGGAAGCATACATGCATCTGATGTTTAATTACCTATTTAAGTTCTTGGAATTTTATCCACTCCCTTACTCATTAAAAAAATCCAGAATCTATGAATATGCAAACATTTGTACTTTAAAAGACAGATACATTGTCCATATCAAGGTTTAACAAACTAGTTCAACAATAAACATACAGGTGACGTGAATTAACACCTGACAGTGTCAACAAAAACATCTTCCTGTAGAATTTGTGGCAGGTCTGTTGTACTGAATTGCATTAAATTGTGTTTGTGTTCCAAGAGGGAAGGAACTGAATCTTGAAATAGGTACAGTAAGGACAGTTTTTGATTGATACATAGTTGTGTAACACTAAAAACCTCTAGAATAAAAATAAATCACTACATATTTAAGCCTACCTAGACAGAAGTTTGTTGCAGGTCCTGAGCATCTGTTGAGCAACAGTTCTCATGATGTCCAACCGACTGTACGTCACCCAACAAGTCAGAGCCAGGTCTAAAGGATACTGGGACTCGGTTTATAGTATGACAAAGATAAACTGCGCATGAAGATTGCAGAAAATACAGCCAGAGCTGTAAAACAGTAAGTGGACCAGCGTTCCTCTCTCTGGAGGTCAGATTGCACAGAAGATGGCGCACCACACAAGCTGCAATTAATTAAGAACACAGGTGTAATTAGTTTCAGCTGATTAGTTACTCGCGTCTTGTCTCGCCTCGCACCCACAGTGACGCGCGGACCATTATCAGTGGAAGTTCCGAGCGCAACTTCAATAGCAATTCCCGTTTGACCACGCATTTTATTGTTATTCCATGTAAACAGCATATGCCTACTTCTCTATAATAGCGTGCCACTGTGGCGCAGGTGAGAAACTGCCTCAGGGGAGATTCAGGATCAATAAGGGTGTATGTTTTGATTTTTGATATGTATATACCTGTACCAGAAAGCAGAATTACTGCTTCATAAAACCCTGCACCTGCTGACACGAGACATTTACAAAAATCCAATACAAAGTTTACAAAAACAAAGCTATTTGTTTCCTAACTATGTGATGCTGTTAAGCAACAGTAAAAGCAGCAGATTTTAAAATCATGAAACAGCAACACATTTATAAAATAATTTAATACCAACAAAATTAATAAACTTAGCCTACATGATAAAGTGTCTCATGCAAATTTGACATTGAATTCTGTTTTACATACAACTTAATTGGATGTTAAATTAATGTGAATAAGTTAAAAGCTACATTCTTACACTTGCTTCCTTAAAAGGCATCTGCATGTCACTGTACAAAACTGTAATATAAAATAATTATAGTTAAAAAATAATAAATAATAGTTAATGTTATATATGTTAATGTTATAAATGTTAACCAGTAGTTTAATAGCATTTCTGATATATTGCACATGCAAATGGAGCTCAGAAGGCTATCCAAAAGGTTTCCTTCAAAATCATTTCCCTGCATATTTAAAGAATTGGTGAATACCTGATAATTGACAGTACCCTGCAGATATATTATTTGAAGAAATTGGAAATAAGGAGAAAAAATAGGAGAATGCCCACATCTGAATAACCACTGGTCTCTAGAACATGCAATTCAAATGTGTGCAACATCTTCTGATGATTTTCAAACTAAAAAAGGAGGAAAACAGGTCTGTTACTGAAAATGTAAATCTTTTACAGGTCACCTGCCTAAGCAGGTTGATGTGGTTCAGAGCTCATCAACTTCACTGGTAAGCTGTGTGCAATCATGTGTTAGTCACAAGGTTGGAAACAAAGGTCATCTAATGTTCTCTCAGTTTGTCACAAACATTCAGGATGCTAAAAACATCAGACATGCTTCTTTTCTTCTGTCTTGTTGGGGCAGCGGATGCCCTGCACAAACAGTGGATTCCGGACACCAACTATGAGAATAAGACCAACTGGGATAAAGGAAATGTTCCATGTGGCAACGACATAGTTCAGTTTCCAGCCCAGAGCAAGGTGTCTGTGTTCGTGGAGACCACACATGCTGTGCAGGAGATGAAGCTGCCAGTTGATGGAGAGTTCATCCTGAATTCAGGAGCTGGATTTTATGTTGTCAGAGGACAAGATTCGGGCTGCGGAGCCGGTGTCACGACTCAATTCAAAGATTCCGAGTCCCTCCAATGGTTTAACCCAGCTCTGTGGCAGGCAGCTGCAACTCTGGATGACCTGCAGCGTGGGAATTTCTTATTCTCAGTCCATGAGGAGAGTGTCCCTTGCCAGTATGATGATGTCGTTTTTAAAGCCCGCTCCTCTTTCAGGGTGGATACCAGCTCCAGTCAGTCTAGCATTGCTGTCAAATCTGTGTCTGTGCTGGGGAAGAAGTTTGATAGCGGATCTGAGTTCTCCCATTATCTCAGCTCAAGTTCAGGCCTTCTGCAGTTTCAAGGATCCTCTGCCTTCTCTATTGGAAACCAAGAGTGTGGGGATCCTTCTGGCTGTGACTGTGGGAATTCTGTGAACCATCAGCAGATCTGTAAGACTGTAACATGTGCCTCTCTGAGCTGTAAGAAGCCTCTTCTCCCCGTGGGACACTGCTGTGATGTTTGCGGTACCATTGTTTCCATCCAATACACCGCTGGGTTCAACCTGCAAACTTACAGGCAACGAATTCATCATCTATTTCTTGTCCTGCCACAATATGATTCCATTCAGCTGGGCATGTCTAAAGTCTTCAAGTCACAGCGGCTGATGGGGTTCATCCCTTCTGGTACCTCACCGGAAATCCAGGTGCTTATCGTGGATGGTGAGAAGGGAACACTGTCAGAGGTTCTGGCGAGGGACATAGTGAAGGATGCCCAGGCTCATGGCCCCAACCTGGGAATCACTGGGGCTAAATTTGAAGCCTCCTCTGGGGGCAGCAGTGATCAGACTGGTGGTAGTGCTGGGATGGTGGCTGGAGTTGTGTTTGGAGTTTTGATTATGATTACACTCATCATTATCATGGTTTTCCTGGTTCGTAAGGGGGTTATTCAAATGCCATCATCACTGCCTTCTCTGAGCAGCTTCAAGAAAAGCAGCAACGTTACAGACCTTGGTGGGCCTCTTGACCACGGCTTTGATAATCCCATTTTTGACCAGCCAAACATGCTGCCAGATATTCCTGGTGTGTATGCAACTGAAACAAATAATTCAATCTCCCTGACTCAGACGGGTGTGCACTTTGTGAATCCAGTTTATGACGAGAATGAAACTGATTTTAACATCTGAGGTTGACTGCAGTAAACTTTAAGAATGTTAATGATTTCCAAGGCACTTTTTTTATCTTGATGATTTTACAAACCCTTCATAAACAATAAATTCTAGTATAGCTTTATACCAGTTCAGCAAATGGACATATAATTCCAGACAGTAAAGAATTGTTGGCAGACATTTTTGTACTTTTTTCCTCATTCATATCACATTCAAGAACAATTAAGTTGCAATAAAGCTGCAGTAAATTTCTGACACACCATTACAGTTACCACTAGATGGTAGTACATTTAACCTTGAATGAAATGTACGTAAAAAAAATCCTCCAAATGTACCATGACTTTATAGACCTTGTTATGTAACCTCAATAAACATGTATAATGCACTTATTTTTCTCTTCCAAGCTTGCAGTGAAGGCAGGTGATCATTTCTTGCATAATTTAGCAATTACCAGAGAAGCTACATGTGCTTACTTTGACAGCCAGGTTGTAACATGTAAGGGCTCTATAAAATCAGCTGTTTACGTGTGGAGTGACCTCATGGAACCGATGGTATGGTCGACATACGCCAATTCTTGAGATATCATTGACATCCTGGTGTCTCCACACCAGCATGCCAGGCAAAGAAACCTCGGCTGTTACAAGGCATATACAAGGCAACGAAATGCAGTTTAGGTCTAACCAGAAGTGCAATAGCAGGAAGTGCAGGATATACAATGGTTTCATAAGTGCAGGATGGATATGTACTGAATAAATATAGAAATGAATACTATTATAAACAGAATTTTACAGCTAGATTATCCTATGAATATAATATATAGATAACAAGTACTGTGAACAAGATTTACAGGTGAATATGTTCTATTAATATATATACAGATGGCTATTACTATGAACAGAATTTTTACAGATAGATATATATAATAAGTTAGGCTAAAATGAACAGTATAACAATGGATTTAAAGGTAGTACAGAAACGGTCTGTATTTCCAAAAGTTTGGGCAGAAACTATCCAAATTAAAGTGCAGTGGGAAGTAATTGCGTATCACAGTTAAAGAACAATATTGCAGATGTATATGTAAACAATTGGTACTGTAAATAAACAGTCAGCAGTGAAAATTGAAATATCAGTCAAGGTAAGTAGTGCAAGATGCAGATATAAACAGTTGTCACTATAATAACAGTCAGCAGTGCAAGTAAACATTGTAGTATTTTTGGTAACAAAATGGAGGCAGGTGTGAGGAGGGAGAGGAGAGTCTGTCAGTAAATGAGGGGAGTGGGATCAATGAGGGTTAGAGTTCAATAAAGACACAGCTCTGGGGAAAAAACTGTTCTTTAGTCTGCTGGTCCTGGTCCGGAGGCACCTGAACCGCCTGACGGAGGGCAGGAGAGAAAACAGTCTGTGGGCTGGGTGAGATGCTGCGAGCTCGATGCAGACAGCGTTTCCTCTGGATGTGCTCGATGGCGGGTAGTGGAGTCCCAGTGATGCGCTGGCCGGTTTTCACCACCCGCTGCAGTGCCTTGCGCTCTGCCACAGAACAGCTCCCATACCACACAGTTGCACAGTTGGTCAGGATGCTTTCTATTGTACAGCGATAGAAATTCACCAGGATAGTCAAGGGAAGCTGATTCTTCCTCAGTGTCCTCAGGAAGAAAAGGCGCTGGTGAGCCTTCTTGACCAGGCAGGAGGTGTTGGTTGACCACGACATGTCCGCCAAGATGTGGATCCCCAGAAACTTGAAACTGGAGACACGCTCCACAGCCATTCCATTGATGTGGATGATGTTGTGCGTGCCTCTTGACTCTTTTCTGAAGTCCACAATGAGCAATATTGGATGCGACCATGGTGGTGTGGGTAGCTGTGTTGCTAGGGGCTGGTGTTGGTCAGCTTTCTGTTGACCTCTGTTACACATAGGAAATGATGGGTGGTGTCTGGGTCAAAGGTCAAACTCCTTGTGTCTATAATACAGGGGAAACATCATTTGTGAATGATTCATAGGCCAAACAAAAAAGTACGATTCAACAAACAGAGAACATAATATATTGAAAAGTATATTTACACTCAAAATCCTCTGGCGTCTCAGGAACAAGCAGGGATGAAGGTTGGCACAGAGGATTTAGTACCTAGTTCATCATTTGTCAGAGATTATTTGTTTTTTTTGGGAACACTGGATTTATTTTACAATGTGCTGAATGTACTTACACATAGAGATTTCTTTTTTTAATGGTGCTGAACAAATAAAGATTAAACAACAGGACTTAAAGACTACAGCCATGCTAGCGGCTTTGTGAGGCAGTTGTGCTGGCATGGATAAAAAGACTACATAACAAGATACACTGGAGAAAGCACTTCTCTAAGCCACTAAGTAGTAAGGTAAAATACAGAATATGATATACACTTACCACTTTTACATATACATATCAGTTTTTCCTTGTAAGAGGAGAGGATCAGGTCACACAGTTCCTGGGTAGCATCAGTCACTTCTTGGACATAGGAAGTTAGATGGTCCATGCGGTTGACTGCGGTACGGACTAGGTAGGCATACATCTGCCCTTCCTCTCTTCCACTGTGAGCACTCCTGTTAAATGCAAAACAAAAATAACATGTATCATGATGTGAAATACTGAAGCTGTTAAACAACATGCAAGTTTTCTGATTTTTAAACCTCTTTGAATGACAAGATGAAATGCCTGTGTACACTGTCAACAGACCGTCACCCAAAATAAACTTTTTGTCTCAGAGAAAATTCTGTGCTATCACACATCATATGACACATACGACTTTTATTTTATACCTGCAGAAAGTCAACAACTTGAACCTGGACAGTTTGGTCATTTGAGCCAAAGTTTTTGTCAGCACTGTTCTTTGCTTCAGATGTGCTTGGATGCCCTTTTCCTGACTGAGGGCCTGTCTCTGCTCTTCCTCTAGGACCATTGCAGCCTTTTCTGGCCGCCTCTACGGTTGTCTGCAGCCTGGCAAACTGCTGTTCAATTATAACACAACCCTCCTGCACTGAAGACTGAAGGGCCAGAGAGGAAAGACACATATTTAAATATTTAAAACCATTGTGCATTGAATTATTGTACAAAATAAATATTACAGTGTCATAGCTGCCTATCTAACAAAACCTAATTGATTCTTTGTATTCTCTGTGGCTTTCTAATTGCTTTCTCAGCTGTTGAGGCACTCTGACTGATTTCTTCTTGTTTCTTTTGCAGACCAGTCTACGGCACAAACATTCCTCACATATCAAGACCATTACTGACATATCCTAAATTAATTTGTTGCCATCTTTATATGACAAAAAGAAAGAAGATTTAAACTACTATAAAAAAAAATTGTACTATGAGTTGTGTTGTTAAGACATCAATCTGTCTCCAGATGTTTCTGAGATGGGCCTCGCAGTACCAGAAAGGATTTTAGGTCCTTGCTGGGGCTGTCCATGCATGAGTCATACAACACATCTTGTGGGAGCAGCGTGTCGGTATGGTAGATCCCTTGGTTCCCTTATTTACGTCTGTGTTGTGTTGACTCTCCTTTAAATTCTCCTCATTATTAGTACTGAGTGTTTCCATGTTTGAGAGTCAACTTAAACCTGATTTGGTTGAGCTTTAGGCGGTCACAAGGCCTACTCCGCATGGCTGCTTTTTTCTGCCTTTCCTGAGATCCAAAGACCCTCAGGGTGCATAAAGTAAATAATTGAAAACCACAACTAAGGTACTTCATACCATGCCAGCAGAGGCCTTTCAATTTCTTGCCACAAACCACGTAGAATCATTAAACCTCCCAAAATTTCAAAATATGATATAAAGATATGCCCATGATGTACTTAAATGGTAGCTCAGGCCCTGCTTTACAAAGTCCTATCCTACTCTACATCCTTTAGAGCATCAAAAACAGTATTAATTATTTAAAATCTATGTAAATGTTAAAAGATTGAGATGTAGTAGCAGTGAACATAAACATATGTTCCTATGCAAATGTACATTATTTAAAAAAAAAAACTACTCAAGTTACAACAGTTCAAAGTTGGGTTTAAATGTTTATTTCAACAATAAAGGTGATAAAAAAAAATGTTGTGTCTGGCTTCTGTCATCAGTAAAGTCTTTGTATAATATCGTCAGTATAGCATATTGATACTTTAGTGTAAAAGAGTGGGGGAGAGTCTGACATGGTTATGACAACAGTGTTATGTAAAGAGGCATGGAGATCCTGACCACACCAAGTATTTAAAGTAAATCATCCTGACGTTGTGTCAGAGGCCTTAGTGAGAATTATCACTATGAATGAAGATGCCAAATGTTCTTAGTATTGAGCATGAGTCCAAAGTAAAAAAAAAAAAATCACATTCTATTTTCCATTTAATTGTTCAATTACTTTGTTTTTATCTCCATACGTTATGATATAAATGTTGTTTTAAAGCCATTTCTTTACATTTATGGTCTGTAATTCTGGTGGCCACAAATTTGAAATACTTAATATTTTTTATTTCATATTTAAAAACCTCAGAATTATCCCTAAGAAAATGTGTAACATGTGTGTAATTGTAGAACCACGTAGAATCCTTAAATCTCCCAAATTCTAAAAATATAATATAAAGATATTCCCTTGATGTCCTTAACTGGTATATCTGGCCCTGCTTTACAAAGCCACATCCTACTCTACATATGTTTAATTTAAACTACTCTGCAGGTAGGCTCTAGTAAGCGTGCAGTAGGGAGAGCAACATGTATCTATCAGTATAGAGCATTAAAAACATTAGTATTTTTTTAAAATCAAAAATACACCTAAATGTTAAAAGGTTGCGACAGTCAACATATGCTCTTGCACAGATGTACATTATTTAAAAAAAACTACAAGATACAAACAGTTTCAGGATTGACATAGTGATATAGAAAGGGTTATAAATCTCCTAGTTTATGGACTGAACATGCAAAATATAGAACTGCAATATGTGTAACTTGTGTATTATAACATAATCTAAATATACTGGGTTTTCATATAGTTGAAAATACTACAGTATCCAAACAGTTATCTCAATGAACAATTGGCCTGCCTTGCCAGAGAGCCACACTTGGGCCGACATGGCTCGCTGTATGTAAACATGTACAGAGATGAAATGCTGAGTGGCTCCTCTGGGTGAAAATGTTGCTCAGAATGTTGTAATTGAAACCGTTAATACTTAAGTTACAATGAAATTAATGTCAATGGTATTTTTTGACAAAAGACACTTTTAAGCAAATGCACAGGCACAAGCAATGCAGGCACATGAGGTGGTAGGATTTACCCCACAGGGGAAAAAACATTCAGGGGACACAGACCCCACAATCAGTTCTCTGTTAACTAAGCCACATTGCATGCAATGAACACTGCACTCTGTCAAATTGTCTTTTAGTTTGTTAAGCAATGCAGTACAGGGGACTCCAGGCAACAGAGATATTTGCAGTGATCTTCCCAAAGCGAGACACTGTAAAAGAGTCTCACACTTGTCTCTTCTTGCTTGACATATTCATCTTAACAGTGTCCTTTCTTCTCTGTTACCACAGAGGTACCAGGAGTGGTGAACGTCCTCCCTGTCCATATGTGACATTCATTTCACAATGCTCCACTGACCTTTAAGCCTGAATGAGCACACAGCAGGAGGGACCAACAGCTTTATAATATGTAGGACAGAATGAAGACAAAAGAAGGAACTGTGTTTGTAACTGAAGAGGATCCGTGCTGGAGTACAGCGATATGCCCAAATACTCCTCACTGTATCACTGAAAATCCCGTCACTCACAGTTCTGTGTCCTCAATGCAGTCTGGGTACTCCATGGTCTCCAGCCGTCTCTTACAAGCATCTAAGATCTTTTCCTTGGTCCTAAGGGGATGTGGATACTCTTAAGGTCATGGTCAGAGCAGAGCAACAGTGCTTCAAGGTCAATCTTTTCCCTCTTGAAAATGGAGAAAAGTCACTCATGCTCTGTGTGGCAAGGAAGACCTCCAGCGGGCTTGTGTTAACCTCATCATCATCGTCCAGCCCTAATTCGATTTCTTCCCAGGGCAGCTCTTCCACGTTCCTTTCCTGCAGGCTGCGTGCACTGCCAATGCTGTCTTCATCTGCACTTGCATATTGCTGCAGCCGACTGCGTAAACGTACATTATTGCCTGACCGGTCCGCGCTGTCCTCATCCCGACCACCGAGGTCGAACATTCCCCACTCACATAGTTCCTCCTAAAGACCATGGTGCCCAGACCGGGTCTATTAAACAAAGAATCATGTCCTGAGTCAGTGCTGATCTCAGAGTAGTCCACATCGGTCCCGTGGAGGTCTGGCTCGCTCATGGCACGTGAGATGGCATCATAGTTGTCTCTGGGGAACATGTCACGAATGTTGCGGCGGCCACGGTCCTTTGGGTTGACGTAAGTCCCCTGTTTGACAAACATAATATCGTTGCCCAGCTGAAGTCCAGAGAGGGAGCGCACACTCTTCCTCCCATCCTCGTAGATTTTAAAGGTCCCATCTCCTTGTTTCCTCTTTTCCAGCTTCCTTTGAATCTTTGTTTTCCCTCGGTTTGTGGCATGGAGAGTAGCCTAACAGGATATTAATAGGACATACAGCAATTAGGCACAATTACAAATGAAAGGATTAGATTTTCCAACATTGCTAGTGACCAATTTTAAAAGCTTTGATATAGATCAATATTAGCTTTGATACTTTTCATAGCCACTGGATTGTCATAAAAATTGGTACTGACATTCATGGTCCCCAGAGGATGAATCCTACTGACTTTGGTGATTGGTGACTTTCCCTCTACTTCCTTTACGTTTTTAATGACATATCTTTTGTACAGACATCCATGGCCCCAAAAATTATGAATTGTACAATAACTTAGATAAACTCTTTGCTTTTGCCCTAACAGAATCATCAGAATCATGCCAAAATTCCTATTTTTCCAATATTTTGGCATGCTAACATGTTAAGATGGTCATAAAACTTATACTTACATAATATATAAGTATAATTTTTATGACCATCCACATATATATATATATATATATATATATATATATATATATATATATATATATACACAATTTTTAGCAATTAGCCTAGTCTTGTGTTATGCAGTAAAGAGGAAGGTATTATTTCTTGTTGGCAACCTGACCTATGCAACCATGCAAAACAAACATACTCTGAACATTCAGAATATATAAATAAAAACTCCTGACCTGAGAATATGGCACACTGACTGTGGCTGCATTAAAGTTGTGCAGCTTGTGGCTAAGAGTACTGCTGGTGTAACTGGAAAAGCTCATGACATCTGATGCAGAAGCCTCAGAAGTCTCCCTATGAAACCTTCGCTCCATGCGTTTGTGGTGTTTCTTCTGCATCTTCACACACTCTTTGATTCGCCGCTCAGCATCGCGAAACGCCCGGTCCTTCATCTTGCTGACCAGCTTTGTGTTAAGGCCCGTCTGCTTGGTGGCGATGGTATCCAAGTAGCGGACGCAATCCATGTGATTCTTTGTGGCAGCCATGTCCAACGGCGTGTGGTAGTCGTTGTCCAGGCACCATATGTTGGCACCGAAAGACACCAGGAAGAAAAGGCAGTTGAGGTGACCATTGGCAGCTGCCAGGTGGAGTGGCGTGTTCCCCCATATATCACACTTGTCAAGGTTTCCTCTGTTGGGCCATAAGAAAGATGTTAGATGCACCACTTTGAATTTGTAGCAGGATTGCCAATGACATGCCTCTTTGGCCTTCTGTTTAGATGACACACTCATGAGTAAGCATGTGATTTCTTGATTATGTTTTCACCACTAACCTGTCATCCGTGGTTTGTTAATGGGGCCTTAATAATTTATAGTCTAAACACCACATTGCCCTTTCAGTAAACCAACCGTAGGTCTTCTGTAGGCAACTATTTCTTTTTTTAAAGGCTTTGACCAATTAGCAAAACGGATGGTTTGAATAAAACGATACGTTAAAAGGAATTACTATTACAGTATGCAGAGGCCCTAACTGAAAACTATAAGCAACATATAGCATTGGCTGACTATCTCTGACCTTAGGGTTACCTCTAGGTGTGCTGCACTGTTGCTGCCTTGTCTGTAATATGACCACAGGCTTGCCAGCACCACTGCTACGCTACCTGTATCCAGTTTCAGGGGTGGCCGAATAGGTTGCGCCTCACACAAACACCAACACTGTGCATGACAGGTGCTGATTCTGAATTCCTCAAGTCAAAACATATCAACATCACAGCTGGTTGGATGATGTGAAGGGCAGATGTGTATAGAGCTTTTCTTTTCCATCATTAGCCTGGTATTCAAATCTACAGAAAGCTCATTTGTTTTGTCTTTATTAAAAATGTCTAATTATTTGTCATCCATTAAGCATCTTGCTGATGTTAATGTTCAAAGGAAAACAGGATGTGTTCATGATACACAGCTTGTCTGTGGCCACCAAAACTAAATATTAATATTTTAACTTTAAGTCTGCATATATTTTTTCCAGTTTTGAGTGTCACAGTAAATTACATGTTTTGTGTCTTGTCCCTGTCTTCCAATGTAGCCATGTACAGACTGCTGAATATTTGATATGATGGATGTGAAGCTACTGTAGAAGTGTAAATGTATTATTGATGGATTGCGTTGTAAGGTTTTCACAGGAAATGTGTGTCAGATCTGCGGGAACCAACAGCGATTTGCAAAGTCACACTCTGATTTCAGGCTCAACTCTTTTTTTGTCTGGACAGGATTGGGTTTAAACAATCAGAAAAAAAGCAGATTTAGGATTATGGGTTGCTATAATCTAGTTCAAATGTAGGGAAATGGTTGTCATTAGTGTGCATGATGGACAGTATGTGATACAAAGCCCAGAAAGAGACAATAAAATAATGATCAAACAAAGGAATTACACTGTTAACCCGGCACTGAATCAGAAGAAGGAACATGAAATGCTATGAGAAAAACTGATAAATGATATAACATAGCTAACTGCTGTTTTTATCAAAGGATAAACAGCAATCAGCTATGTTCCATTTTTATTTTGAGAAGAAATATTTATCACCTTTCAGATTACACAAGATGCCTGTTTTAAGTAAAGACCATCTAACATGATTGCTTTAGGTGTCATAATTTATGTCTGTCCTAGTACAATTCTGACTGCAGCGGTGATAAGTCAGCCCACTCATCCCTCCCTTGTTCTTTATCACATTACAGGCTGTTTGCATTTTTACTTGCTATGACAGCTTGATGTTACTGCAAGTTGCCCAGTGCAATATACTTGCCAAATATACCCCTGCATGGTATCTTTCCCATGAAATTGTCAAGCAGTTTTAAACTTATCTTCATTATATCCCTGGGTCTCATGAGTTTGTTGCCTCTGTGAAACATTATGGCAGCTATTAATGTTTAATTTTAGTACCTTGTGTCAATCATGAGTTCATGTTTTCTGCTATCAATAGGGGAATACTATGTCCTTGACAGTTGGATGCCTCCAGAGCCTTGTTTACACTTATTCCGTGGGAAATAGTGAATTTAGTTTTACCAGATAGGACTGGAAGCCTACCTTGCTGTAAACTCTAAAAATAATTGTCCTCAAATATGATATTTTGCATTCAATAAACTAAACACTGATGCATGATGCTGTCTCGCTTTTACAGCTAGCCTCTCACACACTTTACTCAATTAAGCAGATTCATAATGGGCCTATTTTTCTGCCTGACAAGCAAACCAGGTCAGCCAGAAAAGATGAGGAATTTATGACAACCAATCACATTTGCTCACTTTGATGAAATAAGGCCAGGATTTACACCATGACGAAGCCTCCTTTTTACATATGTCATCTGCTGGTAATTTGATGAATATTTTTCTTTTGCCTGCAATGATATTAAATTGGTAGTTACTGTATGTAATGCTAGGTTATGTTGCCTCGCTATAATAAACTATCAAAATAAAGTACTAAATGCTTCCTTTTACATAACAGTTCCTGATTTAGTAAAAAGTTATAATTTATGTCTTTAAATAATTTTTTGGGGCAATATGGTCTAGTTGTACTTTCACTGAATGCAGGATTGCAGAGCATTCAATGAACTGTTCTTGTAATATCTCTGACTCATCCCAGTTGCTTTTATAAGAGGTGCTTCTGGAATCATATCCTTGAACATGTCAAATGGGATAAAGGTTTCAAATTGTATAGTCCTATGTGGCTCTGGAAATTACAAGAAACCTCCTTCTATGACATATTGGTAATAATCTTTTAGAAGATGATCATGAAGTTCAAAGTTATGACACTATTTGGTAAATGTAGTTATGAAATTAGCTCACAAAGCTTCAAATCACTCTAAAATGTAGAATATATTATGCAAATAAAACCCTTAAATGGTGGCTATAACCTGTTAACATCATGTGCAGATGTGACGGATGGAATAATGTGTATTACCAGTAAAACAGCAAAAAGTAATGTGTAGGGCCTAATAGCCTACCAGTAAGTCAGAGCAAGCAGTTGAGTAAAATCAGTTGAGGGTTCATATTGAGTAATTTTGGCATTTTTTATATTTTAATGGTTTATCACAGTTTATGGTCAAAGTTGTTATTGTCAGTTGCAGCAGTTACAGTAGTACGTTTGTGATTTCGTATTTTTCATGTAAATGTTATCAGCATAATGTTATTTTGTATCTCTTGTGCATTGTTGTACTAGTTTGCTTGGTATCAGTGTTATAGATATGCAGCAGAATAATTGTATTTTATTGTGTTATAGGTACAGTATATATGTAAACGGTGCTGGCATTTGCCACGTTTTGGCTGAGTTATATTCAGTTATTACACATACTGTATGCTATGATCTGAGGAAAGTTTGTGTCCGTGCATCTTTCATTCAACTACTCCCCTTTTCAGGGCTGTCACACAAAAATTACGTTTCATTTTAAAATACAACATGGGGATTTTTCAGACATGGTCAAAAAATTTAAAAGGTTGTTTAGTTAAAAGTGCTATTCTTTTGTGTTGGAATGTCATGGCTTTTCCTCTCCCCTGGGTATGTTGAACTCAAATAATTCAACATTTAAAAGGTGACCTACATTCTTAGTGCTGTCCTATTGTTACTTAGCTTAGCATTGTATGATCCAACTGCAAACAAAGCCTTTATGTTTGAGTATCTAATATCAAGGTTATTTTATCTTATTTCCCCATAATAAATTAGGTCATTTTCAGTAATTGTTTGCCTTATTCTGTCGTATCTGACACTACATAGGCTAATCTTTGTAATAACGTTTTTATTACAAAGAATAGCCTATGAAGGGTAAGAAGAAAAAGGGTAAAATACTTTTGCTCTAAAATGTTCCTAATAACCAATAAGAATGACTGGACACAGTAGTGTGCCCACGCCCTAGTAAGTCATACAGCTACCAATGCTTTCTACACACCCCCTCGCCGCGATCAGCTGCAGAGCCTCCAGGTTGCCGTGATAAGCAGCCCATAATGTCGGTGTCATGCCATCCTCATCCGGCGCGTTGAGATCCTTACGAGTAGCCTCCTTCAACAGGTCCAGGTAGCCGTCCCGGGCCGCCTTGTGGTACCTGTCATTCATGGTGCAGAATTAATCCACCCTGCTCGACTCCATTCCGGTTCATCAACATCACCATCATCATCATTATTGACATACAGCGATGTAGTGGGAGCAGACGGGCTAAAGTGCCAGTTTATCCTGCAGTTCCCCCACAGAACAGTCGCTCCTGATCAGTGGAGGAGCGCGTCGGTGGTATCCAGGGACGCCACGGTGCACACAGTGTGGGTAACAGTGCTCCCGGTGGCAGAGGTGGTCTTAACAGATCGGGGTACCTAAACAACAAAAAACAACCCCCACAAAATGGACAATACAGGTCTACATCATGTTCCTAAATGTCAAATGCAAATGGATTTTGCTCGTACCCCAAACTCAATTTATTTAAAGATGTCCCCATCTCAGGTCGGATGTGGCCTATGGAGCTCTCAGCCCAGCGCTGTGGAGATAGGTCTGGCAATGCGAGACCAGGCTCTCAGTATGCTTTTCACTTTGAATTTTTTTTTTTTTAATTATCCTTTGGAATGTTAATAAACTACACTCAAGTTTATTAGGATACAAAATACTTCCTGCATGATATATATATATATATATATATATATATATATATATATATATATATATATATATATATATATATATATATATATATATATATATATATATATAATGGCTTATGGAAAATAAATATTACCTATTGACATTATGTTTTTCCCATTCATCAGAGGGATGAACTTAAGAGACGAAAACATTTACTGCACTAAAGCTGTAGAGTTACATAAACCTGCGCAAGACACAATTGGCACACACACAGTTTCATCAAGTTTCATTGTGACACATAGGTAAGAGTCAGAGTCACTACGATATCTTTGCTTGTCTGTGTTCTTTTGAGTAAACCACTGTTCTCACTTTAAACGTGAGATAGAAATAAACTTGAAATATGAGTGCAGACAAAAGAGGAGTTCATGATTACCATGGAGTGTTGCAATGGAAAAGTATCTGCAGTTAGCCCCACCCTAATGAAAGGGGCATTCATTAGCCTATGTTCTGATCTGAAATAAGCACAGTAGCACCAGCAACACCAGCCATTTGAGTTCTCAGATGTACTACCCAATTGATACTTCCATAACAATAGTATTAGATATTTGGGCAGGCTTTTTATAGGCCTACTACACCTCAGGTGTATTCCAGAGACAAGATACAGTACAAAGGCACATTTGAACCATGCATAGCACTTAGGAACCAAAAGTATCCCTGCAAGCATTGATTTAAAAAGATGAAGAAGTAATACATGCTATGCCTATTTAGAGGATTAAGATCACATTTGGATTGTGAGGCGCAGCTGCATGTGGTCAACTGCAGCAAAAAAGGATCAAGTTTAACAAACAAAACCACTCATAAAGCCTCTACAGTATTTATAAATGCAAAAAGATCATTAATGCCACAGGTAGTTTGTTTTTTTCTTAGTTTAACATTTAATTTCAAATGTATCATATAAGATACATTTTTTTAGCTGTTTATCTGAAAAAAAAAAATTTTTGTGCATTGGATTTGTGAGAAAATATTTAACATGGAAACATCCTTTGAACTTTAGATGAATATTTTGTGCAAAACACACTGTGTTTGGTAATAATATGGTGTCGTACATAACAGATTTATTGACGTTTATGACTGTACAGTAAGGCATATAAAAGCCATGACGGCTCAGCCTGCTTCTGTGGATCACACTGCACAAGGTAGGCTAACAGGTATCCTGAAACCCATTCTTCAATATTAGAAGGTCAGTGCTTTGTCAAATTGTCAAAAGAGCTCGATTATGGTCATCAACAAGAGATACTTTTACATGTTCAACTGTCCTGATATTATTTCTGCTTTTATCAGATATACAATATGGGGAAGTGTCGATGATCTTCCTTAAGAAAATAGCACAGCTCCTCAATTTAAATATATTTTTGGATTCTGTCTTTTGTGCCTGTGGGGAGGTTTTGTTTGTGCGGGATCTGTCTTTAAAGGAAGCCAATAAGTGGGTGTACCTTTTAAGCCTGTAATGTTTCATACGGAAACAGATTAAGTAAATTAATTATTTGTAAATGGATCTTAGAGAGAGGAAGGATGTGTCTGAACACTGGCTATCCGTGCAACTGTTTGATCAACGGCAATCCTTGTGAACCATGCAGGATGACGGCCAAAGACAGGGGGATTGAGGAGGCTCACCTGTCCACCAACATCAATGTACAGAGTCAAGTGGAGAGCACACGTGAACCCGACCTGAATATCCTTTCCATTGGAGTTGTCAGAGAACGGGGTCGATACTGGGGATGGATGCTGTCTGGTATCATTTGTTTAAACATTTTGATCCTGGGCTGTGCCTTGGTCAGCAGCAGTGCCTATAACAATGTCAATATCAGCAGCTCTGACCTGCAGATGTTCCTCATCATCCTCCTCCTCCTCACCTCCATCTGGATGGTTTATTATGTCATCTACATGGCCAGAAAAGAAAATGCTGTTATGTACAAGGATGGCCATGCTGGACCTGTATGGCTCAGGGGTAAGTTAATAGTGTTTAGAATTATGTTTTCTTTAGATCATTATCCAATAGATTTATGATGGTTATTCTTGCTCCTTAGGAGGACTTGTGGTATTTGGACTGCTTAGCATTATCATGGACATTTTCAAGATAGCCAGCTATGTGGGTTACCTCCACTGCGATTCTGCTGTTAAGGTTGCATTCCCTGTGATGCAACTTGTCTTTGTAGTTGTGCAGGTAAAAAAAGCCTATTACAAAAAAATTAAGAAATGTAAGTCTTTATCATTGAAAAAACATGTATATAATTGTGCCATCAATTTGCAGACATATTTTTTGTGGATCCATGCCAAGGACTGTGTGCAGATACAAAGGAACATTACACGGTAGGTGATTGGTGGATTACTTTTTTCCTTTTTTTAGCTTTCATGCTACTCTTGAGAGTATTTTTGTACTGAAGTTGCTGCCCCACTACTGATGTTGTTACACTGCTAAAATCAGTCATTTCTTTTCATTTGTAGTCCTTGAAAAGGTGCACTTAGTATATGATTTGTATTACAGTTAACTGCAATAGTGCTGCAGCTAACAATTATTTATTTGATTGGCTGATTAATAATTTGGTTGACAAAATGTCAAAAAATAGTATAAAATGTTTAAAATAATTTCCCAGAGCCCAAGGTGACCTGTTTTAACAGTCATAAACCCAACGGTATTCTAAGTACTATCATAGTATTAGGAAAACCAGCACCATCGAAAACCAATTGTTACATCTCAAGGGGTTATTCCTAATAAAAGAATTTCAAGAAATGTTCATATTATATTGACTATATTAAATATCAAAAGCGTTTTTTTTCCCTGTCATTTTCAACTTAAAGGACTTAAACTAATTATCTATTATCAAAATAAGTTCCAGTTTTTTTTCTGTCAATTGAAAATCGACTTGTTGTTTTAGCTCTAAACTAATAATAGAATACAATTAAATGCAAGACTTTTATTACTTGGTGGATAGTGATTTTAAATGTTGCACTCATGTTCGGTACACATTTGTAATATTTCAAGCTTTTTGACACTGCTTTTGTTTCTGATGATTATTTCCTGTTGCTTCTGTCTGGTCTTGTTATTTAGTTGTGGGCTGATGTTCAGTCTCTCCACAAATCTAGTTGTGTGGATGACTGCTGTCACTGAGGAGTCCCTTCATCAAACAACGGTTCCCGAATATTCAAGGAACATCACTAATCTCACCGGACGAAGCCTTCACATCAGTACAGGTAAATGCACCAAATAAAGCAATCAAAGCAGATATAACAATCAGTAAATACCATGACATAACACTTCTGTCAACCTGTGTCCTGTTATGTCTTACAGTGGGTTATGGAGCAGATAACTGCAAGTGCAGCCACACTTCATGTAGCATCTTCAAGGATGCTTACTACTATTTGTACCCCTTCAACATTGAGTACAGTCTCTTTGCCTCTGCCATGGCCTACATCATGTGGAAAAATGTGGGCAGAATAACAGAAGAACGCAGTCATCCCAACATCAAATTCCGTCTGAATGATGTATATCTTGGGCCTGTGGCAGGGTTCTCTTAGTGGTGGCGGGTCTAGCAACCTTTATCGTATATGAAATGGAAATGGGTAACGACCATAGTGATCACGACCACAGAGACAAAGCATTGATGATGCACTTCATTGTTAATATAGTGATAGTGACCCTGATGTCTGTCTCCACTGTGATTGGCTGTACCATCTACAAGGTGGACCACAGAGAGCATGTATCAGAGAAAAACCCAACACGCAGCCTGGATGTTGGGCTGCTAGTGGGAGCCTCACTAGGGCAGTTCATCATCAGCTATTTCTCTATCGTAGCCATGGCTGCAACTGGAGCCGAAGGCTACCTGAACAGGCTCAACTTGGCCTGGGCTATCCTGATGGTGATCCAACTTGGCCTGCAGAACTTTTTCATCATTCAAGGTCTACATCGGGAGCCCTTCCACGAAGTGCTTGTGGCCACTGTGGTTGCAAATCCGTATATGCTGCCCCCAACCAAAGAGCTCAGCATCCATGGAGGATCAGACATAGACTCAAAGCCCAGCACGGTACTCACAGTACACAGCCTGCACGGCCACACGGCCGAGCACAGGGGCAAACTGTTATGGAATAGACGGGTTTTGAAGGAGGTCTGTGCGTTTCTGCTGCTAGGCAACATCATAGTGAGTGCCATTCTCCCCTATACTCTCAAAGTCACTGTTTTAAAATTCACTTCACACACATTCAATTAAATACTCAACCTGTTCTCATCTCTCTCTTCTTTCTTTAACAGCTGTGGATCATGCCAGCATTCGGTGCTCGTCCCCAGTTTGACCATGACACTGAAGCTAAATTCTACAATTTCAACATGTGGTCAGCGATTGTGAATATTGGACTTCCTTTTGGCATCTTCTACCGCATGCATTCAGTCGCCAGTCTGTTTGAGGTGTTTCTGACCTCATAATGCTGTTGCCATGTTAGAAAAGTTTATTTTGATTGAAGGCAAAGTGGTATGTGCATCATCAGAGTTTGGTGCATGAATTTTGTATATGTATTGAATTGGGAATGAAGGATTTGTTGTATGATGACTTTCTAGCCAGAGGCACTCTGAACCTTCTTCCTGATGGAAATAGCTCAAAGCTTTGGTGAAGGGAGTGGGAGGGATCCTGGATCAAGAAGTAGGATTTTTTTTTCACTGCTTGTTTAAAAGACCAGATGGCTGTTTTTGTAATGCCTATGATCTTAACAATGTGTACAACTGTTTTGATATTATAAAGTTATTTTGTATAAATTGTAGTTTGTTTGGATGATGCTCTATACATTTGCAAAGTAGATGTTCACTGACCAATAGTTCATAATTATGTTATAGCCTGTTTATATAACAAAGTAAATGTATTCAAACTGTTATTTTCAGAAGCCAAAACCTTTTTTGAAGCTACTCTTTTATGACTCGTTCTATACTTCAGCCTCTGTATGCCCAACATAAAGGCAAGCCAAGGTGATGTGTTACCTTATTGGCTACTGGCCTAGTTCAACCTGGATTGTGGACATTAACGTAGGCCTTTGACTTTATTGTTTTAATCTAAACTGTATTTGGCCTGGTTAAAACAAACTAACAATGTTATGAATGATAATGTAAGTGCAAGTTTTAAAGTTCAAAAATGTTTTCAAATAAGTGCCACTTGGGTGGGATTTTGTACAAAATCTGGTGTTTTTAAAAAGAATATTTAATAAAATAAAAAATAAAAAATATCTATTAAATAAATCAAACACTATGGAGCTCATTTTTTTAAGAGCAAGTTTGAGATAAAAGCATACATCCACAGTGGAACAATTAGTTGCAGTATAGGTTAGATTCAGTGGTGGAATAAGTACATTTACTTAAGTACTGTAGTACAATTCTAAGGTTGCCTAATTGCATTTCACTGGAGTATTTTCCATTGTATGCTACTTTATAATTTAGCCACGCCCACAACATTTGAGGTAAGGAAGTTACAATACCTTATTGCAGCAGGTGGTTCACACACTGGGTAAATCCCAATATCCTAATGAGGCCCTATGCACTGAACCTGCAATGATTTCATTGGTTGAACTAGTGTGAAAAAATTCCTGATTTGTTACGCACAGAAAAAGACTCAACGCCTCCCTCCACACTCATCGACACCGATGGGATCGCAAACGCCTCCTCCAGGGCAGGGAAGAGCGGAGGCTGGAATCCCATAGCGCACATAAACGGTGACATCCCAGTGGCAGCGCTGAGGAGGGAGTTGTGCACGTATTCAACCGAAGGCAGGTGGACACTCCACATGGACCAGATACGGTATGCAGCACACCTGAGAGCTGCCCCCAGATCCTGGTTGGCCTGCTCAGTCTGTCCATTGGTCTGTGGATGGAAGCTGGAAGACAAGCTGACTGTAGCGCCGAGGGCTTGGCAGAAGGAGGAACTGGGGTGCCCGGTCGGAGACAATGTCCTGGGGGATCCCGTGGAGGTGGAAGACGTGGTGATGTGGCAGCTTAGACAGAGGGATGAAATGGACGGATTTGGAGAACCAATCCACCACGGTGAGTATAATAGTGTTGCCTTGGGAGTTGGGTAGACCGGTAACAAAATCCAGAGTGTTGTGGGACCAGGACCGACCGGGGACCGGAAGTGGGCGGAGCAGACCAGTGGGTGGCCAATGGGAAGGCTTGACGCGGGCGCACACTTCACAAGCTGCCACAAAGTCCCGGCAGTCCTTCTCAGCAGTGGGCCACCAGAACCGTTGGCGGAGCAGGAACAGGGTTCTGGCTGCACCTGGGTGACAGCTGAACTTGGAGGCGTGCGTCCACTGGAGGACCTGGGAGCGGACACACGGAGGGACATAGAAGCGATTGGCGGGACCGGTACCAGGGTCGGGATTCGTAGACTGTGCATGGCGGATGGCGCACTCCACTTCCCAGGCCATGGAAACGACGAGGCAGGAATGGGGAAGGATGAAGTCTGGCTGTTCTTCCAGGTCATTGATGGAATGGAGACAAGACAGGGCCCACCTAACCTGGCGGGAATTGAGTCTGTGTGATCAGTCCAGACTAATAAAGGCTGTTGGGAGCCCTCCAACCAGTGCCTTCACTCCTCAAGGGCCAGCTTTACGGCTAGCAGCTCCTAGTCCCCCACACTGTAATTCCGCTCAGTGGGGGTAAGGCGTTGTGAGAAGAAAGAACAAGGGTGGAGTTTCTGGTCAGAGGGGGAGCGCTGGGACATGGTGGCTCCAACGCCCAAATCCGAGACATCCACCTCAACCACAAACTGAAGGGATGGGTCAGGGTTGGTGAGAGTGGGGGCAGAGGTGAACCGGGATTTGAGAAGGGAGAAGGCGGCAGCAGCTTCTGGAGACCAGATGAAGGGAAAGTGAGACAGATAAGAGGGGCGGCAAAAGAGCTGTAATTACGGATGAACCGGCGGCAAAATTTAGCAAAGACCAAAAGAATGTTGAATATGTTTTACTGACGTGTTTTACTGAGGTGTGAATGGGCCAGTCAACAACAGCTTTAATCTCTTTAATCTCTTGTTATTTTAAGTAATCAATTAGATTACTCTTTACTGAAAAAAAAGTAACGGAGTTATTCCCATCACTGCAAATCACCGTATTGTCAGGAGAAGCTCGCAGACAGTTTCGACTTACAAAAGCTGTGTAGGTTTAATTACTGATGTTAACTAGCATTTTAGTTAGCAATAATTAGCCTGTGTCTATGTTATCTCCTAACATATACCTACGCTCTCCGTCTTAGCAAGACTCGGAATTATTGAGATTTCTCTTGGCACAGCTACCAGAAGACTTATAACTTTCAGACAGGTTGCTCACGTCACATCTACGTCGTCAAGCTCAGTTGGAGGCTGCGCAGTAACGCCTAGCCATCACCGGAAAAGTGATTCTAATAGGCTTTGCAGGTCTCCGTCCAGAGCAACTGTTTATTCTCATGAAGAATGATCCATCGCCACATACCGAACCCTCACGTTACAATTTAAACAAGTCTCCCAAAGAGAAACTTGTGAACACTTGTGGAGTTTAACTCCGAAAAGACAGTTAACTAGGTTCCCGTTGATCTTATGTACATGTGTTGTAATATTTAAACAAACAAAAAACTTTTTACGATTAGGCCAATTAGCCCCACCTTTACCAGCTGCAACATAGTGATGCTTACTAATCAATGTATCAATAATTTGAATCCATTAACGGGCCATTCTGCATAATGAGAAGGCCTTTGACGTTTTAATAAGCTACTTTACTTCTTTACAAGTTTCACACTGTGGTAAAGGTACTTTTAAAATATTTGAGTATGTCTTCCACCACTACATAAATTGCTATTTATTTAGGCTGGATCATAGACTGTTAAAATGTACAGTGTACGGGCTAGATTGATATGTTTGGTACATTTTGAATCAGGCACATGTAAAGCCACACTTCTTTTGGGTCCTTAGCACACGGTTTTGTTTACATCCACGTCACCAGGAAATACATCCCGTGTGTGTCAACCACAGACTGTAAAAGAAGTGTCAACATCTCTTACATGGTGAACATGCAGAGACAGGTGATCGTGATCCTAAATTTGAATTTTTAATTTCTTAGGAACCGTATTGTTCTTGAGTAAATTGCGCAACTTGTCCGAATCGATAGTTAGACTTTAACATGCATGACTTTTCAGATTGAAATGTCAAACTAAGCCGTTGAAACAGATTTTTGGTAGGTTAGCATTAGCTTAACCTGCTAATGTTTTTTTTTATGTTTTCAGGACTCCCAAGACGCTCCTCTTTTTGGTGAAGATGACGGTGACATCAGGCGAAAAAAGTCCAAAATTAGGTGAGTTGCGCTACTTTTGTTGTTCCTAAATAACTAATATTCTGACTAAAAACTATTGCGAATAAAACCTGTTTCAGACATCCACTGGCCTCTTTCTTCCATCTCTTCTTCCGAACAAGTGCCATCTTGGTCTACTTACTGTGTGACATCTTCAGCAGTCGTTTCATTGCCTGTATGGTTACCATCATCCTCTTGCTGTCATGCGACTTCTGGACCGTTAAGGTGAGCATGTTCAACTACAGGACCACTACGGAAATAAATGGTCCGGTCTGAAATCTGAAAACTTAATTTCACCATAATCAATCATATACAGTAGTTTCAAAAATGTTTATGTAAAAAAAAATTGAAAAGTTACTGTTATTTCCCACATTCCAAGGTGACACATTCACATAGCATGTGTTGTCCTAACCCCAACTATATTCAGTTTACAACCACATTAAAGAAGCTGTTACAAAAGAATGTTTTTGGAATTTTTGCTTGACAAATTGTTGCCGATTCATTTTCAAATCACTGTAACTTTAGGTATGCTGTTTATAGTTTTTATTTTATTTCACATATTTTTGTCTCTTCTTTTCCGTCATGTCCTCTTCTTATTTTGTGCATGTCCATTCCCCTTGTAGGATTACATCTGGAGTTGTTTTGTGAATATTTGGACAAAATATGTTGAATCAAAGTACCAGGCTTTAATTTACAGCTTTTTTTTTTCACCCCTCCCCCCCCCAAGAATGTATCTGGCAGATTGATGGTAGGCCTTCGGTGGTGGAATCAAGTGGATAAAGATGGAAAGAGCCACTGGGTATTTGAGTCGAGGAAGGTAAGCAGATGCTCATCAGATACATTCCAGGACTGGTGGGCCACAGGGCTACTTTTACCTCAAAAGAATAAAGTTTTCTTAATAAAGGTTTCTTGACATGGAAAACCCACTTGGAAAAACAACATCCTTTGTAAGATAAACTGCCTTATAATGTGTCCATGTATTAAATTTCACTAAATGTGATCTTGGCAACCATAGCTCTAGGAGTAGAGATCTCAGTAAATACAGGGATGTTAAAAGAAGCACAGAGGTGACTGCATTCCTGGATGTCAATCTACAATTTCACAGGCTAAATACACCTTTTTTGGGGCCAGTATAATATTTGCAAAGCCTTTTTACAATGTAATTTAACTTCATGAACCAATTGGGCAAATGAAAATGGTATAACATAGAACAGCTGCGTTATCCTCTCTTAGAAATATCATACTGCACAATGTGGACATTGGACATAAATTTTCTGAATACTATACCCATTTTTAATGATTTTTTTTTTTGTTGAATAGCATGAAACAAAATCTAGTTACATTCTTTTCTTAACAGACACACAGTCTAAACGCAACGTCTGGTGCTGAATCCCGGATCTTTTGGCTTGGACTCATTGTATGCCCCATCTTCTGGATCGTTTTTGTGTTCAGCATCATCTTCTCTTTCAAGATTAAATGGCTGGTCAGTTCAGTGTTTTTGAAAGTTTGGTCAATTTAATTTTTTTGTCTAATTAGCTGCTATTTGTTAGTTCATGTCTCATTCCTGTTTGTGCTCCTCAGGCTGTGGTAATCATGGGCTTTGTTTTACAATGGGCCAACCTGTATGGCTATGTCAGATGCAAGGTTGGGGGAAAGTCCAGTCTGAGAGACATGGCAAAGGACTATCTTGGTGTCCAGATTTTTAAACAGGTATATGAAGTGTGATAATAATTCCCTCCTTATATTGTTGTCTTAATGACATGATGCATTAATGTTTTTTAAATTTTTCACTTAAGGCATTGAAGAAATCAGAGGAACCTTGAAGAGGAGGAGTGACAACACATCTGCAGTGTAATAGACTCATTATATTTACTTGCTTCCTGTTGGTCTTTTCTGAGGATATATAGGTTTTTGTAATTTCACTCTTTACAAGATTTTGATCAAATTGATTGTGTATGTTGTTTCTCCCAATTCATTGACTGATGAATTCAGGAATAAGTACCAGAACTTTTCTAATAATTAAAATAAAATAAAATAAAATATGGAGCTGCCTGCTTTGAAAATAGAAAGAGAGGAGGAGGAGGTTGCGATTACTCAACAGCCCGAGGATGTGAGGCATCCTGCAGTCCTCGACTTTTTTCAGTGTGATAAAGACAACTGGGAAAAAACGTCAAATGGACCTAATAAATAGCTGTCCACAGAGTAAGTAAGTACTGTAAACATGACGCATGGTTATTTTACGGGATATATCGACCCATATTAGACCTGGACCCACACAGAGTTGCTGCGTGATATATCGGCACCCATGTAGCAGTGCTTCGGCTGTGCTTCCACCCAATATAGTCCCAAATCAATATCTGCCCAGGAAATCGTCTAGTCTTAATCTGAATTGCTATTTGTACTCGTGAATACGCAGGCCACAAGAAGTAATGAGTTTTTTTGTTTTCATTTTTTTTTTGTTGGCTCACTTTTACTCACAACATGCTAACCGGCAACATAAGATTTCATTCACTACGCTAAGCTAACTAGCGGTTGCACTGCCGGTGTTGCACCAAACTAAAACAAGGCAGGCACTGAGACCAAAAATGATTGGGCCACCTAGCTACGGGTAGGAGAGACCGTGATAAACCCTATTTCAATAAACGGTGGCATATTCCCGGTTTTGAAAAAAGTGCTACTTGGGATGGATTTCTCACACAAAAACTGTTGATTTACCCTGGACTTCTCTGTGATATTGTTTCACAGAAAAGTAAATGAATAAATACAACAAAGAACGTATAACCATACGTTATGGCATGTCAACATACGGTATATTGAACTGTAATTATAAATGAGATCAACAGAGGGTTGTCCTCTGGGGTTTCATAGGATGTTAAAGTGTAAACATTACATTTTCTTGACATGTTTTCAAAAACCAATATATTCACCTCTCATTTCAGCAGCTTTGTTCTAATGGTGGAGATCAACAGAGTTGCGAATTATTCAAATCAGCTGAAGTCATCCTGGTTGATCAGGTCCAAGTCAGAGTACATGTACAAGTACTGACAGACTGGTGATCTACTGCACTTGGATATATTTCTGTGGAAGATTACCAAGTCCAGTAGGCCACCACTCTGTCTGTAGGGAATAATTCAACCACTAGGTGGAAACAACTGAACAACAGTGTTTAGCAGATTTGGTACCCCATACACTTTTTCATATGTCTTTTCCTTGCATATAATATCTTTGAATTTGTGTAGACATTTAGAATAATTAGCGTTTATTCCATGGATTAAACTTACTGAAAAATCTATTTTTTAAACTACTATACAAGTCCTGAAGATGTTATTCAATATTGCAGAATCTCCCACTTTTGAGAGCTGAAGGAAGATGGTTTGTCATGTGTGCAGATATCCTAGTTTAATATACTCATGTGACTTAAAATTATATTAGGAGTAAATGATGAAATTATTTTATTTGTTAGATTTACAGAAATATGCCAACACATCTTTATCGGACATCAAGAGACAAACTATGAGCCTTTGACATATTGAGAACTGCATCAATTTTTGAATCTTTGCATTTGAATTCATGAGACTGACAACAGCTCAGTTTAGCTGTTTTTATAGTAATGATGTGTTTTTAGTACCAGAATTTAAAATGGTTGACTGTACATGTATATTTTATCATCACATACGACATGGCAAAAAAGTACATAGAGCCTAGTATTAAATAGCACCAGAAACATGTCTGGTCAATTTTGTTGGCAACCATCTGATTTCTCTCAATTTTCAGTGTCTGTGCGTCAAGAGCTTCCAGGAAGTTCAACACCTTTCTGAGCATTCGACTGTCCTCCTCTGAACCATTCAGCTGAATGACACTAATGTCAGCTTTGACTTCTGTAGGGATTTAAGACACAATCAAAGTAGTCATACAGTGTTATTCAGTTCATCAAAAATCAAGACTTTGTAAGCATCAAAATACACTACTTAATACAAAACACTGCAGTACAGACTCAACACAGTACTTAACAATCAAGTCCTCCTCACCCTCATCCTCTTTTTTGTCATTGAGTGCTGTGTTTTCTGGGACTGACCCCTTGGAGCAGAAAATGAGGCTGCCGTGTTTGGCCAACCGTGTCAGCATCATGGACATCAGCATGCTCAATACCATGAGGACCAGACAAACAGCAAAGTGGATTCCTGCGGCACAAACAAGACAGTTTAATGACTCAGTAAACTGTGATTCTGTTGATATATTCGGACTGTGAGTGTGTTTGTGAGCTGACTGACGGATGATGGGGCTGCACTGGGTGTCTCCGGGGAGCTGATCGTTGAGGATGATGAGGAACATGGTGAAGCTGAGCACCAGAGTGACTTTGAAAGAGTTGCGTTCGCCGCCATCCAGCGACAGAAAGACGCTGAACACATCAGCTAAGATGATCAGAAAACTGGGCAGCAGTAACGTTATGAAGGGGTTGAGAAAGTTGAGACTCAATGCCACCTGAGGAGTATGGCAGACAGAATTTAACAGTACAATATAAAAACAGCTTTTCATTGTTTTTAGAAATGCTGGCTTAAATACTAGTATGTGAGTGAAAAAATCCTAAATCATTTTCAACATGTGTCTTATGCATATTTTCTTAATAAATCGATTAGTATTTAGTATTTGTGTTACTATAAAATGTCATAAAATAAATCTCCATTATAAGTTCCCACAGTCCAAGGTAACATAATTTAAGTACTTGACGTGCCCTGCCTAAAGCCTAACACGCAATTGTGTTTACTGTTATATATGATGGGTATGACAAATAAGAAAAGCAGCAAATCCTACTCGACTACTCGTTTAGTTCTAACCTTTTAATTAATAATTTTAAAGTAAAAGCACAAAGGGAGGGGAGAATAAATGGTCTTAATCATTACCTTTATTAAGTATAAAAGACTATTTGATGTGTTCATTAACTTACTAGGATATAATTGCGATCATCTCTGCTTGGATGTTGCCGGAGTTCCACACTGTCAGTTTGCCAATCTCCATGGTTACCATTAATCATGATCACCTTACCAAATACCAGCTCTGTACCACATCCTGAAGAAAACAAAAAATTATTTAAAAGAGAAGATTAGCAGTTCCCTTTCATAACATTGACAGACTCATGATGGGAGGTAATGGCACAGTGCAAATGACACATGCCTGTGGTGTGGGTGACCTGGGTTTGATTCCCACTGCAATGCATCAGCCAATGTGTCCCTGAGCCAGACATTTAACCCCTAGTTGATCCAGAGGCATGTGACCTTTGACATATAGCAATTGTAAGTCGCTTTGGATAAAAGCATCATATAAATGACATGTAATGATGGGCAGTTTTAACCTGCATTATAAAACATTTGAACCTTGAGCCACTAGCCTCAAGCTAGAAACTGTAAATAGATATAGATAGATATTGATCCCCAAGGGGAAGTTCAAGGTCCCAGTAGCAGACATCACACACAACATACACATACTTCATAAACAGGATGATTAAATAACAAATCCACATGAATAATATGGACAATAAAAGAAAAGATACTAAATTTAAAAAAATCCACATAAATGCAATGAAGAGTGAGCTACAGAAGTCTGGTGAGCTCACTTCTTTCCAACTTCACAACTCCAGATTGTTTTTTTATTTTCAAACTTTTAATTTTCAACCTATACTGATGTTGGACACATTCAAAAAAGCAATCCAAATAGGAAGAATAAAGCACATTTTGAAAAACATAGCTGTAAAGGAAAAACATAACCACACCATAAGATACATTAACATCTTCTTCAGGATTAACACATAACACATGTGAAATAATACAATTAAGGACATTATCACTTGCTCTAAAACTTTAATAAAATATTTGTATTCGTGAATTGCTGAGCTCACCATCTCTGGACCACGTGTGGATCGCAACAGGGCATGCATCACTAGCGAAGGGATAGTTGAAGAGGTTAACTTGACAGTTCACCTCTGCATTTATGATCACATTATGCTTCACTGTGCCATTACTGTTTACCAGCAGATCACTGGAAGTGTGCTCCATGGTTGTTGTTATTCTGCCCAGGTGAGAGACAAGACGTGTGAGTTGACAAACAAGCAGTCAATTAATTGCATTTGTGATAAATTACTAACCCATTTGTCACATGGAGTTCTGGGGTCCAGACTGTGTTTACTGGCAGAATCACTGTATCATATGGGTAAACTGATGTGTTCCATCCCAAGTCAGGATCTATCCATACCTGTGGTTTCAAAAAAATGTATGTGACTAAAAATACTCTACATATATCTTCTTTTTGTCCATATAAGTACTGACTCGATGCTTACAAGTGCGGCTTGCAGCCAACTTATTAGGCGGAGATTCTTTGTGTCCTGTTAAAAATAAGATAAAATGTGGTAAGACTTCCTGTATGTATTATTTACTTGATCAAAACACTGCAACATTTCCAAAACTTAGGAATAGTACCAACAAAAATTGTAAATTACAAGACAAATGTTAATTACTGTAACGATATTTGACAAGTTATAAGAGGAAAAAACCTTTCTCAGTTAGTGGCACAGAAAAATGTATACAATACAATACTTACAACTGACAGAGTCTGGTACGCAATGAGTGGCACGTAAATCCTTTGGGTGCAGTTTTCATACTGTGGCTGAGATAGAACGCTTTTACTGATCAACATATCAGCCAGACATCTGCGTGTTGTGCAGGTGGAGTCAGCATGTCCACATCCTGATATTAGAGAGTGCCCCAAAGCATGGAATATTTATAGAAATACTGTACTTCGCCAAGCATACTTCCTCCTAAATCAATGATGTCCGAAATAAAAGTTACACTTACCTATTGTTAGAAAGCTCAGTAAGAAGATCCACAGACTGTGGGTAAGAAATCTCAACATTTCTGACTATAAGACTTCACGTGACGTGCGCATTGACAGCTGTGTGCCATCCTTTTAAGGTTTCAGACTGTAAAAGCACTTAAATAGGCTGTCAGTGATGTTTGAGTGCATATTCACCACACAACATAGGCACACTAATGCAATATGACCAACCCACAATAGTGTGCAAGTATATGATTGCATGTTCAGTACATCTCTCAATGATCCTGTGCAAACAGAACACAAGTGTATATAATCTCAATGTCTGTTTACTTGCCAGCCGAGCAAATGCAGCTCCAGCTGCTATTTGTCAATATAGCTTGGCGTGCTTGCCATGCATTACAATGGGACTGTGGCTGTCATACTGGAGAGTGAGCGGAAGCACCCTGTAATGAAAAAATGAGTTGAACTGAAAGTCCCCCAGTCATGGGTGCAGGACAAATACTGTGGTTTCAGTGTAGTCAAGGGACTGCATGTCTTGTTATAGAATGGCCATTATTCACTGTTTGGCAGCTGAATGATGAATTACATTTTTTTTAACTTTTTGACAATATGGCTTATACAAATCTTTTATTACTCATTTATGTGACATTGCAATTCTGCTTCATTTAAATAACATAACACCAACATATTACTTTTGTTATTTAGCTTACTTATTTACTAAATTATCTAGTCTATTAGGCACTGGTGGTAATTGTTCCTGAGCAGTCTCTGTCACACTAATGTCCTTTGGGATTAATAAAGCTCTTGCTATATATACATACATACATACATACATACATACATACATACATACATACATACATACATACATACATACATACATACATACATACATACATACATATATGTAAATTTTTATAGGGGCCTGTGTTATTTCTTCGTTTATCTTGGGTTCCTTCAATTCATAAAAAGTTGGCAAAAATTGACCAAAAACAATCTCCAGAGGATTCCAGTTGGAACTATTGGAGTGTCGTCAATCAAGTAAAGTTCCTTATGAAAAAGGGATTATTTATTTTAAACCTTTTATTGACTTCATAAAATGTTATTCACTAATTTTCAGTTGTCTCAAAATGCATTTTCTGTATTAGAGAAACATGTGCTTCATCCTGAATGTGTTGCATATGTGTCACACCTGATTGACTTGATCATTATCAGTCACCTTCTGGTCTCAAATATGTCAGAAAAACAACAGCCTTCACTGTTTCAAAAGCTCTCCATGTTGCTCAGGCTCAACCTCTTTCTTTGCACCACCTTGTGGGGGAACTGGTGCATGTTTTCTTTTTTTATATCTGCTTCAGGTGAAGAAAAAATCACAATAGACTCTCTTCATTGTCTGTCTCCCAGGTTCTAACACATCCAACACATCTCTGCATTCTTGGTTCATATCTCCAAATCAGTGTCCTCTGACCACATAAAGCCCACCACTATTAAGTAAACTAGCTGTCACTACCAACATGTTACTGCTATTTTAATGTTGTTTTTCTGCCGACATCAAAAATGCTTTTACTTTCATTTATTTTCTAAACAAATGTTGTAACTTGTATTGTTTATAGTACTGATAATAAGTCATGTTATCAGTTATCAATTATATGTCATTTCTATTAGCTAGGTTTTTCTAGTATGTAATAGTAATATATCTCTTGACACATTGGATGTTGTGTCTCAGTGTGGGACACTAAATCAAATTAATCATAATACTTTCCTGGACTTTCACAGTTTATGGTTTTATTATGTACTGCAGTAAAAGAAGTAATACAATGATCTGTCTGTCTGTGCTTTCAATTATTCTTTATATAGCTGCTGGCTATAAATCACAAACTAATTAACTGTTATTTTCAAGTTATCTCTCAGAGGAATGTCTCTTATCTCTGTCTTCACACATCATCTTAAACATGCAATACGTGATGAATCAGGAAGGTTTCAAAGGGGAATGGAGGTCACATTCTGTTTTTAAATACACCGCAAGGTTTTCCTGGTGTTGTCAACCTATTTACACCAGCTTTGGATGCTCTTATGACTGCAATAAAAGTTAAGTGTGTCCTGGTGGCTCAGCTGTGATCTCTCTTGTCAAATCAGAACAAAATTGAAAGAGCAAATCCTTGTGCCAGAACCTCATGGAGCAAAGATTAACTTTCTGTCTAATCAATCAAGGACATTCAAAGGGAATTGATTTAGATATACAGGGCTTTACAATGACATGTAAATCATGAATATTTTGTTTGCCTTAAACATTTTGTGGAAGTACACAATTTCTATTTGGTTATCCAGAAGCAAACGGTTAGAGGACATTTAATTATTTTTTCGTAAGGGAAATATTCCACAGGTCATTCAGTCTTCCAGATTGCCCAATAAGGTTTCAGAGGGAAGGGATTGCTGTGATATCTGTGATATAACTTTGCCTCAGGGGCAGGCCGGCCCACAACACTCTACAACCAACTAAACTTGGAGGTTACTTCCAAGGTGGCAACACATCGTTTAATGCTCGGCAGAACTGATGAGACACCTGACAAATTCTAGTTTCTACTTTGCAAGTAAGTTGATAAATTGAAATATGTGTGCTTTTTAGAGACATATTCAAAGTAATAAACAAGAGTTTTGATGTAAATAAAGTGGAGAAAACAAAATAAGCTATTAATAATGATTATAATTAGTTAATCTTCAAATGCTTGCAGAATTCTGGTGGTAAGTTTAGTGTCATCCATTTTTACTGGACTAACTGTAAAGAATCTTAAAGTTAATAAATAATTACTAATGCAGCGGAATAGGTACACAATTTACAGAATAATATTTTAAAAATATGAGCACGGTCAAGCCAGCCAGAAAGGAAATAATCAACCACAAGTTGCAATAATTAAACATTATGAATTAACTCATTGACAAATGAACATGACAACAATTACTATTTTTGAGTATTGACATGAACTGAAGAAACATCTTGAAATAATACATAATAAAAAATATGGGGAGACATCAACATGTTTTAGTACATCAACTGACATTTTTATGATCAAAAACCCTCATGTAACAAAATATGACACAAAATAATTCCTGGAGCAACAATGAGAAAAAGAAATACACAAGAAAACGTTGGGTAATTATGCAGGAATCATGACATTTAATTCAGAATTCAGAATCAAACTTATCAGTCCAGTGTGCTCTTATACAGCACAGCCTGCAATATCAGGAGTTCTAGCTAACAAACACACATACACAAATGCTATATACAGATAATCTTGGAACCACCATACCTTAACAACATAGGCTAGTTTTGTCCCTTCTGTCCTGTAACCCGTTCTTGTCCTCCTCCATGGACTCAGTGATTTCTGTTTAGAAATCAACTATCTGAAACACTGAAAACACTGCAGCTTATGAGGCAAAGAATGTATCTTCTTTTAAATGCATGTTGACTTGGTAACTTGTTATTTGTCTATGCATTTTCCTCTACTTATTTACAATGCCGTCACCACCTGCTGCAACATTATTGTGGCATCACAGACAATGCAAAAGATTTTAGTAATTCTACAACACCAGAGATGAAACTTTGAAATGTGTCTGTTTATTTTATTTGTTTTATGAACCTTTAATGAAACACAAAATAAATTGTGTAACTAGATGGTTTTTATTCTTGTAGTTTTGCTTCTAAAGGTCTCGTGTGGGACGAAGCATAGTTCCACAATCTTTTACCAATGTGTTCAATTACTGCTTACAGTCAACAGGAGCCTATTTAAAATAGTGACATCTTATTCGGATCAACATTTATTTAATTGACAGAACCACTGTGTTTTAAAGACTGCACTTGGCACTTTTGCATGTTTTAGACTTAACTACTGAAAAGCCATTTATTCTGAGATAAACATCAGCTATGTGCTATCAGGTGACTCAATTAAAACTCTTGCAAGGAAAAGAGTGGCTTAAAAAAACATATTGATCAGTGAGTGATGTGACAGCGCACAGCATTGTACGCTCAAAAATAAACTTGATAGCGTGCCTTTCATCAGTGACAGCTCAAGCAGCTGTCAGGTTAGTGAATTACAATAAATCTACAACAATGTCCTGACTTTGGTGCATTGTATGTGTTACTGAAAGGAAGGTGTTGTGGTTAATTTTTGACAATTGAGGAAGCATTTGGAGGTGAAAGCTATTAAAGGTGGTTGAAGGATAATAATTTACCCTCATGAGGACAAAAATAGAGGGTAAGGTATTGCTTAATTAATCGAGACAAACTTTCTTTGGACTTGTGGAGTACAGACAGATTAAATACACTTCATGACAACCATGCACATGTTATTTTGTCTATACATGTCTATACGTGTCTTGCAAAAACCAAGTGAAATAGTTTCATTTTTTTCTTCTATAAAATAAGTCAGTTTAGAAATTTTGTCAAGAGGCTGTTTATCATTGTTCCGGTTCACATCTGGAAGGCAACAGCCTTTGCCAAAAGTGAAAAACTAGATAAGCCAGACTGATTAAAAAGAGGTTCTTCCCCGAGACATTCTCTGACCCAAAGCTTTAGTTAATCTTGTCAGATGGTAATAACCAAATGGGCTAAAATCAATACTTGGATAAAGTCAAGATCAAAGGACTTTTCTCATGAGTTGAATAAGTATTGTTTTATTTTTATTATTGTGTCATGCATACAATAAACATATGCCCAGCCCACGTGAGCTTACAAGACATCATTACCTAAGACAAAGGACCAGATGCCAGGACCACATATCCTAAACAAATAAACCTTCTAGTCTTTTTTGCAGAGCTTTAGAAACAAAAGTCGCCAACTATATAATTTGGATGTTTTTGACAACTTTTTGGTTGAATTGGCTACGTATGTGATACACAACCAACATAATAGGTCAAACTATTCAAAACAGTTTAGATGAAAACCCATGCAAATCAGCAGCTGATGCTAAAACAAAACACAAATAGGAGTTGTGACAGAATGTTAAAATTGTGAAATACATAAATTGCCACTTAGTTTGCTTCAGAAGGTCACAAAGATCACAGTGCTTTTACTTTGTTACTCTTGGCAGGGACATCAATGTATTCCTGACTATAGATGAGAAATACATATAGGCTATGTAAAAAATAACTGAAACACTATTGTGCAGAACATTGTACAATTCAAGTTGTTCATCAACACTCACAAAAGCAGGGTCAACTGACAAATTATTATCATTTGCAAAAAAATGGTAGAACAGATACATAGAAACAACCAAAATCAAAAATATAAATAACAAACAAATTAAATCACTACTTCTTCCAAACAGTAACCAGGCCTAGCCACCATTAACAAAACACCAAGCTTATACAATCTGAATCAGCCATCTGAAACATGAACATGAGTGCAAATGCTTGTAATTTTAATCAATATCATAACCATGGTTTTGGTACTGGGTTTGTTCTGAGCCCTCTTACTGTACTTAAGCTTACTTACTTAAGCAACTTGTATAAAAGTATCCAATAACTAACTTATAATATAATATGTTGTATTGACATTGCATGTTACAATGCCCAATTTATGGTGAGTTGAATTATTAAATAAATTTAATTTGTCCTCCCCAATTCTCTGCATGATTGTACATTGTTATAATGTATTTAGGTGTTTGTAGTACGCTTTTAGCAAAATTCATGGGGTCAGTGTCCAGACTGTAATGGAACTTGTGGTAAATAATCAACCAGTAAGAAACTCCTGCTCTTGAAGTCCATTTTTCACACCCAGAGCTCAAGTTATTTTCTGCTGATAGCCGTGAGTGACCTAGGCTGCTTGCTCAAACATAAGGATTCAGCTCAACAAACAAGTCTATGGGTCCTTTTACATTTTAGTCACATGTAATGAGTAAAATGCTGAGCCTCCTGCCCATTGTAATACAACTGTCATCCAACATTCATTTTCCATCTAATCTCTGTCTTCCTACAGGAGACTGAGAGGCCGCACTTGTCATAATGAGCACAGAGAGAGGCGAGCAGGTCATCATTGATACCTGCTACACTACAGTCCACACACTGAGCAGGAAAAATGAGGTTAGGCGGCTGCGCTACATGCAGAAAGATGGTAGCTTCCCTGTGGTTTTCCAGAAGGCCCCTGGACAATGGACTCTGTACCTGATAGATATCTTCACCACTCTTGTGGAGATCCGCTGGAGGGTGATGCTCCTTATCTTTTCTGTCTCGTACATTTCCTCTTGGCTCTTATTTGGTCTCTGTTATTGGCTCATTGCGTATGTACATGGGGATGTTGACGATGCAGAACATGCAACATGTGTAGACAATGTGCATGGCTTTACTGGAGCCTTTATGTTCTCAATGGAGACCCAGGCGACTATTGGCTACGGCTTCAGGGGAATGACTGAGAACTGTATTGTGGCAATTATTTTGGTGACGGTTCAAGATGTATTTAGCTGCCTCCTTGACACCATCATCATTGGTATTGTTGTTGCTAAAATGGCATCTGCTCGTAAGAGATCTCAAACGGTTGGTTTTAGCAGCTGTGCAGTGGTCAACCTGCGAGACGGGGTTCTGTGTCTTTCTTGGCGACTTGGGGACTTCAGGGGCAATCACATCCTGGAGGGTGTTGCCAGGGCTATGTTAGTCCGCTATGTGAAACAGCCACTGGGGTCAATTGTGATGTCATACAAGGACCTGCACATCCAGAATCGAGACATTGTGCTCGCCACACCAGTCACTATTATCCACAAGCTGGAGCCTGGCAGTCCCCTCTACAGCCTCGGCTCTGATGACCTGCTGGGGGACAACTTTGAGCTAGTGGTGTCTTTCACCTACACCGGTGACTCTACAGGTATGCTCCACCAGACTCGAACCTCCTACACACCAGCAGACATCCGCTGGGGTCAGCGCTTCCAGGACATGCTGAAACTGGACAAGAGGCACTACAAGGTGGACTACGCTCGGTTCAACGTGACCACGTGGGTGCCGGTGCCCCTGCTCAGTGCAGAACAGTTAGACAGGAGGGGTCGTCCTATAGAGGGCAGTCAGTCCCGCGGTCCTCTCTTTGCTTCAAATAAGAGAAACAGACACACTTGCAAAGTGAATCCTGAAATCACTGAAGAGGTGATGCACCAAACCTGTTTGTAGGGTGGACTTGTGATGGACAGTGTGATGAGATGCTCTTGTAAACATGTTTATATGGGACTTATTGTGTTTATAAGTTGTTTTTAATGCTTTAAATGAATAATAATAATAATAATAATAATAATAATACACTAACAGTTAATAAAAGTTTCCCTTTTAAAACTCTGAAACATGAATTATAGTCAAACACATTATGTGATTCCAGCACACTGAGTTGATCTTCTATGTAGCTTTACACTGCCACCTTGTGTTCACTGAGCGTACTCAATATCACTCCAGCACTGGTGATTATTTGGAATAGCCACAGATATCACAATAAAAGTAGGCTCTACTCCACACTACTCTCAGTATATTTGCTTGATTTGTTGACAGAAAATGACGAACACATGACATAAACTCCAATTTGACCTAAAACTAATTTTACAAATCATAACCAGTTTTGTTGCGACTCTGGTTATGCTTTGCACTAAATGTGACACTGACGCTTGGTTCCTGTTATAACGTCCTGTTTTCAACCTTCCTTTGAGAAAAGGGGATTTGACTCCACTCTCTAAACACTCTCTATACAGATGTAAACCCTCCATGTGGGCTTTATGGCTCTGACCAAACAGGCGCTGCAGCTTTATTGGCCGCCGCTGACACAGGGGCGGGGACAAACGCACGTGTTTTTAAAGTCTGTCTTTGACAAACATCTTCTTCAGTATAATAAAGGAGAGGGTTATGGCAGAATTTGCAGGGCAAGACGGGAAGCTAGGTGAACATAACAGAGCATCAAAAATAAAAGGGACGCAGTGTGCATATGTGGCACATATGGGACTTATTACAAGGAAACGGCAGATTTACATCGCAAAGAACAACAGGTAGGTGTAATAAGCTATTATAAAAGTGATGTGGAGTGGACGATATCGTTACACTCTGAAAAATAGTGTATGTACTGTATAGTCTCCCTACAAAAGGCTAAAACTGAAGTCCTGTAGCAGTATCAAAAATAATAAATGAATTACGGATTATTAGTATTACTAGGCTATTCAGATAATTACACTGCTTTTTCTGCCCTTGGAGATTGCAGGATGCAGACTGGATGATCTGTATTTCCCCTTGTCCTTAATTTGAACTAAACTCTGTAGCACATTGTGTCTGTGCATGAGCTGAATTTTATAAAACTATACAAAACCTGTTTTGTTGAGTAAAAGTTATAAATCTGACTTTATTACAAATATGTGAACTTCGGCTACTGCTTAAAGGCTTCTCTTATAAAAATGATAGGTGTTGTAAAAGCTCATAACAAAAGATTCTGAATGATTGGCCATAGTTATTGATTGGTTTATGTAACCAGTTTCCATCTGTCTCAGCTGTTGGCTCTAATTGAAAACACATGCAAAGCAAACATTCACAGGTTGTACAGCCTTTTGAAGCCATGGTCTGTCATCACGTACCAACCAGTAATGAGTGTGATATATACATATTTATCAGTGCATCAAAACCACAAAAGTTATATATTTGATTTGCACTGGGGATTTACAACCTGTGTCAAAAAAAACATTCACTGTTACAAAACGCCCTCTTTCTGATGTTTACATCTCTCTAATGATGTAGCCTGAACTATGTACATTTTAGGCTTTGGTGCTGACGGGTGTTTGGCTTGATTCATTGCCACAATAGAATAAAAGAGACCCCACTTAAACAAAAAAGTGACTGAATGGCCAGCATTTTCACAAGGTAAACTGGATATTATACTTAATAATAATGATAATAATAATAATATTATAATAATAATGAGTTCCCTGCTGCAAGTCTTTCCTACTTGTCCTGTTCAACTTTACTATGTAAATAATTTGTGAAATATGTGCAGCATTTTCAGAATCATATAAAATCACTGAAATCCATTCAACATAAACATTTGGCATAATTTGAGCTGTAAGCGAATGGAGCCCCTTATTCCGCTTTAGTGTGCGTGATAGGTTGCTATTTCTAGTCGACCCAGCAGCAGTGACATCAATAGTTGAAAAACAAAGATGACGCAGAAGAATTTCGGACCCCGTTCTGCACATCTTATCCCACATGACTTGATCACTTTCAGATTGGTTTAACACACACAAACGCACACACACACACACACACACACACACACAATTAGATAATGGCATTTAAAAAAATGGCCCAAGTCACCTAAAAGTTTCCTTTCCATTTGTGCTGTGTATTAAACATTAAATCAAATACATTTTATTAAAAATATTCACTGTAAATGTCCCCTAGACTTTATGGATCTTTACACTTTGACACAATTGTGAGCCTCAGATGGGACTGCTTCAAAAGGGGAGTTGGGAATTTATTTTTGGCACTAGCACAGCATGTCTGGCTGACCATGGCCTTTTGTAGCCTGTGGTGTTGCATTTTAATGGACCTCTCAGGCCACACACACCAAGTCAATAGATTTTCTAATTTAGCTGTCCTCATTGCTCTATTACATATGATGCAAGGTTACTGTTGGTTTCAGAGAAAGAGACACATCCTCTCTGAAATGCTGCAAGGTTCATTGAATGTTGTTCCATGATGTAGTGTTGCAAACTGTAGTTGTGAATTTGTTTTGGCTATGTGTGTGCAAGTGTTATTTGAAACTGTGCTCTGAGATTAAATACCATTAGATGTAATAATTAGTGATTGTGCTGTACTGTTCAAATGCATGCAACAAAACTTTATGCATTGCTTTCTCATTTCTGTCAGTGCAAAGTTTACAGACACATCTGCACAGAGCTGCTGCTTTGTTCCAGTGGCTCACTGGAATACCAAGAACTTGCTCTGTAATTTGATTCAGATCCCTGGACTGATCTGCCTAATTACATTAATACTTACATTAAGCAGGGTAAACATCCTTTCCCACATTATTAGCTATCTAATGCTTGAATAATATTGTTTAATCTACTACTTACTGTATAATGCATTTACAATGCATTCCCTGTGCTTGCTGACTGCATTGCATACACTGTTTGTATATTGTCTGTGAATGCAAGAATAGTGCCGCTAACGTTAAGTGAACTCTGCATTATTTAGACCGCAGGTAACCACATACACTTATCTTTGCTCTGGATTTTTTTAATTCTATTAAAACAGTTGTTCTCTCTGTGTAATTTCCACAGCCCACTTCACTGATGAAGTTCCAAGCAGCCGTCAGATAGGAGTGACCTGCCCTCACCAAAAGTGAACAGCACGCCAGCAGAAACACAGGCCTGCTCTTCCCTGTTCCCTGCAGGATCCAGTCCTGTTGTCCACATTTTCTCCTTGAGTTTGTCCCTAGGATCATTCAAAACTGTTTCTTCAACGCTTCTACCAAAAACTTAGACTGTTTTCCAAAGCAGAATCGGCCCAGCCCTCCCAGGTGGAAGTAATGGGGAGTGTGCGAAGCCACCGTTACAGCATTGTGTCCTCTGAAGAAGACGGCATGAAGCTGGCCACCATTGCCGTTCCGAATGGCTACGGAAACGGCAATGTCAACAAGGTGCACACAGAGTGCAAACATCAGAGTCGCTTCGTCAGGAAGGATGGCCACTGCAATGTGCAGTTTATCAATATGAGTGAGAAAGGCCAGCGGTACCTGGCAGATATCTTCACCACCTGTGTGGACATCCGCTGGCGCTGGATGCTGCTCGTATTCTGCCTTTCCTTCCTACTGTCATGGCTGTTTTTTGGCTTTGTCTTCTGGGTAGTGGCACTCTGTTACGGAGACTTAGAGAATGAGACTCAGATGTGTGTTTCCAATGTAGACAGCTTTACTGCTGCCTTCTTGTTTTCAGTGGAGACCCAAACCACTATTGGTTATGGCTATCGCTATGTGACGGAGGAGTGCCCTGTTGCCGTCTTTGTGGTCGTCTTCCAAAGCATTGTGGGCTGCATCATCGATGCTTTCATTATTGGTGCTGTGATGGCCAAGATGGCCAAGCCCAAAAAAAGGAATGAGACCCTGGTGTTTAGCCATTATGCTACAGTGGCCATGAGGGATGGTAAACTTTGCCTGATGTGGCGTGTGGGGAACCTGAGGAAGAGTCACCTGGTGGAGGCCCATGTCAGGGCTCAGCTACTCAAGTCTCGCACCACCGCAGAGGGAGAGTTCATACCACTGGATCAGGTAGACATTGACGTAGGCTTCGATAGTGGCATTGACAGAATCTTCCTGGTGTCTCCAATCACCATTGTGCATGAGATTGATGAGGACAGCCCATTCTATGAGATGAGCAGGCAAGAGTTGGAAACATCAGAGTTTGAGATCGTGGTGATTCTGGAGGGCATGGTGGAGGCTACAGCCATGACCACTCAGTGTCGGAGCTCCTATGTGGCCAGCGAGATCCTCTGGGGCTACCGCTTTGAGCCGGTGCTCTTTGAAGAAAAAACTACTACAAAGTGGACTACTCTCGCTTTGAAAACACGTATGAGGTACCCAGCACACCCAACTGTAGTGCCAGGGAACTAGCAGAGAAGAAATCCAGCGCAGCCAGCTCGAGGAACTCCTTTTGTTACGAGAATGAGGTGGCTCTCGAAAAAGTCGAGATGGAGGAGGACTTTAAGGAGGAGGAAAACTGGGAGGTGAGGGGTGTTGAGGCCGGTGCACTCGAGGACACAAACACAGATGTGGTGTCAGAGTCTGAATGCAATGTGGATTCTTTGCCTTTAGAATCAAGGCCTTTGACAGCAGAATCACAAATATGACTGCAGGGATAAAATAAGGGTTAAAAACTACTTCAGTATATGTTAAAACTATTGCATTTGGTCCTGTTGTTAATAATGCATGACAGTTTGTGAAAAATTGTGATTTGAGTATGAAGTTCTCTCTGCAGATGCTCATGCACAAGACACCATGGGAATGCAGACATGTTATATTGTTTATGGTGATAAATGAACTGGTTGTAATGAGCTAGAGATAAAATGAGTTGGATGCCTTCACTTACACACTGTGCAGTCTGCCCTGCTTTTTTAGTAGAATAGCCAATTGGGTTCTGAAAAATTATTGTTTGCTAGAAAAGTAGAGTTTCTAATTTATTAAAATTTATACTCCCAGTTTTGCACATTGCATTGAACACCCTGGGAATAATATGTATTTTGAGGCCTAAACATCCCATAAGGTTGTAAATGGCTAAAATAAGTATTTATTTATATTAAATTTAAATCAAAAAGAGTAAAAAAAAAAGCTATTTATTTTTTAAATGCGTCGTTTGAACTTATACTAACAATAATCTTGTTTTAAAGACTACTAAAACATTTTGACCAGTTAAACAACCTGCATAAAGGCTACTGTTTGTTAATGAGCTGGTCTCTTAGGAAAGTATATTTACTGTCCTCTTCAGTGTGGTGGTCTTAGTGTGGTTCGCCTCGCACAGATTATGAGCACAAGTACATTGTGCTCCACAGGCCCATCATTGTCTATGTATAGCATCTTTTGCAACGTGTGCCTTAAACAAGTCTCAGTTCTGGTGGAGGCACACACTGCAATAGATGTTACAGGAAGAAGAGTCATTAAGAGGGGATTCCTTATGCACTGTACTGCCACTCCTTGCAGGTATACATGTTCTAATGGTCAGCGGTAGAACGGTTATGAATGTTGATGATAAGTGCTGCTAAGTTACATATTATATGTTTAGAAGGAAGCCCATGAGCCAAAATTTATTATTTGTCTTATGAAGTATCCATGTTGAAGATTGCAAATGCAGCCTAAAATGTAATTTATAGATATAGACAAGCATGATTATGTCAGTGTGTTTTCCAAAGCTTTAGTGCACTTTTTTCCTCACTAGAGAATTTGTTATTTCCGAATGGACCCTTGTTTTCTTAAGATCAAGTCTGATTGATATTTCAGTCACACAATATAGCACACTTGACTTCAGTCTTACACAAGATTGAGTTTTAATGTTTCTTAACTGTAATTGTGACACATTCATACATGGATCAGTTGAAGCCAGAACACTGTTCTGCTTCTAGTAAGGATTATTTAAACTTTTAAAAAAAAACATTTAAACATTTGATCTGTTCTCACAATGACACTTCTCCTCTCTTAGGTCTTTATTTTTCTACCAGGGTCATTTTCCACCTTCCTGCACAAACCAGAGACTGTACAGATTTTTTTATCTTTTGTAAATTATAATGCAAATACTGTATATTGATATTGCAGTTGGTGAAAACAGTTTGTCCTTTTTTCAATAAAAATGTGATAACAAAAACATTTTGAAGTTGCATTGATTGTAATCCACATATCAGTTTCAGTGGACGATACTGTGTGCGTATGAGCTTTAAACTTCTATGTTTACATAAGCTAAACGAAACATCCTCAGTCTACTGTGCAAGAATTTTCCAAGGATTTGCATTTTTACCCAAAATGTGTGACATCTGGAGACCGGCTCAACAGTTTTAGCTATGCTCCTCTAATTTTGAGCTGTGGCCCAAATTCCAGGCTGCTAGCTGTCAGAGCTCACACCATCACTTACTATAATTTACCAAACTAACTGACTCTAGTTCTGTGAAAGCCCACAGAGACCCCATGCTATATCAGCTCCACAGGAAGTCATTTTTAGTGACAACAATGGAAAGAACACCTCATTCGCTTCTCACAATCTCTTTCAGTAAACTGTGGAAAAAAAGTTTATTTGCACCACTAGGTGTCTTGAGGAATGGTGACAATGTGTAGAATTAGCAGGAGTACATACTGTAGAATTCCTATTTCTCAAAGCCACAAATCATCAAAAGTAATCATTCATCCTAATATTTATAAATCCAAATATGCTCACCTTTTTTTCAATAGAAATTATAACTCAAAGGTGATCTTCTTCAAAACCACATGGACACCCATATTGCATAATACATTAGCATTGCATGATCACCCACAAACTCCTCTAATGCACAAAACACTGTTAAGTCAATATGGTTATTTCAGAGATGAGTGTATGGGTTTGCAATATGGCACATCTGTCAGCAAATTCATCTACAGCTGCATTCCACCAGGATGAGACATAGTCAAGGAATCTATTGATCAGACGCATTGAGCACAGTGAGCCGATTTGATTTGGTTCTACATAGGAAGTGCTGCCTAAGGGTTTTTTCCACATTAGCCAATGAAACTGCCACAAAGCTCTGGCTTAGAGTAAAAATGTGACTCTCCGTTTTCTGTATAATGAAATTTCAATAAATTGTCACCAAGTCAGTCTGCCATTGCCTAATTGTTAAAGCTGAAGATTTTATTTTTTGCAATTAGGTATGTTACATGAAAAAAGTTAGCATATACATAGTTCGACCTATACTTTCAAAAAAATCTCAGAAACGTCACAGCTAAACTCCTGGAGCCTCCGAGGTGTTGTTTACTGAACGAGCTGGTCAGTGTGTGCCGGCTGCACTGTGTAAAATAAATTGACAGCCAGCGTTGTTGGCAGGAGAGCTCCTGTCAATGATGCTGATGACGTCTTTCTGGCGGATTCTCCTGATCCGGCGTATTACCAACAGCATGATCAGCTTGACCTTCAGATCAAATGGATAAATACAAACATAATCAATTAATCAGCAGAGCAAAGAAACACATGGTTCTGTGTTGTGCTAATAATAAGGTCATAGTTTTAGCATTTTGGATGGAAAAACATGCATAGGCAAGCAGACATATTCACTGCTCCAGAACTCGACATGAACCGATAAAACCTAAAGATATGACCAGTGGTAATGTAGCAGGTGTCCTCTTGTTACCCCTTAAACACTTAGAAACACCCCTGGTTTATCTCAGTGACTGTCACTTAGATACAGTTTATACACATAATTTTAGAGAGTGTTAAAATCACAGGCATATTTATTGCTGAAGAGGAAGTGTGTGTAGTCTGGACTATGCTGCTGAGGTCAGAAAACTATATCTGTCAGAAACAAGATTGAATACCACTGTCCCACTGTCATTCATCTAGTTCATAATATATCAAGTAGAAGTAAATCAAAGGCTGCTGAACTAAAACAATGTAATTAAACTTCAGTACATGACTGAACCACAGCATAAGCAGGTTCATCCAATCATTACAGACTTTGTTTCCAGCCATCTGACTGATGTGACGTCTCAGCCTCGCCATTGTTTTTTACTTCAGAGAAAGCGGCGTGATGATCTTGACAGTAAAGGGAAGCTGTAGTAGCAATGACATTCACAAACTGTAACCATTCAGTCAAAATGACTTATAGCCTCAACAAATCTGAAAGTGGGACAAACCTGCAAAGTTTTCTCAGAGGATGAACGCAAAGGCCAGTCTGAGGGATGTTCTTGACCTTGGATATGACAAGCACATTACTTTTGCAAGTCTCCATGGCCAGGTCATAATAATTGGTCTCCTGAAGCCTGTGATCTGATGCAGTCAGGTCACTTTTTTAGCATTTTTCTTAAGCATTTGGTACCACCTCGGTCGAGGTTCCAAGTAAGCTGAGCCGACACTGAAAGTACAGTTAAAACACTGCAGACCACTGATGGAAAAGATAATTGTCACAAGTCTGACACATGACTTCCTGAAAAAGCCGCCAATTTTAAATAGTTAAGCGACTGTCATTAGCAACCACAATTCTTTTATTCACCTGCCCCAGATTTTAAAGAATGGCAGCCCGCAATACTATGCTATACACTACATACACTAGGCCGTCAACTGGCAAAGTGCAGACTAAGTTGCCGATTAAAGGAATATATAATATAAACTCACCATAACACATCTTCCTAGAGTGCAATGGGATTAAATTAGGTAAGGCAATTGCATACTAGTGGGTCTGATGGTGCAGCAGAGACCTGCTGTCTCAAGCAGCCAGCCAGTCAGTCAATCAATGATGGCAGATGAGGACTACCGCAGGCAAAACGCTAATACTCACCTGTTGTTTACTGCAGCTTCAAGTGTGATCATGTTGCTATCTATCTTATGAGACATATCAGCCAACTAGTACACAAAGGTGATGTATACAGTATGTGGTTGGTGTCTATTCCAATACCTCATGTGCATTTTTGACTGTTTGATGAGTTTTTGCACATCATTTATTTTTCTTGCATGTGAAACGTCCCTTTGTTGTAAACTTTCATATTTCTAAGATATTAATAAAATCAACATATAAAAATTAAGTGATGTATCCTAATTAAAAGGTCTCTTTTTGGACACATAATGTTTTATAGTACAACTTTAAACAGGGCTGGAGTATCTGATCACAAAATGTGTTTCACTAAACAGCCACAGCTGAGCCATTTGCTTGAACCTTCTGCTGTTTTGTTTGTGTGAAGAAGTTGTTCTAACTCCCAACTCTTCAACATACTGATGCTTGGTCAGTGGTCCTGAGCATCAAATACCAATGTACACAACACAGGATTTTCACCCAGGAGACCGGGTTTCTTGTCCTGTGTGTCACTTAAACATACATCTTTTAACCCCACCCACAATGTTTTTTTTTGTGGCCATTATTAGACCCTTATTTGACAGGACACCTGAAGACAGGAAAGGGTCGAGAGAGGGTGGGAATGACATGCAGCAAAGTGCCGCAGGTTGTAGTCGAACCAACTGAGCTATCCGGGCTAGTAATAAGTGGTTTTGACCTGCACATTGAAAAATAACGGCAAGGGGCCCTGACCCCGAGTGTCAAAAAATGACACAAGGGGTCCTAACCAAGCACGTTAGAAAAAACGATGCAAAGGGGATACCCAGAGCCTTAAAACGTGATGCCAGTGGGTCCTGACCAAGCGTCAGTATGTTGACGAGTTGGGACTGAGAATGTGTGGTTTCTGCACATTGTCATTGGGTGAAAATACATTGATAGTTTTACAATCACGCCGCTGTATCTGTAACTCGTCTATTCATGCCGCTGACCTTTATCGTTCTGGCTTGCGCTCCTCTGGCCTTGACAATTCCATCCAGAGCCAGGAAACAAAAGTGATACCTATTTTATACTCATTGTTGGCTCTTGACCAGCGGCACCCTGTACTTAAAGGACTTGGCTCTGTTTGGTGTTGCACTTTGTTGCCTATAATGAAGGCGCATCAGTGAGTGAGCCACAACAGTAAACACAAAGCCTCCCTGACTTCCATTTATAATGGCTTTCTACATCATGACAAGGCCCTGCAGGCAATGTGGATCCACTAAAACTCATAGCAACTATGAGTGCCTTTTTTCTGTCTCACTCTTTTTGAACATTTCTCTTTCACTCTTTCACTTCTTTCTGAGATTTGTCATTTTGCCAAGTTTCCCTTCAAATAAACAAAACTCAATGAGTGAAGTCAACTAGTAACAATAAAACATTAAAAAGTCTTTCCAAAACATGGGCAATTTCAAGGATTGAGAATTTAAAAGACAGGGGATACTTGAGAGGGGCATTTTTATCAGGACAGCTGTGGAGAGACACATACCTCTGAACTGTGTCCAGCCCTTCATTGCCAAAGGTTACCACCAAACTGGTTTTGCTAGCCATCCACTATGCTAATATCTTAATGATCACCAACAGAGTGCATTGCTTATTTATGTCTGTTGATGTCGGCTAAACAGCCATATGTTGGCTGTAACATAATCACATTTTTTTTAAGATTACCATCTTTAAAAGAAAATACTGTATATTTAGGCACTTAAGTATGCATGCTCTTTACATTCATACAGTTACACACATTCACACCTACGTAATCCCATCCTTCTACTGGGGACTCATTTTTTGATCACAAGCCTGTTTTTATAACTTGCTCTCCTGCTGGCTCCATGTTCAAAGAACCAAACTGTTCATTTAATGTCAAACTGTTGTTGTTAATGGAGCTGACATGTTTCCACTAAATGGGTGGCACATCAGCCCCCTAAAAGAGGCAAGAAAGGCCCACAGCCAGGGTTACCATAACGATATTTGGGTAACCTGCGATGTCATCTCCAGTGCAGATCCCTCTGTAGGAGAGAAAGAACGAAAGGGATAGAGAGAGTGAGGGAGGGAGGGAGGGAGGAAGAAAGAGAGAGAGAGAGAGAGAGAGAGAGAGAGAGAGGGAGGGAGTAACTTGGAATCAAACTGTTGCTTGTTCAGTGTCCAAAAATAGATGAGGATTATCATAGCGTTGATGATGTTTGATTATTTTTAGGTCTCATATTACCAAGCAAAGGGGAAATGCACAGCCTCCGTAATATATGTTACCCCCTTTAACTGTAACTGTGACTGTTTGTATTTGCTTTTATTTACTTCAATCAATATAATATTTAAATGTGATAATTTTGTATTGTATCAGAGTGAGCTGGGAGCAGATTTTCAGCTGCAGGCCACAGTCAAATTCTGAAAATCCTGAAGATGTCTGTATATTAAAGAGTATGGTCTAGACTTGCTCTATGTGAAAAGTTTCATGAGATAACTGCTGTTGTAATTTTACTCTACATAAATACAATCTACTTGATTTGACTGACCAGGCAGCCGCAGTGCTTTTTTTGTCCAACATTTTTGTTTATTACCATTAATACTAATTTGGAATTTGATTGTAGCTACTTACTTAACCATATATGTCCTTTCTTGTTAAACATATATAGGTTTCTAGGGTCAATTTGTGCATGGGGGTTTTACATACTGTGCACTCTTACTGCAGAGAAAATGTTGGTTTATGTGCATGAATGTTTGATGCAGCTTGGTAGCTGCATTTGCATTTAAATCACCCTGGTCGTCTGCTAACGTCAGGTAGAAATGGTGTCAAAGATACAGATCCCTGTCAAGAGCGAGGATAGCTGTCTCACACTGTAACTGTTAATCAGGGGAGAGGAAATAGGAATTACAGAAACACACACACATGCACACACACAGAATCGGGGCACAGGGCAAAGTGAATGTGATCATCGTCCTCCCTACTTTAGATTTAATTCACAAAGAACAAGATTAAAGGATCCAATCAGTGGTGACATTGAGCAGGGCATGCAGGGGAATGGGACACCAGGGAGGACTAATCATTCCTACTGCTCTGCTCTGCTGCGGCAAGCCAATCAAATCCCCGCCAGATGAAGCAGATGGTTGATATCATCTTTTCCCATTTCTACGTGTACGTGAGATTATCTCCTCAGCTTCAGCCCTCACGGGTGGTTGTTTACAGCGACAGTGGCCTTTCTGCCATCCGTCTGCAGGATGTTGATGCTAAGTTTCCCATGGGGTCGAGCTACCTGAGACCCAAAATGTACAGGCAGGGAGGGGGTCTATGATGTTCCCAGTGTGGTGCAGTGAACATCACATCCTGTGCTGTAGCTGTGACCTTCAAAACCCAATGAACAGGACACTGACAAGGATGGGAAATTTTCATTTTCGAAATTGTGTTGGGAAAACATAAAAAGTTGGACACTCTATTGTTCTATTAAAATAATAGGTTTATTTTTAAACTGTTAATAAGCAAGCAGCTACTTAATTCTAAAAATAATCAGAAGATTCTTCAGTCTGCTCAGAATACAATTTCTCCCAACTAGAAGATTATTCCTTACGTCACAACATAATTTTCTCTCCTGTCCTGAGATTACAGAGGCAGCTTATGCTTGGTTTAAGCAGGTCTGCCACAAGGAAAACAATACTGCAGTAGCTCTGCAGGAGATGACCTGTGACTTTTGAGAGAGAGAGAGAGAGAGAGAGAGAGAGAGAGAGAGAGAGATGAGAAATTAGTAATTTTTCCTGCAAAGGCAATGATCAAAATTAAACACACGGTTTTGTGTCACACCACATTATTATTTTTATCAGTCTTGTCATCTTAAATGCAATGCGATGGCTCTGCATAATATATGGCTAAATCAGAGCCTAATACAGCAAATAAGTGTAATTTACAACACTGACACGTTCACTTCAGGAACAACAAACACATACTTCTGGCATGATGCCAAAGAAAGTACCAGTTCTCCAGTGTGGTCTAATTAATGCAATGTACAAGAACCACTGGTGTAATAGAAGCCATCTGTACTCTAGTAGAGCACTGAAAACAGTGAACGTTTTCCATGTACACTGAGAGGAACAGGTAACAGGAGATGAGCGGCACACTACTTTAAGATGTCTTTGACGCAGAAAGAGGGCTCAGTGTTACACCTGTGTGCTCAGGTAATGAATGTTGTTTACATGTCTTGACCTTCCTCTTCACGTACAACACTGGACGAACAGCACAAGGACCAGCTGAGTAAAAGTCAAGCTGCTGATATCAAGGCCAAAACTTTAGTTTAAATCATGCTCTCACCATGCTGTGACTCTGTGAACATGTTGTGCATATGATGCTCTGCACTGTTTTACCAATTTAAAAGATTACTTTAAAAAGGAGACACAGCATATGACATCATCCCTTTCCCAGAAGCCAGGATTGTTTGTGATTTAGATATTGGCAGACTCTGGAAAAAAGTCAAATGCTTTGCCAAATCTATTTTAGGGACAATACATCATCCAATTCATGAGCGACAATTACTTTCCATCGCTAATCAAAAAAAGGTGAATGGGGGCATGTTGTGGGATATGTACTCTAATCAGTCCCCAGTGGATCTTGTAAGACTTGGGGCAGGACCGGCTGGCTGGCATTGTTCCTGCAAGTGAATCATATGATTGGAAAAGACCTTTCATTACTGCAACGTGGAACTTAATCCTCAATATAGTGCACACCTGCCTCCATCACTGTGATACTCTATAGTCCAACTTAGGCACACTTTGGTATCTTCCATTCTGTTGAACACAAAATAGTATTAGATCATCTGACCTGACTGCATCTCTTGCTACAATATGATGCAAAAATATTGTAAGTGTGGCTATATAAAAAGACACAATGCCCAAAGGAACAATAACGTGATAGCTTCATGATCAGATCAGGCTTCATCACATTCAGAAGACTAGAATAGGTTTAGGCCTGTATATAACTAAGCCCCAGTGGTCTGAAGCTTTTTAAGTCCTGGTTGTTTTGCATTGGCATGCACAGACTTGCAGCAAGGCAGCCTTGATGAGAAGCATCTCTCTGCACTCACTCTCACTGGGGACGAGCATGTTTCCATTGGACCAGCTGGGCTCTGAACAGAGGAGCTGGCCAGGTTAGGGGGTCACCGCTCTGTGCTTCTCCTGTCTTCTGCTACCAGCTTCATTCCTGACCATGAGAAACCAGGAGCAATGTGATGGCAACAAAGAAAAACACTTATTTGATGACCTCACTCCAGAGTCAACAGCAACAGGTGTGAAGAGGCTGAAGAATTACTGTGTACACTTAATGTAATCTGTCCTGGAGAGGGATCCTTTCAACTGTATATGACCACTGCCGCCAATAAAAGCAGATCAATTAAAATATAATCAGGCTGAAAAACATTTCCAGAAATCTGAGCACCTGTATGGTTTGACCTTTGCTGAAGATCCCTACCGAAATACATCTGCTTGATTGTGTTTTGTTTTGTTGTAGAAATTCATAAATTCACAATATCACAGTTGCTGAACACAGGCAAATAGGCTGCTGAACAGGTCAGTAAGAGTCTCTTTTACTGGAATGTTAAAAAAGTGTCTCACATACATCCTTGTTGCAAAAGGTGACTCATTGCAAGTGACAACAAGATATTAAATTAGATCAACAGCTATAGTACACATGCTTGTAGCTCTGTGAGGCTACTTATAGGCACAGTAGTGCTTTGAGCTAAATGTTAACCACTCAAGATGACAATGCTAATATTCTTTAGTTAAAGATATAACGTTTGCCATGGTCATAATTTTAGTTTCAGCATATTAGCATACTAACATTTGCTAGCCCTAAAAAGTATAGTTTAGACAGCTGACGTTGCTAGCATGTTGCTGTTTAGCATATTGTTTTCCATTTTCATCATCTTAGTTTAGCATTTTGGCTTAAAAGGGACAGTTCATTAAAAAAAAATATATTTTTCCTCCTACCTGTATTGCTATTTATCAGTCTAGATTGTTTTGGTGTGGATTGTAAAGTTCTCTTTTCAGAAATCATAACAAGATACTCAAGATAACCCACAGGCCCGGTTGTGAGCAGTTTCATGTAGGACCTATTACTACCTACTTTCAAACTAACTACACCTGCCAACTGTAACTGCGCAGAAGGAAGCGAAGGGTACTCATGGACAAGCTGTTCTGTAGTTCCCATACTGCTAGCTTACCTGAGCTATCTAACAGCTCAGCAGAGGTGGACACCAATGTTTCATATTGCGCTGTTACGACCGTCAGACTCTTATAGCCTATACAAGTACGCTTTTGGAGTGAAGTGTCCCTTCAAACCACAGTAGGCCATCAGACAAATTGAAAATGTGGACTGAGATGGCACTAGACCTACAGTGGGGTTCAAAGGTTTGGGCACCCCAGGTAAAAAATTGTATTAATGTGCATAAAGAAGCCAAGAAAAGATGGAAAAATCTCCAAAAGGCATCAAATGACAGATTAAACATTCGTATTATATGTCACAAAAAAGATTTTATTTCCATCATTTACACTTTCAAAATAACAGAAAACAAAAAAATGGCATCTGCAAGAGTTTGGGCACCTGCAGAGTTAACACCTTGTACCCCCCACCTTTGGTAAGGATCACAGCTTGGAAACGCTTTTTGTAGCCAGCCAAGAGTCTTTCAATTCTTGTTTGAGGTATCTTCGCCCATTCTTCCATCCAAAAGTCTTCCAGTTCTTTGAGATTTCTGGGCTGTCTGTCACGCACTGCTCTTTTAAGGTCTATCCATAGATTTTCAATTATGTTGAGGTCAGGAGATTGTGAAGGCCATGCCAAAACCTTCAGTTTACACCTTTTGATGTAATCCACTGTGGATTTTGAGGTGTGTTTAGGATCATTATCCATTAGTAGAAGCCATCCTCTCTTTAACTTCAGCTTTTTCACAGATGGCATCAAGTTAGTGTCCAAACTTTGCTGAAATTTTATTGAATCCATTTTTCCTTCTACTCGTGAAATGTTCCCTGTGTCACTGGCTGCAATACAACCCCAAAGCATGATTGATCCCCCCCCATGCTTAACATTTGGACAGAGGTTCTTTTAATTAAATTCTGTGCCTTTTCTTTTCCAAACGTACCTTTGCTCATTGCGGCCAAAAAAGTTCTATTTTAACCTCATTGGTCCACAGAACTTGTTCCCACATTGCATCAGGCTTGTCTATATGTTCATTCGCAAACTTCAAACGCAGATTTTTGTAGTGAGGACGTAGAAGAGGTTTTCTTCTGATGACTCTTCCATGAAGACCATATCTGTACAAGTATCTCTTTATGGTGGAATGGTGTACCACAACTCCAGTGTCTGCCAGGTCTTTCTGGATGGATCGTGCAGTCAAACGTGGGTTTTGACTTGCTTTTCTCACAATCCTGCGAGCTGTTCTGTCTGATATTTTTCTTGGTCTTCCAGATCTTGCTTCAACTTCCACCTTTCCACTGATGACTGCAATTTCTTAATTACATTCCAAACCAAGGATATTGGCATCTGAAAACGCTTTACTATCTTCTTATAGCCTTCTCCTGCTTTGTGAGCGTCAACTATTTTCAGTTTCAGTTTTCTGGACAACTGCTTGGAAGAACCCATGGTGCTGATTGTTGATTGATTGGGACAAGGTCATATGAGTCTGGACATTTAAAACCTTAAGATTGACATCACCTGGTCTTTCCAGACGATGATTGAGAACAATCCATGACACTGTCATGTCTCAGCTTTCCAAAGGGGGTGGTGCATGCTATTAACTCTGCAGGGTGCCCAAACTTTTGCAGACGCATTTTTTTGTTTTCTGTTATTTTGAAAGTGTAAATGATGGAAATAAAATCTAACTTTTTGTGACATATTATACAAATGTCTAATCTGTCATTTGATGCCTTTTGGAGATTTTTCCATCTTTTCTTGGCTTCTTTATGCACATTAATACAAATTTTTACTTGGGGTGCCCAAACTTTCAAGCCCCACTGTAGTTGGAGGTTCACATAGGCCTAGTTATTGAATTTCATAATGAGGCAAACAAGTATTTACCACATTTCATGGCAATCCATCTAACAGATGTTGAGATATTTCAGTCTGAGTTAAAGTTCACCGACAGACTGACATTCCCAACCCAAGAGCCACATCGCTAGTGTGGTTCAAAAGTTTTAAAAAAGCTGTCTATGTGCAGGCCACAGTTTTGCTGCAGGCTCCAAAAGCTGTTGTGCATTTGTTCATTTTGTTTCAAATATGTTCGTGGTTGGAGTAGTAGTCTGAGTGGTGTGAGCAGTCTCTCTGCTCATTTGCCTGGCTGCCAACCACCACAAAACTGGTAGATCAATAGATGCTTGTCAGTAATGCTGGAGGTCATCAATGGAAACACAGATGCACATTTATGTAATCATGCAGATGGGAGATGTGAGGTCAAAAAAGAGAAAGAAATCCTTATCTCCTTCTTTAGATCTGTCTGAAAACAACAATGGGGCACAAAACAGGAGTGTATCAAATTCCAGGAAAAACTGAGTAAATACTTATCAATGATGTTATTTGAGCTTGATCAGATTTGGATGGTGAGGGCTCTGCCTTCAGCTGTGGTTTGACAGGAGAGGGTGCCCTGCCTCGCTGCAGCTGTTCCACTTGTTGACATCGGCCCAATGTACTTCTTCTCTGGCAGTGATATTACATTTCACCTTCTTTGGTTTTCGCAGGTTTTAAAATAGTCTTTTCCGAATCATGCAGTAAACAACACACATCCTCCTTGTCCAGCCTGTAATGCTTCATAGCAGCAATCTAACCGGCTATTGCTGATATATATTTATGGTCTCTACAAATGTTTCATACTGTGGCTTAAGTGTGTTTATTTCCCATGAGGAGTCATCACTTGATCACTTGACTAAACATAAAGTCAGGAGTGGGCTAAAGGTCCCATGGAATGACAATTTCACTTTATGAGTTTTTTTTTAACGTTAATATGTGTTACCCCAGCCTGCATACTGGCCCCCAGTAGCTACAAATGGCAATAGGTGTAACCTGAACCCTGGGTATCCTGCTCTTCCTTTGAGAAAAAAAAGCTCAGATGGGCCAATCTGGAATCTTGCCCATTATGAGGTCATAAGGGGCAAGGTTACCGCCCCTTTCTCTGCTTTGAGAATTTGGCCCACCCATGAGAAAAACATCATGGCTTTCAAACAAGCAAAGTCGCAGTTGGTCAAAGACACACACCCTTGCTCCCCCTCATTCCTCCTCAAAAGACACAGACATACTAAGTAAAGCTCATTGTGGGACTGGCTCTAGTGGCTGTAATTCTGCACCAAGGCTGAATTTTGGGAAAGAGACTTCAGATATGGTATTAGGGGACCACTAAGGTCTATATAAAAGCATCCAAAGAGCACCATGTCATGGGACCTTTAAATGCTAAGCATTGCAGGCACTGCCAGATGCACACCTGTTTTGGATCTTGGAAGTCAGTTAATTTACTGAAGCCATAAACTGGCACAATAAATAGAACTGAAAAATGATTTTAGGAAGTGTGCCCATGTAACAGAGTTGCATCTGTGTCAGGAAAGAATACACAGAACATCTCTCACATTTGCCAGTTTAGTTAAATATGTTATCATCTGCTTTTTATGAGAAGTGCTGATCGCAAATATATGCACACACACACACACACACACACACACACACACACACACACACACATCACCTTCAGCACAAGAGGGAAGAACTATTGTCTAGAATAGAATACAATGCCTTTATTGTCATTAGTATATTATATATTAAGTGCAGTACCTGTGCAATGAGATTGAAGCAACACCTTTACAGTGTTGACACAAAATATAAAAATATAAAATATAAAGTACAGGTACTGCAGAGAAAAAAGAGAGGGGGGTCAAAGTCTTGAGTCTAAAGAGGGATTGTTTCAGCACAAACCAGTAAAGTGAATGCTGTATTGGATTGTAAGGGTGTAATAATAGAGTACTGTATTTCCAGTAAGTTTAGGCTACTTTGAGAAGGCAGTTAGAGTTTGGGGATATCAATTTGAAGCACACAATCCTTTCAAGATACCAAGATTAAGGAATCTCTCTCAAGCAGGTGCTACTCATTATCCAAGATACCCTTTACTGCTTTCATCCCGTACTTAATCCAGCTTTGGCCTCATATTTGATACGCAGCACCGTGACGTCGTATCTGATGCAATGTATGAGCTGTATCATAACTGTAATCCTTGTTGCAAACTAAGAAGTCTCAGAGGCTTGAAAAAAATCCCGCAGTAGCCATTCCCGAGCCAGTTTTTAGTCCCAAAGATGTCACCAAAATGTAATTATGTAATTGCCTCATCCTGTCACAAGTCCCTCTGAGACATTTTCTTTTCTGCAACAGATTTTTATTAGTGGACTAGAGTCACTGAATCCTTTGAATCCAGAGAGTACAGCACTGCCCTGAAGGCTTTTGATAGACTTTACATCCAACATTGCAGAAGTCCACTTTAAGTTACCCTAGCATCAGCATTGTAATAAAACATACTTATATTTAAAGGTCCAATATGTAATATATTTACTGTAATAAATCCAAAAATTACCCCAATGCATCATCAGATATTAAGGAAACATGCAAAGTTGAAATACTATAGTTTCTGACAACAATGCTAATGTCAGTATTTTCTCCTTTTGTAACTTTCGTTCCGTGACGGAGTTTCTATTTTGTGTTTCGCCCTGTGTGTGTTGTTACCAACTGCCCTGTTTAAAAGCGGAAAACCAGTGCGCTACAGCTGTAACGTTAGTACAGCCATGAAAGCAGAAAACAAACAAACAGGGTCAACGGAGATAGATTCAACCCGACCTAAAAAAAAAACTGGCATGTTTCTAACAGTTACGTGAACAGAGACGTAACAAACCCTGGTAAAAGATGTATTTGAAAGATTGAGACAGTATAGAGCCCAAAAGGACGCTAAATTAGCTAAACACCTCCTGAATAGGTAAGCATTAGCTTCCGGTTAATTTATCACGGCTATTAGGGACGGGCATTTTATGTCATTTCAACATTTGCATACTCACATTGAATTATATAGTGGTATCTGAGTTGTTTACTTACTCGCAAAAATAATTGAGACACAACCAGGAAAGTGATCCCGGTCCTGGCTAACGTCGCCATGCTAACCCTGCTAACGTCACTGGAGGACCAGGCCAGGGGGCCACTGCTGTTTACAACGTGTAACCTTTTCAGTGGCCGTAGCTGACAATGGTGAGTTATTTTAAGCCAATAGATCTCTCCAGTATTTTGAATTTGTACTGCAGTAACTACTTTAAACACTAGCTGTCAGTATTACATATTGCACCTTTAAACCTGTCCATTATGTTAACTGGTTGCAGCACCTAACCCTAACCCTTCAAACAATCAGCAAGATTACTGAGGGAACTGACCATCCATGTCCACTTTTATCTCATCCATTTAATTTTATTCCAATTTCTATCAATTTCAGCCAAAGTTTCTATTAAAAATCTGGAGAATCTATTGCAGTAATAAAAATGTTACCAAATAGCAAGATGGTGGTGATATCAAGATGTCTTGCAGTAGAAACAAACCAGGTGGAAGAAGTACTCAGATATTTTACTTAAGTAAAGGTTGCAATTTACTCTGTTACAAATAAAGTTCCTGCATTCAAAGTCTTACTTAAGAAAAAGTACTATCATCAAAAGTAAAAATACTGGCCCATTTCAGAAGAATATACATAATATCACAGGATTACAATGGGTGATGTATAAATGTGTGTGCATCACTAATGTTGCAACTGGTAAAGGTGCGGCTAATTTCCATATCATGCAATACACTGACAGTTTAATCCATATTAATGTCATAATTTATTAGTTGATGAATACTGTGAATTAATAATCAGAATATTCTGGAAAGTAACAATATAAGCAATAAAAGCAGCCTTTATTGGAAATACTCAAGTAAAGTACAGTCTCTCAAAATTGTACTTAAGTCCAGCAATTAAGTATTTACTTAGTTGCTTTCCAAGACTGGAAACAAAACACACCTTTTCAACATTCCCTAACAAAAATGTTGCCAGTTGCCAATTTATATAAAGGCTGGCTCCTTGAATCCAATATCAAATACAAATGTTCATGATGCTCTCTCCAATGACAAAAATATAATTAATCAATTTTAATGGTCATTGTCGAGCCAAGTTAGGCATACTCATTTTTGAGATGCAGTACATATTTAAACAAAGTAGGCCTGATTTTAGTAACATATTTTATCCTTACCCCATTTGCAAAAATTACAGGGTGGCTGCTTAAGGACAAATGCTCTGAAAAGAGTTCTGACATAACATTTTATCTAGCGTAGGTTATACAATATGTGCATGTTTGCGTGTATGTGTAGAGATCAGACACCCTTTTCGAATGTGAAGAGGCTACTGACTAAACTTGGCATGTCTGTCCGAGTCCATGTCAACACTCACTCCCCTTCCCTCTCTCCCTCCCTCCATCCCTCCCAGACTTAACGGTGCAATTGGAGCTCATCTATAGTAGACCAGGTTGCATAAAGTTGTGCAGTGTCAGCCCAGGGCTTAAAAACATCATAACGGCTCTTTTACACTCTTCAGATAAAGGGAACTCATTTTAACTTTCAACAAAAGGCCACCCTGTGTATTGCCTGTAAAAGAGAAACTTATACAATGCTTGTATGATTCATGAGGGATGATGAACCAAGTCCGCCCACAAGTTGCCCATTTAAAACTCCCAATACAAGATTATTATAATTGACATATCACAGTCATCATTGGGATGATTGTACGGAACATTGTGTGGCCCTGTAATGAGATGTTCGGTGGTGTGCAAAGGCTGCCACACTGGATATTCATCTGCAGGACCCAAGCAGGTCAGAAGATCGTGAGATCTGGCAGAAGATTAACAAAATAACTCCAAAATGGAGTGCACATACTTAACATGTCTTATCTGGCACTCATCTGTCCATCTGTAGGTCTCTTGGGGCAACAGCAAACAAAGTTCCCAAACTTCACTGAGCAAAAAATAGGCATACATTCAATCACTTGCACTTCTTTGTTAGATCAGACCTGCTTAAGAAAAAAAAAAAAACACAGTAAAGGCTGAGCCGAAAGGAAGAAGCAAAGCCCTGGCTTGCGTCACTAGCTACCTAAATCATGGGTGCTAAACGTCAAATATGCATGACAACTGACCACAGTGTCGTCGCTTCATCTCTTATGCACCTTTTCACTGGCTGGAAACAGACTAGAAACAGCTGTCCTTCTTGTATTGTACTACACACTTGGGATACATGATTGTCTGCTGGGATTTCACTTATAAAAAATGGAATACATAACTATAACTCAAAAATGTATAGCAAGTCTAACATCTTCCATAACATTTGCCTATTTTCAAGAAGAGGGTATTGAGAAAACTAGTTCTCATTGTTCTGTAGCATATGTTCTGCAACTACACGCATTTCCTTAAGTATCAAATCATAATGAAAAAACTGTGATTACTGTGATTATGTTATATATCACTGGATTATTATTACTGATGTATTAATGTGTAAGTAGAGTTTAAAGTAAAGTTTGCCGTCAGATAATTGTATTGCAGTAAAAAGTATAACATTTCCCTTTGAATTGTACATTGTGGGATGTAAAAAAATAGCTTAAAATGGAAAGAGTTAAGTAAAGTAAATCATCTTCAGTTAAAGTACATCTAATTCATGCTTAAGCATAGTACTTGAGTAAATAGCTACATTCCACAACTTTTGTAATGTCTTGCATTTAGAACATTAATTTGTTATGTACAAAACCCACCACAATTACCCAACCATTCACTTTCGCTACTACCCTGCTGAGTTCTTAAAATGGCCATTTGCATTAGAGAGAGGTTGTGATTCACTTCTGCATCACAGTCCCCATTGAAATGAGCCGGGACAATAATTCCACTGGATGTTGCCTATTTTTCCCCTCACACGCCGATCTTTTGAGCAGCATTATGCAAGTCCTCATCATCAAAGGCCTTCTTTCCTAAAAAGAGTGTCTTTAGTTTGGCTGGCAAACCACTCATCTGCACAACACTGGACCACTGCCTGCAGTCTATGGCATTGAATTTTCTCCTCCTGGCATGAAGTCATGGGTCTTTGACAGACACACTCAGAGCAGAGTAGTCTGCTCAATGTGAGCTTTTGTTAACCTCGGTTAACATTCACAGCAAAAAAGCACTCAGAAAGAGCTATCAAAATGAGATTCTTCTTTCTATTCATCACATATCCTGAAGACCCACAACTCGCCAAGAAGTGTGTGTTCACTTCTGTGTACTTACATAAGGGGTGATGATAACAGGCATACTGTGATGTAAAAAGCTAATTAATTGGATTTTAAAACAGAGTTCAGGCTATATAACTGCAGAGGGTAAAGAGGGCTTAACGTCCCATGCTCATGTACCAATGCCAGGTAGACCATTTCTATCTCAATTGATACCTTCTTTACAGTATCACATGTGAAAGGACGAAAACATGGTCTTGCTGACAAGACGGCGGAAAAGTGAGTGTTGGATACTGCTGCGAGTAGAAACCCAAAGACTTGGCTTCCTTTTATCAGCTGGATCAGTCAGCTTGAGTATCTCTCGTCTTGATTAAAGTGGCGGTTGCAGGAATGAGAGTTTTAAGTGGAACTTAAAGTAGGAATTAAATGGGTCAACCACGCAACATGCGTCTAGAAAAGAGACTTATTTAAAAGGACAATGTAGGCACTTAAAATTAGTCCCTTCAAAATTAAACAGAACATTTTTCAGATATGGGCTTTATTTTGCTTCAAACAATCAAATTTGATACGATTTCAAATAAGTCAGGATGTTGAGCTACAGGATTAAAAAAACAACTTAAAATGAATGTATTGGTATTCTTATTTCTAGATAAAACTTCACACAGGCTATACCTGTATAGAACCTTGCCCAACCAGGTTTTGAAACAGTTAACTTTCTAAAACAGCGGGGCGCTGTAGTTTTTAGCTCATGTAACTCAAAACAGGAGTCGATGGTGCATTTGGAAATAAAACAGCCTTGCATTTGGGTTGGTGGAGGTACTGTATGTTATTGAGGTGAAATACAATCCAAGATATTCAAGAAGTAGCTTCTTGACTTTGAAGGGTTTTCAGATGACGTCTTTAACAATTTTTATCTTTTGTCACAATAATTGTGAGTTAAAGATTAGAAATTGTTTATATATTTCATTGTTGGTTTTGGTCTTTTAATGGCAATAACAAAAATATAGAACATAGCCAGCCTTATCCTTTAAACTTAGACAGTGCTGTAATCTTTACATTACCCACATTAACTACTTTTTTTTAATTGCTAAACCAGCATCACAAAAAGAAATTTATAAAAAACAGACATACTGAACAATAAAGCCTTTATTTTTGTCTTTCCACAGTTCAAGTTTGTCAGTCCCACCCAATGAAAAGGTGGCGAATAGAGCGAAGGAGTAAGAGGTAGAGCAAGTGTTCCATTCTCATTGTGATCCGCGTAAAACTCACTTATACACACATACACACACACACACACACACACACACACACACACACACCTAGGGAATGGCCATCTAAAGAAGGCCGACTAAAAACAAACAAAAAAAGTGGGGAAAAAATAGCAGCTTCTTTGTGATGTTGCTAGCTTTCCCTTATTTTTCACAATCATAAATACTCCTAACTCACTGACTTTTGATAAAGGTTGCACTACAGTGTAAACCAGAGGCGATGAGTGCTAGCAATGAACTGAGGCATGGCAGTCATCACTATCATCGCCATCACCACAATCACAGTCTGTGAACACTTGGGAGTGGGGAAACTGCCACATGGCAAGGGCCTCTTGCCGAGTATCCAAGGTGAAGGGGCTCTGCATAGTATGTTAAGACAGAAGAGATAATGGATGCCCACCATGGACTGAAAACAGGCTCTCGGTCCGGCACTCAGGCAGAGTACGACCTGGGGAAATATAAATGGTGCCGTCTCCGCATGAAGGAGGGCGCAGAAACCTGAGCGGTGGAGCCTGACAGCACATCAGTCCAAAATAGGGGTACAATAGTCAGCTGGCCCTGTGAGTACAAGTGTTTGTGTATGCGTGTCACACTGCATTAAAACTAACTACTACCAACAACTACCACTCATCTGCACTGCCAAGTTAGGACAGTGTCACGTTACATTAAAAAAAGGAGTATTTACATCTTCAACACATAAATTATTTCCCTAACATACTGCCTGTGTAATGCATAATAATGTCTCTGGAAAAAACATACATACATAAGTGCCTCATATGAAAAGACTATGCTGACTCCAGAATTGGAAACCGTAGGCAAAGGGATGAGTTTAAATGCTGCTGAAATAAAATCAAAATGCAGGCCAGAACAAGTCCAAAAAGAAAAGAAAATACACAATTAATGCAGTAATTCATGAGAACAATTCGCAAAATGGCACACAGAAAGAGATAAAGCTGCGAGATTTAAAAGGCAACCCCTGAATACTTTCAGAAAGTAACAATGGCAGCGCTAAGCCGACTCATTAATACCCAAGAAAGAAGACAAGTACAGAGGGGTCACTGCATGAAGGTCCTCAGCTCGGATCACTATCAGAACAGATGATATGGGACGTTTTACATTCCTGCCTCACGCCGCCAAGAGATCTAGAAATGACTTGCAACTCTCTGGTCCAGAATGTGACCTTTGACATTTCTTACATGTTTTGTCTCAGCTCTGGAGCCTCTCGCGGCCCAGCCCGTGACAACTGCAGCCCCTGCACTGACCAATCACTTCAGGGCAGAACCAGGTCAAACTGATCACCTGATGCCAACTGACAAATAAGGCCCTAGTTCGGTAAAATTCACACTTGACGATATACAGTATCAAAACTCTGTATAATGAGAAAACGTACAAACTCATATGCAAATACAGCTTTCAATACACAATAACATAAACATTAACTGTTGGTTCTGCAGATGAAATTCAAAGTTTCCATACAATACGTGTCACAAAAAAATGATTGCTGGCTCTGTCCGTTCTGAAGAGAGAAATAGAAAGGGGCAGTGGGGCAAAAACAAAAAAGAACAAGACAAAAAACAAACAAATCTGGTTCAGTTCATATTTGTCACGTTGAATAATTGCACACACACAGGAAGCTTTGAGGAGCAAATTAAACCTCTCCAGTTGGTTTTTGACCATACAAGTTCATATTACCACCACTGTCCCACTCCAGTGCTGGTGGGCTCTTTGGGTCATCCCCCTGTTGTGTGTGGGTGCATGACAGTCTGTCATTCCAGTGATTTAAAAAAAAAAAGAAAAAAAAAATATGGTAGGCCATTGGTTCGTTTGCAGAGAGGTCCCGACTACCCTAATGGGCTGGGGCCAGGAGGGAGCCCATCACTCATCCAGGACGACCTTGACAAAACTGGCCACGTCTGTGTCTTTGGAGTCATGCACGGTGAAAAACGGATGTTGCTGCATCAAAAGAAGCAAAACAAACCAAAAAATTGTAAACATGTTCTTAACCGGCAAAAAAATGAATCTAATGATGTTGTCATTTATTGTTTAAATACACATCATAGTCTAAGTGAGTTCACTGGGTAAGTCTGGCCTCTTGTGGACAAAATCAAGAACCAGAGCACACGGACCATTACAGCAGGGATGTTGATAGTGGCAATGGACATAGCAGCATAATAATATTTGTTATTTGTGTTGTTGTTGTTTTGGGGTAAATAGAGAAAAATAATCTTAAAACTACCAACCATTAATTCTGTATATGCTGGTCGCTCATTTGGCTTCTTTCTTAAGCTGTAAAAACAGAGATAAATACAAAATTAAGAAAAACAGCAAATGCCAAAATATAAATGTGTTATAACTTTTTTTTTAACTTCCAAAAATATCAGCTCCACATTTACTGTACTGATGTCACCCCTTTAGTAAAAACAAAGCAAACAGTGTCCTCTGCTGGGCCTCAGTGCCACTTTTGTTTTGGTGAATGGGGAGCATAACATTGAGGAAATTATACTACACATTTGTCATCGGGTGCAAGACTCACCACTGGGAGATGAAGTCTACAAACTCTGGGGAGAAACGGTCGGCGGGCAACTGTGGAGACGGCTCGTCCACCACCTGTTTGAGCTGCTGGAACGGGGTGCCCCATGAGTCGTAGGGGAATTTCAAAATGGCCAGCTCAATCTAGGACAGAGAAAAGCTGATTTAACAAGGATTGTACATGTTTGAGCTAAATTACATGACGCCACGTTATTATTGTGATCACAGCTCAGTGCAATGCTTCCTAATGCTAGGCGAGTAATACTGACCAACTGCAACTCAAACTATTTTGACTTTTTTTCTTTTAATTACAAGTTGTTTTAGTCTTCTGTTAAAAGTTCTAAAATCTTTTTTGTACCATTTAATATTATTATATGCAAAATTTTCAATCTCTAAGCATTATTATATAATAACTGAGAATAACATGGACTACTACTGATCTTCCCTCCATTTGGCACAGCTATCCAAACAGTAAACGGTCACCATGACTCAGCATTAGTGTTGTTTGGAAATACAGTTACCTGTAATGGGATCTCCTTTGACATTGGTTTAGTAAATGTGGTCCACATCACGTTATAATAATTATGGTGACAAAATACACTTTTGTTGGAATTGCAGAATAATATAAAGTCGTATATTATTGGAGAATTATGAATGTAAAGAAAAAAAAAAAAAACAAGGTGCTCATCACAGCCTGAACTTAGAGCAGGCAGAATGGAAAGTAGTTCAACTTTCTTACTGCTGGGAAATACTTTTGTATTTGTTTTTATTGTGCACTTGTTTCTATCCACAAACTAAATAAAAGAACAGTGAGAGCTAATGAACGTGCAAAGGGCAGCAATAACATGGATTAATTACCCTAAAACACATCACAAATGATACCAAGCCGACTCACCATTGTGATACCAAGACTCCAGATGTCTGACTTGACACTGTAGCCTTTCTGGTTGAGGTCAGGGTTGATCCGCTCAGGCTGAAATGGAATTCATTAGCAACAGATTAAGTACCACCACTATCTGAAAATCATTTGAACAATAATTATACTATATTATATTATTTATTTATTTTTTTTAGATACAAGGTTTGATGAGCTATTTCAAAATGTATTTTCTAAACAAAGACAAAAAATAAGGAATTATAATAATAAATACAAACTGATGGAAGCCATTTCAATGTCAGACATGAATTGAAAGAACAATCAAATAATAAAAGGGGCATGAAGATGAAATGACAAAAGATGAGAAGTGTAATTGGGTGCTTTTCAAGAGGGTTTAAAATAACACACTGGTTCAGTGGGCCTATATTGAGGCAAATGTTTGACAGATTTAGGGTTAGGACAGTAGAGGCCTGATTACCATCAGTCTACGTTAGTGCTGGGCGGTATGACCAAAAAAATTCTGGTGGTTTCACAGTATTTTCCTTCTTTTGCTTGACTGGGCCTTTATCGTAGATTAATGGCTTATTCTACAGTCAGGAGTACATAGAACATATAATTTTATTTTCAATATCATCATGTTTACTAAAATTGTTGTTGCTGTTGTAGAAAAGTGGTTTGGCTGAACGTCGCTCCGCTGTCGGCCTCCTTCGGTGTTTAAATAATATTAGTAAGTTGGCAGACGTATTTCAGCAAGGCAAGACATCATAAATCCAGTGTTTTAATCATTGCTCTGAACCTGTCTTTCTCAACTGTGTGTAGCGGGACTGTAGGTGGATTGTTATTGCGCTCATAATGTTGTACCGCCGCATGCTTGAAATGACAGGTCTTTAACGTTAGCATGGCCGAGTAACATTAGCACAACCAAGTAATGTTAGAGTGATGGGCAACATCCGTGGCTAAATTATGTCATATTTTTTAGATACAAAAAACTTCAAACCAGCAGACGGCTCCTCTCTTGAGCATACGTTGTTCTGGTGTATCTCCTGTCTTTCTTCATCCTCTAACTTACTTCTCTGTTCTTGAATGTGCAGTAGTGACCAGAGCCTCTCCCAGCTTAACAGACTGTTATGTTACCTGTCTAGCTAGCAGATATAATGTTACCCAGCATGCTGCAGTGTAAAATTATTAGTGTTAGAAATTGTATTTCACAATTGTATTGCACATAGCACACACATTGTTGTGTGCTATTGTGTTTTATCCTGTTACAGAGAGTTAGTTGTGGGTTATTAATTGTTGTGTTATGAAGTTACTACCATGAGTGAGAAGAGTACACATTTAACAAGGATCCTGTTCTCAATTCTCTCGCAGATTACTTCGCAGCGCTCTCTGCGGCAATGCATCGGTATTACAGTATATGAAAAATCCATAGCAAGCGGAAAATTAATACCGGTATAGATCGGTATACCGCCCAGCACTAGTCTACGGTCTTGATTTTAAAATGGTTATGGAGCTCCTGGCCTGCAGACCTCTGGTTTAACTTCAACTAATGAGGAGCTCCAAGACCACGGACACAGACATCAGTCAATTTCTAGAAAATCCTTATTTAAATCTCAGCTAGCCATTACCAGTTGCCTCTTCCCCAGTCTCCACTTACCGCCATGTAGGGCTTGCAGCCTGCATCCATTGTTTTAGCCACTGAGTCCACCAGGTGGCCACTGATGCCAAAGTCGCACATTTTCACTTGGCCCTGAGTGTTGATCAGAACATTGGAGGGCTTCACATCTGCAGAGGGACATTGTTGTGGAAAAATGATGAAAGAACATAGCAAACCAACAACCAAGAAACATGGAGGAACAGGAAATGATACACTGATGATCTGATTACCTCTGTGTATCACTGACAGGTTACTGTGCAGATGCTCTAATGCCTTGACAATCTGCGGAGTGAACAAAGAAAATGAAGGAAAAAGGCTGAATTCTTCAGGAAATATTTTCAAGAACTTTAGATGTAGATGATTTCTCAGTTATAATAATTTACATGAGTATTTTACATGCACCTTATTAAAACAATATATAGAAGATATCACATAGATTAATTATTTGTTTTATTAACAGCTCATTCCCTAGTCACATATTTTATGAAGCAACACAACCAAATAACTATGGGATGCAGCCTCAGCCCACAGAACTATTTGCAAGAAGTTAAAAAAAAAAAAGAAAGCTAAATGAGTTGTTCTATAGAAATGTAAATATTACAATTTGTGGTTTTAGGAGGTGTCGCCCAATGTGACATTTTCTTGGGGAGCAATAGTTTATTGCTCTGTCCAACACTTCAGAGCGTTTTCGGCTATATCTCTGGTTGCCTGGCAACCTCACAGGGATGACAAGACTCCAGAAAGCAACTGCTCCTCGCTGTTCACCAACAAACAATTGCAGCATACTAACTCCCTGTAAGACCACAAATAATTGTTTTTGCTATAAGACACAAAGTAAACGTGTACTTTTCCAAAATGATGGACTATTCCTTTAAAGGAAGGCTTCATGTAAAACGCACTTGATCTTAAGTGACAATTATAGTGTAAATATATGGGACAGGACTTACTGCTACAGTGATCTTGCCTAAGATGTCCTCAGGGATGTCTTTGCCTTTCTCAATGACCTTCTTGTAGAACTTATCCAGAGATGTGTCCATCAGCTCCATACAGATCCAAACGTCACCCTGAAAGAAAAAAAAGAAAAGAAAAAAAGATCCCACCCAAAAATAAGAAACAAGATGAGATCAGACTCAACATAGAACATTAAGGAGTTCATACATGTCAATTAATATACCTCTCTGAAGAGGGCGCCATAGAAGGTCACAGTGAAGAAGCAGTCCACCGTCCTCATGGAAATGTCCAAGTCCATCAGTAGCCTCTTCTGCTCCAGAGTGTTGACGGTGGCACGAATCCTCTGGGAAGACAGACATCACACATTGGGCTGCCAGTGTCATCAGCGGGAAGATATATAGCATAAATCAAATGGTGTCCTGTGTCCTAAACCCACCTCAATATAACATGTCATAGATCCAATACATTTCATTCAAATGTTTACAAGTTGAGCTCATATGTTGAATACATCTATGAGTCATGGTACTATTTTAAAAAAGCATGGTGCATTTACAGATCAGGTAACCCGAGTAGCAGCTTCCCAGCCCACCTTGACAGCCATGATTACACCACTGGGCACATGTTTCATCTTGTCCACCACGCCATACGCTCCCCTGCCCAGCTCTTCAATCTGCTCCAAGTCATCGGCCTTCACCACAAAATTCTGGACAGAGGAGGCAGAAGTTAAATTAATGTAAGTTTTCAGAAAAGCGCAAAAAAAAAAATTTCAGAGGGGATACAGACCCAACTTTACCTGATCTCCAATTGTGACGCAAGCTTTCGAGTCAAGATCTCGAGGAGGCCTGCAGGAAGAGCAACAGCGTGTGGTCAGTCAGTTTTAGTGCCAGAAAGCTCAATAATGCAAAATGCACACTAAGAAATTGTGCATGTTTATAAGAGCAATTTATTAGATTCCTTTAAAGCAAACATTGGACTGCAATCCATGCCAAAACCAATAAATTCAATTCTGAAATTGCACAAACGCATTTTTGGCATTTCTGTACTGTATTTCTCTTATTGGCTGACCTACGCTAATACAGATATACTGTAGCTGCAATAACCTAATACCGGTCCGATATATTGTCCAAGCCATTTTAGCATTCTAGCTCTAATTTTTAGACCTTCTTACAATGGCTGCTGTCACTACCCAATTGTAAAAAAGGAGCCTTACGCTGCTGCTGCTGGTGTTGGCTGTGCAAACACTTCTTTGGCCAGCTTCAGCCCCGGGTTCTTCTTCTTCCCTTAGAGACAAGAAATTAGAAAACCATTAACACAGTGTTTTGTAGAAGAACTAAGGGAAATGGACTTCACATCTACAGGCTCTTATGAGCCCATTAGAGACAAGACTTGCCACAACAGAGATCTAAACTAAATGGACTCTACTTGTATATAATCAACATTGGGTCTATTGATAAGGGATTTTATTTTATTATGGTAGGAAGGAGTTTTTTCATAGTTACCAATCAATACCTATCAATGTGCAGTTGTCTCTGACGCAAACTGCAGCAAATGATCAGTTATCTATCTGGAGATTAGGTGTACTCAAAGCTGAGGCCCTGCAATAGGGAGAAGGTGGACTAAATGACTAATCAACAATGGTATGGTGACTCAAATAGAAGAGAGGGGGTGTAGGGGAAGATTTTTTTGCTACCAAATCAACTATCAATGGGTTTCAGTTTAGTCTCTTTTTTAACCTCAAGTTTAGTTTACTCTTTTTTACTATGTCTGGAGTATGGTGCTGTAAACAGTGGAGCTCTTGGACCTTTCTGTGTTAAACCAGTGACAGCAATCCATTCATAAACACAGTTTACCAGCAGCCTCTGGGACTTCCCACAAGGGGCTGTGAGTCCCTGCCAGAATGACACAGCTACTGGGCCTAATAGCAGCAACACAGGAAAAACAACCTCAACTTTTCTTGACACGGACACTCGTGTTCAGCATGTTCACTCTTGTGGCAAGGTCGACGGGAAAAACAGAACACTTTTCTTGGCCTCTGTCTGTGTGTGCTTGGAGGACTTGGCCACAATTTAACCCACTGGGATATGATGAGAAACAGTTCAGACCTGGCTGGTTATTTCCTGTTCTTGTCTTGCTACTGGCAGGCTTGGGCTGGGCAACTATTTTACCCCAGTTCAGAGAAACGGGTTTAATGCACAAGCACCTTCACTTTGTAACACATTCAACAGCTCTCATTATTACTGTAGGATTGTGTTTGCCATTGAATGAGTCACAATACTCCAGAGTGGAGGAAGTATGATTGGGTAAACCCCTCCCATTAAGCTGGAAGGGAAGTGAAGTTTTGCAAAGATTTTAGATGCTAAGGCCTGAAACGTCAGACAGGTCCATTTTGTGGTGCAGCCCTAAAATAGGCCTACAGTGTCTGGACAGACTATGGTAGTCTCATGTGGTAGGGAGAGATTGAAGTGTGATTTACTCACATGCTTAGTCAAAAATAGATTTTGTGTTTCCTCTGTGTGGGATAAAGTACGAGCACTCAAAGCCTTCAGATGACCTGACAAATAAGACAGCTAATTGTGCATGGACCAAAATTAGTGTAGCACACAAACATGGCAGCAGAGAAACATCGGACATGCCAAGATGTCAGAGATATCTAGGAAACTACCAAAATGGTACGCATGCATTTTTTGTTTCAATTGAGTCTGAGTTACTGCTCAGATTTAATTGACATATTTACTGTGAAAACGGATTTGAAATACTAGCTCCTCTCAGGTAACAGTGTGTGGTGTGTGCAGTGACCCTGTAGCTGGAGTGTTTGGTGGGATATGACTCACAGCCAGTCAGACTGGACACATCCGCTTAAAACACAACAACTGTCAGGACCCTTTGGGAAATATGATGTCACTTTACTTGGCCTGCTTGCTGTCCCTGTGAGGGCCAATTGAGGCCAGATTCACAACAGCTTTCTGCTGCAAGACCTGCCTGGTCCTGGAACCGAGCCTGATAGAACCTCAGCTGCAGCTGTGCGGGCCAGCACAGGAAAAGTTCATGTACACGGATACCATTTTCCAGTGCTTGCTTGTAATTCGAGCCACAGTCAGTGGTATATCATGAAATTAAACATTTTGTACACTGAAACCTTGTTTTATGTCTAAATATAGCACAAGTTGCATTCTGCATTTTATTAAAAAATAAAAAAATTCCCTACACTGCACATTTTTTTCTGACGTGGGAAGAGGTTTATTAAGCTTAAGTATGTTATTGTATTGATCATTGGGTCTTAATTAAATCAATATGTTTGCTGTGTTGGAGTTATCAGTATAAGCTACTACAGACAGTCACTGGTGACCTTTTACAGGAAATTTGGTAATTCTTCAAAAGCCAAAGGGTGTTCAGTGGAAACTATCAAGAGTGCAGTAATGCACGTAATGTTAACAAGAATTTCTGGATTGTGCATTGGATCAAAGTGTCAATAGCTGTGTGGAGAGTCACCATCATGAAGCTTCAGCCTCAGAGTGGGCCCATATACAGAAAAGGATGACTCATGCACATATAATCTTCCACACCACCCTATCAGTGCTTTTAGGGAGAACCCAATCTCCAAACATGCCTCAGCAATCCCATGAACAGCCTTGCAATGCAATTAGACCCACTCACAACTCTTTGTAGCACCAGAAAAAAGGAGAAAAAAAAACAACAACAACAAAAATCCCTTTCACAAAGACACATCAGGCCTGCTTTGGTGCACACCATAATTACAGCAAAGAACCTGTGTAGCAGCTATGGAGTATCTGCTTGCAGCCAGTGAACTGTCAACAAAGAGGCTGCACAAGGTATTGGTGCTGCAAGTCAAAACATGCCATGGTAGGCCAAAGGCTGTGACTGCCTGAGTAGGACCCAGCCAATCTACACAGCCCTCTAAAAACAGTGTGTACTCCCGACCATGGTAACGCTAGTATGATTGTGTAACAGCACCAGCGGTGCACTTGAAATGTAAATTGACATCATCATGCTCTGCGCGCGCGTGTGTGCATGCCGCGTCGCAAAATCAGGACCTTGATTTTTCCAAGGTGTGTATTTTTTTCAACAGTACACAATGATTACACAGCATAGCCTCGCTGACTAGCGGAAGCCAAGTGTGTGATAGCGCCATGGTTCCTTGGCATCGCCGCCCGTTTTAAAAATAAAGGAATTTCCACCACCGGAAAAAATAAAATAAAAAATACAGCATTTACACGTACGCAGCGCTAAAAATATGTTTGTTCTAACACATAGGTCAAACCAAAAAGTACTCTACATAATCGACCGCTCGTGAGTCAGGAGGCCGAAAAATACAAGCACCTGTGGTCCCAATGTGCTTCACTTTACCGAAAAAGAGAAACTAGTCCCAGCGCGGTGGTTTACAGCTGAGGGGCAAGTTGGTTGATAACAGCTTGGCAAAAGTCCTTTATTGTCGTGAAAATGGTGTTTTCACAAACCACAACACGGTAACTTAAACGGAAGACGTGAGAGTAGCATTTAGCTAAATTATTAATACTTAAAATATAGATATATACATATATACACACAATTTAGCACACATCAGTTAATCTATGAAGCGTACTTTCAGACACCACTATGTCTAGAGACTTAGCATAATCATAGAAAGCAGGAAAGACATGCTGGCTAGCTTCTTTTTCCTCCTCTCATACATATGCAGCTTTCCACCTGGCTAGGTTACATTTCTCAAACATAGCTAGCTTAATTTCTTCCACGCAAACTGCACCTTGATATTTAAAATATATGCACGGTTGTTTTGAGAAAAAAAAAAAGAGTGGAAAAATCCACTTACCTCCTTTAGACAGAGACATTTCCCCTTTGCTTTGATGAGGGGGAAGGGAAGCACAAAGACTTTTGCCTTTTTTTACTCCCTCCCTCCCTGCATCTAGCCTTACACCCGCTCAGGATCGCTGGCTTGTGCAAAAACTAACAGCGATTAAAACTAAACGGTTTGTCTTCGTGCAATCTTAGTGTTTCAATCACCCGCTCGCGCGTTCAAAGATCGATTAGCAGATGAATGCACAACTTTAAATAACGTCGGCGCGGGTCGTACAGTTCGAGTTAGTTTGCTAACAAAACCTGCACTTTTAGGGTGGCCAAAGTCTTGACAGCTGAAGGTTCCAACGACGTAATGGCGTATTTCCTGCCTCGCGCTAAGCATAATGGGATGTGTAGTTTGAATTATGTGAGGGCCTTTTTTCTGTAAATAAAGCGAGATTATTTTCCAACAATTACTGTAACTAATAAAATATATTTAACTAAGAAGGATCATTCATTCATTTTACGTCAAAAAGTTAATTTTTGTAAATCCAATATGGGCCAACACATTTTACATTATTGTCTTTTATTAATATTTTTTGTTTCAGGATGAAAATCACATACTGGTATAGTTTATTTAAAAGCAAGATAAAATGCATGTGTAACAATGATTAAGAAAAAAACAGTTTACTAAATGATTCACTATCTTGTATCAACTACAGTATACAAAGGAACACTGGTAATGGGATTGGGATTGCACTTTAAGTTACACATTTTGGTATGTAAACAACAAACAAGTATGCCTATATAAGTGTATGTCACAGGATATAAGTGCCATGAACTAAAAATCTATATATGAATAGTGAAATGCATAAAATTACTAATAATGTTTTATTTTAAAGCAAACTTTCTTTAGCATCTACAGTATGCAAACAACATTAACCATAGCATAGATTTAATACGTTTAAAGAACAAACTGTAATATCTACCCTATAGAATACCTGAACAAATGTAGCAAAGTGAAGTGTTTGTTGTCTTTTTTATTGTGAGTCCTTTATTGTACAAACACCTCCTTACTGAATAGTTAGAAGACAACAAAATACAGAAACTAACCAACAATGGAGATGTCACAGACATGACGCATAAACATGTGCTGTGATATGAGTTTACTTTGGAATTTGTGCATGTGATTGTGTGGGTGGATAACTAATGGTTACTGCATTTACTTCCTGGCAACAAGGAGGGTATGGTAGAGAGGTTTTATTACAATGTGCAGATAGAGGGAGCTGTCAATCAGGTACTCTGATGCACGGCGCTGCAGGTCAGCATCCACCAGGAAATCCCCGGCCTCCTCTGTGCTTTGGTGGAAGTTGTAGACGTGGCGAACCACCACTTTTCCTTGCTGTTTTGCCATCACAATCACTGTCTTCTGGAAACTCACACCAGCAAAGTCTGGACTAGAAGTGGCTGGTGTTACAATGATGCGAGGTCGACCTCCATCTGTGCGTGTAGGCTGCATGGCACCCAGCTCAGTATAGGTTGACCTGGCACTGAGTGGGAACCAACGAGGGGAGAATAGGGCATTCCAGGTCACTCTCTTATTGGAGTCATGGCCGCTGGGCCCGAGCTGGGTCTGGAAGCTAAAACTGCGGTCATCACGGGTGGGGTTATTGATGACCCAAGGGGAACCCCAGGAGGTGGACAGGTAGTTACGGGGAGTGAAAATACTGCAGTTGACATCAAAGTACTTGGCCAGTTGGATAGGTGAGGCAGAGTGAAATTGGAAGGCTAGGTAGAGTAGATCACGGATAGACTCGTAATGCTTCTGCATAAGGGGGGATTGCTTCTGAAGACGAAAGAGATGCTGAGGGGGAATCATGCCGTATCGAACAGCCCTTAGGGCACTTTCCACTGTCGAACTGACTGGCTGGTTCTGCCTAATCCAGGCCTCCAGGGCCTCATAGAGCTCCAGCTCACTCTGAACAATGAGGTCAGAGCGCTGGAGCAAGGAGAGGAGTAGGTCTTCACTGATCGAGCCCCATTCTCCGCTCTGCAGCACAGAAGACAGGTTCCAGGACAGGTACTGCAGGCAGCTGTCCCGCAGGACCATGTCCCCAATTTGTAATGCATAGTTGTACCAGCCAATGACATGGCCTGTGGGTGAATCACTAGACAGATGTTGGGTCATATACTGGGTCAGACCCTGTTGCAAGGCCCACACATGATACTTGCTGGCCAGCTTATGTAGAGAAATGGCCTGATCTAGCCGCACTGAGATGTCACCGCAGTACAGATACCTGAAAATGGAAAACAAATCTGGAATTGACATCCACGTTTTAAAAATATAATTAAGACATTTAAAAAAAAAATATATATATATATATATACAGTATATGTACAGTATATATATATATATATATTTTAGTAACGCATACTGCTTGTTTTCCCTCACATCTGAGTCACTGAATAAACCCACACTGTCCGATTTTCGACCATGAGCCTCAAACAGCAAGTGTAATTTTAGAATATTGCACAAGATGGAGAATCTCACTTCTCCAAAAGAGAAAAAGAGAGAGGCACAATACAAAAGCATCTACATGTAGCTCCATTGTTCCTTGAATGGTTTGAATGAACAGGGGTTAAAGCTGAACAAATGGTTACAACCGGAGTCTCCCTCACCTGACAAACTTGTCAAAGACAGCTGCACATTCGGGTGTCTCCCTCAAAACCACAGCACTGTTGTTGCGAGTGAGCATTAGTTCCTCAAACACGTCACTCTGCAGCGCCAGAACCAGACTGTGGGCCTGGATCACCTTCACCTCATCTGTGTTGATGGTCTGCACCCGGAGAGTGACATCACTGCCGTTCCCCAGAGCCAGCAGGGTCTCCATACGCTGAACCAAACTCATGGAGTGATTTAGCACTGTGGCCCAATTGTCCAACACAACCTCCTGTTTCAGGGCAGCTGTGGAAATAAAGTTTAAGATGATGGACTGGCAGCACTTAACAGAAATACAACCATCAGTATTTAAATGCAGAGGAAATTTACCTTAGAATTGCAATTAATTTCAGTATTAGTTTCAGATTTTTTTTCAGTCCTGACATTCATTTTTATCTTCTTCACCTCAATTTGCATCAGCCTGACTCTGCATTCAAAGATTTCACAGCAGAATTCTAGTTTGTTTGTTCCACAACTTAAATCAGATTTGACACAGCAAAAACTGGAAAAGCACTCCCTAACTCTTCGACTAAACCACAACTGACAATACTATAGAACTAATATGAAATAGCACACTTGCATATCGTTCTATTCCTCTGGTTTCAATAATAGAGGACAAGCCAGGTGGCGGACTCAGAAAACCTCTGACACCAGGTGCTCAGAAAAGAATCCTGAGTTTGCAGTGCCATTGCAGATGGCTGCTTCTATGAGTCCTCTTGTGCAGAAGTAAAAGTGGCAGATACTGGAGAATAATACATGAAAGACTCAGCATGACAAGCTGCTGTTTCCATTCTGCCACAGCCATCAGCAGCCTTGTTGGCCTATTACTGGGGGTTTAATGAGGCACAGGGGGAGCACATTGGCTCCCTGGAATGTCTCACAGTCTTCAAATCTCTACCATAATCAAGCACCTTCAAAGTAACCCCTTTTCCCCATTTACCAGCCAGCACCCTAAGCCAGCTGAGCATAGTGTGTGTGTTTGTGTGGGGGGGGATGTTTTGACTGTGTTTGAATGATTCTGGCACAGTCCAATTGAAGCCAATTGGAAAGAAACTCACCAAATTCATCCTAAGTGGGTAGACTGTATACACTATCTGTTACTTTTTTTCTGATTCAATTCAAAGTAGACAAAAACAAGCTATGAATAAAGATTGTTTCAGTGTCTTTTCCACTCAAGCTGACATGAGCAGAAAACATAAAATAAAACATTTTATACACAGTTCCTAAAACATGATTAGATGAGTCTGTGCTCACGAGGAATTTCAATCTATATCTAATCTGGCAGCACAGGAATGTGGCCTTCAATAGCTTTGGTCAAAATCAGTCAAAGTAAGATCTTTAAGGAGCTTGAAAAGCTTTCCCTCAGCGCTTGTATTGTACCGTATAACTGAGCCAGCACAAAACCAGGCAGCAAATGGACTTGCCTGTCTTTCCCTGCACCCAGCAGACAGATAGATGAGGACAGGATGAGTAGAACAGACAAATACCCATCCCCTGCCCTGAGGCTAAGCATGAGCCACGCATTCATGCTGTGCCCTACTACCCACTGACAGTATGGGGGAAGCTGGACTGAAATAGAAAAATACAATTTTTCTTACAATGTAGGATATTTAAAAAAATTCAAATAAAAAAAAGATGCAAAGGTGATATGATTCTTTGAAAGCAAACAACTGAAACTACTGATGTAATTTGTTATCTTACCTCCTCTAACTGTGACAGAGTGGATTAAGAGGAGCAGGGTGCCCACATAGACCCAGGCAGGGATCCCTTGTTCACATGAGCGTACCATATCTTCTTAGTTAATCCCTGCCAGTTCCTTTGTCCTTACCCCCTCTCTTCCTTACTCTATGCCAATCTTCTCCTGACTCTTCCTGCTGCTGTGCCTTTGTCGTGTGTGTGCAGAAAGGTGTGTTGCCCTGTGTGTGCCGCCCGGCTCCCTGTCCCGCACTCTTTATGTAGGACGCTGGCCTTTCCCTGGCGCATCTCACAACCCCACGGAATCCATTGATTGGTGGAATCTGGCAGGGGCGTTGCTATAGCGACAGCTTTGATTTTGAATTTCTCCCTTTTGGATGTTACATGGTATGGATCATTGGCACCGGGCCAGCCAAGGACTCAGCTTAATGTATTGTTTTTTTGTTGTTTTTTGTGTGTGGGGGGGTTAAAAGTAAGGGAGGTTAGGCACTGTTACCAATCAATATTGACGTTTTTAGGTTTTAATGGCACTCAGAATGCAGCAAATCTCTGGACGGCAAAATGTAGTAGATGTCTATCTAAATTAGGTAGAAATCAGTGCCATTTAATAAGTCAATTAATTACAGTAGTTTGCCACAGAGACTATCTGCTAAAAGTAATTGAATTTCTAATACTGTATGTGTGACAAACGGCAGTCTGTCAAATTTCATAATCCATTTTGTAAGGCATTTTTTCAGCTGAGAGCAATTATTCCTCAATTCCAGCATGTTCATCTCACTAATGGAAGGATGTTTGCATTGGTGCTGGGTCTACTCATCAGTGTAAGGCAAGCTCTGTATATCAAATTCAACTGCCAATCAGGACTTTATATAGTCACACTAGTAATCTCATAAATTTTTTTAGGTGCAGATGTTGCATCACAAACTTCACAGAGGGCAGAGGGTTCAATGCATGTGTGTGATACAAATTCCAGCTGGATATGGAGTTAATGGTCTGCCACCTACAGGGAACATCCAACCTATGATTATCAATATGTAAAGCTACTCAAAGTGAGCCACATGACATGAGAGACACGAACATCCTAGTCAATATACATACAGTACATACACATACAGTAACTGGGATAGAACAGAAGTTTGTTTCAATGTGAAATGGCAGGGATGACAATAATAGGTAACGCCTCTGGTTGTGGCTCAAACAGATGTTTACAGAGCCATTACTGTTTCCCTCAGTTAGCATTGATCTGTCAGTCAGAGATGGGTCAGTCAATACTGAGATCCCAGTTAAAATCTTCTGAAATGGATTAGATTAGATTTTTTTTTTTTTTATTGCTGCATCTGACAAGGTCATTTTTCCAATGACAGTATTTATAGTAACATGCTGCAATGTGTCACATGTGTTTAAAATACCTCCAAATCCATGGCAATTACATAGAGACAGACAGGAAGACACATGATTTCAGAGTGAATTGGGTTGTGGTGATGCCCCGAGGGCTGCCAGGCTGCAGTAACAATGCAGGAGAAGAGATGTCCTATGAGACCCCAACCTGAGCCACTGCTATGAATAACCTGACAGGTTCTCGGAGGAGAGCGGTGCTGCTGAGGTGCCCTAATGAAGCCTGCTGCAACAAAGTAGACTAGACAACACAGACAAGGCACTGGATCACCCTATATATGGTGGGACCTCTATTGGTTTAACGTTCTGGAGGAGGATACATTACATTACACGTCATTTACCTACAGATGTACAAAAGTAAGATTAATGAGCTTTATATGAATGCTATGAATCTCTTTGGATGACCTGTGTTAACATATTGGTCTACCTGGTATTATATATTGGGTATAGCTATATACTGAAATGCAATTCAGGCAACTACTGTTGAGCTTCATAATGAAAACAGAATAAACCCAAAGCCTTTTATTTTCATTAAGGTCACATTGCGTTCTCCTTTTAGATCAGCTCCTATTAAGAATCTGGACCACAATGCAAAGGGATGGATTGACGAGCTGCTGTGTTTGTAAAAGCACCACTCGGGACGGGTTCCATTGAGAGATCGATTCACCACAGGGGGCTCCATCACGCAGTATAAACAGTACGTTTAGTACAGGCTGAATGTCAGAGTGAGCTTAAGCAAAGTGTCCTGGACGACCTTATGTGCTGAACCCAGAGGGGATGCACTAGATAACCAGGTCTCCTAAACATGACACAAACAGCTTCTGATATTAACACATTTTACATGGATGCACCAAGTGTCCAATAAATAAAAATACACAAATGTGTAGAAAAAAGGTCTCACACTTTTATTTCCAAGCATGTCAATGTGTCAGGAAAACCGCACCACTTAGGCAGCAAATTTAATTTTGCAATTACATGTATTATGGCCTATTTCTCTGTTACACTGTCACTGTTTTTCCTAAATGCAGGTTTCACAACTTCATGAGGAAGAGAGATGATGAGTTTTGTGACTTTAAATATTTCCAAATACAAGGCAAACAAAAAGATTTAGAAATACTGTATATATCCATCAAATAAAGAAGTGTAAATACATATACATAAAAAAAACCTCTGATTTGCATTGGGAGACTAAAGTATGACTTACAACCACAGAAAGAGCAACACATGACAGTTAATCCATCTTTTTAGGCACATTAACAAAGATAGGTTTTGAGGGATTTTCATAGATTCATATTTATCCCAGTATTTCAGCAAATGTCTGAATATTTCTTAGTTTAACTAGTATTAAGTAAAAAAAAAAAGCTTAATATCAATGGCATCAGTTAATGTTTTCATTTATCAAATGGCTGCTAATTGGCATGACCTACAACAGATCAATAACAAAATCTGTTTTGTTGTGTAATCTGATTTGATTATGTAACATAGGAGTTGATCTCGCCTGTAACAATATTTTCCACCAGGTGGCTCTGTGAACTGGAGGCCCCTCTGATGATGACTGTTCTACTTATCCTTAAAAAGAGAAAGTAGACTGATTAGATTTCACAAGATGCATGTACAGTTTGAATTTAATTACTGAACTTGCAGTAAATGGCATACAATAGAGTTGAATTATTAAATTGAAGAACTGAATGAGCCTTTTCAGTCTAAAAACAAAGTCAGTGCAGCAGCTGATCTTTCCATAAGAAACCACATTTAAACAGTATCACATGCGTTATCTAAACCAGTGAAAACCATTATTCCTCAATCATTATGAAATCAAACAGGTCCCAGCTCAGACCATGTTGCACAACCTGTATACTACACGAGTGGAACTGTCTCACTCGAGAGGTGAGTGGTCTCTTTGTTTGGATGTAAGCTGCCTGAATAACAGGCCAGTGGCGGCTAATCTCACAGAATATGCAAAGCTGCCATCACCACAGAGGCTGGATGAAGACACAGAGTGGGTTTGAGCTAAATGGATGGCCACAGTATTACACTGACATACATGGGTTAATAATAAAATAAAATATTAAATAAAGAATACGTTTACAGGAAAACTTTGATGCGACTGCCGGTGAGTTCATTATAACATGGTTCAGTAACAACTGAGAAGGTGTGGGCAGATGGAGGGCTGTTCATGATTCCGCCCGGGGAAAGAAACGCCGTGGATCTATTAAGTGCATTTGAACGCTCAGAAATTTGTCGAAACATCTGTCAAGAGCTTGATAATACCCGAGGAAAAAAGCGAATATTTCGGACAAGGTTTTAACTGGAGTAAATCTACCTGAGTCACCTGCTGGAGCGGAACTGCTCTCTATCATCGGTCCAGGTAAGAATTCTGACGGAAAGTCACCACCGGCTTGTTTAGTATTAGGCTATACTCTAATAGGCCTATCTATCAGTGTGTTATCATAATGATTTAGCTTGGGACTTTTTTAATGTGCCATTCTAAAAAGCCATATATCAAAATGTCAACAACTTTTAAATAGGCTACGTAAATTCAAATTTAGGCTAATAATATTTCTGTATTTAACGTTGTGACAGATAATCCAATTTTTTTATAATAATTTAGGGAAATTGTGTCACTATCTAGGTTACAGGAACACTTATATCAGTTTCCATCAAAATCAGACAATTTAGAGATTTTCACTGAACGACAATGTCTTTCGATCCGTTTTAGGCTAGAGGTTATTGTAGTAGATTTTTGGACTGCACGAAAGGAAAACACTATTACATTGACAGTGGGGTTATTATTAGAGTTATAGTTGAATACAAATTAATCTTACCTTTAAATTAGGATATGCTGGGTGGGAAATAGGCTACTCATTATCTCTCCTGTTAAAATGTTAAAATAAACACAATCTCACTTATGTAGGCGTACACAAGCTAGACTATGATGTTGTGGACAATTTTTTGTCATTTTTGGATTCTACAAAGATTCAAATGATTTTATTTCAATGTACAGAAATTCTAGTATAACACAGTAAGACTCCACACAACTGGCTTGATACACTATGTGGATGGAACTTTATTTACAGTGCTATGACAGGGAAACATTTTGTTTTCAGATGTAGGCAAAACCAGTCATTTGTTTTTCCACTCATATTTTAACAACCAGGGACGCAAAGTTGCATTTGCATGTATGTTCAATTATCAGGATGTTTTTCTTGTAGCACTTTTCGAAATCTGCAGTGAAGCCATGGAACCAACCAGTGCGCCAAAAGGATGTGATTCCAGTATCAGCTCTATATATTACAACCTGTGTGACCTGACTACAGTATGGGGAGTGGTGGTGGAGGCCTTTGCTGCTGCTGGTTTGGTGACTTCCTTTGTTCTGTTGGTCGTCCTCATGGCCAGTTTACCATTTGTGACAGACAAGAAGAGAAAGGGTATGGTGGCCCTGCAGGCCGGGTTTCTGGTGTTTACTCTGGGACTCTTTGGGCTCACTTTTGCCTTCATTGTGGGTCGGTACTCCACCAGCTGTGCTGCACGGAGGTTCCTCTTTGGAGTACTATTCTCAGGTTGTCTAGCCTGCCTGGTCATGCATGGGTTGTGGCTTGCCCTGCTGAAGCAGAGAGGCCGGGGGCCCAGGAGCTGGATGTTATGCCTGGGAGCCCTGGGTCTGTGGATGGTCGAGGTGATCATCAACACTGAGTGGCTTATCATCACTGTGGTCAGAAGCCCACCCGGAGGTGTAATCATCCCTGACATGTTGTGCAGCTTTGCTAACCAGGACTTTGTGATGGCCCTGATCTATGTGATGGTTCTGCTACTAGCTGTGTTGCTGATGGCTGGGGCCTCACTGACACACAAGCACAAGCACTGGCGCCGAGATGGAGCCTTCATCCTGGTCACAGGACTCTTCACCTTGGCCATCTGGGTAGCTTGGATTGTCTTGTACATCCATGGGAACAGAGCGGCAGGAAAACCCAGCTGGGATGATCCTACTCTGGCTATAGCCGTGGTGTTGAATGCCTGGGTGTTCCTCTTCCTCTACACCATCCCAGGAATATGTGTACTAACCCAGGAGGACCCAAACCAGGAGCAGCCATTGTATGGAGAAGCTGTTTATCCTGCCAGAAGTCTGGTTTATGACAATATCCTTAAGGAGCCTGAGCCACTCCACCAGAACGTATACATGGAAAATAAAGCCTTCACTATGGATGAGCCTCCACTAGGTACAACATGACACATTATGGTCAAACATCAATCTTACAATGACAATGTCTCATTGCACTCCACACTGTTTTTGTCCACATGTATTAGCGTCTGGCAGTGCACAATGAAAATGGGAATCAGATAAAACTAAAGATGTGAAAAAAAGCATACCCCCATTTTAGGACAAAAATAGAATCTACTTACAGATTACATCCTTGGCCAACATTATGAGGCAGTCCCCACACTACAAAGTCTTTAAATGTGATTTACTTACTTTGCTGGGAAGTCACATTGTCATACTATTAAAACTAGTCCTGATACATCACCAGTACATACTGAGCAATGTGGAGTATCAGTACCATGTTTGCAGTGAATTATCCTATTGACTAAAAGAAACTAAGTAGGAGAAAAAATAGTCACAGCAAAATGTTTTGTTGTCAGGTTTAAAATATAAAGGAAATGCCTGAGCATGACGCAATCACATATTCAAAGTAAAATATATTGCAGTGTGCATTTAAAGTTTTCCAATATCCAACTTGTTCAAAGCATCAAATTTATCCTGACAGATGCAGCAAATATTGATTCACTTAACTCGCCAGTTTGATTAAATGTGTGTCGCTACAGAGACTGTAGTGTTTAAACAATGGCAGATGTCTTAAAAGTGTGTAGTTTCTGTTCTTCATACCCATTTTAATGCAGAACTTGTGTTAAGTCTAAAACTATAAAGCGATGGACTGGAAGACCATCGCAACAAGCTCTTTTCAATCATCCTCCGCCTTTTGTTTACCAGTACCCTCAAAGCCAGTGTCTCCATATGGTGCTTATAATGGTCAGCTACGAAGTTGTGTGTACCAGCCAACTGAAATAGCCCTGATCGCCAAGGGTATGACTAAGGTGAGTGAGTATACAATATTTTATTTTATGCTTCTTCTGTCACATCTGCTAAAAGTAATCACTTCTGTGTGTCTACAGATGGACCAAGATGCGATGATGCCTCGAGCCAGAGCCCCTCTCTAAATCCAGGATGTGGCAGCTCCCAGCCTCGTTCCGCCGAATCTGAGCTGTTTTAAGGACCACAAAGCACAGGAAGCTTGAGTCGAGGGCATCACCTACACAATCTGTTGTTTCAATCAGTTCCCCGTCAAAGGTGCTTGTATCAAATGTAATGTACTCCCTTTCTCTTCCTTGGCTTGAAACTTAAAATGTGAACACTGTGGTGGTCAATCTGCAGCTTCTCACACGCACACACCTTGTTTTGTGCAATGCTTGTCTATACTGTGTGCAAAAGGTGATTCATAAATCAAAGATGAGAAACACTGACAATTGGAGATGGACAGCTTATAGAGGCTATTGCATACACAGCCACAACCATTTTTTAATTTCAAGTGCCTACTATTCACTTCCCATTCTCACTTTATGGCAACAAGTGCCCCTAACTTTCTTAATGTCAACTAAAGCCAGCTTTGCTCACTTGTAGCTTTACTCAAAAAGAAAATTAAGAGAAAGAGAGGCATGTATGCATCTCTATGGGAAAGCAGTTAATTTACCTTCTAGCTAAGAGAGAGAGAGCAACAATCGTTTGTTTCTACTTTTCACATTTCTACAAAATCTAAATCCCAAAGTGGAACAACATAAAAATGTTCAGGTGACAAGTGACCTACTGTAGGTTAATGGTGGAGAAGCTGTAGTATGAAGGATTAGACGCAGAGAGTTTCTCACTAATATGCTTTTATCTTAAATCTGCTGACTGTAATTTGTAATTTCTGTCGGCTGTTGTAAGACACTTGTGAAATTATGTTTTGATTCCTCTTAAAGCCATGATTTTGTAGCGCTGTAGATTTCTAAAATTATAATTGTATGTATGAGGTGTAAATTCTAACTTATTAAAAATTAAAAAAGGTAATTTAAATATAGCTTGGCTGTTAGATCTTTGAATTGTTAACAAGAAGGCAGATGTGGGATATAGCAAGAGGAAGTGTTACAAGGATTGCACTGCCCTGAGCAATTATTTACATGTTGGCTTGATAAGCTTTAACAGCTCATCTATGGCCACACGAGGCGATCATACTGGGGTGACTGGTGTACACTGCTAACTATATTAGGCGGGAGTGGGAGGAATATTTGGGAAATGATACACTACCCAAACAGTAAAATCTGACGATAAATCCATATGATGCCCTTTTCTAATTGACATGTGTAATAGTGTTAGAATTGACATGTGTAATAGTGTTAGAGCCACTGTTTGGATGCACTCACATGTTGAGTTTGGGGCTGTACAATGCAAGTTGAGTATCTGACAGCACAACTATTGCTAAAGGCTGCTAGGAACCTTTTCTGCATAAATGGTTGCTACATAGGAGTCTGTGTGGGCTGCAGATAAACACACTGTGAGAAGGGACAAATTAGCACAGACAACTGCTTTGACTTACGATCAGAGGAATAATTATTCACATGTAATTTGTCACACAAACGCTTACACACTAAGAGCTTCAGAGTGAGCTCTGGCTGCCTAGCAGCAGGCTGAGTAGGCTTTCTCCCAATTACCCCCACCATCCTGCGCTGTCAGCAGCCAAGAGTAGTTGCTCTTGGATGCAAAGAGCTTCAAAAAACCAAAGCAGTCATTCAACCTGATGGTGAACACACAGCTGGAAACCATATTCAAATGTAAACAAAACAAAGCATTCAGACATGTTTTCCTTGCATTTCCAACAACATCTTACCTGTCTAATATTAGTGACCTGAGTAACTCTAGATTCATGGTTTACATTATAGGCTGACCGAGAGGAGCCTTAGCTGCATTTTGCACCCATGCGCCTCATAAAGTGGTTACTGGGTGTCACAGTCACACTGCAGAGGAGGGGAAATATACATATAAGTAAAAAAAAATAAATGACCTTAAAATAAAGATCTTGCTTTATTTATATGTATTATATGTTAATTCCTAATCAGTGACTTGAGCTGAAGTCAATAACAGCATCTTTCTCTGACAGGCAGCATCTGTAAATCCCTTGATAATACGGATAGCTGTCTTGTGCACATGAACAGGGGGAAGGGAGAGGAGAGAGAAAATGACCAATGGGGGTTAAGCTTAGCTCAAGGGAGTCAGTGCTACCAGTCACAAACAGCTGTCCCCACTTAATGCATTTCCTTGTCACTGTGACAACCCTCAGTGGAAAAACTAAAAAAGCTGATCAAACAGAAATGAGCGAGAACCCACAGACCAGACAACAGGGATTCAGTAATAACAAGTAGGTCTAATACTATCTGGTGATATTATTCAGTAGACCACCACTGCAAAATACTTATCGTGATCACGTAAGGTTTGCTTTTAGATCTAGGAGGATTTTTTTTTAAAGATGAAGTTGTTGAATAAACATCTCTGAATTTGAACCGTTTGTCCCAGAGGCCAATGTTTAAACAACGGCCTTATTCATGTTCATTTACGGATTACAAATGTAAATAGCTGTGCCAGGCTCTAAGAAGCGCTCCGTGTTTAAAAAGGCTGAGGTGATTTATAGGCTCTAAAAAGGTACAGAGGGTCACACGGTATGAAAATATAAGTTTATAGCAATACATTCACATTTATCAAAAGGCAAGGTGTGCCTTCAAAAATAGATTTTTACTCTTTTTTTCGTCTTCCAAAAAGTCCAAAACAATTCAGTGTGCACGTTCTGCTCTCCATACAAACATGAAAGCAGCTTTCTGCAGGAGGACTGCCATCTTGTGGGACAACAGCAAAGAATTGAAGGATTATCTTTGCCTTGACATAGCCTTTATGATTTTATTGTCTACCACATCACAAATGATGTCATAGTGACTATCTAAAGATGCAAATACAAAAACAGTGTAAATACAAGTAAAAGCCATGGCTGAGAGTTAACATTTGACACAGGAGGGTGAGAAATCAACCTGTATCAATGTACTTAGTTAGGTGTGAAGCGGTTTTCTTCAGAAGGCATTTAAACCAGCATTAACATTTTGAATGTCCTGTTCTCTTTGGAGCTAAATGTGAGACAGTGGTAGTGGCAGATGAAGGTTGATCACTACTTACCTCATACTGTGGGCAGTGAATCAAATGTTTGCTTCTTTCCCTGACAATTAGCTACATTGTGGTAAGGTCCCACACTGGCAGTTCCAGTTCCATCACACATACATTACAGTCTGCTGATAGTTACCTTTCATTGTTTCAGTTTCTGTGCTTCACTGTTGACTGAAGTCAGGGACTTCTAAATTACAAATAAAACATCACTGAGGGTTCTTTAGTTTTTCCAGATTGGCAGCCCTGGCCTCATGCTGCTGTTGTTTCTGTTTTTTAAGAAGGCGGTAGGCTTCCACTGCTCGCTCCCTCTCCTCCTCCATGATTCTCTGTCTGGCCATGGAGGGCTTGGCTGTGGAGATCACCGTATGGCCTAAGAGAGAGTTGAGAAGCAGCTCCTTTGATGGCTTCTGGATGATGTTGGTGGAGGAGAAAACAACACAGTTAAGCTCTTGTTCAACTACTGGCAGACATGACGTGATAACTGCATAACAGTTACCTGAGATCTGACTGGTGCTTTTTTGGGTTTGGCGCTGAAAGACGGCGGGGCCATTGCAACTTCACCAAAGGGAACATAATCTACAAAACAAAAATCCATCATATCATTGTACAAACAAACTTTATAAATTATTCTGTTTTGACAATTGTATACGCTTCTAAAAAGAAAATCATTACTTTTGAAGTGATTAATGCAGCATTAATGAATGTTTGGGCTTTTATGGAGCTATACTTTCAGATAAATGTGAAACAATATTAAAACCCCTTAGAGCTCAAAAGTGTGGTTCCGGCAATAAAAATCCCATTTATTTTCCCCCTCAAACCATTCAAGCTCAAATTTCTGCTCCTGTAGAAGCTAGAAGTCCGTATGAAATCAATCTTGTTTCAACATAACAGTTACAGAGAAATACTACACTACCCACAATTCCATGTATAACAGCGAGGTCTCTAATTGGTGGAACTAGCTGGTACCATGGAAATGTTTACTGCACCGACGAACGGCCAGAGCAAGCTTTTATACAATTGCAGTCTATGATAGTTTCGGGTCTTGTACCTTTGCCTTTTTCAAAAAAATATTTTGACGACCCTCACTATCTCAGAGCTGGTTAGGGTTGGTTTCAGGCTTAAAATTTCTATATAAGCATTTAATGAAACTTCAATGGAGATATTAAATGGGGAAAAACACTTCTGGAACCACTAGTGTCCTAGTTTCAAAACAGTGGCCCTCATTTAAGAAACAAACGTACAACAGAAAGCGCGAAACTGGCGTACGGTCATTTCCACGCAACGCTCGGCATTTATCATTATGAACGTGAGCGGAGGCTACAATCAAATTTCATGTCATGTTTAAACTTGTGTATGCACGTTTTCGAGTGAGTGTGGACTTGCAATGCAGCATATTAAATCAGTTTAACAGGAGAAGGAGAAGTCATCAGTTGATCACTTAACGGCAATGGCAGATCTGGCTCTTTTAGAAGACCTCTATGCGCCGGTACATCAGTGCACATGCACGCACACAGGCCATGGTAGAGCGCGCCATCAGATTGATTCAGGGCAGACGGCTCTGTCTTGCATCAGCGGGGGGTGTCCTTCTATACATGCCAGAAAAAGTCTGCAATATTGTTTTAGCCTGTGGGGTTCTGCAGCAGCAAAACAGGGTGCCATAAATGTAGTACAGTAGCTAGCTGACCCGATGCCCAGAGAGAAGTGTCCAGCACAGCCCCAACTGGGGGCTATACGAAGGAGACAGGAAATTATTCCTCACTTTAAAAAAAAAAAGGTATAGTATTATGTTTGGCAATGATATTCAATACAGAAAACATGCCATTAATGGCCACAAGTAAACAATTTATTTCTGCCATCGACCAAAATATTTTGGCTTGTTTTTCCAGCCCCTCTGCTGTCAGGAGACAGGGTAGGTGTCACGGGGGGCACATGTGCTCTCCCTCACAGCTCACAATTGCCTGGCTCTGACTCATGAAAAAAAAAAAAAAAAAATAAAAGACACTGCATAAACTCTGCGACTGTGTGTTTATTTAAATATAGGTATGCCAACATGTAGGCCTAAGAGATTGCAATATAAACTTATTACCATTAGGAGTATCGCATACAAATGACAAGGATGTATAAATTAAATAAACTTTAGCTGGAGTCCGATTTACTACGGCAAAACTGTTGACCGCATCAGTCATCTCTTTTCATACTGCATTATTTCTACAACCTTTAATACCAGTTTTCAGACTGCCAAATAGAAGTTAGTGCAAATAAACCTGAGATATCAGAGTTTCAATCTCCACCTCTGAAAAGTGCTGCTTCTTAGCTGGATTATGTCCCACCGTGTCGTAAATTGAAGGGGGGAGGCTTCAAAACCAAGTTTTGTTTGTACTGATTTATACAGGAAAGAATGTCTCCCTCACATCTTTCCAGTGGTGAATGTTCCTTACCTACAAACATCTCTTTTTCCATCTGGTCCTCTTGTCTGTCCAACTTTTTCTGATGTAGCCTCTGTAATCTGACTTTATCGTGCCTGTAGCAAAGACAGCAAAGATCAAATCAGACAGATATTAGCCAGAAATTATAATCATGTTTACATCTCTGTGTTTTACTGTGGTCTACTTTATATTAGTTGACTAAGTTGGCCTTTATTGACATCCCATAACAGCCCAAATACACATCATAATTTAAAACATATGCTGTTTTCTGATTACAAATCAAAGTGTACTCACTCCTTCTTTTTCTCAGACTTGCCCATGTCTGCGGGCCTCTCTTGTTTGTCTTCATCCAGCTCAGGCTTTCTGTCTACTTGGTTCTTTGTGAGAAAGAGGACGTGTTTTGTCTCATTCTCCATACGCCGTAGGTATGCTTTCTCACTTTCCATCTTTCCCCTCTTGAAATGTGGGACAGGTATGTCTCCACTTTCGGAATCCTCTAGTTTACCTTTAGGGGAGATGGCTAAGGAGACAGAAACATACTAGTTATAAAACAAAAACTCTTACTGTTAAAAATAATGTATGCATCACAGAAATATAAATAAATAAGTTTTTCGCCTCACCCTCTTTGAGCTTTTTGGTGTTCAAGGTTCCAGTTTTCATTCTCTCTTTGCTCTTCATTATCTCTCGGAGTTTAAAGGGGATGTGATCGAGGTGGTCTTGTTTGGTTTTCTTAGGTTTACCATCTCGTTTGAGCTTCTTATCACTGTTGTGACACAATAACGTTACAGTCCACTCCAGATAGCATGTAACGTTAACGTAAGGAAAACGTGAAATAAACGTCAGCCTTAGATGGCCACAAATAATGCAGGTGGTCATCTAACTGTTATGTGTCCTCACTAAGCTAAATACAAGGATTATGTTGACATGTTGAACCTCATTTGATAGCCCGCTATGTTCGCAACTAACGAAACGGGCTAATAACAGCTAGCTAGCTAGCTAGCTGCTGTAAGTTAGCTAGCATTAGTTAGCCAACGTTGGCCGTTTTTCTGTTATACATAGCGTCTTTACGTTACCTTGAATGTTGTCCGGCTTTGCTTGCCGTTGTACCCGACTCCTTGGTGTTGTTCTTATTCTTCCCCATGCCACTGTAGTTTATTTCAATGTATTACAAATTATCTTAACAAAACAATAACACATGTGGTGCAGCGTGTATACCATGCACTACAAACCACACAACCTCGGCGACAGGTAACTAAGTAAGAAAGAAGCTCTCACTCGTTCTCTTTTCCCGGTTAACTTTTTCATTTATATTTATTATACTTCTCGTTGGCAATTTTGCCGCAAAATTTCAAGCCTAAATATATCAAATAAAAAGTAACACAGTTCCCAAACCGTGTTTTTATCAAATTAATCATTAAACAATGTTGACGGAGCTACGACATCTGAAAAATACTCATCCCAGAGTGATATACCAACTCAATACACGATCCTTGCTGGAAACGTCATCCTGATTGGCTAAAGTAACTACTGGCGGTTCTATCTGCCTCCACTAGATGGCGGGGTTACTTCAGTTTGTCCACACAATAGGCTTCTACCCATAGACTGTATGCGGGCTATGCTTCTACCATAACAGAGACCCAGAAGTTTAAAATCTGAAGGGGACTAAAAGAACTATGAAGTCGCATACAAGATAAATACTTAAGTAAATGACAGGTATTTTATCTCAGAATTGTACATAAGTAAAGTTATTGAGTAAATGTTCATAGGTACTTTCCAGACGCTGGCTTTGGTTTCAGGAATTATGATTGTAATTTTAATTTTTTAAACTGTGTTATACACCTTGTGACAAATTCGCATCAATGTTGTATGGGACAAGTGGCCCCAATGTGACTGTGGATGAATGTCTGGTTGCATGTCGTTAGTACTGTCCCTTCAGACAATACATACAAAACAACCCGGACCAATACGCAAATCAAAACATGAGCAGCATATGCACAAATGCCTGGAGTATGCAGGTGTAAACTGGGAAAGCATCTGAAGAGAGAATTAGGACATGAGGGTGATACTAGACATGGCAGAAGGACTGAATGGTCATAGAATGACATGATTATTTGTTCCTGTTAAGACGTCCTGTGAGGAACTGCTAAAAAGGAAGCTTACAATATTGAGACAGTAAAACAAAACAAGCCAAAGCTTTTGCAAGAATATATTAATTTACTTTCTTTAAAATTGCAGGTAAATTATGGATTTTTATGGTAATTTTCATACTTTGTCATAGGTGGGTTGGCAGTAGCTCAGTCTGTGGAACCGGAGGGTCTCTGGTTCAAGTCCCCATGTGGACCAATGTACAGAGTGTGGATTTGTGGCTGGAGAGATTCCACCTCACCTCCTGGGCACTGCCAGGGGCTCTTGAGCAAGGCACTGTACCCCCCCAACTGCCCAGGGTGCTGGTCAAGCTGGCAGCCCACTCACTCTGACATCTCTCCATTTGCGCATTAATAGGTCCTGAGCATGTGTGTGTGTGTGTGTGTGTGTGTGTATTTCAGGCCTGTGTGTGATTACTAACAAAAAGTGTACACATAGTGTAAATTGTAATTTCCCCACTGGGGATCAATAAATAGATTAAAATTAAATTAAAGGGTATTCTGGATGTATAATGGGGGTGGGTGGGGGTTTTGTTTTATCTAAAGTAGTATTTAGGTAGTAAACAAAGGGACATAAAGTATCTGACACACACAAAAGTGGGTGATAATTTTAATTACAATAATTTTCTGGAGATTTCTGTTAATTTGAAGATAACAGGACGGATTAAAGATCATTTTTTTGGGCATTTAATCGACAGGACAGGTGCAGACAGGAAAGAGAGAGGGAGAAGACAAGCAGTAGAATGCCTCAGGCAGGATGTAAACCCTGAGCTGCTGCAGTAAGGACTGGGGCTTTGGTACATCAGGCGCACACTCTACCTGGTGAGCTATACTGTTCTGTGGTGCATCTATAGTTGACTTGTAGTTTCAAAATACATTGGTGCATTTCTCATTCGTAGAAGTTGCCACTGTAGACTTTTAGATACTCCCTGGCTTTTTGGGGGATGGTGAACACATTGGTTAAATGGGTGAAAGTAGATCATTACCATATCTGGCTATGGCAATATAATTTGATTTAATTTTACCAATAATCATGGCTGGGTTGGCTCACTTGGTGGAGTAGGTGCACATTTACTTAGAGGTTTATGCCTCAAAGCAGAGGTCCGGGGTTTGAGTCCTACCTGTGACAATTTCCTGCATGTCTTCCCCCTTTCTCACCTAGCTGTCGTGTCCATAAAGGTGTACCCCCCCCCCCAAAAAAAAGAAAACTTTACTGATGATTGACTTATTGAAATGATGCAGCCTCAACAGAAAAAAGAAAGCATTTTTTTTAGGCTATCTAGCGGGGCAGCTCAGCCAGTTAGGGCAAACAGGCTCTTTCCCAAGCAACAATAGCCTGTACCTGGCATGTCATGCCCTTGTGTGTCCCGTCATGTGTATGCCTAGAAGATTACAGCATCAGATGAGTGCACTGTGTGTGTATTAATCTGTGTAGGAGGTGTGTGTGTGAGCGGGAGATTCTAAAAAACATCTGCCTCTGACATATTTCTGTTCAGGTCAGCCTTAGCAGCAGTGACATCCTCTAAACTGCCTGTCAGCCAATCCCCTAATGTACCGTGAAAGACCCATTTGTGTGTAAGCTACTGTAAAAGTGATGAGGACCCTGACGTCTGTTGGTTGGTAACGTCATAATCTTTGGAGTCTGAGGTGTCTAAGAGGGCTTCACTAGACAAAACTCCTCATGTAACAGCATTCCTGGTTGCTATGACACTACCAACTGAGATGACAAAGCAACACATGTGTTGAGTATTAGTATTAGTAACAACTCAGATCATGCTTTCGAGCTGCAGAATGATTTTGATGCACATGTGCTTTTTAGAAACATTCTCAATATTAACAGTGTTGTATCATATAACAATTTGTCTCACGTTGTGTGTTTTTTATAGGATTAAAACATTTATTTACATTTTAAAATGTTGTAAATTGGGAAATCTATATATGTTTTCAAGAAGATATACTGTATGTCTCAAATGTTCTGCCATGCAATCCACTTTTATAAAATATATTGATATAATAACTAAAAAGTGTTGTTGACACTGTCATAGAGGTGTTAATTAAATTATATGTTTAGCATAGAGGTCATAGCTAGATAGAAATCCAGACCCAAATCCGAAAGATTAAGGGTCTGGCATTGAGTAATGAAAGTCGCCCATCTCGAGGGGCGGAAACAAGCGTGCATTTGAAAATCTCACTGCCCGCAATTGGATAACACTATGACCAATTACAACAACTCACAGGGTGACATAACCAGAGCCCCATATGCTTAGCTACCAGCGGAGCTAATTGGTAGATTAAACTGTTGTCATCATTTTATCTCGTCTCTGGCCCGCCTATATCAGATACACCGATGTGATTGGTGCAGCTTGGCTACAGGGGTATAGTTAATGAGCAGCATTACTTAATGTTAGAGTAACTCACTGAGCAAATTCAAATTGTGCTCTCGCAATAACTCTGGATTTCCAGGGTAAGCTAGTGGTGGTGTTATAGTAGATGACATTTGATGACAATGACAAAAGTGTTTCTATTTTTTATCCTTCCTATAAACTGTTACTTAAAAAAACCTTGCAACGTAATGTAGTCCAGTTTAACGACACCTTTAACTTTGACCTCAATGTGGACACATAATTGCATTTACACATTTCTGACAGTGTCAACAAAAACTGAACATTATAAAATTTGTAAAGGTAGAATGTATGGCACGGCTGTGGAGTTGCCTATAATAATGTTACAGTTTTATAAAGTTTCCTTCTAAAACTCCTTTCACTCTCGGACAATGGGATAAAGTAATTAAATCAGCTATTGTCAGGTGAAAACCACAGGTAAATTTAGTATGGCTTCATAGTAATCTGATTATGAATGTGCTGTGTATTATGGGTGGTTCATTAGTAACATTAGCGTAAGATTACAGGAGCTTTTTTTGTCTTCTGTCAGTATTATTTTTCAGATATTAAGATATTAAGGTGCTTGTCTCATATTATAGCAAAAATATACAGTATAGCAGTGGAAGATAATATTTGTCTTAAATGTGATGTATACAAATTTGGTCATGATAAACAAAATATTGTTAATATTTCCATGCATTGCATCGCTTTGTATGACACTGTCCCATTACAGCTCAAACAATAAAAGTATGAATATGGATGTGGCTAATCAGTCACAGTTCAAGAGCAAGCCTCCCAAGTGGGGCATCATTGGGTGGGCCTACATTTTAATGAGCATCTTCTAGAAAGTTTGTCTTTTATAAATTTATCCACAATAAAACGTGCAGTTTCCCTTCACCGATGAGATAAGAATACCAGGAAAGGAAGGGCTTGTCACTGGTAAGCAGGAGTATCACAATTACTTTAGGCTACTGCCAAACAAAAACACACAAACAACATCACTGTTCCCTGTTTTTTCTAATGTTGGTTGTTTTTTCAGATATCACTGTAATCTGCCCATGGGAAGCTTAAAGCCATCTAGGCTGCATGCACTGGCTCAGTATGGTGTCGTCTGAGTCTCTTCACAGAAAAATATCTTTATATCTACCAGAATTGATGTTGCAGCAAGTGGAACAATTACCAAGCCCATCGTCATACTCAAAATTGGCTCTGGAAAAATAAAAAACACAAACTAAAAAACATGTAAAATGATGTCTGCATGTTGAAGATGTTGTTCTTAGTCTTGTTTCATATTTTAAATTTATTTTAATAAGATTCTCAAGCTGCCTGATGCTGAATGTGTCTTTGTGTCATTGCCTGAGGTTGCACTGTGAGAGGTAACCTTGAGCCTGTTCACTTGCTTCAAAGAGTCTCAGCAAAATTGTCAGCATCATGTTTAATCAAATAAACAAAGCATTGATTTTTTTTTCTTTCATTTCCTCTTTGCCAAACATAGCATGTTGTTAAACTATGCTATTACATACTTTGTTTATTGTGGTCCCTTTTTGCATTATGTATATATTGCTTTACTTATAGAAATAGTTTGCAATTTTGAGAAGTATAGTAGACTATATGGTAAATATGAAGCTACAGATTTACAGGGGTAACAATTAGCCTGGCTCCAGGCACAGAGGAGCAATATTCATATTCATTCAATCTACATTCTTCTGTACGTATACTATGAGTGCATACTGTAGACTTAGAGTTAGAGTGACTTTGGTCTGTCACTTTGACATGTTGAAATTATTTTCCTTAAAAATAAGATTTTTGTTCATATGGTTGAGGGGTACAATATGTTTACTACAAAGGAGAAACAAGGTAGAGATCCACATAGAACACATTAAATATCAGCACACAATGTTTTCATCACCCCATGTTATAAGTAAACTTTATGCCAATGGATGCTTTCTAACAGTCGTGTAGTGATAAACAAAGTCAGAATCTGGACCCCCAGTACAACGATTCCAACTGTCCCTATCAGGCCTTCATGCTGCTCGATCCAGCGGGACATTCCCCCCAGACAGCCGCCCAGGAAAATCACACTCTGAGCACTAAACTCATCCAGCAACTGGGCTCCTAAACCACATTGAGAGTTCCAAACTGTGCCGTTCTCCAAAGGATCCACACAGCATGTTGCTGGCACGCCACAAGCCAGCACTCCTGGAGCTGAGCAGTTGTAATATCTGAGGAAAGAAAAAAATATCCAATAACTTTCAAGGCATTCCTACATCCTGACCAATAAATCATTATGTTCTTTTTTATAAATGTATCCAAGTTAGTCACCCTCTACTCACATGTTGAGCTCCCAGTCACGGTAGTTATCTGCCCCACAACACTGCAGATTTGTCTGAATCTCGTCCGTGATGAACCTCAGATCCAGATCATCCTGGTAGCGCACCATTGCAGCTAACATCCCTGATCGCAAGTAGCTTCCAACCTGATCTTGCAGACTGTAGGCCATAATGGCAGCCAGGACCTGGGCTGTGATGAGCACCAATACTGCTGCAGAGAACAGCTTCAGTAAAGAGCAGTTCTCTCTTATGGCGCCCACACAGCCTGACAGACACAGCATAGTTAGCACAAAGCCCAGAGTCACAAGTATCAGCATTGGGTCAGTGCCGAGATTGCCGATCTTCTCTTGAGCAAACGACTCTTTGCTAATTAGGCCCCACATGCCAAGACAAAGGACCACCAGGCCCAGAACTGTGAACACCAGATTGCACAGGAACAGAAAGTATTTCAGGAAATAGTCCATAAAAGAATATCTGTAGTGTGGTTGGATGCTCGTGAATACAGGACTGTTGTTGTCTTGTCCATTGTTTGGCCCTGCTTGATGTAATTCAGGCGTGACATTGCCAAGCTCCTCAATGTCCTCTTTTGCAGAGCCTTCCTTTTGACACACACAAATGCAACAAAATAGTATTTGAGAACTAATGTCACCTCAAATATTTAAATACACAGAGAGATACTCAATATTCACAAAGGAACTTAACCTAACAAAACAGAAGTTTAAAGGTGACCCCTTACCTTTGGAATGAGCGGACTAGACTCATTATGTGTGGTGTCCCTCCTCGACCACGGCAAGAAAATTCTCTTTGTACTGAAATATCTCTTCATGTTGGAAACGATTCTCCCTGTGTTTTAGCTGGTCAGAACGACACAAGCTAAAGTGGAGCATAGGGGGAGAATTTGCTACAATATGAACAAAGGAGCATGTGAGCTAAAGTGGAGAAACCATGAAGTGTTTAGCCTCTGGCTGCAGTGAGTCGTGGGATTTCTTCATCATGTGAGAGTCACAGTGAGGGGATTAGGCGGTTATCAAAGCATGTGTGAGAGAGAAGAATGGGACTCCCTAGCACTAGAGACTTTTGATATGAAGTTTATTCACATAGACCGCTAAGATGTCAAGGTATATGTAATAATTGTACAGCCCTTAGAAAATAAAATGGATAGTTAAAAAGAGAATGTGTTTTGCCCCACTGACTGAAAACCAATAATGAAACAAAAAAATCAATCAAACACAAAAACTTGTAGCCACCTGTTGACTTGTAAACACCTCGTAGCCTAAAGAAACCAAATTTTGTGACACAAAGTAATTTAATTCTTACTTGATAGACAATATTGTTCATGCCAAAATGTTTGCATGAGGAAGCAGAGGAAGAGAACGTTTAATTTGCTAAATTTAGGCTTTGTGATGCATACTAGCAACAATTAACAAGGGGTGATATGGCTGCATATTCATCTCTGTCTCATGGAGCTTGCTCCTGTTGATGGCTCTGTTATGTTGAGCCATGAACCTAATTTCCTTTTCCTGCTGCAGATGGTAGTATGTTATCTGCAGCCACTGTTTAAGATCTGCACCTCCTTCCTGTGGTTTTGAGGTGGCCTTTCTGCATTGGCCGGGACTCAATCTTCTCTTGGACCTCCTCTACCTCTACATGGAGGTGGAGAGTCTCAGCCTCTGGCTACGTGGGCATCTCTTTGTCCTACTTTTTTTCTTTCTGCTGCTGCTTTTGCTGCGGTCGTTATGGAGTATGGCTCTTAACTCCATAAACACTTTTTCGTCAGAGCCTTTATCTCCATGTCAACCTTCAGGGCATTCTGGACTTCTACTCCAGTCCAAAGTTGAGATAATGCACCTGAAGCTATTAGGAAACAAAGCCAAAAAAGCCAGTAAAATTATGAGTTATGCATTTTAGTTAGAATAACATTTATCTTGAAAGCTAATAACTAAGCATAAACAAACAAAACAGATGTGGATGAATCATGTTTATGAACGAGCGAGACACAGGTTTCATCATCTAAGTTTGGCCAGTTACATATTTTCACCAACTTTCCAAACACCACTAACACTACACATTTCTTGCAACTGTAAAATAAAAAAGTCTGGTTTTCTAGTTTTCTAGTTGTTATCATGTGAACTATTTAATCAAATGTGCCTCTGTTGCAGTGCTCACACAGTTACCACAGTTTGGCTGAGAAGGACAGATCAGCTGGCACTGGTATTATGCACTGGAATGTATTTCGCCATTTGCAATTAAAGAACAGAAATCAAACTTTCCGACAACCATCTCAACAGAGTTAAGAAAGCCCAGGCTGTTCTGGTGTGCAGCCAAAGGAAATAATCCCTAAAAAAACAGCAGAAAAACTGATAATGATCATATGATAATGCACGTAAAATAAATATCATTTATATATATATATATGATTATAAATAATAATACATGAGTGAGGTGCATGCACAGAAAACTAAAGAAAAATGTCAGCACAGAGAGCAAATCTTCTTGCTCCATCCACCTCACTGCTGCAGTGTTGATCATAAACAGCACCTTGCATTTATGGAAGTAAGAGAATGTATACTTTATTACTTTATTTATCCCACAAGGGGAAATTTTAATTTACACTCTGTTGTTATTACACATACACTGCAGGACCTGGAGCTCACCGCCAGTGTTTCAGTTTGACTGTCAAAAGTGTTGAGATAATTAAAAGGTATTTACAGTAGGCCCATTTAGAAGCGGGCTGGCTGCTAGTTAGCTAACGCTAGCTTTCATGCTACTTTCATTTAACTTTTTATAACTCAACACACCAAATGAATCGCAAGAAGTGTTGCAAAAGTCGAAGGCGCTGTGTAATGCGAGAGAGCACATTGCAGCAACAGATTCGAGAGGTTGTAATCACTGAGTTGTGGTTGCACTGGAAAAGTGACTGAAGTGAAAAAAAAAAATGCGAGTAGGCCTACAGATTTCTTTCTAAAAGCTCTCAAATCATATTCTACAAGTGCTCACATTGCATAGCTACAAATACAGATTTTTTTCACAAGCTCTCAAATCATATTCTACAAGTGCTCACATCGCATCTACGCGCTCTCACGTTTTGCACCATACTTACCTTCATAGTTAGAAGATGTGTTTAGCCACTACAGAGCTCTGTGACACAGGCTATGGTGACCAGGCTCCGCATGGTGCTCCGTCCGGTCAGCGTAGTTGGTGGTTCACTTACCCAAGATAGATGACTGTACGAGCCGCCGGCTGGTATGAACATATCTAGCAGGTAGACGGGTCTCTACAACAGAAAACTGTAATTAAAACAACAGCTCTTTACAGTTATTGCCAGTACTGATGTTAAAGTGGTTATTTGTAACAACCATGCTGGTCATCATCTTCTTCTCTGCTTCTCTTCATAGTTGTCACACTCATTTACCAATGCTTATTGAACTGGCTCAGGTCTGCCTTGCACAAATGCTGTTATAGTTTTAGACTGCCGGGGGACTTCCTCTCCCTTTCCATCTGTGTGCATCCATGTCCCAGAAATGCTTGGGGAGCTTATTCCCCAGAGCCTTTATGTTTTTTGTCGCCCAGCAGTTTTTTTTGGATTAGGGTGGCACCTATATCATGGTTGCAGCTGATGTCATGGTTCTGCTCCACTCCTTGCTATGCCCTGCAGTGCCCTGCTACATCCTGGCTACATATAAATACATAAGACAATAACAGAGGCTTAACACATCCTGGAACAACTGCTCTTCTGAATGCAATGGAAAAATTATCATCCAAAATTGTTCATGAAATGATCACATTTATTCTCTGTGGGTAGTCGACAAACATGTATACATCATTTTATTAATATTATTTAGCATCTAGCATTTATCAATAAGGGTATTCATCGTCATGCTCTTATTGTTAGAGTACTGAGTATTTGAATTTATAATAAACACAATATTTTACGTAGCATGAACCCCTGCAGTCTAATACCCAACCCTGCAATGACAACTACCTTTCGAGATTGTTTGGTACACGCATTTACATACTTTGCAGTAGACAGACTATTAGAAAGTTCTTACATGATGTATGATTATGTATCTATCATGAGGCCTTCTGTAGTTGTTGGCCTGATAGTATTTAGTTATTTTAGTGTTCATTGCCCACAATGACCAACTTCAACACTACATTAAATTGTGGCTAACCAAAGTGTTATTATTTGTATAAATGATTTTAAAATCATCATAAAGCCTACAACTAATCAATTCAATTTAATTTTAATTATAGTATCAAATCATAACAAGAGTTATCTTAAGACACTTTACAGATAGAGTAGGTCTAGACCACACTTTATAATTTACAAAGACCCAACAGTTCCAGTAATTCCCCCAAGAGCAGGCATTCAGTGCAACAGTGGCAAGGAAAACCTTCCTTTTAGAGAGAAACCTCGGACAGAACCAGGCTCATAGTACATGTTGTCTGACAATGCCGGTTGGGGGTGTGATGAACAGTGGTAATAATAGTCACAATAAAGATAATGGAACTATGACTAGAAACAATATTTGTAGTAGTTTATGGTGTAGCTGGGCACTGCAGGGCATCATAGGGTGAAGGAGGATGTAGCAAGGCAAAGCAGGACTTTGATGGAAAATTAGTTCCAAGCATGATTTCATATATCCTATCCTATCCTATCTATAATAGTCATGCATGTTGTGATAATAATACATGAATTTTATAGAAGGATATATGCACCTGGTCAGTTAGAAGATCCATCTTTTTGCAAACTGTTGTAGCAACTCTTTTAAACTGACTCTAAATGTTTACATCCCGCCTGTCAAGCTTTAAAGGATAATTGTTAAAAATCAAAAGAAGTAAGATAACTGAATACAGCACCCTCTTGGTCATTTGTCTCCTTCTATAAACACTGACAGTCACGTAGGTAAATTTGTGTCAGAGTGAGGGGGTTTGAAAACGCTCGCTCTCATGTGTAAGAGTGTGTGTGACTAGGTGTGTGTTAGGATGGAAGGGGAGGGGAAATGATATATGGAATACTTATATTCATTAATATCAATATTGATATTTTTATCTGTTTTTATAAATGTTTTTTTATGTGCTCCTTGAACACCCAAATTTCCCTTATTTGACCTTGAACATGACAATGCTTGTGGTGGAGATTCTGTGTCGGGTATACAAGCTGATATAGTTCAGTTCAACCGCCCTCTGATAAAGTCATTATGAAATGGTGTGCTGCTCAATAACAAGTAGCCTGTGAGAGAGAAAATGTGACAACGAGTTAAAAAACAGAAAGAGAGAAGCCTGGTTATCTCACTCTCTGGCTCTGCAGGTCAGCTGCTGTCATTCTTTCCTCTGGCTGTGCTGGACTGAGCTGCAGAGAGCTGGAGTCAGAGGGCTGCTGCACACAGAGGCGGTCTGATTGGTAGTCGACTCCAGATAGGGCTGTAAATCATATAAGGTTACACATTAATGCTGCTGTAAATCTGTTTCCATATTAATGTGTATTAACAGGAAATAAAAACTGTTATTTCTCACACTTATTACCAAGCTTACAAATAACTTGTGGATAGTTTGTAATTGTTTTTCAGGTTTGCAACATTGCAGATTGATGTGTGTGGTGGTGCCTCTAGGTGAATACACTTCCATTTTCTAATATATACTTCCACTCCCTACATTTCAGAAGGAAACTGTACTTCTTTCACCACTACATGTATTGCAAAGATGTTGTTACTGATATCTTACAAGAGATTTAGATTAGTAATTCAAAATATAATCAAAATGATATATATATATATGTAATGAAATGGGCCATTCTGCATAATGAGTACTTTTACTTCTGGTACTTAAGTATACTTTGAAGCCAATACATTTGTACTTTTAATTAAGTACATATTTTAATACATGACTTTTACTTAACAGAGTTTTTCAATTGCTACTTTTACTTAAATAAAACATCTGAGTACTTCTTCCATCAATGCTTAGCAGGTACCTGTCACTGATCTACAAAGATGCTGCTGGATATTAAACAGTGGTGAAAAGCAGCAAAGTACATTTACTTGAGGTACTTAACTCAAATATTTCCATTTTAAGCTACTTTGTGCTTCTAGTTCACTGCATTTCATAGGTAAGCATACTAATGCACTACATGTATTTGCTAGCCACAGTTTTACTGTTTAGTATGAAGATTAAAGGCGCCCTGTCACATAAAACCATGTTTACTTACAATTTTTGAAATATGTTAAGTCCATATGTGTTTGGGTTATGGTTTGAATGTGAAAATGAACTGCTACCTCCTCTGTCAGCTCTAACCACTAAAAGAAATAAGCAGAGAAATCAGGCCAATTACAAAAGCTGGTGAGTGTGATGTCATGTTGCCTGAGCTCATTACTATTCATGAGCTTGCCCAGTTATACTGGGTAAAGTATGCTGACAGCCAGGCTGTCAGAATTATGAAACATGTCCAAAACTGTCCATTGAGCCAATGGATGCTATGCACATGAGGTTTGCCTTGATGTTGAGAGTGGCGTGAGAGCTGTATTTCAGATGTGGGAAGATGTACATTTCGGGACACATCATCAGTAGTGTACCTTTAAATCAGGCGGTGTTTTGGCCTTTCAACACTAGACACCCTCATCAAAGGTGGCCAGCTACAGGGTGATCAAACTTGAGCTTGTGTCCCATGCCCAATCGTGAAAATTGCCTAGTTGTTGAAATGGCTCATCCCACGGAACTATGCAAGGCAGGGGGTGTCCTCTTCCCTGAGTCAAGCCTAAAGCTGACCGCATACCTTGTTCACCCTCCTGGAAGGTTGTGACCTGGGTTCTCAAGTGGGGTACAGTGTGGGGGGGATTAGTGAGCGGGTCATATTGATGCTCTTTGAGCCCAACAATGGTCTTCCTCTTTATCCATAACTACTGGCTGCTTCTTTCGGCCACTTCGATTACTGATCTAACTGTCTGTTGCAGAGCCTGTCCATGGATGCCAAGGGTTTTCAGCAGCTTGATGGTGGAAGAAGCCACAAAACCTCTGTATCCCACCTCAACCGGATAGATTCTCGCTTTCCATCCTCGTTGTTGAGCATCTGCTGCCAGTTCTGCGTAGCGCAGCTTCTTGCGTTCACAAGCCTCTTCTGCTGAATTCTCCCTCATTCTACCAAGTCTGGCCTAAGGGTGGTGGCTGCAATCTCTGGTGGAAAGATTAGTTGCTGGCCAATATCAAAAAGCTTCTTCCAGTCCTGGGCCATGGCTAGCTGTCCAGCTTCTGGTTTGGTATGGGGATGGTTGGGCTTTTACTGTCCCTCTCAGGTGAAGGTTGGGGCCGTGATGGAATTGGTGGCTCTCAGGGGCAAGGAGTTAGTGGTATTCCTCTTGCTTTCAAGAGCTGCTGCCAGGCTCTTGAGGACTTGGTTGTGCCTCCAGGTGTAGCGGCCTTGTGTGAGGCTGGTCTTGTGTTTGAGAGTCGCTGGAGTTGGGCAGAGGGCACAGGTTGGGTCCTTGCAATACCACTGGTGGAAGTTTTTTGGAGAAGGGAACACATCATAGGTGGCTCTGATAATGAAGCGGATGTTGCTTGCATCCATTTCCCAAAGCTCCCTCCAGCTGAGTTTTCTCCTCTCCAGGCTTTCCCACCTCATCCATTGTCCCTGCTTGGAAAGAGAGACTTCGTCTTCGTCATTGAATAGTTGTTAGCCAATCAGAGTCAAGCAGTTTAGCTTGTAGAATTTGAATGAGAACTGGCACAAGTGCATGGTAGAACTTCAGACATAACCACAAAGTAATGAAATACGGATGGATTTATGGATTTCCGTCCAAAACAAACAGTTCTGCTCATCACAAATATCCAACATATAAAACATAAAAAAGTAAACATTAACTTTACTTTAAATAGCTACAACACATACTGTTACAAAAATGTTCAATAATAATAATCCAATATAACAGTGACAGGGGTCATACTATTAATACTTTTTCCGGCTGATACTTTTGTATTTGTACTTGGGTAAAATTTGAAACACATTGGTTTTTAACCTATTTTTACTTGGAGGTGTTGCTCAATATTTCTCCCACTGCACATGACATCGCTTCTCTCACTGCTCTGCTGCCACTGCACATTTCCAGTCATGTAGAGGAAAATAATAAACTGGGCAAACTTAATCTAAGGATGTAACATGCGGGTAAATCATTCCAGATTTAAAAAAAGAATACTAATTTACTGTGACTGGTTTCTGACAAAATGGATCATCATTTGAGTGTCAGATTTCTTTAACAAATCCTGTTGTCTCCTTATACATCTTTTTTAGGGGAGTTTGGGATTGAAAGAGCATTTAGTTCCCACCCTTTGAATGAATCCAACTCAGTCTGTAGTGTTGTCAGCATTGAAGATGTATGGTAGATATGGATGCTATACATCCTACTTAAGGCATGCAGTACAGTATGTTGTCTCTGTGGTTTTAAAATTGGTGCAGATGGAAAAGACGATCGCCCAGCCAGATTCCTTTTTAGCTGGGCTCGCCTCATGTCATATCAATACTGTGAGCAGTCATCAGCACAGAAGGCAGAAGCATTAACACTCTTTCAAATGGAATAAGGAGCCGTGATCTGGAGTAGATCAGAGCAGGAATCAATTTGCGACAAAAGGTATTTCATTTTAGAGCTGTCAAGTAAAGGCCCTCTTTTTTGCACACGTATTCAAAAAAAAAAAAAAAAAGAATAAAAAATGTGCTTTGGTGAGGGAAATCTTTCTGCTTTTTTGAGTCCAGCTGCATTTAATGGCTAAACACTTTCCAGATTATTGAAGATCTGTCTTTCATCAGCAGTCAGATTATATCCACGTAAATGATCTTCTCAAGGGTGGATTAACGTCAAGCTGAATCAATTGATGGAGTAAATCAGACAGCAGCGTATTTAAATTGGGGATGTCTGAAGTTTAGTGGTGAGGGAATCTCTTGTGGGGCCATCTATTTTTCTCTAACCCTAATCATATCAACTGTTTATTATTTATTCAGTGTATTTTATAAAAATGATTAGCGCTAAACAATGTGTTTCGTCATTTTCACCTTCATCAAGTGTGTGTGTCAGTGTATTTGATCATCCTAGGATCATTGCTGGCTGGATTTGTCATATCCCAGATGTTGAGCAGATTGTATTACAGTAGGCAGTAAGAATGCTATGCTGGAGCCACACTGCTACATCAAACATCTCTTCTGGATTAGAGTCAATAGGGAGACCTGTTTCCCTGCACCCTTCACATCAGCTAAAAGACATGGGGGATTGATGGAGCATAGATAGGGGATTACAAGGACCTCCCATTCAGGCTCTGTGTCTTATTTATCATTGTAGCAGATGCGCAGTCTGCAAGAAACATTAAAGACTTAAGTAGAAAGCATTTATGTGTGCATGTGTTCTGGGAGATTTGAGTTTAGTGCCATAGTATGTGTGCAATAGTGTGCATGCATTCCAAGGGAACAGAGTGGCTTCACTGCATCACTGAAGTGGGTGGGAGCAGGTGGGGGAAAGATTCTGGGAGTTGGGGGCAGTTATAAGAGAGTGTTGCCCAGGTCTCAATGTGTCACTGTTAAAGGATCGTACCACAGATTGTGTTCTGTTGCTGTGACCTGGAAAGACCCCCGGCACTACTTTACAGAGAGGTATAGTAAATCCAAAGAAAAGTAAATCTAATTGAAGCTAAAATTGAGGAGAACATATTTTCTGAAGTGTATAATCAGCATATATAAACATGCAAAACTTGTTTGTTTCCTATTGCCTTCAGTTAAGGTCGATAAATAATTTGCAGTTCAGCTAAATATATTAGGTACAATTCTAACTTTGTTAACAAGTGAAAGTGTGTTAAGCATGCTTACTTGTTGAGTGTCCGTCCATGTGTTCCTGCCATAACGTTCCTGCAGTGGAAGAAGTACTCAGATACTTTACTTAATTAAAAGTAGAAATACCTCGGCCTCAACATACTCCATTATAAGTTAAAATCCTGAATTAAAAATGTCACTTTTAAATAAAAGTACAGAATTTTCAAAAGAGGAATTACTTATTATGCAGAATGGTTCCGTTCAAAGTGTAATATTAATACTGAATATTATACTATTCTGTTTTGATCACTAACAAATACATGTAAGAGCATTTTAATGTTGAAGTTTGTCAATGTGGAGCAATTAGAGATACTTTGTATACTTGTGAGTAGATTAGTAGTAAAGTACATATAAACCTATAATGTTTTTTTATGTAAAGAGTAACTAAATGTACTTTTTAGTTACTGATTTTCTGTACACCTGTTTCACAGTAGCCATCTGATATTTGTTGTTAGGTGAGGAAGATAATGATGAAGGAGATTCTTGTAATGCTCTGCATGGTCTTACAATGCAGAGCTCAGAAATGGAACCACGAAACCTCACCTTGGGACCCTAAAGGTCAGGGACAATGAGTAGTCACCATTTTCCAACATCTGTTAATAATAAGCTAATATGTTTTATTATTAAAAGCACTTGAATCAAGACTTTGTACAGTTCAGGGTACATACTTGGCTTCAAATATCTGTCTTCAGCAGAACATACCAATGGCAAGACTTGTTCCAACCTGACCCAGGTACTGGACAACTGGAAATTTGCTATTCTAACCCAAGTGAAAGATCTTCTGATCAATGACCATGCTTCTGTTCTGCCCGAATACAACAGGTGGGTCACACTGGTTATGACTGTACTTTGCAGTGATGATAGATTCAGCAGCAAGAACAAGAAGGGAAAACAGAGTTAAAATGTTGAGTAAGACCAAGAATAACAACAGTCATTGACGTCAGTGAGCTTTTTATTGTTCCTAACTGTTTTTAGGATTAGGAATTATGTAACTTGCTTTGCTCTGCACATGACCACTGACCTATCAGAGCCAGTAATTTGATCCATGGTTGCGCTGGTCCAGAGAGAGCCACTCTGCTTTGTAAATGACCTCACTATAGAGACTGCGCCAAGAGAATACGGGAAATGTTTCAGCCTTGTGTTCTCATCAATTGAGTGTGTTTCTGGCAGATTGACCCTTTCCTTTGGATATTAGGCTATGGACCACAATACCAACAGCTTGAACAAATCTGATTAACCATTTCAGGTGCACTGCAGGCTCACTGCAGGTGTCCTTTTGCCAAACCAGCTTTTTATACTTTAATCCTTTTTTAAGGGACATCCGTTCTCTCTGTTATCCTGATGTTTCCTGCAGATGATGGGGCTGTTCCTCCTTAACAGCATGTCTTTCATGCCTTTCATGTTTATGTTGCCAAAGTTCTTCTCTTGGTTATGTTTTTGCCAATAAACAATATTGTTGTTCCTATTTCATTTGAGCTTTCGGAATATTTTAGTGCCAAAGCTCTTCATCTTGTCATGCAAAAACTGAAACTTATTTGTACTTTCTTAAATGTTTCTGCATGTGTTTAGAATCCAGCCGCTGTCAGATGCCCTGGGAGACCTCTACAGGCAGTTTAACGCTCTAAAAGATGAGCTCGGGATGCTTACCTCAAAGTTTGACGGTTTGGAGGGTTTTGTGGACGACCTCAAGTACGGCAGATCCGCTCTGCCTCAGCGGCCCATTCCAATGGTCCCCCCCGCCGTTGGTCTGAGGTCTCCTCTGCGAGCACAGATGAGGGCTCCTGACAGGAGGAAGGGGCCAACACTGATTAGAGCGAGGAGAAGAGGGCCACAAAAACCTTAGAAATACCAGTGCTCATGTGTCAGAACAAAGTTAAAGGGTTTATATATATTTGTCAGAAAAAGAAGATTAGTTTGTGTGATTTCATCAATGAGAATGATGTCAGAATATGGCACATATGTAACAACAACTTAGTGATGCATGGTATAGAAAAGACGATTTTACAAATGTGTTTATCTTAGCCTTTCTGTACAAAGTCACTTTTAACCACAAGGTGGCAGCATTGATCAACTTAACAGACTGTCATCCTGCTGCTCTTTGTATCAATAGCTTGACATAAAGTCTAGAGATGTTATATGACACAATACATAGATACCTTACAGACATTGATTGACGTTGTATTACCATTTGTTTGTATTTGAGTTTTGTCGCCCAAATGATTATTAAAAAATAGATTAATTAAAAGTTGAATTAATCAACATTTGCTGCGTTGTAAATATACTATACATTCAGTAACATTATTAGGACAAAGCACTGTCCAACCATTTGGAAAAATATGTTCCTAAGCGTGTGAAGGACACATTGAGATAGTTAAAAATGGATTGAACCATCAGCCCTTACAGATACAGCTGCCCCCATTATCAATGATATACAACAGTTTTCAAAAATACCTTTTCTATATTATTATTATTATCTATATTTATTTTAATATACTGTATGTCCAATATGTTTTCCTACTGTTTTCCTTACTTTTCCTATCTGTGATATCCTGATTAAACTGCAATAGAATTTCAAAATGGACAATATCATAATTAGTTCTTGACAAAATTTGTAGACTAAAAACTCAAATTCACCTCGTTATTGTTTCTCCCTGCCACAATTGAAAATACAATATATTTATATATATATATATATATATATATATAAATGTATAGAGAGAGAGAGAGAGAGAGAATAATCAGCACATTTGCAAATGAAACTCATCCTCTGTCAGTGAAGCATCACCTCTCTACTCTTCCATCTCATCATCCAGGATGCACCTGCAGACCTCCTCTCATTATTTATAGCTCCATGTAAATGAAGAGGTCAAGTTTTAGCTCTCTGTACAATAAGAGGAAACTGTCCCTGACTGGATGACTGGAAACGCACTGATAGATTAATTTATATCATTTAGTCAATCATAGACTATTAACTTGTTGTACTAGATGTTATTGTCTTGTAAATTAGACACTGATGGATTAATTATTAACATGTCATCAATCAAAGACAGTTTAATTATTGTTTGAAAAAATTATATTCACGTGTGCACTGTGGGCAAGTTTATATGCAGCGACAGATTAAAAAACTCTTTAAATATAATTATACGTTGAATTCTGTTATTTTTAAGTCCAACTAAAGCAAGCGGAAATAAAGGTCTAACATACATTGAAACTTGAATGCTAGCATCCTTTTCATTTTCCATTACATTAAAATGGATGTCTTTTTCAGATTTATTTAGGGGGGGGGATAATGCAGATTAAAACAAAACTCCTCCTCCTGTCAGTCACTCTCAGGTTCCGCGTTATCTTAAATTGCTCCTCCAGCACTCCCTCTTCTCATCCTCCAAAGCGTCTCATCTGTCAGCAGTAAGCTCACTTTCCAAGTCACAAGGCCATTCTCAGCACACACTGCCAACATGCTGGGGACCCTCTGCACTCTCATCACTGCTCTAACATGTAAGGAGGCTGACTTACTGCAGCTTTGACCTCATGTTGGATTCATCAGTCTGTGTTTCTCTTGACTCCATGTCTCTTGTTGATTTCAGGTGTGAGTGGTGTGACCGTGGTGACACAGAAGCCTCCCGTTGTCACGGTGAGGAAAGGAGAGACAGCCACCATGGACTGTAACCTGGGGACTGTTACTAACAGTGGTGCTCGCTGGTATAAACAGATTCCAGGAGGAGTTCCTCAGTATGTACTGAGGTTTTATCACAGCAATAGCTCTCCAACATATGGCTCTGGTTTCTCCTCTCCAAAGTTCACATCTAATCATCAGTCAACATCAGATTATCGTCTGATCATCACCAATGTGGAGGAGGGAGACTCAGCAGTGTATTACTGTAAAACATGGGACAGCTCTGTTAAGGAGCACGTATCACAGTGATTTACACTGTGACAAAAACCTCCTCACAGATACTTCTGCTTTTTGAGTCTCTGATATAGCTTGACTAGGAAAAAAGCCAACAGTCAAATATTTCTGTAAATTGCTCACTTTACAGTGAGCAATAAAAAATATATTTTTAAAGTAAATATAAATGTATCTTGCTATACACACAAGATTCAAGGTTTGCAATGGCTTCTCATCCCAGAATGTAATAAACCTTCTTGAGAAATGTAGTGATCATTATGATATTTACACTGACAATAAATCTTTATCCAACTGCATTAATAATAATAATAATAATAATAATAATAATAATAATAATAATAACCTTTCTATATTCTTTCATGAACTCCAAAGACACTTTACAGAATTACTGTGTCTAAGCTAAAGGAAGCTGTAGGCTGCAGTAAACAGGTGGTGTGTGAGGATGTCCAGGGATGGTGCATGAAGTAAACGTAGCAGACGAAAGTAGTAAAAACAAAACAGTTTGTTTGAGTGAAAATAAAGCCAAACCAAATTAAAATATTACATTGAACTGCTAACATATCCTCTACATGTAAATATGAATATGTTTCCAATACATGGATCACAAAAGCCTTATCAGTATGAAGGTGAGAGGACAGTTCAGAAAAGTGTGACAAACTGGAGAAACCATGAACCTGAAGACATGGCTATCATCTAATTATTTTGTACTTCATGTTTTGCAAACAAAATTACCCCTGAGATTATTAACAATGATGCAAAAGATCAGCAGGCCTCCAACAGGAACAACACCCAATCAAACTAGTGCAAACTGATTTGTGGATTTGATGTGAAAACACAAAAAACACAATGTAATTTATTTATGAATCAAACAGTGTTGATTGTTTAAACTCCTCCTCCTTCACTCCTCAGTGTCTTTATAAGCTCCAGTCTCTCTTCTCCTCACACTCCAACCTCTGCTCACCTCTCAGCTGGACAGTAAGGGACGTTTACACCACACACTGCCAACATGCTGGGGACCCTCTACACTCTCCTCACTGCTCTAACATGTAAGATATACTTCTCATTCCTTTTACAGCCCATATTTTCACACAAAACCTTCCACTCATGTGTTTTTTCTACATGTTGACAGATGTTGATGCCGTGATAGTGCTGACCCAGACGCCTGCTGTCCACACAGTTCCTACAGGACAAGAGGTTGTTCTCAACTGCAACATTCAGAGATATGATGGAAACTATGTTAATTGGTATAAACAGGTTCCTGGTGAAGCTCCTAAGTATGTTCTGGCATTTCACCATTCTATCAGTGCTCCCAGCTTTGGATCAGGATTCTCCTCAGACCGATTCAACTCTAAATCTTCCTCAAGCATAGATTATCAGTTCATCATAAAGCAGGCAGAGACAGGAGACTCTGCTCAGTATTACTGTCAGACATGGGATGACTCTGCCTCTGCAGCTGTATCACAGTGATTCACACTGTGACAAAAACCTCAATGAGAGACTCACCACAGCTTTTATGATTTCTGAGAGCATTTTCATGCATGTTATTCTCAGTTTGATGCTTATATTTCTATGAAACAAAAGGATTCAACAAAAGATCCAGAATCATTCCTAAAATCCAGCAGTGTTTTGGAATATAATCCGACTGATGAAGTGAATGAGATGTTGAGAGTGAAAGTTGGTCTCAACAGGATGTTTCAGTTCCACCCCCCTCATTAGTGAGAGTCGGGAGGTTTTTGTACAGCCATGTATACAAACTGAATCACTGTGGTATTCGGACGAGGCACCAAGCTGATTGTGACAAGTAAGTACTTTTTAACTGATCTTGTAACAGTATGGATTTAATGTTTCTGATGCATATTATGACAAATTAATAAACGTACTGTATATATTGCTTACTGTTTAGAAAATAGCATGTTGTTCAGTGAATAATGTATTTACTTGTTTGTACAGGCTGTGTGTTTGAAGGCAAACAAACGATCAGCGTATGATCCCAATACATTGCGCGATTACACATATTCTAAAGTTTTTTGATGGCTGAGAAATTTGTAAGAGATGGACAATTTTTCATTTCATTTATTTTCACCACTTTTGACAAGTTTTAACAACTTTAAACAAGTTTTAACAGGAACACCATGTTAAAAAAATCTGTCCACAGTATTTTTTACCTTTTAATATCAAAACCAAATACATGTGCTTGCAATGTACTATTTACTAATCTTTATCGCGATAATTTTGACTGTACCTGAATATCATTGTGGCTGTTTGAAGTTATTTTTCCCTTTTAAATAGATGGAATCTACACAAAAAAGTGTCTACTGATATGCTGTAATTTCAGTAATTTAGATTCATATATAAGAATACAAATTTTCAGACACAGAAGGGCACTTTATGATTTTGTTTCCAATATAAAAATGACACTGAACTAATCAAAATTTGTATAAGTTAGTAATTCATAGATTTAGTTTTATAAAGGAACACTGCTCATATGTAATGCGTTGATTTCTGAATGTTTTTGACAATTAAACTTCTTCAGCGTGTTTGTTATTTTGTCAACACAACGAATAAATGAATATTTAATGCTTTGTGTTGAGGACTTTTTCCTAGTTATTTGATGAACGCCCTGTGTGTTTTTTTTTAGGCTCCAGCCTTCTTCCTCCTGTCCTGACAGTCTTCCCTCCGTCCAGTGCTGAGCTCCAGTCCAACAAAGCCTCTCTGGTCTGTCTGTCCAGTCAGTCTGGGCCTTTTGCAGATGTGAGCTGGTTGGCTGGTGGGAGTCCAGTGACCACTGGGATCTCTACCAGCACCGCTGTTCAGCAACCAGACAAGACGTTCCAAATCAGCAGCTATCTGGCCGTCCAGACGTCAGACTGGAACAGGGATCAGGTTTACACATGTAGAGTGTCTTTGGGCTCCCAGACTTCAGAGGAAAACATCAGCAAACCAGATTGTCCCACTGAAGAACAATAGAGAAGCAGAAGGACCTTTTAACATCTGTTTGTTCATTCTTTGTGCTGTTTGCTCATTACAAGCTTAAAATGTTAGAAAAGATGTCTGCATGCTTGTCATAACTGTGACATTTAGGTGGAGGTGTTGTATCAGCTTTGCAAATGATAAAATGTATTCAATAAAAACGTTGTATAAAAAAATGTTTTGCTTCTGTAATTTTTGTCACTGACAATGGCAGTTAGGAAGACACAGATGGAAGACATCTAGATTAATCTTTCTGTCTCACTTTCAGTTTTTCTGTTTTGTTAAGAAAATGTGCACACAACATTGTATATTATGTTAAAATTACTTTTAAAGTATGTCAAATCATAAAAGAGAGTAAAACTAAATGTCTGTATCTGGCCTTATAGTCGCTTGCAGTTGTTAAATCAGTCCTCCATCAGTGAAGCATCACCTCTCATCTCCTCCCTTTTTTCCCTTCCCAGGATGCACCTGGAGGTTTCCTCTCCTTATTTATAGCTCCATGTAAATGAAGAACTGTCAGCTCTCTGTACAATAAGAGTAAACTGTTTTTGACTGGAAACACACTGATATTTTAAATGCTTTCATTTGTTCAGTCTCTCACTACCGCATCTTTTCATGACATCAATAAAATGTGAAAAAATAAATTTGTTTCTTAATGTCATGTCTTAGTTATTGGACACACAGATAACCCATCAGAATGAAAAGTGCTACTTCTTCTAATTCAGCTTAATTCTTTGACCTTTTATAAAACTTTATAATATTATCCCTTAAAAATTGTTTATTTCCAGTCACCACCAGAGAGTAATTTAACATGTTCATTAAATGGTGAATAACAAATGGTTCTATTTGAAAGACAGCATTAAATTATTAACTTTTGTTTAAAAAAGAAAAAAACATAACGATAATTAGCACTTGAGATGGAGAATCCTGCAGCAACCAATATGATAATATGTTGCTTCAGATAACATGTTGGACTGTTTTGTTACTGTGAGCTCTCATTAAGACTGTTGAACTCATTTCAATCAGTTCAAATTGTAATTTAAGTAAACAGGGTCCCCAGATAGCTCAGTTGATAGGGCAGGCACCCATATATAGAGGTTTACTCCTTAATGCAGCAGGCCTGAGTTCAACTCCAACCTGCAGCCTTTTACTGCTTGTCATTCCCCCTTTCATGTCTTCAGCTGTCCTGTCAAATAAAGGCCTAAAGCTGAATAATTCATAAACCTGAAGCCATATGAGTGGTAATAATATTAATAAATCATGAATTTAAAATATAAATTGAGAAAATAATTCATGTGTTGTCTACATAATCTCACTAAATCAGATTTCCCTTACAATTACAATTATTAAATCATCTTAACATGTATCACATACATGTTAGCGATCCGGTTTTATGATCACTTAAAACATCCTGTTGAGACCAACTTTCACTGTCAACATCTCATGTCTGCTTTATGATGAACTGATAATCTATGTTTGATGAAGATATAGAGTTGAATCGGTTTGAGGAGAATCCTGGTCCAAAGCTGGGTGAACTGTGAGAATGATAAAATCAGAGAACATTAGGAGCTTCACCAGGAACCTGTTTATACCATCTGACATAATTTCCATCATATCTCTGAATGTTGCAGTTGAGAACAACCTCTTGTCCTGTAGGAACTGTGTGGACAGCAGGCGTCTGGGTCAGCACTATCACGGCATAAACATCTGTCAACATGTAAAAAACACATGAGTGGAAGGTTTCTGTGTGAAAATATGGGCTGTAAAAGGAATGAGAAGTATATCTTACATGTTAGAGCAGTGAGGAGAGTGTAGAGGGTTCCCAGCATGTTGGCAGTGTGTGGTGTAAACGTCCCTTACTGTCCAGCTGAGAGGTGAGCAGAGGTTGGAGTGTGAGGAGAAGAGAGACTGGAGCTTATAAAGACACTGAGGAGTGGAGAATTGGAGGAGGATGATTTTACAAACTCAACACTGTTTTCATTCAGAAATAAATGGCAGCATATACTGTATGTGGTTTCACAATTAACCATTTCTTATTGAAACATACATTTAGTAACTTCTATCACTCAAGAAACTCATCTCTCTTTTTTGTTTTCTAAATATTCCTCTCAGCAAGTAAAGATGTCTGCTATTAATCCAAATTATTACTCATACTATAAACAACTAATCAAAACTATCTGCATCTATATAACCTGTAGTGGTGTTCATGTAGTATTTTAATTTGCTCATGTTTTATCTGCACATTAATGAAGTGTCTGGCTTATAAACCACTGTGAAGCAGTTTGTTTTGGGCTCTGCTTCATGAAACATGATTTATGTGGGTAGACAACAGTCAGATTGAGTTCATCTGCAAGATTAACAATCATCACTACCTGTCTATCTCTTAAATGTTCATCACATGCTGGGTATTTAGAACAACTTCTGTAAACTTAAAATTAGTAGAAAACGTTGAGTTGAATGACAGCAGCATTTTAAGCCTGTTTTATGTGTCAGACTCAGACATTATTCATGAAGGTGGTGTATATTTACTCGTTCTTTGCTTATTTTTATTTTACATTATTTAAACGTGTGTAAAGAGTGTCATGTGTTTGATGGCTCTATTGTAGACAGTCTCAAAAAGCAGAAGTATCTGTGAGGAGGTTTTTGTCACGGTGTAAATCACTGTGATACGTACTCATTAACAGAGTTGTCCCATGTTTTACAGTAATACACTGCTGAGTCTCCCTCCTCCACATTGGTGATGATCAGACGATAATCTGATGTTGACTGATGATTAGATGTGAACTTTGGAGAGGAGAAATCAGAGCCATAGCTTGGAGAGCTCCAGCTGTGATGAAACCTCAGTACATACTGAGGAACTCCTCCTGGAATCTGTTTATACCAGCGAGCACTACTGTCAGTAACAGTCCCCAGGTTACAGTCCATGGTGGCTGTCTCTCCTTTCCTCACCGAGGCAACGGGAGGCTTCTGTGTCACCACGGTCACACCACTCACACCTGAAATCAACAAGACGACATGGAGTCAAGAGAAACACAGACTGATGAATCCAACATGAGGTCAAAGCTGTAGTAAGTCAGCCTCCTTACATGTTAGAGCAGTGATGAGAGTGCAGAGGGTCCCCAGCATGTTGGCAGTGTGTGGTGTAAACGTCCCTTACTGTCCAGCTGAGAGGTGAGCAGGGTTGGAGTGTGAGGAGAAGAGAGACTGGAGCTTATAAAGACACTTAGGAGTGGAGGAGGAGGAGTTTACACACTCAACACTGTTTTCATTCATTAATAAATGACAGCATGTACTGTATGTGGTTTCACAATGAATCATTTCTTATTAAAACATGGATTTAATAACTTCTATTGCTCATGAAACTGTATTTAAGAATGTATTTAATGTTATTTGTGTGTGTCTTTTCCACTTTGATTGTGATATCAGAATAATTTGTGTTAATCTTTCTATATTATTCTTTAAATAGTCACATAATCCAGAGGATAACTATATTGTTATTGGGTTTTAAGAATGTGTTTTAAAGTTCTCACTTTTTGTATATTTTATGAACAGCCTTCTGATCAGAGTGTAAAAGTTCACTTCTCATCTCAGTGTTTTCATTCTTCTAAATATTACTCTCATCAAGTAAAGATGTCTGCTATTAATCCAAATTTTTTTCTTACTCATACTATTAAAACATATCAAAAATATCTGCATCTACAAAACCTGTAGTGGTATTAATGTAGTATTTTAATTTGCTCATGTTTTATCTGCACATCAATGAAGTGTCTGGCTTATAAACCACTGTGAAGCAGTTTGTTTTGGGCTCTGCTTCATGAAACATGATTTATGTAGGTAGACAACAGTCAGATTGAGTTCATCTGGAAGATTAACAATCATCACTATCTGTCTATCTCTCAAATATTCATCACATGTTATTTAGAACAGCTTTTGTAAACTTGAAATGACTAGAAAAGTTTGAGTTGAATGACAGCAGCATTTTAAGCCTGTTTTATATGTCAGACTCAGATATTATTCATGAAGGTGGTGTATATTTACTGGTGCCTTGCTTATTTTTATTTTACATTATTTAAACATGTGTGTAAAGCACAGTTCAAGATCCAATAAGAGAGCTTAGAAGTTCTAAAAACATTTATTGAACATAATATGTTAGTTCAAGCGTGGTGGTTGTAGACAGTCTTAAAAAGCAGAAGTATCTGTGAGGAGGTTTTTGTCACAGTGTAAATCACTGTGATACGTGCTCCTTAACAGAGGTGTCCCATGTTTTACAGTAATACACCGCTGAGTCTCCCTCCTCCACATTGGTGATGGTCAAACGATAATCTGATGTTGACTGATACGTAGGAGTGAATTTGGGAGAAGAGAAACCAGAGCCATATGTTGGAGAGCTCCAGCTGTGATAATAAGTCAGTATAAACTGAGGAACTTCTCCCGGAATCTGTTTATACCAGCGAGGGCCATCTATAGCAGAGTCACAGTCCATGGTGGCTGTTTCTCCTTTCCTCACCGTGACAACAGGAGGCTTCTGTGTCACCACAATCACACCACTCACACCTGGAAACAACAAGAGACATGGAGTCAAGAGAAACACAGACTGATGAATCCAACATGAGTTCAAAGCTGCAGTAAGTCAGCCTCCTTACATGTTAGAGCAGTGATGAGAGTGCAGAGGGTCCCCAGCATGTTGGCAGTGTGTGCTGAGAATGGCCTTGTGACTTGGAAAGTGAGCTTACTGCTGACAGATGAGACGCTTTGGAGGATGAGAAGAGGGAGTGCTGGAGGAGCAATTTAATACAACACGGAAACTGAGAGTGACTGACTGGAGGAGGAGCTTTGCTTATGATTTTTATTTTCAGTGTAGGTGATTTCCGACTATTTCATAACATCAGGATCTGAAAAGATTCCCTGCAGTTTTATTGCAATGTAATTGGTACGCTTAAGTACAGGTTGACAAAAATCCTATTTATCTAAATCACAAGTTTTTTTACAAAAGGTTAAAAGGAGACACCTATTGCAAGATTCAAGCTGTGGCTTTTCACACAATATTTTACAACATGCTGTGTTTCCAGTAAAGGGCAGCTTACAGAGAACTGACACTTAACCTCTTTATTTGCATGAAGCTAAATAAAGACAGGAGGCCTGCAGGTGCATCCTGCAGATGAGAGGAGTTAAAAAATGAGACCTGACTGCTGGTGAAATCTAGGGCTGGTCCTCTTGTTCGTTTGTGTGTGTGTGTGTGTGTGTGTGTGTGTGTGTGTGTGTGTGTGTGTGTGTGTGTGTGTGTGTGTGGATATGTGTGTGTGTGTGTGTGTCTTTTTTAAGTATTCAAATCAGTAAGAGTGCCCTCAGTGCCTTAATAGTAATCCAGTGCTGCTCTCTAGTGTGCATTTAACAGAATAACAACATGCTGTACTGTGTATCTTCCTTTATTTATCACCATCAGGTTGTGCAAATTACACCACACAAAGTCAAACTTATACATGTTTCATCTATTGAAAGACATGCATGCACAGGTCTTAAAGACTACTTGAGTAATGCTATGCAATTACTTCTTCAATCAAGATTTTAATTAAATAAATACATTCCTTAAAGGTCCCATGACATAGTGCTTTTTGGATGCTTTTATATAGACCTTAGTGGTCCCTTAATACTGTATCTTAAGTCTCTTTCCCAAAATTCAGCGTTGATGCAGAACTAGAGCCAATAGAGCCTGTCGCCACTTATGACCTCATAAGGAGGAAGATTTCAGATTGGCCCATCTGAGCTTTCAATTTCTCAAAGGCAGATCAGGATACCCAGGGCTCAGTTTAGACCTATCACCATTTCTAGCCACTGGGGGACCATAGACAGGCTGGGCGAACGCATATTAATGTTAAAAATCTCATAAAGTGAAATTTTCATGCCACGGGCCCTTTAAATTAATAAAACTACAAGAAATACAGAAATACACCGTCAAATAGTATATAGCAATATGATGAATGTCTAATGGAAAGTGTATTGTACTTTGATGCTTGAAAGAATGGTGGCACCGTGCTACAATCTCAGACAATGTCTGACGATCATCAGAGAGCCAATGCAAAACATAATTTTGTGTGCGTGTCTGTGTGTGTGTGTGAGTTTGTGTGTGTGTGTGTGTGAGAGAGAGAGGAGAGAGAGAGAGAGAGAGAGAGAGAGAGAGAGAGAGAGAGAGAGAGAGAGAGAGAGAGCGACAGAGAGAGTTCACCTCAATTTAGAATTTTTAGCAATGACAGAGTTTCCATAAGTAGGCTACATGTCATTGGGCTGGCATTCATCACCTGTCCACTAGTCGCCCTGTTCAGTTTTTCCACTTCTTCCATTCACCTGACCACCTTCATACATCGCTGTCAATCTGCATGTCTCTTTCAGTTTCCCCACTGCGTCTCGATAATTTGCTTAGCAATAACACTGTTCAACCTGTGACTCCTGCTGCCGGCGGCATTAGACAGTGACAGAACAATCGATCTTTCCGATGGAGTCAACAGACTTACCGGTCCAGTGCTCCAACTATGTCGTCATCTACACCGTATGTTAGTGGGCTGGAGCTTGGCCCCGAGTCCTTCGTCGCCTGTTGGACAGACCTCGTGGTGTTTCGGGAGATTTGGTGATGCCTGTGTGCCCCCAATTTACATTAAAACATATATGGACGCATTTGAGTAATCTGCTCAGAATAATCCCACACTGCACGCACGTGCGAAGTACCCTCATTAGCAGGATTCCTTTTTTATTATTATTATTATTATTATTATTATTATTATTATTATTATTATTAAAGCATACTATACAAACGATGAAATTACAGAATCATTACATAGAAAAAATAAAAAGCGGTACATGAAAACATAAATTTACAATTAGACAGAAGTTTCAGGGGAAAAATATCTCTACATTCCACAATGTAAATACTTTTTTGTTATCCAACAACAAGTGACTTCAGTTGAAAGGGTACAAGATTAGGAAATTAATTAGAAAACGTCTGCTTATATATACATTTGGCATACAGAATGATTAAATTAATTAGCTACTCAAGAGCACCATTTCCAGAATTATCGTACAAACAGTTGATATCTTTCAGGTTAAGGACTAGACCAAGTTGGTGGGTTCCAAAAAGTAAGACTCCAAATCTGTCCCAATTTTTGGGATATTTCAAAATAAAAAAGGTGAGTTTCAATATTCTGTTTACATAATGTAGCCTACATGAAGAGTCAATGTCGGCAAATTTAGCAACAAGATGATTATGCTATATGTTATGTAAACATTTGAAGGTGTACTTATTTAGCTTTGTTAGAAACACAGTACTTATACAATAGAAACCAAGCCCTTCTCCAATTTATGTTCGCAATTTTAGATCTCTACAAAAACGTGCCCTTCGGCGAATAACCTTACTGTTACAATAGCAGGATTCCTCTAGAAATGACAGCGTCATGGGCGATGTCACACACAAAATCACGTAGAGCCCCTTCAACATAAAAGGAAACCAGTCTTCTGTTGGCTAAATACGTTTTTATTTTGAAAGCTGTAAACGGAAGTCTTTGTATAATGTATGTCGCTTGACACTGGCGCAAAATGTCGCTCATTCGTTCTGTACCGAAGCTGAAACCCAAACTGACCGAAGACTTTTTTTTTCTTTTTTTTTTTTTTAAAGGACCAGCTGCTCTCTCCAAAAACGGCACGTTAGGTTACATCTAGCTCGGGATAAGCATCAACCACAGGTTTATTTTGAAAGGGACACAAATGGGAGACTACCAAATGTTTGGAGCAGTCAACATTTTACAGTTTAAAATTGGTGTAAATAACGGGTGACACTAAACCGGTCCAGAATAGCAGTCAGATGTAAGAGGTTTTGTTGTCAAGCAAGTAACTAAGAGATGAAATGAAAATGACTGTCAACATCTGTCTCCAGATCTGTTCCAACTGAAGGGGGAGCAGGATTTTCGGGAGGCTCTCTGTGAGGTGTGATTGAATAAAATGCTGCGCATTACCGCTTCTATCACAGGTTACTTGAATCTGAAACGCACCTCGGGAATTTATTCTTGACCTTTTTGTGTTCAGGCTTTTGCTGCAGCGCAACGAGGAGGATGGTCTTTGCTCTACATGTGATTGTCATGTCTTCGGCTTTTTTCAATCCCAGTTTTGCCTTCAGCTCCCACTTTGATACAGGTAAGGGTCAAACTGATGAACGAGGGCGTTTATCCATTTATTGCTGCATACCTGCTTGAGATTTACATGTTTCTTCATAATCAAACTGAGTGATCTCCACTGAATCTGGTGTTTGATGCAAAACCATGCACACTGCGTCTTGGTGCTATATACCGCGTGTTCTCTTAGTCACCAGCAGCAGCATTATTGCCATATCATCATAGTGAACATAAAAATATTAGCTCAGGTATGAATGTTTTACAGCCATAATTTTTTTTACAGCTTGGTGACAAGAGGGTTAAAAGTTGTTCCTTCACAGATTCTGCTTAGTCCTACATACAGCCCTGCAGAGAATATGTGCATGTATGTTATGATCGGGGTGTGTGCGCGTTAACTGACAACAACATTACAGAGGTGACCTGCTAACAGTAAGTGTAAGTAAGCTAAGTGTATGGCTGTACTGCTTGAGGTTGCGGTTCTTGGTGCCCATTTGGATACAGCTTTTAATCAACCCTTGGGTGTCAGGTTTTATGGGAAGGAAAACCCAGGTGCTGCAGCAGTGCTAGGGACCACCGAGCAGGAAGTCATGGCTGCCCTGTTTAAGGACTTGAATTAGAGCAGAATAAATAACTGTGTACAATTGTAAACAGGACTGAGAGAGTCCTTGCACTGGGCGCTGTGTGCTGAGCATACAAATGACAGTAAGTCCACTAGCTCTCTAGTTTCAGGCTCTATCTGTACTCCCCAAACCGCACACTCTCAGTGGTCCCTCTTTGTCCAATTATTCCACTCTAATCTACCTTCCTGTGACCCAGTTCTCATTCTTTGCATCTCTTCTCTGTTGTCCCTCAGAATGTGACCCTCAAAGGGGGTCCACTTAAAGTCAAGTATTTATAGAAGGTATGTCGGCCCTGTGCATTTTCTGTGCTTACAATACCTTTGTAAGGTATTATAGCAAGAAATAAAAGATGTAGATGTTTTAACATGTAAAGCACCATAGCAAGATAATTGTTGTGTTAAGAGTACATTTCCATGTTTAGCAATTAGGTTTTTACATGGAGAGCTTTTAGATGCAAAACTACAAGACACATGTTAGATTAGTAAATAAATCTCCAGAACACTGTTAATATAAGACTGATATAGGTAGTACATTGATATGACATCACAGCCTTGAAGGATGTGTTTATAGGTATTGACTAACCGGTTCCAGATATTATTCTGCTCGGCTTTAAAATACAATGCACAGAAACACAGTGTTTCAGTATTTAACTATTTGGAAAACCATGACAAAAGCACTTCTCGGGAATGTGTGGTTGGTTCTGAGCTGGCTATCCCTGGTTCTGTGCTGTGAAATATGATACAAACCTACCAGAGGAGTGCAATCTTTTAATTTGAAGCAGTGTAAATGGTTCCCGGCTGAATTATGGGTAAAATGTGTGCTGTCTGTTGCTCTTCTGGGGCATCTTTTAATTTAATTGTCTTAGTATTTTCTTTCTGGAGGAGGTTTCAGGTTTTGAACATTTCCCTTCAGAGATGTGCGGTAAAACATTCATTTTTCTTCAACTCACCCTGAGTAGGTGAATGAAAAGCCTTAGTGACAGGTCAGGGTGGAATCGGCACTTGGATTGGTTAGCTTTTGCAGGAGGGTGGGGCATGAATGGGCACGTGCATGTAGCTTGTATGTCGCTGGATTAGAGGATGGTGTCTGGATTGTCCCCCCCCCCTGTCTTAATGATCTACATTTCTCATTAGAGCAGCAGTGGTCCTGTTCCTTTCTAGTACTTGCACTGAGAATCATTGTTGCCTAGGCGATGGAGGGGGCGTGTGAGGAGGAACCAGTCATTTTCATTGCTAGTGCTAAGGACAGAGAAACGCAAGAGTCCCTTAAAGGGGAGGGACACACAGCATTCAATCAGCTGTAGTTGCTGAATAGGCTGTCTTTGTGGCTGAGGAGTAGATAATATATAATATAATAAAACACACATAGATTTACAAACACAAAATCCAGTGTTTGAACTGTATCACCCCTCATGCCGCCCTACACAACTGAACTTCTTCCCTATGCCAGGGCTATGTAAGAACATAGTGTGCTCTTGATCACAATCAGTTGAACCTCTGCACACACTCACACAAACAGCCACTCATGCGCAAACACACACCCAGACAGAAGAAAACAACTATGGGGCCAGGTCAGTTGTCACATTGCATAGCATTATAAAAGCCATCAACATGGACAGACACACCGTAGCAGGATTTTTGATCTCCTGACCATATCAGTTCTTACATGCTGGGGCTTGGTTTATGTGCGGCTAGGGGGGAAGATGGGTATATACTGTATGTGTGGTATTCTGCACCAATAACTACCTGCAGCTTGCACCTGACTTACTACTGCTTCAGCACCTCGGAGAGCTCTCCCATCAAGAGAAGGAGCAAATGTGTGTGAAGGGTTGAAAACCTGGCTGCATCCTGTGAACAGAATTAATATGTAATCGCTTGTCTACTGTCAGGGCAAATAGAAGACATACTGACCTGGAGGGCAGCACCGATACACCACAAGCTGACAATGCAGCAACCATGGAAGACTGTCTGTCAGCAGTCTCCTTTTGGTGCCCGGAGGTGGCAGTGGCAGCTAGTGTGCACATTATGTATGGTATCTTAGTGTAGACACAAAACAGCACACACTGTCACACACACACACGCAGCACGATGCACAATGCATATTCCACATGCAAGAAAATTGTTCACATGCCCTTGCATACACATGGATACACCACTGCAAGTTTTAACCAAGGTGGTACTGACACCGGAGAGGAAAGATGTTAAAAATGCTGTGTCTTGACTTGCTCACATAGCTCCTCCCCCTGACACGGTCAGTGCAAGCCAGCCAACGCTGACTATTTGATTATTCATCTCTCCATGTGTAACCAAGCACTTTAGTTACATAAGTCAGCCTCTGGGGGAACTAGAATAAGAATGAAATGGATTGAAGCAGTCAAGAAAAACTACCTATATCTCCTCTATGTGCTCTCTGTGTGATGATGTAGGGGGATGTGGGTTTTCTTAGTGTCACAGTCATTAAAGGCTTGTGCATGTGCAATTGCATACTTAATGGGCTTCATACAGTATTTAATTCGTTGCTGAGTGTCATTTCTTGCTGTTGAATTTAAATGCTAGAGCAACCTGAAAGCCATTTAGCAAGCAGTTCACACAGTGGTGGATGTAAGTGGAGATGGTTGCTAGTTACTAAGCAAGGTTGAGGTGTGGTGGACTGATTTTAGGGTTGTCATATGATGGTGAAAATCCATCACAGGAGGGAAAAGCAGATGCATGCTTGTTCTTGTGTTCAAAAAGACCGCTTCAAATTGGTTGGACAGGTGAAAGACATTTGGGCAAAAAGTGTGACTGTGTGAATTTTACTGCATGTGTGTTGGAGTGGGGGTATGTGCTTAACATCAGGAAACCAAGAAGAGTATCGGAGGAATAATGAGTGCACGATAGCCAGCATAACTCACACAAATTTGGTTTACTGGGTTTGTTTTTCTTGACACACATGCACGCACGCATGCACGCACACACACACACACACACACACACACAGCCTTTGTCTGCATCATGAGACTCTGGGCTGAAATGGCATTCCAAGCAAATATTTCTGTGTCTGCATATGGTTTGCACATGCATCTAATTTGTGTTTATCAGCCAGAGGCCTAACACACACAGGGGCCCAATCACTCCTTACTGGAGTGTGTGTGTGTGCAGAACTGTGTTTTGTCAGGTCTGTGTGCAGATGCTTTAGTCATAGATAATACTATACAAATAATACTGTTTCAGCCTATATAGTGCCTTTATATATGTCAGACATTAACTGAATATGTTAATTAGAGTTCAACTACTTGTTGTTAAATCAGAAATTGCTAAATCTTAAATAAAAATATTTATTATCTGTCTTTCCATATAACCAAATGGTGAGGAAGTTCTCAATGGCTTACTAGTGTCCAAATAGGCATATTGGGATATCACAAATTAATATTTTACCATGTGATTTTGATAACGAAATATCCTAATGGTATTGATTTAAATATAGTCATACCAGCAGCTACCCCTGATTTAACTGATTGCATCAGTACTTTTTTGCCTTCTTTAAGGAGCTGTGCTTCATTTCCACCAACATTGGTCAGGTTTTCACTGTCAAATACGTAGAAATGTGTGTCTGTTCAAAATTAGCATTCAGTTGACAGAAAACATTGTGTTAGTTGTGTAGTACTGTGGACAGAGACTATGTGTCCTTCATTAGGGTTCCTAAAAGCTCTGCTAGATATGTCTTTTGCAAGTGGTTGAACTGGTACGTTAAAGTTACTACGTGCAGCATTCTCTGTTATCGTTTAATTAATTGTGAGGATTATATTATTATTATAATATACATCATTATATGTCAGTATTTAAAAAGATTGATAGCACCTATCTAATGGGAGTTTTAGTGCTTGTTCTCTTCAGAATTTACGTTGTTTCCTCCTCTACTTAACCTCAGAGGATAGAAATATTTTCAGTCCATTCATTCAACTGTGTTTCTCAGATTTGTTCAGAAGGAACAGTATCTCTGATTATTTTTGTGCTCCATAATAATGTCCCAATTCAGCAGATTTTCTTCCATATTTGACCTAACAGCACACTCTGCAAAATGCAGAATAGAGGCCAGTCTCCTTTGAAATGATCCGTCATATCCATAATTATAATGATGTTTTAAATGAATGAATGCAACGCCCTGGTTATGAACTCGTAAGGTCCATCCATCAGAGACAGAGTTGATATTCAGAGCATTTTTTTTCCAGCAGTATGCCCTTGCCTGGGCTGTCGTGGGATGGACATGACAGGCCTGTTATGTTGATCCATGAAGATCCTCCTGGGCTCTCACTCCCAGTTAATGCCAGTTATCATGGCTCTATGCAGGGCAGCACATCCCACTGCAATCTGCAGTCTTTTACATAGAGCATTACTAGAAAATGGCAGAGGGATGTACATGGGTGGAGGATACGGTAACATGCTATTAATCATGTCATGCTGTTACTTTTGCTGTCAACTGGAGAGTGACATGTGTGCACATGTGTGTATAAGTGTGTTTGCAGAGTGCTTCCTCCTGTGCACCTCTCTATGTTAAGCCATCCCTCATCACAGTCTGATGCAATTTGCTCTGCCTTTCTCTCTCATTTTCTTTCAACCTTGCAACTTCTGCTTTGGCTCTCCTTCTGCTCCTTTCTCCAGAGCATTTTCTTTCCCTTCCTCTGTCCTAACTCATGATCTCTACCCTCTAAATGCAGCCGGTAACCGAGGGTTGCTGTCGGACGTCTTTCTCTCTTGGGAAGCCCGGCTGTATCAGAGCACAGCTTGCTTCACCTTCAATCTCTAGACACTGATACATATAGAACAAGTCTTTTAAAACTGGTGCTCAAATTACATCTTGACACCAAAGATGAGCTAACCACTTGAGCCAACAATTGATCCATAACGATTGTCCTCATGATTTCTATTTACACATGCAGAAAGGCAGTGGAGAATCAATATTTAGCTTGGCTTGTATACAGAAAGGCAGCTCTCTGTCAATTACCTGAATATAGAATTCTTATTGAGCTGTAAGCCAATTGTTTTCATTGTTGTTCTGTAGTAGGCCACACCTGTCATCCAACAATTTCCGTCAATTATTGTAGCTCTAAAAGTTTTCTGCATGTGTGTGTTTGTTTGTATACTTATGTAAATTGCTATCTGTATACTATATGTAAATTATTTGGCTCTGCTCCTGCTTCCTCCTGACTGACCTGTGAATCTTAACCTAAGGTCACACTTCTCTCCAATCTAGTCTGCTGCATCCTAAGCACTTCCCCACCATCCTTCTTACATCACCATTGTGTCTATGTGTGAGTGTATGTTGTTTTTGGAAGCCACTTGGTGCAGCCCAGGCAGGGCAGATGGAGGAGCTTGTTTGCCCCTACAGCACTGTCCTAAATTTAAGCGCATGCTCAGAGGGATTTGAGTCTTTGTGCTTTCTTTGTACGTGTCATGTTTACCCATTAAGAAGCATTGAGCAGAGGTGGAAGGGCATTTAAGTGGCTGAATAATGGCGGCAGCTAGCCTCCTGTTGCATACGGTGACACTAACCTCCACAGACTAAAACTTCCCACAGTCCTCTTTGCTGTATATTCCATGCAGCTTGGTCATTAGTGCCACCTGGACATGATTCTAAGCCACCGTAGCCTTCCTAACAGACACACAGCTCAGCCCACTGCCGATGACCACACATCAAATGAAGACTTTTACATAACATGATAGCTGCATATTGTATGTCCCTATTTGTAATCAATCTATTGAATGCTAGCTGCAGTTTTAACTGTATATCACCCTCTCCTCCCTCCCTCACTCTTTGTCTCCCCCGCTATTTTTTCTCAAGACAATTTGATCGCAGTGGTGTGTAGTTTGGCACACTGCCCACCCTGCAGCACTGTCATTACTTGGTCTCTTGGTCAAAAACAAGAAGTGGTGTGTATGCATAGCAACAATACTAGCTAGAAAGAGACAACTGAAGTAAAAAAAAAAAGGGACAGACAGAGAGGAGGTATGTGTTAAAGCATGCTACATTATTGGTGGTGTGTTTGAATTCCAGGACCTCTTCATTGACTTGGGGTTGATGCTATCAGGAGCAGCAACAACTCACTGCTCTTAGTTACCACAGAAACTTCAAAGTTATCCTACGCAGCCAAGTGCAACACCTTGAGTAGGCTTTCTGAGTGGGTTCACGTTCTTAGGCTCGAGTGTGGATACAAACACATGGCTCGGCCCTGGCCTTGATACAAGTGTAGGAGGCATCGCAATATGCCTTACACTGCCTTGAAGAAAAGTCCCATTTTCTCTCAACAATCCTTGCACTGTTTCCTCTCTACCTCTCCTACACGTGTCCATTTGAAACAGATTTGTTGAATGCACTATGAGCTTTATCGTGTATACCAGTTGGTATATATCCCAGCAGCTGTAGACCTGACATTAAGTTAAGCTACAGCTGCACAGTAACATAAAGTGCTACCTCAATGCTGCATGCTTTATTTATGATCTACCATGAAAAGCTCAGTGGCTTTGCTTAACACACTACCATTCTCATCTTGTACATGCACGCAAGAATACACCATTGAATTAAGCATTCTTTTTTCCTCACTGGGCCTCTGTCTCTCTACATGTCTATATTTCTCTCTCGTAGCAAGTAATCCTCTCGTCAGGATTTTATTCAGTTGCATGTTTAGAAACATGCATTAACAGCTTTTGCTGTGAGCGTGAAGGACACAGCCTGGTGTTACATTGTGTGACCATAACTTGACAGCACAAACCAGAATTATTAATCCAAGATGATGAAGTCGAGTGAAACCGATCCGATGCAGGAGGGCAAAGTTAAATGAAGCAAGATTTGTATTGATAAATCTCACTTTTGGAAAATGGAAAGCAACAGAAATGGCCTCCTCAATCACTCATCCTCTTTACACCTACAACTTTTTTCCTCCTTTCATTCCTCGCTTCATCCCACAGCGTCCTTCTCATTGTCGGCCTGAAATGTGGAGGTGGCTGGGTGCCTCCATAGCTCTCCCCTCCTGTTTGTCAGGACATGGCTCATTTTATTCCAGTCCTCAAGACAGCTTTTTAATAAAGCGGGAATGAGCCTGGCTTTAAGTGCTTTATTTTCATTTTGCCGTGCAGCTGGTGAAGTAATGTGTGCTTCTCAAATATTTATGGAGGACCCTGGGTCGTCGCTCTCTCATAGTTATTCAGAGAGGGTTTGAGAGAAATTCTTCATATGCTGCATTTATGAAAATAGTGCCACTGAGTCTTCTCTGGATGACTATTTTAGACTTTATTGAATTGAATGAACACTTGCTAAAGGTATGTATTTGAATTGGCTATTTGTAAATTTCAGTTTGTTTTGATTCTAGCGGCCGCTTTTGACAAAAGCGGTAGTGTTTTTACCAACACTGCTGTTGTAAAGATTGTTTTTTTTGCACATTTACAACAGTATTTGACAACTTAGATATATTAAATAGTTGAATCCAAATATTAAATGTTACACCTAAATGTTAAATCTAAATGCTAAATCTAAATGTTAAATTTAAATCTAAATCTAAATGTTAAATCTAAATGTTAAATCTAAATCTAAATGTTAAATCTAAATCTAAATGTTAATGTGTCAACGAATAAAAACCATCTCATGAAATGAGAGAAATGGACTCTTGGACATGGATTATCGTGATAATAACTACCTAAAATAATAAACACGTTTGGAGAGTATTTGAAATGTTCTTTGAGGATTTAGTGTCACTTTTATGAATGGTGGTGAACATGACAGATCAAAGTGAGCCCCCCTCGTGGCTGGCTCTACAGGTCATAAGTCCCACACTCTTCATAAAATTGACACTAAAAACTCAAGGTGTTCTTCAAATACAGTTTCCCCAAACGTGGTAATTATTTTAGGTAGTTATTAGCACGATAATCTCGTCCAAGAGTCCATTACCCCAGATGAGATGGTTTTTATTGTTATTTGACACCAGGACCACACATTGACCTCCTCAAGATTTTATTTTGCTACTTTGGCATTTTAAATTTGCATATTAGTTAAATATTTAGTTTCACCCAAAACATTTAGATTCAACATTTAGATTTAGATGTGAATTTAGATTTAACATACGAATAAACACCGGGCGCTGCATGGAAGGGGGATGTAATTTAATGTAGGCTACCGACTTACAACCACAGTGCGCATTGTAAAGTTATTTTGTTAATGAAATAGACATATTACATACCCGTAATTTTCTCCATCTGTTCAAAGCCTGCCAGTCATCTGTCACTTTCCCTTTCCTTTTTATCTGTGATGGCCCTGCCCCAGGATCAGCCATAACCATAACCGATAACTTTTAAAATGAAAGAAAAATACAATTAGGCCTAAAGAAACAAATCTCCTTCTACCCTTTACTGGATACGCTAACACAGCAAAGACTTTTCACTTCCTATTTCAAGCTAAAAAGTTGCATATTGTTGCTTTAAATGTTAAGGGAAGATATGTAATTTTTTAAAGATACACTGCTTAAAGAAAATAGAATAATTGTGTGTAACAATGGCAAAACACTTGACAAAAACAAAAACCAGAGCAAATGATTACCCTCAAGGGCTTAGACATCATGACGAACAACTTATTGGAAATTACAATGTGTTTTTTATGTGTGTTTTATGTTGTGTTCTTTGGCGTGCCCCGAGTTAGATGTGAATATTGATCCCTGTTTCTCTTATCAGCCTCTACACAATGTGTCTTGTCACCAACCACTCAGGCTTTGTGTTGTGGTATGTAGTGGTTCCAGAAAGGGCACTGCTTGGGCTAGCTTTCCCCCTGTTTTCCACTTCACAGACACTTTCACATGGACACACAAGCACACAAGCTGTCACAGCACAACACAAGGATATAGACGGAGAAAGTGCCTGTGTATGAGGCATCACCAAAAATGTGTTTCTTTCAAAAGTGGGGAGATAAACAGGAGGCATGGTTTACAGCACCGTGAACGGCATTCAACTAATATGCATTGGCCAGCAACATTGTTACCATGGTAATCTGTTGGCGGGTCAGTGCCTAAACACACACACACACACACACACACACACATGCTGTAGTTTTTAAAAAAAGGTTTCAAGTAGGAACCTGGATGCATTGTGCATCTGTTTTTATTGTCTGCCCGTGTGTGTGTGTGTGTGTGTGTGTGTGTATGTGTGTATGTGTGTGTGTGTGTGTGTGTGTGTGTGTGTGTGTGTGTGTGTGTGTGTGTGTGTGTGTGTGTGTGTGTGTGTGCCTGTGCAAATGTGAGTGTAGGCTTAGTTAACTATGTTGTTTGTGTGTGTGTGTGTGTGTGTGTGTGTGTGTGTGTGTGTGTGTGTGTGTGTGTGTGTGTGTGTGTGTGTGTGTGTGTGTGCCTGTGCAAATGTGAGTGTAGGCTTTGTGGCCGTGACCTTGGGGTTAAGCTTTGGTTGGAACAGTGCTGTTTGGGCCACAGGAGCTGTCAGGTCTGGAAAAGTCAGTGTGTTCCCCACAGCCAAATGGGTCAGGACTACTGAGTCTCAGTCAGTGAGCTGGAAAAGTACGGTCCGCACACGCATCACACACCACAACTCCAAGCACTGTGACCAATTGGTCCATTTGGGCACAGTGCTTGTGTTGTTCTCACAAGGATAGAGAAATAAAGGGAATCTTGGCATGAGGGTATGATAAATATATTTGGAGCGCATACTGTAAAGAAAGGGAACATGGCATCCACATGGGTAACAGGCCTGGGACATGGGCATTTCAAAGGTAGACATTAGGGTTGGGGAAAAAAATGATACAGCATAGTATTACGATATTACAATACTGTGATGATACACGGACGCCAAGTATCAATCTTTCATTATAGAAATTGCACATGAGAATGTAACTTTTTATTACTAGAATAATAAAATCAATTGCGTTTTAAGTCCACTAGATGGTGCAGTTGAGTTTTTTTCTGGTGAGGTCAGCAGTTTTCCTTAGGGGAAATAATTTGAAGTTGAAAAAAAAGGTAATAAATGTCAACATATTGCAGAATATAGCGATATGTTTAAAATTGCAGTTATATGGTATGTTGACATAAGTCTCGTGATAATATCATACCCTGGAGTGATTCTCAGCCCTAGTAGACATGTTGGCATATGGGTGTGCTGACAGATGAGGGAGTTCTGCCAGATTGCTGTGGTTGAGTGGTCGCGTGAGTTTAGTGCTAACAATCAATGTATTTGGTTTATTTTTTCTCTCACAAAAAATACACGTTGTGAAAAAACTGTTAAGAGTGAGAACGAGGAACAGCGATGCGTACAGTTCATATAAGGAACACTGCATGGATTTTCTGTCAATAAAAAGGGAAAGCTCTTAGCCTCAGCGCTGTGTGCTGTGCACTCTCTCCTCATTGGGAACAATTGAAAAAATACACTGGCATTCAGAAAGAAATGCTTTATGGACACAGGCCCTGAATCTGTCTTTCATTAATCGCTCAACTATGTGGAAGCCTAATACTAAATTGCTGGAATAACCCTTAAATTAAAATATTTCACAGAGCAGTTCCATGTGGCAACCCCTCCTCTATGGTTTTATAGAGCTCATGGAGTTGTTCCACTACTCTACTGTTTTGTCTTCATTTATAGCCAGAAGGTTGATCCTTGTCTGTGTGTCAAAAATACTAAATAATAGCTACTTGGGTGAAGACAGACCCAATTTTTAAGCTACATGTGGAAGAGGAAAAGGAGAGGCAAGAGTAAAGGACAATTCAACATTTTTCTCTTGTATGTGCAAAGTTTGAAATCTGTCTCCTTCCTACTATGCGGTATGTCAGCACTTTCTTACATACTGTATGTGGGTTTCTCTAGGGGCACAATACAACAATTAGACAGCAAGGACAATGCAGTAGACAGCAACGTTTGGGGGCAGAAAGAGGTGAAGTAGGGCTAAAACAGGCTGAACCGAGGATGATGTATGGTTTACAGGGATGGAAAGAGAGGGTCACTGTTTTACATTCCCTCTCATTTGAAAGCATTTAGATGACTGAAGGTCGGATATGTGTGCTTGTTATATTTTATACGTGTCCTATGAGATGGAGGCTACAGTAGAGCTCTCCTCATCGCTCCCAGTAGATGGCTAATGCATGCAGTGGTTAGTTGACGTAGTATAAATACCCACTGAGTATCCAATACTTCATTGACTGAGGTTTAGTCCGTCACCCCTTTGTTATTTGAATGCAGGCATCCAAATGTTTGGAATGCAGTGGGCCTTGATGCGGATGTTAACAAAACGTCATGTAGATATGGAGTGTTTCCACAAAATAGATCAGCTTAATTATGAAATTTAAAATATCAAAATGTTGAGGATAGGGTAGTTAAGGGATTAAATGTGTTCAGTGAAGGTTTTGATCTCTTTTGCTCTTCCTCTCTCTTTCTTTCTTCCTCCCTCTCTTCTCTTTCATCTGTTCTGGCAGGAGGTTTAAAACTGTAAATCAGATTATGTGGATGTCCTTAGCTACTTGAGGCTAAAAGTCAAACTGGCACATGTGTTGCACATTTGCGCACTACTGCATAAAACAATGATCAATGGTGACTAACTTAAACAAAGGGAAAATAATTAATAATTACACACAATTAGCAATAAGCATGTGTGTGCTCTCTGTTTATTGGTCACTAACCCACACAAAACATGTTTTTGATACACTGCGGTTGAATTAGAACCTATTTTCAAAATGCTGTGCACTCAGACATAATTACATACGATTCATTGTGTGTTGGTATATAATTGTGTGCATTGTTCTGAAATGTAGTTACTCGTATTAAATAAATGATGGGTTGTATTTTGAATGGTTTCTTTGAGGGTGATGCATGCCAGGCATTGCAGGGGCATTTCAGAAAATTAAAAGCCATTTATAGATGAACCAAAAGCATTTTCATTCATCAGTTGTTTACATTGAGACAGAATGAGCCACTAACACCTACTCTGCTGCTTTATTAAATTATTATCCCGAGGGAGTCATGTTTGTAGTAGTGTGAACCTTGTAGCCTTGATGATTCAGAGTGCATTGAAACTACTATAATTAAAACACAGGAACTTCCAATGGCTATGAATAGGAAGCACAAGATAATGCTTATTATAAGTCACTTGAATCCTTCTTCAAGCTGCCAATTAAATGGTTACAAATGACTGCAGTTTGCCATCTGATCCCCTGTGCTGTCCACCATTTTAACACTGGCATTATCCTCCTGTGTTACAGACGGAGCTCCGCTGAGCGAGTTGTCGTGGCCTTCATCCCTGGCAGTTGTAGCTGTCTCCTTCTCTGGCCTCTTCACTTTCGTCTTCCTCATGCTGGCCTGCCTCTGCTGCAAGAAGGGCGACATCGGCTTCAAGGTGAGCTCACTGCCGCCCCCTGCTGGAACGGGTAAGGAGAGCACAAACTGTGTGTGCACAGTGGATGGGAATCCTGGTCAGTGAGTGACAAAAAGGGAAATGGAACTAATACTTTTAAGGTATCAAATGTGTGTTACTAGTACTAACATACAGACATGAAAAAAATCACCTCACATATATTTTAATAAACTGCCATTCAACCTATTTTGAGTCTTTCATTAAGTAAAGGCTGAATTCAGGTTCTTTGAAGAAGAGATACTTTATGTAAAATGTTTACATATACATTAAATTTTATTTTAAAAAAGTAATAATTAAATGTCAGGCTGCACCTAACTGTTATGTCCATAATGGATTGATCTACCGATTAATGAATAACACTGAAAAGCACTTGGTACTGTTAACACTTTACATTAGACCTGATTCTCGGATATGTCAGGATGATGATTGTTAATTGATTCAACTCCCTAACCTACATTTACTTTAAATGCTGAAGGACTATTGCCTCATTGTATGCAAGTAATGCAACCAAGTCCCCTTCTTATCCCATGCTGACAAACGCTGTCTCTATATTGCCTTCAGCTACCACCATGGCTCAGCCATGCTGTGTCAAAAATCAGCGTTGAACTGAGCAGGTGATGAGGACTAACAGAGCCTGACACAGGCAAGGGGCATATGGAGAAGGAGAGGGAGGAGGAACCCAAGACTCGTTGTACTGGCTGCTTCTTGTCGTTTCTAGTTCCCTCATTGCTTGCTGCTCCTTTTATGGCATTATCACCAAAACATATTTTTCATTTTGGTTTGTAACTCATCTTTCAGCCCCAACTGAACAGCCTTCTGTTAAAATCACTTATGAAAATTATTTTGTAATTTGAATTCACAATATTCAGAATGGAGAGAATGAAAGCCATTTTGATTTTTGTGTCGATAAGAGAGCTGCAGGAAGCAAAGGAGAGGACATTAAGGAGGATGAGAGCAGAGCAGCTTGTTTCTGTGTGTGGTAAGAGTCAGGTCTGTGCTGTAGTCTGCATGCTGAACGGTGGGAACAACCTGTGGTAGGTAGATGCTGCAGGTACAACAGTGTCACTAATGAGCACAGCATAGGCAGGCTCCATTAACAACTTCTCGACTTTTCGTGTGTGTGTGTGTGTGTGTGTGTGTGCCCAGCCCACAGCAGTCTGTCTCATTATGTGAACATATATTTTAATAACCTGCAGGAACAGCGGTAGTCTTGGTCTGTGTCTGCTTTCCATTGGCTTGCTTTTTACTGTAAAAGACTAATGGCAGAAGAATGGCTCTAGCGGCTCATTTTGTCATGATCAACCACGGCTCCACCATGAGTGTGGTTCATACCAATGTGACACTATTGATTCTTGTAGTGATAGTGTCTTATGCACCCTGTTAACAGATAGTTTGCAGTGAACATTTAGTTACAATACAGCTGGAAGTATTTAAAATTGGTCAAAGGTAGCAGGCACGAGTTTCCTTTTTATGAATGTTAAGTTTGTTGCATGAGTTGTATATAAGAATAGGTGGAGGATAACAGCATTCATTTGAGCTCAGGTAGTCTCTGTTTGTTCACGTGCAGCTTTACTGAGTTTGTGACTCATTCAAAACTGTCGGTCATGATAGTAAATTTGATGGAGAAAAAAACAAATGAAAGGATTACAATAACAAGAAAGTGCATTGTAACTGTGGTTACTAACAATGAATCTTTTGTCAGAGGAGCACAACTTTCAGTTCTCGCAATTTAAAACGAAAATATTCTAATTTATTTGGGTTATGCTAAAACAGGACAAAACAAATTGTCACTTTAATGAATAAAATATAATGCTTGTTGTCTTGATTATAGTTCATTGCAATTCCAGACTATCAAAAGAGAAACTATTAAATATTTGTCTTGCTCTCTAAGTTTGGCAGAAAACATCACAGAATGGTCAAACAGTTCCCACTCTTTTTGGCACCGGCTCGTCACTCAACAGCTCACTTGTGTGCTCAAGGTGTGCAGTCTTGTGGGACTGAAAAATTGCACCACTGCACCATCCACAAAGCTTCATTATTCCTCTCCATCGCTGTACTCTTACTGGAGCGCGTAGAGTGAGGCTTGGCATTAAGTGCTTTCTAAACCGAAGGCTCTCTGGGGAGCTATGCAACGCTGACTCACAGCCAGGTGCCCGCGTTCACACTTTGCTCTGAAGAGAATGGCAGATGGTTCTCTTGAATGAGAGACACACATATAGAGACTCCTGTATACACAGTCACTAGTGTTTTTGGACACCTGTAAATACACAAACACATACACACAATGAGCCATTAAAATATTGCATAATAGTCCATTGTGGAACTCCTGCTCTGCTTTTTTCTCATTTTCTCCTTCTTCTCCTGTGGTTTCTGCAAGTGGGATATAGGCTTGTTCTAAATAACAGTTCCTTAACCAGCATATGCATACAGTAGATGGGTGGTAGGCTAAGTGGTTTTGAACAGAGCACTTTTGCCAGCCAGGTTTCCCAACATATCCACACAGTTTGAGAAACTGCTAACAACATTGACTTTGTGTAGTAGGACACAGACAGGACAGCATCAAGAGGGGCTTTGACTGAAATCATACATTTTATGGAAAGTGGGGAGGCTGTGATTCTAATCTGATGTCTGCTGTAACCTAAAAAATCAACCAGACAAGGAAATTATTATAAGTGCAGCATGCTAGTCAATAATGGCAGTGCTGCTGTGATATTGGGTGCTTCAGTTTCTGTTTAATCAAGCTTGCCTCAATCACTCATTCTAATGCAAATAGCTCAAAGGTTTGGAAATGAAATCTATGGTTTGTAAATGTTTTTAAATAGTCTTATGAAATTGTTATGAAATTGTCTGTAATGTACTGAATTGTTGTGATGTCTTGATTAGAGATTAGTAATCTCAATGGGACTTTCCAAATAGGTAAAGTTGCACTATTTCCAAACAGACACTTAGTTAAAGGAGCATAAACAATATAAATTTGTAACAGCAATGCAATTATAATTGAACTTGAGGGTCTTACAGAGCTCATGGAGTTGTTCCACTACTCTACTATTTGTCTTAGCATTGATAGCCAGAAGGTTGATCCTTGTCTGTGTGTTAAAAACACTAAATAATAGCTACTTTGGTGAAGACAGAGCCGATTTCAAAGCTACATGTGGAAGAGGAAAAGGAGAGACAACGTAAAGGACAATGCAACATTTTTCTCTTGTATGTGCAAAGGTTGAAATCTGTCTCCTTCCTACTATGCGGTATGTCAGCACTTTCTTACATACTGTATGTTAGTTTCTATAGGGGGACAATACAAGAATTAGACAGCAAGGACAATGCAGTAGACAGCAACAATGTGTGGGGGGGCAGAAAGAAGTGAAGTAGGGATAAAACAGGTCAAACAGAGGATGATGTATGGTGTACAGAGATGGGAAGAGTAGGTCACTGTTTTACACTCCCTCTCCTCAGCCAACTTAGTAGGGACGGAGGGAGGTAGGGAGAGCTCTGATCTGCGGTTAAAGGATCACAGTTTTTTTTTATACATAGCTAATAATCTCAGTCTTGCTCCATTTTTAAAGTAGTGTGGACACTTAGCCTTTAATGTAAAGGTTATTTTTGGTTAGCTTTTTCATAGTGCACAGTAGAGGATGTAACTTACAATGCACTAGTGCAATGTATGGCAGCTGTAACAGCACAGGTTAAATCATGAAGCTTCAAATAATCAGGACATCGGCGTTTCCTTTCAGAGATTTTTGACATGATGTACTAAAACATCCTTTGAGAACAATAAGCCCTCATGGGTTAAAATAAATGTACTTTTTATTCTGTATAAACAAATAGAAACTGTAACTATGTATGTGAAGTCATGTTTTGTTTCTTTACTTACAGTAATAGTATATCAAGTGCAGTTTTTTTCACGACAAGCAACTTGGGTTTGTATTTGTGAGTCTATATGAGAAAGAAAGAAAAGACGGAACAAAGAAAGACTTGTGTATACAATTTGAAGACACATTAGTGTGCTTCCTCCTACAGCGTCTTTGTCGTGACCCACACAAAGCACCCAACAACGTACATGACTTATGTATATAGCTCGTGGGTGTGCCTCAGTGCATCTGAATGCCCTCACAGTTGAACCATTGTCTCCCACTATTGCAGTGATAGAATGGCTGTGAGTGGATGACTAATTCCAGAATGTTTCTTTGCATCAGGAGTTTGAAAACACTGAGGGAGAGGAGTACCAGGCAGATCTCTCTACCCTGGCCTCGCCTTCCTCCCAGAATGGCCCCGAGGTCTACATCCTTCCCCTCACTGAGGTCTCCCTGCCTGTCTCCAAACAGCCTGGCAGATCCAGTAAGAAACTATGCAACACCATCATCACATAACACCTAATTAAATCTGCTTGGACTTTTAATGACCGGTTTTTGCATTTAGTTTTTGCTTCCTGGTGTTTTTCATTTCTTATTTTCTCTCATCTTCTCTCGTATCAGTATTACATATTTCCTTAGTCATTACTAATTCCCAGCTCAACAGAGAATTTCTGCCCCACTAACAGACTATTAAAACAAGTTGTTACTTCTCTGGAGCATAGCGCAAGTAAATTATGTAACATCTTACTGGCTTTATTGATTTAAAGGAGATAAAACAAAGTACATTTAGATTACCTTGGCTGGAACATACATGGCCTCTTTGATTTGTTATTGTGTATTATAAGTCTCTTATTTCTTGCGTTCTCTCTCAACATGGGAAAGACATCTGTCCTTTTGTGCAATGCATTTAAAAATTGAGCAACTGCAGATGTTGAATACTGTGTGTGAAAACCGCAGCGCACTAGAGAGCAAGGAATCTGACCTAACCCTAGTGGGCATTATTTCTGGGGTTCTGTGTGTGTTTGTAAATGCCTGCTACATTACACTGTTCCTATTTTACTTGAATCTTACATAATCCAACATCTATACTTCAGCACACGTCCATACAACTGTATGTTGGGGTCTTACATTTCTATATCCATGATCCTCCTCAGCAACATCGCAGCCTGTTTGTTTACCTTCAAGTCATTCTTCCTCAAGCCCAGCCTGTTGTGTATGTGAATGTATGTAGAGTATGAGTGAATCTGAGTGTAAGCCAGATCCTGGGTGTCTCTCCCTGCATGACTCACTGGTTGTCTGCACTGCACTGTGCTCAACCAGAAGGGAGGCGAGTTGGGGCTCAGCTTCCCAGGATGTGAGCTACAGCAATGATTGGACAAGGCAGCCTCAGGCTCGCAGCCAATTACTAGCCTCCCCTCTGTCCTCCATAGCTACCGCCGTATGATTGGACCAGGTGTTGCAGGGTGAGGAATGGATAGATGGCGAAAGGAACAAAATCATTAAAAAAGGGAGGATGTCTCCTTTCACTGATTCAGAGAGAATGGTCTCATACTCTTTCCTTCTTTCATGTAAAGTAAAATATGTTCTTATTGTTACAGTATATGTAGAAGTTTTTCACCTGCACATTTTGGAAGTATTGGGAATGTATCATTTCTGCAGCCTCTTCAGTGTTTTGCCAAAAAAGTTAAAAAAAAAAAAAGTTGAGAGGGTAATGGGAAATGGCAGGAATTATATAATATTTCAAAAGTATTACATCAAAAAGCTGCAGGTCAAAGACTGAGCAAGCTCTACCATAAATATTAACACCAGGCCCATGTCATAAATCCTCCACCCCCACACTGACGTACACACAATGAAAATGAGCCTAGTAATTGCATGCTGAACAAAAACACTAGTTACACACTAGTTTTTTCTCTAACCATGAATGGCTTGTACTATATCACTTATATACATTCTGTATGAACATGCAGTACAACGTTTGCCATTGATATGACAGTACTGCTTTTCACTTGTTGGTCTAATCTTTTATTCAAGAGGTTGTTCAGAGCCTTCTAATCCATTACAGAGGCTCAATGCATCAGAGTGAGTGTGTGAAGCGATTGTGTGTGTATCATTCCAGGGGCGCACCAATCCCACAGTCAAACTGGACCCCACCATCTTCTCTGGGAATGCCATGAGTAGGACGGGAATGCACACTTACACTCACACATTCCAGTTTTTAATTTCTCTCTGACAGGGAGGGGTGGTGGAGGCTCAGGGGGTTGGGGGGTCGGGGGTGGAGAAGTGTTGGACTGTTATCACCGTGACAACCTCTGCCCAGTGTTTTAGTGGAGAATGGGCCTTGTGTGTGTCTGCACATGAGTGTTTGTGTGTATGTTTGTGTGTGCGCCTGTGTGTGTGAGTGTGTGTGTGTGTGTGTTTGTGTTCCACTGGGTACCAGGAGACACAGCATGAGTGTGTGAGTGAGCAAGCCAAACAATGGCCCTGATTTAAGCCGGGTGGGCAGTGGATGAGCATAAGGCTGGGCTGAAACTTTCATGGAACGCACCAGTGGAGGACTGGCATTATGGGTAGAATACAGTGAAAGGTCTGTCACAGAATGAGGAGAGACACGGGAAGGGTGGTGGCATGCACCAGGACCTTAAAGTGGGGAGGGGAGGCTTGAGATAGGGCTGGTGAGTGTGTATGACAGAGGTCTTTTCTGCATCTGACAGAGAAGTGTTTGTGTCCTGTTTGGATGAGGAATGCTGCAGTCCTGGGTGATGGGGGGGGCATTATGTGGGCCTTATGTCACAACTGGGTGTCTTGAAGCTACACATAGAGCTGGCGCGTCAGACGGCACACTACCGACATGGGTGATGGTCACATCAGGCGTGATGCGTGACCGGACAATCTCTGCAGCCAGGGCCGAAATCCTTGCGCTTGAAACCATCGGCAGTTTGTTCCAATGAGTCGAAGCTGTGATGCGTTTCTATCTTTCTCAGTTTACTGTAGATTTAAATTTAGTCTGTATAGGAATCAAGGATTTCGGTGTTTGCTCAACAGCTGGAAAGCTGTGGACAAGCACAGTATGTGTGCTTTTGTGTGTCCCAGTTGGAGGATGAGCTCGGTGCAGACTGGGAGAGGCAGCGTGGGGAGCTTGTTCAGCTGTGCGAGGGCTCAGAGGGTTAAATCCTGCCGAGGCTCTCTCACAAACACATTGCGAACGTGGGCTCTATCTCAAATACACACAATGAGGCTAAGATGCCTGGGGTTGAGGCTGGGGCCACGGACCCTTGGTTCTCACACTCTGAACCAGTACTTCATCCCTCCATGGGACTCAGTCACTGTCATGGTGCTCAGAGTGGCTGGCCACTCCACTGCTTCACCATCATCTTTTCACCATCATCTCCATTTTTGAAATATGAGGATCCATGGAGGTATTTGAATTTGTGCATGACTTGCTGGCTCCAACTTTCCTTGTTCTTGTAGACATTCATTAAATGATAGTTGGGAATATGTGTTTATTTAATTATTTTATTTAGGCAAATGTACATTTATTGTTTGTCCTAATTATGTCTGTAATGTTTCCCTGTGCTGTAGGAATTTGTTTCTGTTTCTGTTTCCATCTTTCTATTTTTCTTTTATTGACTTTTTGGCTCCTTGAAAACCTTTCTTTCTCTGTCGTTTATTAGCTCTTAATCACTTTTTTTCCCAACAGTCTATTTTTTCCCTGTCTAAACATAATCTTTTGTCTTCTTTTATTGTTCCTTTCCAGTCCAGCTGCTGAAATCATCAGACCTTGGCCGCCATAGTCTACTCTATCTAAAGGAGATTGGACATGGTTGGTTTGGCAAGGTGAAACATGCTTTTGTTGTTCATAAAACATAAACGCAATCACACAGTGGCTTTTATGTCCAAGGAAACCACCTTTGTACTCATTATAACTTGCTTTATTATTTACTATTACTATTAATGCATATTTATATTACTGTATCCTTCCTTACTGTTTGAACTGTACTCCAATGTGCTTTCTACTCTGTGAGGAATGCGCGGGTAATGTGACGATGATCTCATTCTAGCGAGGCTAATCTTTGACACTTGTGTTGAAAAGAGGAGTTGAAATTCGCAGTCACAGTACATTCCTCACAGTTTACTGTGCAGTACATGCTGCTGTAACTACTTCTTAGATTTGCTCATGGACCATTCTCATTCTACTTTAATTCTTCTCACACGTACTCACTTTTTAATTGCATGTTGATGCTGTTTGTCGTAGATTCCAGTCTACATTCCTAGATTTTGGTATAAAAGTCTTCCTCTTATGTGTATTTTTCAGGTTCTGCTGGGTGAGGTCAATGCGGGCCTCAGCACCACCAAGGTGGTGGTTAAGGAGCTTAAGTCCAGTGCCAGTGTCCAGGATCAGATGCAGTTCCTGGAGGAGGTGCAGCCATACAGGTCAGTTCACTCAAACATCACACAGCACAGGCCTGCAGCCAATCAATAACACCACATAGCAATAAAACGACACAAATGAATGATCAGAAATGTCTTATAGAATGTAGAGCTGCAATTGATTATTGATTGTCGAGGCAAATCCCCATCCTACTATGATTAGCTGTCAACCTTAAAATGAATCGCTAACTGTTTTGATAATCGATGAATTGGTTTGGTTATTTCACTCCTCTACGACAGACAGTAAGCTCAACAACTTTGAGTTGTGGACAAAACAAAAGAATTTTGGATGTCATCGTGAACTTTAAAAAACGCTGATCAACATTTATAGACCAAATAACTAATCGATTAATCAAGAAAATAACCAAGAAAATAATCAACAATGAAAATAATTAGGTTAGTTGCAGCTCTAATTATGTGTACTGTGTTTGTGCATGCATACCTATTGAAATCCTGTTTCCTCTGCCAGAACCCTGCAGCACCCTGCCCTCCTGCAGTGCCTGGCCCAGTGCACAGAGGTCACTCCTTATCTGCTGGTCATGGAGTTTTGCCCTCTGGTGGGACATGCTTTCATAATCAAATTATGTTTATTCAGTTCCTTCCACATACCTCATTATTTTCTTTCTTGGTTCATTGTTGTTTGGTTTATTCACAAACGGCCTGAGCGGCTTACAACCTCATTTCCTGTCTCCTCTCAGGGTGATCTGAAGAGCTATCTGTGCAGTTGTCAGGTGGCTGACTCAGAGACTCCTGATCCTTTGATCCTCCAGCGAATGGCATGTGACATTGCCTCTGGGCTTCTGCAACTCCACAAATACAACTTTATACACAGGTGCAGTGTGTCAGTCAGTCCTGTTTGTTCATCTACCTCAATGTAAATGCTCTAGAAAGGAACCTGTATGCTCTGAGTGCCCCCTGCTGGTCTCTCCCTGCAACAACATCCTGGTGCTGCCTGAGTATTTGTCACAAACTCCAGCATCAGTGATTTTGTTGCTGGGGGCGAGCCCCTATCGCTATCTTTCAGCCATGTGGTTGCCATAGCAACCAAATCAGGGGCTGCCGGGCGAAAGAGCTCACTGTTTGTGGATAAGGTGAGATTAGACAAAGTGACTTAGTTAAGTCTGTGCCAGGTTAGAAGAAACCGTGTGTCATTGTAAATGTACACATTTCTTGATATGATTTAATTCATGCTGTGGCTACATAGGATAATCATAAGACATATTCATTGACAATATATCACATACAATATTTATATATATATATATATATATATGTATGCTGACTTGGGTGTAACAATGGTAAAAAACAACAAAAAATGTATTAATCATAAGAATTCCAGCAATAATTTAATGCCCCTGCAAAGTATTTTGTTTATGAACAACAAAACCTAAAAACAATATGTATGTATCTTTAAAGAAGATACAGTACATACATATGGAAATAAACATAGGTATTTTTATGCAGCTCAGCTGTACTGTATTAGTTGACATTTTCTATTGTCTTGACAGTGACCTGGCCTTGCGAAACTGCCTGCTAACTTCAGAAATGTCAGTTAGGATTGGAGACTATGGCCTATCTCACAGCCAATACAAGGTCAGAATGTCCTTTGATGTCATTTCTATTGACTGCATTTTGTCTTATCAGTACTCAAACATGTTTTCTGTTGTTGTTGTTCTATAGGATGACTATTATGTTACACAAGACCAGATTTGGGTGCCGCTTCGCTGGATTGCACCTGAGCTCATAGATGAGGTCCACGGAAACCTGCTGGTCGTTGACCAAACTAAATCCAGCAACATATGGTGAGATATTTAAAAAGTGACAAACAGAAAATATTATTGAAAGTTTAATGAGATAACACCACTATACAAACATCCCCTTCATCCCTTATCAAAATATAGAAATTGCTTAACACAGATCTTTTTTTCTTTTTGTGTATAGAAATAGGAAACAAAATGTGTTGTTTTAATGCAGATTATATAGTTAGAATGTTACATTGGATGCTTAGGTTTTAGTGTTTTCCTGTGCTCTTTTATTGTGAAACTCTTTGGGAAATATGTGTAAAGCACAAATATACTTATAACTTGACATAAAGAAGGTTACAGTATGCAATGAACAGCTTGTTTGGAACATGGCCAAATGTGGGATATGAGTAGTGAACACACTTAATGATTTCTTTGCCCGTTCCAGGTCATTAGGAGTGACTGTGTGGGAGCTGTTTGAGCTGGGAAACCAGCCGTACAAACATTACTCTGACAGACAGGTGCTGACATATGCTGTGAAGGAACAGCAGCTCAAACTACCCAAACCCCTGCTCCAATTCCCCCTGGCTGAGCGCTGGTGAGACATAGTTGCATACACATACTTTTGGGGATAGATACTGTACATACACATGCACAGGCAGACACTCAAAATGTTATACATCCTGAAACCGCATACATTTTAGACATTACTGAGCCTCTAGGTCTCGCTGGCCAATTAATTTCTAACAACTCAGTGTGTCTTGTTTTTAAAATCAGCTTCTGCTTATGGTGGTGCACCAGTCCACCGAAGCAATATCTTTATTTGCTAGCAAGGGGAGATGATCAATACTTTCCCTATTCTTCTTGCCCCCCTTGGCATTAACCAGAGTTGAATCACCTCATTCATCTTTAGCTGGGACACCAGTCAAATATATTTATTTATTTATTTATTTTTCAAAACTGAATTTTTCTTCACTAAATTAAATGCACACACACACACACACACACACACACACACACACACACACACACACACACACACACAAACAACATAGTTAACTAGGCCAGCATCTGCATTGCACCCCCTTCATACAATCTTTATGTCTTGAACAAGTGCTATGTGTTAGTACAAAGTGCTCACTTCAAATGTTTTATTTTATTCCTTTATTGTTGGTAAAATCAATTGTTTACCTTTTGCCTATTTCTCTCCTAATACAAACCAATAAATTATTATTATCTGAGCTAACTAAGGAGAGTAACACAGTTTAAACTTCTAATCTCTTTTGCCTCCAACCTTTTCCTTTCTTTCTGTCTAGGTACGAGGTGATGCAGTTCTGCTGGCTGCAGCCAGAGCTGAGACCCAGCAGTGAGGAAGTCCACCTTCTGGTCACATACTTGTGTGCCAAAGGCTCCAGCGAGGCAGAGGAAGACTTTGAACAACGTTGGAATGCCTTAAGACCCAACCTGCTTGGCAGCACCTCCCACACAGCTACGTCCGCAGCCCTAGTTCTGACCCCTACACCCGCCTCAGCTGATGTCCCCAGTCCAGACCAAACTCAGGCAGTGGAGCTGGCCTCCTCTGCCTCATCCTCCTTCCCCCTCCTGGATCACTTCTCTGACAGTTTCCACTCTGACACAGGGGATGACCTACTGACTGTCATGGAGACCAGCCATGGTCTCAATTTTGAGTACAAGTGGGAGCAGGGCAGAGCTGAGCAGCCCTACTGCTCCTCCTCCACCAGTGGGACACTGGGCCAGGGGAACCCATATTACCAGGATATTTACTATTCAAGTAAAGAAGGCACCTCAGGGGGCTGCAAGACTGACAGCCTGACCTCAGGCATATCCCCATCCTACTATGAACCTGAACACCCGGGTGTGGTCCCAGTGTTGAGTGCCCATAGCCCCTCGGTCAGCAGCGAGTACTACATTCGCATAGAGGAACCAGTAGAGTGTAACATTAACCTAGATGACAGTGTGGTGGACTACAGCCCAGGACTGGAGGCCAGCAGCAGCAGGTTGTCCACTGATAGTCGGACTGGTTCATCCATGGCACAACCCAGTGCTTACTGGTCAACTGACAACAACACATCTGCTGCCTATGACTCTGATTCAAGACCCACTGTCCAACTAACCATGGAGCCACTGCTGAGACAGTCATCCAGCACCAGCCCTGCAAATCTTGGCCACTTGCAAAACTGCTTCTTTTCCAGTCAGGACGACAAGGTCTACTCTGAACAGCCATCACCGCATAAGGCACACCAATCCTGTATGTCTGAACTAAATACATCGCCAGAGTCCAAATTAAACATTTACCATCCAGTGGGGCATTTAGAAAATCCACGCAGTTTGTCACAAGCAGTCAGCAGCCCAAGCTTAGGATTCTGCGATCCCTACCTTGAAGCAAGCACAGGTCGGAGCACGGTTAATGAAAGCCATAATATGATGGGTCCTCTCAGAAAGACACTACCCATCGTTAACCACATTAGTATTGATGTAGGGACTGAGGACGGCCTGCTGGTGGGCCAGCAAAGAGGTGATGATATTGAAGATGACCTTTTCTCTGAGGGAGAAGCTACTAACTGGACCTCAAACCATTCAGCAAACAATAATAGCCTGAGGTTTGACAGCAGGCAGACAGGCAGTGGGCATGACGGCTATCTGGACCTTCAATATACTGCTCACTCTAACACAACAGAATTATGGTCTTTAACCAAGGCCAGCACCAGAACCTTCCACAGCTCCAGGTCTTGTGGCACCAGAGAGGCTGAAAGAGGAGACTCTGGTTGTAATGCTACTAACAAGGTCACTGAATTAGGTTCATATATTTACTTATGTCACAAAGAAAGAGAGGGAGCTGCCACTCAGTCAGAAATGAACTTAACTGCAGACAACCTAAGAAGCATTGATTCTTTAAACAGCTCAAGTAGTAATGCCAGAGGTAAAGAGAGTGGAAAAGTGGAGGGAAAATGTGAAAAACAATTGTTGCTTAATGGAGAGAGACTGTACTCTGAGCCTAAGATGATTCCTGAGGCAAGCTATATAAAGTCTCCATCCTCTTTCAAGGAGCCTCAGACTGATCAAACAGGAGCCTTGTCAGCCAAGCAGAGAGGTAATATGTGGAAGGGTATTTCAACAGGAATCTCTGTTGGCCTGGGAGACAAAAAGCTAAACTATTCAGAGACATCAGAAAGTAGCACAGCGTTGGACAGTGGATTGGGGGTCATAGACTCCAGCATTCGCCTGGCTGAGCTTGGTGACTTCAGTGAGGATGATGATGATGACATCACCGATATCACATCAGGGATCTTTGCCGATTTCAACCTGGACTATGCTGAGCTAGAGGAGGAAGAGCTAAGCCCATTGAAGCATCCAGAAGGAACTCCTGACTCTGTAGACACCCTTAACCTGTCCTCATCAATGGCAAGCCCCTGTGATCAAGCCTTCAGCCCCGATCCCTTCAATACCCCTGTCCTACCCAAATCCCTGGACAGTGGCTACGACACAGAGAATAACGAATCTCCAGAGTTTCTCTTCAAAGAGCTTGGAGATCCCCGGGGTGGTGAGAGGAGCCCTAGGCTGGGAGGTGAACCTGAACTAGTTCTGCAGGTGGGTTTGGGCCAAAGGATCTGCACGTCCACAAACACCTCAGAACTAAAGAGCCTGACTGATAAGAACCCATACAGGGACTCATCCTATTTCTCTGACTATGATGCTGAAAGTGAGAGGAGCACTCAAGAGGAAGGCAGTATGTTTTTTGCAGATTTAAGGAACTGTGACTACCCTACTGAGAAATTGAGCTCGATCAAAGTTGATAATCTTGTCAAAAGGCAATTCAACAAAGAACATTTAACAAATCTGAGACACATCAAAAGTTGTGCGTTGGTGAATCTCTCAGAGGCTGACCCGAGTTCACACCATCCCCTACAGACCCCAGGGTTGTCCATGCTGTCACCGTTTCCTCCGCAGATGGGCGGCTGCCTGACTAAAGAGTCTGCCCCTGCAGATGATGATCTTGGGTTGGAGTCGGAGCACTCGGGAGAGGAACCATCCTCAGATCTTTGCTCCTCCATTGGGTCCGAAGCCCCTTCCACTGTCCAGGAGGCCCCAGGAAACCACGAGGATGGGAATAGAAGAGCAGACGATTGTTCCCCTGCCCAGTCTTTGCATTCGGACTCCACCATAACCGAATACAGCGATGAGGCCCCCAAAGAAAATGAAAATGGTGATGGATCCACAGAGGAGGAGCTGCCCGAATTCATTCACATCAAGGAAGAGGAGGAGGACAGAAGGGAGGGTGTGAGGATAAACGAGGAAGATTTTGAGGACATAGACGCAGGGGAATGTGACTCACAGGACAGCTTATGTGAAGAATCCAACGGCCCCATCGACCTGTCCTCTTCCTCGTCATTGTTGGAGCTGTGTGGAGAAAACGTGAGAGCTCCGCTGGAGGCGGAGGCGGAGGATGAAGATGACTCTGATGACAGCGAGTCTGATGAAGAGTTGAGGACCTATAACATCCAAGATGAAGACAGCGGGGAGAGTGAGGATTTCGCCTCAGTGCCAGTGGTGGTAAGTGACTGCAGCAGGGCAAGACACCTCCGCAGCCTCCTGAAGATGCCCACCCTGCTCACCCAGTCCTTCTGTGACGAGTTGGAAAGGAAGAAAAAAGCGGTGTCCTTTTTTGACGATGTTACAGTGTTCCTTTTTGACCAGGTATGAGAACTTTAGCAATGTAGTTTGTCTACTAACAGTTACTTTATTGCTTTAGATTATGAGAGGAATATTTTTGTTTTTAAATTCCAGGAGAGCCCCACGGGGGAGCTGGCTGACTACGCCTTCTCTGCAGGAACAGAATCCAGTGGGCAGGAGTACTTAGAGGAAAAAAACACAGACCACCAGCTACAATCTGACCCTGAACATGAAGCTCAATCCTGTGAATCATTCTGTCTTTCTAAAGAAACTGATGGCAACAACTCAGAAGAGGGTGAGATTGTCAAGAACACAAAAAGCAATGCAGAGCAAAACCTTAACTCTGATTGATTTATCCCAAATTGTGCACATGTTTACTGCAATTATGACTTGTCTGTGTGCATTCAGGTAGGGGATATGAATGGCAAGATGACCTCTCGTTCGAGCCCCGCCTGTCCTCACCTGACACCATACCTGAACCCCAGTCCTCCCCCACATCCACCATCAACAGTCCTGAGGCTCCTAAACCTGTAGCTGTAGCACTTAACCGTTTCATGGTCTCGCGATTCTCTATCACACATGTCTCCGACCCCCACGTGGGCTCAACAACAGGTCTGGATTAACTCTGGATTAGTCTTTCATACACAGTTTGGACTGTTGTATAATGTTGAAAACCTCTAATCTTAAATTCATAATCACCTAATATATTTTTTAAATCTAACTGAAATTAAATTGCATTTTGTTTTGTGTTTTTGTCTATGCTTCAGCGTACAATCTCTGTTAACCACGGAAACTCTCAGAAAACAAATAAAAAATAAATATTTTCATGATGGTTCCCTTTATCTTTGCATTAATCTATCAGAATCCGTTCATTCCAAATGGCTGACCAAATCACTGTATTTCTAACCATAAATGCATAAAGCAGTAATGTTACCGCTCTATCATAGACGTTCTATCAAACACTGACAGCCAGACAGCAGCCAGCTACACAATACAAGGTTGCAGACAAGAACCCACATTAGCTTTCCTGCTAAAGTCTACTTATCTAACTTATTAACATGGATACAAGTCCTGTCCGGCACCTTAGCTTGGTGGACAAAAGTGTGGTTTTAACATTGGTTTTGAGGATAGTTAGCTAATAAGCTGCAGCACATTATAACAGCATGGAAATGTACCTGAAAATATCACATCTGCCAATGGCTTGTAAGCTTCAGTGTCCATTTTTGGTCTTTATTTTTCCCATTTCTCCAGATGGTTATTTACCCCCATTAATCTTTTTCTTCCTTTCAATAATAAAAAAATGATTGATACTAAATTGAGAATAGCACTGACAGTAATGGTATGACTACATGTGATTTCAGTTGGAGTAAATTCCAAAAAGCAGAAATCCGGTGCTCATGTCTTAGTGATGCTCCACCGACAAACCTTTAGTGTATAATACCAGCCCCCAGGTTTGAAATGTGACTAGTAAAAGTCTGAAATTGTGTCCTTCATTTTTGTAGCTTAGGTGCACATTTTTACATTGGTTTCATAATCAAAAAAACATAATACATACTCAATGCACAGTCAGTGTATTGACATATATTTTGATTTTTGAGAGTTTGCAGTTAAGTATTTGACACAAAGCTTGAGATTTTGGGTTGAGTATGACTTTAAGCTGTTTGATTATTCTCTCTTACAATGAAAGCCACCATACTTATTTCCAATCATTTATTTTCAACAGGGAACAGTGAAGATGAGCCAAAAGATTGAGTGCCCCACGGTCCTGACTGGAGGAGGATGAGTCCTGGTCCTTCTCAACACAGAAAAGCAGCATTATTATATCTAGATGTTTTACAGAGTTTTATTTTTTATCAACGTTTGTGGCATCTTTATGAGACAGTGCCTCATATTGTAGTTAAAAGACCCTTAATGATTTGCACCTTTTTTGTTAAGAAAGAGATGAGAGAGCTGCTGGTAAGGCAACCTGAGTGAAGAGTGGATACAAAATCAGATCATGTTTGCAGAATTAGCAATCATCAGTGTATTAGTTCAACATACAGTATATGACAATAACTTGTTTGCTCTATCAAATGTAAATTGTGAATTTAAAAGAAAATAAATAAAAATAAGAGGAGAAAAAAATGAAAAGATTTAGGCTTATCATAGCTTCACCTCTCATTGGCTGCCTTGGTCCATCTGCTTACCATTGATCTGGCATTTTTAAAGACTGTTACAGCTCTCACTGTTGGAGCCAGAGAGCAATGCTTGATGATTGTTGCATAATAAGCTAGTGATTTATTATTTACCTAATTTGTTTCTTTATCTAAGTCATTCTGATGATGGATTCGGTGTGCTATGGAATCAAAGTGTTGTCACTCCCTAGTTATCACCACCTCTCACACTGGTTAACGATGACCTACAGTACAATGTCTACAGTTACCGTATCTGTCTAAAGCACTTTGTATAGTCAAACTGGGTCTTTATTTATATAAGTGATGGCTCTATTGCCTTTCAACTCCCTGTCCTGGAATGAAATATCTTAAACATGTGAGGTTCCTTATTCATGCCCACAGTGCCAGCTACAGGTTCTCTTCATGTTTTTGGCATATTGGCTTTGTTTATAACATTTCATCAGCAATAGAATGACACCAAAGGGACAGAGACGTGTTTCAACACAACTGAGCATTGTTGTGTCAATTTGCCAGTCATACATGTAAATGTTGAATGTCATCTTAATGCATATTTTCTACATATTGTCCATAGTGTCATACATAATGTATTCTATTACACTTGCGTCAAATGCCTGGATCTGAGGCGTACAAAATATGACATCTTACATATTGTATGAATGTTTTACCAACGTAGCAGGTAGCTTGACTTGAATTACTACTGCTGTATCGACGGCCGCCTCCCCATCTCCATCCTTCTGTAGTTCAAAGTGCCAATTTAGTTTCCTCCCACCTTGCCTTTTAAGTTCTGAAAGAAAACGTCACTAGTATTTTTGTACGATTTGAAAAGGTGCAATCCAGGATGAGTCTCTAAAATTTGCCAAAGAAAAATTACAAAGCCAATTGGCTAAAGTGGCAGACACCTTTGGAGAAGGTGAGGTGGGTTGCACCGCTTTCCACCGGTAGTAACATCATTGCTGTTCCCATTGCCCCCTCTCACTCATTGCTATTGTACGATCCCAAACAAATAAATCCAAATACTTTTTTCCCTTCTCGTGTCTGTAATATATTAATCAGCATTGATGTCAAGAAAGTGCAATTTCTTAAAACACAAGAACACGTGAAAACATGACACACAACACATAAAAGTATTACGTTTCTGCCCATTTAGATTTATTTTGGACAAGATAATTTATATCCACTTTCTGTACAGTACAGATATAATACAAACAGAGACAAAGGTGAGAAATGGACACAATGAAAGCTATATAAAAGTACAAAATGCATTTGAAACTTGCTGCCAATAAGCTGTGTAATAAAAGCCTGATCATATCACTCAGTGTAAAGGACTCACCCATGGAAAATTGACTTTTCATGATTTAACTCTCATCCATGGAAAATTGACTTTTCACAATGTAACTTGATTTATTGCAATCTAAGAGGCATTTTAGCTCATTCACACAACCACACACTTTCTTTTTCACACATACTGTTCCACTTCTATCCCCACACATCATACTGTAGATAATTGTCTCTGCTCTAAGCTTTTCTCCCAGATGAGTGTATAATACTGAGAATGAACGATGAAAAGTTATAATAATACTGTACCTTATCTGATAAGCTACCACTCCCTCAAAAGCTATAATTTTTTTTTTTAAAGCCCCAATATATATTCATTTCTTGGCTTCATATCTTGCAACTTAGATATTACTGAAATGTAAAGAAAAGGAAAAAATAGTGAAAATATTCTTGTATTATGTTGGTGGAAGTGCAGCAAAAAGGGAAACAATCCTACCTATATTTCCACAAATATAAAAATACAAGTTGAACTGTGATTCCTATGCGCTCAAACCAGTTTATAGAATGACTGGGCCAATGCTGCATGAAATATATGTTTAAAAGAAAAATAAATAGAAGGCACAGTCCCCACCCTGAAAATATGGGTATACTGTATCACAACTAGTAATTCTATAGTACTTTATCACTTAACAAAAGCATAATCCTACTTTCCCCAACTGACCAGTTCTAGCTATTTGTGGCAGTATCCAATCATCATGTCAGTGCATGTTAAAGTGATGCACTGACAACTGCTGTAGATAATCTTATTCACCCCTTAGCCTCACCTAAACAGCTTGTTAATGCAAATAATCCTCAAATGAAATTTACAGTGTATAGTGTTGAACAAAAGAAATCCCATAATAGAAGTGCAGATAAATAATAATTCTAGTAAAAACCTATTAGCCATACCTTATCCACAACTGGTGTGGTCTAAATAACTAATAAAATCTACTCTCACAATTGCAATTGAATGTTCAGGCTGAGACATTCAACATTTGTGAAAGCATTTGCAAAAACATCACGAGGAATAACCGAAAATTCTCATTGTGAATTTGCACGGCAAAGAAACAGAATTCTTTGCAGTGTGGGACCTCTTGTGATAATATACAACTCAAACATGCCAATTTTGGCCATTTTCTCTCTCCTCTTTAAAAAGTGGACAAAAGGAGACAGCAGGCCGCTAGTAGAAGATGGGCGCAGATCGGTCATCAGTGAAGGTGGGCCGGAGGTAGACCTCCAAGGAACGGTCACTGTGGGGAGAGGAGGGGTGAGACAAGGAACAGTGACAGTTAGGTTGAACACATGACAGAATTTAATTTAATGGCCAGTTGTGTAAACACACCCAAAGAAATTTGCCTTCCCGTAGTTTTGTTTCTTACAGTAAGTTGAGCAAACAGTAACAGTATCTACTGTGAGTTTTAGCAAGCATGTAATGAGAAAACTCAACAATATGGAGAGGGAGAGAACAAAACTGCTTGCTATAGGCATGCATGCAGGGTTAGTCGTCTTTGTATGATGATGTGATGCACACAAATAAGAAAAGGGAACGTTCTTCTTTTACAACCCAAAGCCTGCTGGACTGACAGAACCTAATGTTGCCACATCCATGGAGGCCAAAGGACAGAAAAGATCAGTGATTCCCAGCATCTTACTGATGAGCCAGACAGCCAATGACAGCAGAGAGAGAGAATCAAGCAGTAAGACAGAGAAGGAAATAAGGGATTGGCTGAAAGGCGATGGAGACTGGTGACTTACGGAGGTCCTGTTCCCTCAGAACCGGGACAATTCTGGACCCAAACTGGAAGGTAAAGAGGGGTTTGAATGGCTCATCGCTCAGATCATGCATGGGTCACATTTTGTTACAACACTGCTGGTTAGTCTGGTGCAAGATGAACATACCATAGGTTGATAATAATAACTAACTGAAATGAGAGATGGAAAACAAAAGTACACACTTCATGCGCAACATGCTATATAGGCCTACAGTATGCTCCTAAACTCTGTGAGGAAATGTGTCTGCTGTGGACATACATTTTACTGCAAATGCAATGCAATTAACAGGCAGTTGTGTGCAAAAAATGCAATTATTTTTATCACCCAAATACAACTAAAATTCAAGCCAAAATACAACCAAAATAAGACGCACAATACGTATACTGTACACAACACATACACTGACAGTCCTATTTTTTTTTTTTTTTACTGTGACACAGCACCACAGATGCTATGGGTTTTACTAAAAGGTGGGGGAGGGACAAAGCTGCATGCTCGGAACACGGCTGTGGCCAGAAATGATTTGGGTGGCAGTTTTGAAAAAAAAAAACAATACATTTAACGGGAGAAAAAGATCAGTTCAGAGCCATACGTTTGAAACAAGGGACAAGTTTAACATAACTGAAAATGTTGTCACTGACAGAACAGATTTCTCGTCAGACCAGACTGTTTATTAATATATAGAGATATGTTTTATTTAGAATACCTTTGTAAAAATTCACCATACATTCAAGGTCCATTTTTAGTATCACATTTTCTGGTTTCCCTCCACAGCATGCACAAGATAAACACTTCAACTAATCAGTAGTTTCTCATTGTTTTCTATTTTTCTTTTTTTTTTTTTTTTTTACAAGGACAATAATTGTTTTAAAAGAAAAGACCAAAAACTACATAGCCATTCAGGGAATACAATCATAAATAACACTATGAGCTGCAAAAGCCGTGGTTTCATTTTTACTGAAAAACTAATTCACAGCTGTGTATGAGGATACAAAGACTCCTCCAAAGTCACTGGTGCTTGAGAAAAAATACCAAACTGAAGGTTAATGGAGGGAGGCATTTTTATTTTTACTAACAATTCTGGCAGTGAGTTCAGCCAAGAGTGGCAAAAGAAACTTTCTATGGGGCTGAGGGTGAAATGTTTTATGAATTTATATGAAAACATGTTTTTTTGCAATGATTATATTGAAGTGCAATTTGGTGGACTAATGGCAAATGATTTTATATATATATATATATATATATATATATATATATATATATATATATATATATATATATATATATATATATATATATATATATATATATATATATATATATATATATATATATATATATATATATATATATATATATATATTTCTCTATATATATCTATATATTTATATATACCTATCTATATATATCTATCTATATATATATATATATATATATATATATAGAGAGAGAGATATATTTATATATACACACTGTATATTTTTGAAAAGTTGCTTCATTGCACATAAAGTATGTGTTTAAAAAATTAAAAAAGCAAAGTAAGGCAAATATGACACGCTCCCTCTGGACGGAAAATCAAGTCTAGCACTGACATAAGAAAGCACAGCGTGACCTCCCTCAGAACAGAAACATAGTATTCTGCTGCACAGTCTTACTTTGAACCAAGCTTTTTTTGAGCATGTGTGTTGGGTGGGAACTCGATAATACTGTGCCCACTTGTGCTTAAAAAGGCCATTAAGCCAGTGGCTTTAGTACAACGACATTGAAGTCTTTTGGCACTTGTACAGTACATGAACATGTCCTTTAGTTTGACAAAATGACACAACCATGTACATGCATGAAAGACAAGCAGTAGCAAAGGCAGTCTCTTGAGAGATCAGTCCGTGATGGTGGACTGTGATCAGAGATAGAACTCAGAGTCCATATCGTTGCATGCCGAGCAGGTAGGCCCCGCTCTGGCTCTCTTGCTCAACGCAATCCTCCACCCACCAACCGCTACTGTTCACACCGACACCACCAGCAGCAGCACCCGGGATGGATGGAAGGAGGAAAGGAGGGACCCGAGGAGGAAGAGAGGACAGAAAGGAGGGATGAAACTGGCCTCTTCCACTTGGAGAAGGGGTGTGTGTGGAGGCAGAAGAGGAGAGGTGGAGATAAGTGGACAGGAGGGAGGCTAAGAGGAGGGAAAGATGGGGAGGAAGACGCCCCTGTGCTATCCGGAGCTGTCTGTGTCTGTCTGTATGTCTGTTCTCACACAGTCGAAATCAATTTGCCATCAGGACTGTCACTGTGGAACAAAGAGAGAAGGAAGCTTGCCAGGTCGGACACACTCAGAGAAATGGAGAAAGACAAGACAGGCACAAGGATGCAGGGTAAAGTTTTGAAGAAGTGTAGGTGGGGTTATGAAATCTACATTGCCCCACCTACAGCTACAACACCAAACACACCTGTCGTGAGGTAGATTGGACTTCCAATTCTCTCATCAACACTTTCTAATCCAGATATAATTGTGTTATATTATTATTGTCCATATAAAGCAATTTAATTGAATATTTGCATCTGGCCGTCACTGAAAAGTAGACAAACCCCAGCAATTACTGTTGATGAGAAAATCAAGTCATCTCCTTTGCTGGAGGGATGTAGATAGTGTTCGATTAGTCTGTTGGGGTGAATACACCCTGCAGCACAGTGTTGTCTCAAAATACTGATACAGAAAAAAACACATTCAGAGCAGACAAGAGTATGTAAAACAGCTCAACACTGGTGCCCAAAGCCCCAGGCTGACATGCAGTGATTGATGAGTCATTGAGATGAGGTCAGCATGATGTCTATTGTCACAACATGTACTCCACCAGACACTAACACAAGTGCCCCTAGGCCACACACTTACGTATATATACACATGTACACAAGGATGTACTCTAAAGTTGGGCGGTATCCAAATTTTGATACCGTCAAACCTCCTCCCTATTTTACCGCGGTATATAGTATTACCGTGACTAATTAAAAATGATGACGTAAGGCTCAGATGGCATCACCAAACTGTTGGCTTGTGCCTACAACATTCAGAAACTAACTACCAAAAACTAATACTAAAACACCTCTCATTAGGTCGGAACCCCAAATGCTGCCAAATTGCAGAAGTCGTGTTCTTCTTTGAGACCAGGTCACTCGGTGCGGGACTTGCCATCTTCCCCCTCTCTCTCTCTCTCTCTCTCTCTCTCTCCTTGTCTGTCTCTCTCTCTCTCTTTTCCACACTGTCACGTGATGACAACCACACATGAGAATTTTAGGCATTAAATAAATTATATTTAATATTTAATCCTTGTCTCCTATATAAATGCATTGCATTTTTTTAATGACGGTATTGAAACTGATACCGTTGCTATTTTTAAGACCCCGCGGTATACGATATTACTGTATTACCGCCCAACCCTAATGTACTCCCTGATTGGACAGAACACAAGCAACTGCCAATAAACTGAGACGCTGGCCCCGCTAGATTGCATTCATTCATTTTAAAGAGAGATTTAAAAAAAAAAAAAAGTTAAGCAAGAAGGAGCAAAGAGGAAAGGGAAAAGAAGACAGTAAAAAAAAAATTCAAAGGAAACAATGTGCGTACATCTCATGGAGGTGGGACAATAACACTACAGCAAAGATTGAATCTATTGCTTGAGCTTATCTATATTCCTCACTAGCTGTGAAATCATTAGTCTATTAATCAAATAGTCGATCGACAAAAAAATGAATGGACAACGATTTTAATAATTGATTATTTGTTGAGTCAATTTTGAAATCAAAGAAGGCAAAACATATCTGGTTCTAGCTTGTCACATATGAAGATTTAGTGCTTTTCCATTTATTATATTGTTTTATCATAACAAAAACTTTATTTTTCATATAACACAAATATAATAAAAGACAATTGGATATATTTTGGTTTGGGACTGTTGGCTAGACAAAACAGGTAATCTTAAGATGGCTCTAGGAAATTGTGAAAATTTGTTCCGACATTTTATAGACTTAATGGATAATTAAAAACATGAAATATACTATGTATAATCTATACTACATAAATGTGGGTAATTGTACTTACTTAGACTATATAGTTCACCACAGTGTCTGAAACAATCAACTAATTCCATACTATGTATTAACTATATAGAGTATGCACTATACTAATTGTCATAGAATAGTATTTGCAGTAACCAATATACCTCTATTTGGTACAAACACAAAATAATACAATGTGTGCAAATGGACATCCATCAAAATGTGACTTAGAAATTCCTCTGCAATTAGAAGAATGTTTGAAATCATTCTGCTCAAAGATTTTGTACATTTTCATTTTTTTCATTTTTAAAGAGCTCCCTTTGGCTACCTAACCCAGTTTACTATTTGTCTTAAACAATTGTGATTTGCTCCTTGAGTTCATTTGGTCCTTGCATTATGAGACAATGGTGTACATCAACAGCACACTCAAAAATCAAGCAATTTTTAGGATCTTAACTTTCTGGAGAATAATGCATGCATGAGTATACAAATGTTGTCCACTACACAACATACTTTGAACCTGCTTAGAATGTGTATGTAGCATTTAATTTGGACACTCCATATGTTAAGCAGTTGCCTTGCAGTGTTGCAGCATGTTGTAATTCAGGTGAAATGCAATTATCTAAGGTGTTTGGCTCTTGTTTCTTCTTCTGATAAGTCGCTTCCAAAACTATCCAAGTTAAACAATTCAGATGGCAGCAGCAGTCATATTAGTGAAAACTTAGAAGACAGGGAAGAAACAGCACTTACCTTGTGGCAAAGCGTCCGTCATAATCCTCAATAGCAGGCTGAAAAGATAAAATAATTCTTTTTTACTTGAGTGCTTGTATTTAAGTACCTGCTGTGCTTGCATAAAAACACTAGGGGGCAGCAGAAACTGAGTAAAAGTCTTCTTTCACTTCCTGTAGAACTGGTCATATCCAATTAGGAATCACAAGACTAAACCAGAGGGGGGCTACAAATTAAGTGAGCAAGAGTAACAAGCATTTATGTGTTGTTCACGGATACTACACATGTTGAATTGTATCTACCTGTGTGCCAAAGCCTGCCATGCTGTAGGGGCGTGGGCGAGTCTGTGCTAGGCTCTGTGCCAGCAGTCGAGCAGTCAGCCCATAGTCAGGTGTGGGCAGTGATGCATCACTCTCCAACAAGTTCCCTGTGCTGCTACTTTTCCCATGGTGCAGGCTGGGTAGGCAAGAAAACAAAAGGCCTCAGACCTGGGCTCATTTAGCCTCATTAAGTTGACACAGTTTATGATAGAAAAATGCTACATACTTAACTTTGAGTTTCTCATTATCACTTTCCGGCACCACACGTGTGTAGGAGAATGGGAACCAGCCACGCCTGAGAAAAGTAAACACCTTGTTAAACTGTAAAATAAACTTAACTGAAACATAGGACAAATATTTATCATGCAATATAGAATAAATGAATACATTACTTACATTTTGTTCTTCTCATTCTCCCCATAGTGCCAGCCATCACGGGCCTCAGGCACTAGTAGGGTGATTATATCTCCCTCAGAGAAACTGAGCAGGGTGCCGTTGTCACCCGCAGCATGGGAGAAGATGGCCTGGACACGGGCACGGCCATTCTTTTCCAGGCCTGCTGCCATGGAGCTGGACCTAGGCAGGGTCCGTGTCTCTCCTGTGATGTTTGTCAACAAATAATTGGTCAATGATTTGGAATTCATTACGCACCAGATTCTCTGAATAACTGGAGTCTGCAGTGCTAACTTAAGATAGAAATTAGTTTATGGTCAAAGTGTTCCTTTCAATCATCAATCGTTGAATGTGTTTGCTGTAACTAACAAAGCTTGGCCTGTTTTCTGCGATTTTCAGTACAACCAGCTAACCAGGAACACTGGAACAAATGCTGGAAAGCATTTGTAAACATCTAAATCGCTGCCAGAATAACTGATACTATGATACTGATGGTATAATCTCCATAAACAAAGGAGACTGCAACATTTCCTACACATATGGTTTCTAAGTGTATGTTGCTACTTCTCCCTGCTCCTCAATTGTGACACTGAAGAGCAACAGTTCTCAACACAATGGTCACCATTGTAATTTAGCATAGATGTTGGTAGGTGATGGTCCTATTGTAATTGAAACTACACATGTGACGTTAAAATGTAGCCTAGCGTACCATACAGTAAAATGCAAGGAATAGGGTTGAGTCTAATATTCTGCTTGGGATTTTCTTGCTGGAGTGCTACTGTTCCTCATAAAATTGTCACTGTTCGGATATCTTACCCACTGGGTTCTTATTCTTGGCGGGGGCAGGCCTGCGAACAGGGAGGGTGTTGGAGTAGACATCGCTGACCTGCCTCTGGGGCTGAGCCTGGGACTGGCCCTGCGCCTGGGTCTGAGGGGATGAAGGCCTAACTTGGGACACAGATTTGGTCCCTCCATCCGTCCAATATTCCTCCCCGTGGACTCCTGTTGTTCCATTTACCATGGACATACCATCGGGGCCTATCAGCCTCTGGAATAAACAAGAGAATATATAGCTTCAATAACTCAAATTGTGAAAATGGCTAAGCCTGTGCAATACTACAGTAGCAATTACTTCATGGAATATGTAGAACAAGCTGAAGTGATCATGTCATAATTTATCTTGAATTAAAATAATAAGTAAACATTGGCATTGACAAGTCTAGCGAGAGTTCATATACTCTAAGTCTGTCAGCTGCTGCCCACCATAAAAATGGATGCTCTAAACAGCTCATTAACCCGAGTGCCATCTTTAAAAAGTGACTACAGAGATGTTTGTCTGATTTGCATGATTATGGAGTGCCAAAGGTGGACAAGCTGATATTAGAAGAGAGCTGTTAGCTCCTTCACAATGCTGAGGAAATTGGAGGAAAGTAATTCCAGTTGATTAATTTATTTTCTTAAGAACAATGACAATTTCTGTACATATTGCCATATAGTGTATCTTCAAAATTAGTATTTGTTCTTGCTTTTGACTATAAGAATAAAAAAAAGTGCCAAAACCGTACAGCCTTATAAACACAAGACAAATATAAAAATAGAAACAAATAAATAAATAAAATAATTAACTCACCGCAGGGTGTCCCATGCCACTGCCCATGAAAACAGCCAGCTCTGGGGGCACAGGAAGAGGCTGGGCCCCAGGGATAGGGTCCGAGATGACCAAGTTGGATTTAGAGGTATGCAGGGGGCTTGCGCCCCCAAGGGAGGCAGAGCCCATCTGCTGGGCCAGGAGCATGGCCCTCTCTGGCAGCTTGTTGGGGTCTGAGCAAGCCTGTTGCCACACTGGGATCTTCTGAGTCAGAAGGTCTTTACCCTGGAAGTAAGAAAGAAAGATTCGAGACACACAAACAGAAAAATTATATTGATGTAGTTGCATTGTGACCAGAGAAAAAAGCTTAGTTTAGCATATTCACTGCCTCAACCTTCAATATTCTCCCTATTCTTATCCACCCCCCCAAAAAACAACAACATTAAGTTCTTAAAGCTTTTCCCCTCTGTATCCTTGACCACTGCACTTTGCACAGCTATGATAATGTGCTGTGTGGGTTAGGCTTACCAACATACAACCAAGCTGCAGCATCTTACAGCCTGTGAACACGGTTGTTCTTTCTACAACCATAGAGTTTAATGGACAACCAGAAATACACACGTTTGTGTATAACTGCACAGTAAACACACATGCACACACGTATAAAACATGGACAGTTTAGTCCCTTTATATGTGCTAATTCGTATCTCTCCCCATCTCTTTCTCCCTCTCTCACATACACAATCTTGCACACTGACAAACACACACTAGGAAACCTTTGGGAGAGGGTTGTTCCTTTTCCTGAAGGTGAACTCTTCCCACGCACACCCCTATCCTGATTAATGACTAGACTCATGTTGAAAAAAGCAGCAGCAGCACAGTCGATGTGGCACACACACACACACACACACACACACACACACACACACACACACACACACACACACACACACACTCTTACTTCTAGGCTTATAGCTCACACCCACAAGTAATCCCAGGAGACTGATGTACTTCATTACCCAAGAATATCAAACTCATGGGTAATGGAAACAACAACAAGCATAAACTAAATCCTTGTTAATATAGCTCAATTACCTTTGATGGTATGATATAGGGGGGGGTTCTGTTCGGATTCAAATGTTGTTTGCTTCAAATGTCAGCAGGAATGTGAAAATAACAAGCAGGTATTATAAAATTCTCGAGTGACAAAATGGGTGAGAAACCCATTCTTGTCCAGTTCATTGCACTGATCTTTAATTTAAATCCATTTCTTTCAACATTCAGTGTTTTGATGCCTTTTTTTTCTATTAAAGTCTTAAATGAACCAAACAAGTGAGGCAGTTCTCCACACAAAAAGTTGGCCAGAAGCTCAAAGGTGCAATGATGGATTGCAGCTTCAGATATGCCTGTCAGCTGGGCATTGTCTACAGTCTTAATGAATTTTTAAAATGAAGAGGCCCCAGTGAGCGGTCAAAGCTAATGAATTATATAACTCCTAGTATGCTCTTTTGGCTGAACAATGGTCTACAGCAGGTAAGTTTCAGATAAAACATAGATGACTGATGTGAAGTAATTGGCTAGAGTCAACGCAATAGCATAAAAGGAAATAAGTTAATTAATTGACCTAACAAACTCTACACAAACCCCATTTTGGACATAAAGGACATAAAATGTGTTCCTGGTTAGCTGGTTGTACTGGAAATTGCAGAAAACAGGCCAAGCTTTGTTAGTTACAGCAAACACATTCAACGATTGATGATTGAAAGAACACTTTGACCATAAACTAATTTCTGTGTATAGCTTTATTAAAATGCCTTAAAACATTTTTTTTTAGCTTGCTATGAGCAATAAACACAGAATTTGCCTAATAATCCTCTTTCCTTTCTTACAGATTAAAAGTGTGCGGGTTTAACACGTGATATCATGCATTTCTGTGCCCCAATTAGAGTTAAGCAAAATTTCAACAAAAACATAATGACAGCTGAGGGGTTGTTTGCTTGTGTTGCCATCACTGTCAATCAAATATACTCAAAACACACCCACGCAGTCCTGATAAAGCAGATTAGATTAGTTTTTGAAAGGAAAACTCTTAATACATAAAAAATCATGAACTTTAACTTCTGCTTTTTTTTATTCATGAAATACTTAAGTTTTTAGGGGCTTTAAAGCGACAATATTGACTTAAACGACTATCTTCTTGAGAACATTAACCATGATGTCCTGCAACAAAGTTCAGCTGTAAATATTATTTTTATCCTCATCTATTTTTATTCTCTGGCTTTCATGCCTTTCCTTATCTTTTTTTCATAGTGAAGAATCTTCTTGGTGGTCAGGTGACACTCACCTTTCCATGGTAGGCGCTGCTGTTCTTGGCCACAGCACACTGGCGGTCCACCAGGAAACAGTACCTGCGGCGCTCCTCAGACAAGGCTGTCTTGTATCCCTCAGCGATGAAGGTGTCCAGCTCCGTTTGCTTACTGCTGATGGTCTCCACAAACTGGTGGGGAACACACAATGACACATGAACTTGGGACATAATATCTGTCTAGCGATTTGTGCAAAATATCTGTGCATTGACCATGTTCTTGTTGCCTCAGACAGTGAGAAAAAAAAAAAGTTTGGTTTGTGTGTGTGTGTGTTGCACTGCAGGTCCGTCACAGCTTAATGCCAAAAGCAATTTTCACATTTAGTAGGTAAGGCTGATGGACAGAAGGTCTGACAAAAGAGTACAAGCAGGTAGCTAACTAACATCAAAGTAAGGGTAGGCGATATGGAGAAAATCAAATATATTTGACCAAATACCTCAATATTGATAACGCAACGATATTGTAGTGTTGACTATTGGTGTTTTCACAACATATTTACACAATGAGATTTTTGATAAAGAATCATAAGTATTGGGCAAATAATGACTAAGTAGGTAAAGACAAAAAAATAGAACAGTTACAACAGTCTGGTATGTTCAGAAAATGGCAGCATTTTTTACAGCACTAATTTTACATCATACAGATGTTATACATCATACAGATATCCAAATAAAAGAATTTCCAGTACACACCTCTTCATTTGAGTGCATTCACCTTGCTCTGTCTGGGCCTCTGCAGCTACAGGTGGTCCTTGTCTATCGCCCACCTAAGCCATCTGCTTGCTTCCTGCCTGAGCTTTCTGACCTTCTTGCTCTGATTTGCCCCACCTCTCCAGTCCCTACTTGGTGACTTTAACATCCATGTTGATTCCAGAGATGCTCATGCTGCAGAATTCTTGTCACTACTGGACTGCTTTACTGGCCCCACTCATGCTAAAGGTCAAACACTGGACCTGGTTTGCTCTACAGGTATAACTCCCACCCAGCTACAAACTCTTGACCTGGCTATTTCTGATCACCTTGCTGTCACCTTCTCTGTTTCACACACGCAGGCAATGTGTTAAAAGGACCATTGCATATTGTAAAACCAAACAAGTGTGCACATCAAAACTATCCTGTACCCTTGCAGGCCATCTTACCAGCGATCCCCCAAACTGCACAGTTGATGACTTGGACTCTGTAGCCCCCCTCATCACTCGATCTGTCTCATTGTTCTGTCCCGCTCCCTGGTTCACTGCTGAACTCCACTGCATGAAGGCCACAGGGCGGAGGCTGGAGAGATACTATATCTGTCCAGCTCCCCCCACCCAACTACTCCGTTGCTGGACATAAACTCTTCAATTGTCTCCACATCGCAGGACTGCCTCTCCTCTTTCTCCCTGCTTAATACAGCTCAAGTTCTTGAGCTAGTATCAAAAGCTAAGGCCTTGACCAGTAAACAGGATCCAATGCCGACTGCCTCGGTCAAGGCGTGTCTTCCAACTCTTTGTCCCACACTGGTCAACATCATCAACACCTCGCTGTGTTATGACGTGGTCCCCACCAGCTTTAAAACTGCGGCGGTGATCCCTACACTCAAAAAACCTGGCCTGGACCCAGATGATCCAAATCACTATTGCCCAATCTCCAACCTACCTTTTACATGCAAGTTATTGGACAGAGCTGTGGCAGCCCAACTTAACCATCATATGCTACATCACAACCTCTATGAGCCATTTCAATCTGGCTTCCGGACACATCATAGCACAGAAACTGCCCTCATCAAAATCACAAATTACCTTCTCATGGCAGCTGACTCTGGCCATGTCAGCATCTTAATTCTCCTCGACTTCTCTGCAGCCTTTGACAAAGTCTCCCACTCCATTCTTCTCACTCGCCTCTCCGAACTCATTGGCTTCACTGGTACTGTGTATTCTTGGTTTCAATCCTATCTCATCAACAGGCAACAATACATCACCCTTAAGGGCACCAGCTCTGAATTGGCAGCAGTCTCACATGGAGTGCCTCAAGGATCGGTGCTTGGCCCGCTACTATTCAATATCTACATGCTACCCCTTGGGATGATCATCTGGAAACATGGACTCCTCTTCCACTGCTACGCGGATGATACCTAGCTCTACATCAGCACTAAGCCATCTACTCCCCTTCCACCAGTGCCACTCATCAACTGCCTGAAGGACATGAAGAACTGGATGGACAGTAACCTCCTCACACTCAATAACAATAAAACAGAATTCATGGTGTTTGCCCCACAGTCACTTCTCAAAAAGGTTGGTGACATCACATTGGATGTGGATGGCTGCTCAATCTCTGCATCCCCTCAAGTACGCAACCTGGGCGTCATCATGGACTCCACCCTTTCCTTTCAACAGCACATCAAAAACACTACTAAATCTGCCTTTTACCATCTCAAGAACATCTACAGACTCCGATAGTGGCTTTCCAATTCTGTAGCTGAGACCCTCATCCACTCCTTCATCACCTCCCGACTTGACTACTGCAACGGTATCTTTTTGGTCTGCCTAGCAAGTCTACTGACAGACTTCAGTATGTCCAGAACTCTGCGGCTAGGATGCTCACCCACACAAAACTTGGACTTCACATCACTCCCATCCTGAAGAAGCTCCACTGGCTGCCAATTAAGTTCCGGATCAAATATGAAATTCTCCTACTGACATACAAATCTCTCCATGGACTTGTACCTCAGTACCTAACAGATCTGCTCCACCCATACACTCAGTCACGGTCCCTGCGGTCCTCTGACAAGGACCTGCTTGCTGTCCCTAATTCCAGGCTCTGGACATTTGGTGACAGAGCCTTCTGTGTCAGTGCACCATCGCTCCTCCCACCAAGCTTCCTCTTGCGATTCCTGCCTCCTCTATTATAACCTTTAAAACCCAGCTTAAAACATACCTTTTCACTGAGGCTTATGGAATTTCATCTCTCCTGGCCTCACACCTTCACCTCTTAACCCCCGCCCCCCGTTTGGTAAGCGTCCTTGGGTTTGTGAAAGGCGCTATATAAGTCAAAGTTATTATTATTATAATTTAGCCTTTAAAACCACGAAAATACACCACTTAAGCAATATTACGATATTCAAAACCTAAGACAATATCTAGTCTCATATCTCGATATTGATATATTACCAAGCTCTACATCTAAGTACTTCTCTTTTTAAATAACACCCTCCTTCACATTCACACTATTACATAATGCTGCTCAGTCAATCACTGCACAGCCCCACTGGCGCAATTAGGGTTTAAGGTGTACCTCGGCAGAAAGAGTTGTGCAAGGAGAGAGCCTTACTCAGTAACCTTCTCAGGCCAGATATTCTCTGAGTGCTACCAAGGTAACACAATTATGACTAAAGATCCTGCAGTGTGGAGGAGGAATTACAAAGACCCACTGATCCATTTTACATGTCGGAAAATAACACATATAAGGTGTGTTCATGTATGCATGTATAACACTGAGTGACAAAGACTGACAGCACAGGATCTCCCTCCCTTTCTGTTTGTTTTAGCATGAGCTCTCATGCCTCACAGAGATAGAGTTCACTGACCAGTGACCCACGCATGCACGTACGTCAGTAGCAGTAGTGAGGAGCTACAGTGAGTCTCGTTTTGATTTTTGCGACCATGTCAGGAACTATATTTACAAACAGCAGAGTTTGCATGTTGGTAGCCAAAAGTTTCCAAAACTATAGTCTCAAAGTAGGTTGACTGCATCTAGTTTCATATCTTTATAGTGTAACATCTGCTGCTAAATACTAACCTAGAAGAGAGGGTTATATTTACTTGCAGTGATTTGACCTAGACTTCCCTTTGGGGTATTGGGTAGTTTTAAGTTTGTTATGGGGTATGTTTCTCATTGTAATCAGAATCAAATACACATACAGTATACACATGTGTTTCTTTTGGTATACTAACAAAGCTGGTGTTTCATGGGTATTCACTATAAATACACTTTGTTCTGAAGGCTTACATTGATAAAAATGTCCACCTTGTTGGTTGACACATGACTCCAATACCCCTCCATATGAGGAAATGGTATCCAACACAAGTTTGTGGATGTTACTTTTGTTATTTCAGTCTGAGCCATAGAAGAGCTGTCATAACTCCAAGTTCAGTATTTTCAAAGAAGTAGATGCATTTTAGTAAGTTTTACATTTGATTCCACAAAAACTGATGAAAAGCCTGATGACGTTTCCCTGCAGCTTAATGAAACATCCTGTGGTGCCACCGCACAGTGCAGATGTATCTCATTTAGTAACCACCAGAGCACACCACTTCTCCACAGCCACGGTGTTGGCATTCCAAGTGTGGAAGAATATTTTAGGCAACTAAATAATACTGAACACAAACTTTGAGGAACAGCCTTTTAAATGAAAGTAGTGTGAGGTTATATCCACCTAAGCCATTACACAATTCCACAGATCCAATTTGTCATATCAGGGAAGACAGCGATCAAGGGTTGATGAACCCATTTTTCTCCCAAGAGCAGCTTGACCTTATCGGTTCTTTCTGTACACCTTAAGCTCAAACTAAGTGCCTTGAAACTGGTTCAGTTAGATCCTTTCTTTACAGGCACAGTGTTTAGAGAAAGTGTCACCTCGACAAGGTAAAGGGCCCACTCCCCTTGTCAAATCCACATGGTCCAATTTCCAAACCATTCAAAAGGTCACAAAAGTAACCCAAGACAATGAGTGCAGTGGGAAAGGCCCAGGCAGACACCAGCCAATATTATATCTGAGCAACCTCAGGTTACATCATAGCTGGAATGACTTGTTTTGCAAAGGTTATGTATATAAATGAAACCTGCCACACGTCAATGCAGTTCTTACATGCAGGCTTTAACTGAACAGCATTGCTTCCTCACTGCCACATATGCAGGACAAAATACTGACATTGTGCACTCTATTGCTCTGAACACTAATGTAGCTTCCAGTAATTACAAGCAGTGGGAAAGTACAGGATTCATTCCCTACCAAAAGCAAAGCCAACAGTACAAAACTATATACTACATTTACACACTCATTGTCATTCCTGTGGGGACTTAAAAGTATTTTTCTTACACACTTTAGAGCTGCTTAGGTCTGCTCTTCTGTTCTTTCATCATCGGCACTCTTTGGATTCAAAAGAATTGTATTGTAACGCCACAGGGCGCACAACACAAAGCACCTTCACCTACAGTACCTGCTTCAATCTGCTGTGCGTCTGTCAGTACTCATCCGCTGCACTTGAACGTCAACAACATCTCTTTTTCTGCATCAATCCACAATTCCAGGTTGAATTCACTTTTCAATTTTATGACACCGAGCTGAAAAAACCCCGGAACTTATTAAACATCTCAAGATATTCACTCTGAGTCCTGAACTCCGTCTCTCTATCTCTGTCTGAGCTCTTATTAACAACCTATACAGTGCAAATGAGTTTTCTAGATGAAACCTCTTTCTAATGGTACCTCAGTCCACTCCATTGAACTACATAATGAGCTGATTAGCATTTTGGCAAGTGTCTGAAGACAGGAGAACAGGACGGGGAGGAAAGACAGACAAAGAAGCAGACAGAGAAGTGGGAGAGACAACAGCGAAGAGTATGAGAGAGAGAGGAGTGAGTGAGCCATCAATGAAATGCGGCCGGCATCTGTGGCCGCTGCCAGACTGCCCTCTGACTTTACTTTTTAATGAAAAGAGGAGATAAAAAAGAAAACGTCACACCCCTCCTCTGCTAGAATAACAGATGTGGTGGAAGGGAACAAGGAGGAGGATGAGGAAATGTTAATCTTTCCTTTGCAACTTTTACTTCCTGTCTCGTATTGCCATGCTGCCTGCTCTATATCCCCAACTGTATGCAGCTATGTGTCCTGTGATTGCCTGGAAAAGTCAGCCCCCGGTATTCAATAACCTAGTTTGTAGTTTCATAAAACGTCCCTGATTCACCAATATGAAGGATATTACTACAGAAATTCCTGCTCTTACTTTACAACTTCTACTTTTGCTATTTAGAAGCCAGCAAACCTGAGCGGTCAAAGCAGCGGCTGTAAAAATGTGGAACAGTTTACATTTCTATAAATTCTTCACAATAATGGTCCCCCATTATTTTTTCATTTAAAAGCTTTTGTTATGAAGCAGCAAAATCCAGAAATGTTGGGTCTTCATCATCAGTAACTTAACAGACAAACAGTGATAATAAAAGTAGAAGAAGTAGTAGTAGTAGTAGTAGTAGTAGTAGTAGTAGTAGTAGTAGTAGTAGTAGTAGTAATAATAATAATAATAATAACAACAACAACAACACATTTCTCAGGTATGATTTATGTGAGATTAAAACTGAAATACAGAAACACATAACCAGCCTACAGGTATGTGCAAACAGATATGACATACGTGTTTATTTGCATATAGAGCAGGTTAGCGAGATCCGATCACAAGTGGTCACTCCAGACGCATTTGGAGACACAATCTACAGCCAGGTGGGAACTCAGGTACTTAAAGCTGTCCACTTGTGATCAGATCACTCAGATTGGATTTTAATACCAGGTGGAAATGTGGCCATTGTGAAGCACGGGGTCTTGAGGGATTGCAGAATCTCTCCCTCTTTGTTATTCTCCCTGGGGATCTCCTGCACAAACAAGTTTACTTTTATCACACGCCCACATCTGTGATACGATCAGTGAAAGTGAGCTGGCTGATGGGTAAGGGAGATGGATTTTCCTTTTCTCTGCTAACTGAGTGTACGTTATGAGTCTTGAGCTTGATCAGCTTGCTCCTCTGTGCAGATAGGCCCAATTGATCAGAGTGTGGTGCTACTACTCTCTATGTCCAACATGCACCACATTTAAATTGTTGAGTTTTTTTTTTAATGTGATAGTGGTCTAAATCTACCTGTTACCACATTGACTTTAATCAACTTTAATCCACAGCAAGATACTGTATTATACAGTATTAACTACTGACAATGAAATATGGCATCATGTTACTCAGAGGATAAATCTACAACCAAAAAATGCTATCTACCTATGTCAGCAAAGTGAAATACATTGCATTCTGGGGTGTAATGAACATTTTATCCTCTATGGTCCTTTAATATAGATTTAGACTAGTATCTTTAGTTTTGTTTTTTATTTCTAATTTTCATTATGGGACCAAACTAACTGATTTGCAATGGAAGATTCCTGCATTCCGGTTTCTGTTCATCAAATGGTGCTTCACCTAACCTAACAGAAGCTTAACTATCCAACACATGAGGCAGTCAGGAACATGTAACAACTTGGCATTCTTAACACAGATTTACTGGCTTAGTGCACTAAACTCCTCCCACCCCAAGCCCTGCAACATGCAAAACTGGACTGCTGCACACACTGCCAGCTTTGACGCCTTAAGTTGACACTTCATTCAACATCTCCTCATGACATCCCTGACAGAGTGGAACAAATCCAATGGGACACAGCAGTCAGCTCAAACCAGCACTGCCATGCCATACCATCCCAGTCAGGAAAGGGTAAATGTTTCAGTCTATGTGTGGGACTGAACAAACACATCCCTGGATGGAGGAAGGTGCTTTTTTCTACATCCTGGGTAGCAAAGGTTAAAGTTTCATGTTTCTAGTCCAGCTACAGTTTTGATCCAATTATGTCAAAGATGGCTACACTTCCCAGCTAGACCAACAACAGCTCATGTTTTTACCCTGCAAGCCTTGACCTGTTAGAGTCTTCTGTATCCACCCCTCTAGGCAGTCAGACTTCCGGGTTCTACTTAAAGCAACACAAGAGAACATTTCCCCTTCTGTCCCCCTACAGGTTGGAAGCAGAATTGTCCATAACATTATGCAAGTTTGCCAGATCGGGTCGCAGATCTGTAGTTCTAATTGTCTAATCTAGACAATGTAATGTAATAGACAAATCCGCTTCCAACCTGTAGGGAACGGAAGGGGAAATGTTCTCTAGTGTTGCTTTAAATTCTGGTGCCATTTTCAGCTGCATCCTTTTTTTCCTCAAACTGTTTGACAGTAGCACTGGCTACAGGACTAAACTAATAAATAACTGGTAAACAACAACAGTGAAGGCCTACAGCCAGGATTAATACAGAGATGGTACTGTATGTAGGTATGAACACTCTGCAAGTAGGTGGTCAAGTGACGGAAAACTCAATGTGACAGATAACTAATTAAGTTCATTCCAACTCATCAAAATTAATGTCACCTGAGCTGCTCTGTTGGAGGTTTCTTAGCTATGGAAATAATCACATGAATGACGACACCCAAAGCAAACACTGTTTTGTTCCCTCAATGAATCATAAGACTGCAAAAAATGTTGTCTTTGATCCACATTTTTGAGCATTTTATCCATTGTACTGTAGCCGTTACACAAGAACGCCCACTGTGTACCACGTCACCTTACCACCTTTACCAAAATAAGACATTCCCATGCTTTTGGTTTAAAACAGACTTATATTCACAAACAAATCAACCCCATCTGTAGAGCAAATTCCAACAGCATAACATATTTTATATGACTGTTCATATTGGCCTTCAGTGTCCACTTCAAGCCTTCAAAAACAAAGAATTTTGATACAAAACACAGACATAAAAATAAAAACTCACAGCAGGTTGCTATATAATACATAATAAAAACAAACAACATATGTCTCCCTACAGCGTAAGCCCATTTCAAGAAGGCATAATAGGGTAAAACCATTTAACTAAAAAAAGAAACTGGCAAAATGCAAAAATCTTAAAAAGTTTTTACTTTAATTTTTTCATTTATTTTTTTTATTGTCTGCTTGAGGTACATCATATACTGAGTCAACTATTTTCTGGTGCATATTTATATATTTTGTCCTGTGCTTTGACTCCCTTTTGTTAAAGCCCTGATCAAAGCCATGTGCAGAAACACATTGGCCAAAGTAAATGCGTACACTTCCACTATGTGAATTAGTGGAGCTTATCTCATACCTTAATCACATTTGTGTTCATGTGCCTGCTGTATGTGTGAAGATGTGCGAAAGATTGGCGAGGGCACACAATTCATAAACAAACCTCCACTGTTTGCCCTCCCACTCAGGGCACCTCGTTGCCACTGCCTCCACCCCCATCCTTGTTGTTTTGTGAATTATCTTTACTTTATGAAGAACAAAGTCATTATTTTGCACCAAGACTCATAAATCTCCAAGCCAACAGTCACCCACATGCACACAGACTCTGCTAAAAGTACAGCAGTGCTACCCACTGGCTTAAGTGAGTTTATTTTAAATTTTTTGGGGGGTATTTTGTCTGCCGTTTCTCATTTTACAGTAGCCCTTCACAATGAAAGAAATGTAAATCTGAATTGAGGTGTACAATTTGATGGTTACACAAGGCATATTCACTCTAATTGTTTAACCCAGAAAGAGGCTCACCTGCATTTCCTTCTCTCCGTACTTCGAGGGGTTCTTGCTGCCCTGGCTCTTCCTGCGCAGCTTCTTCAGTTCAGCCTGGCACTTCTCCAGACTCTCCCCTTTGTTCTTGTGTTCCATCTGGTATTTCTTCAGGGCAGCCTACGTGGGGCAACAGCGGCGCACAAATACAAATTAGGACCACAAGTAGGTGAGCAAATAAGTAATGGCAAACTAGGTTTTTAGACCTTTCAAGCAGCCACTGGATTCAACTCATTTCACTACAGTTTGAAAATGATCTTGCAGAGCCTTAAAATTTGCTTTATACGTGTAATTTTATGTTTTTCAAATACATTTTTTTTGTATGTTAAAGTTAATTTTTTTCTGTGTGAAAACTCCATAGGGATGTGTTCAATCTTTTTAATCAAAGAAACAATCAAATACAAAAGATTCTTTCAAAGATCCATGTTTGCTTATTTGTTTTCTAGGTTTGATTTTGGAACACCACCGCTCCTGATTGTGTCTTATTTCAAGCACATTTCAAGTAGATTTTCTCAGCATTGTGAAAAGAACAGAAATCAATGCAAAGCAATAACATAATGGGTAATTTGTAGGACAAGCAAATTGACTGGCCTAGTCATTTTACAAGCAGAGTTTACTTATTTAATTATCTTTTTTAGTTATTAATTTATTGCGAATAACAGCTTTGTTTCTGGGCTGAACCAGCTCTGTTGCTATAGGAACCGTGTCTGGTGTGACAAAGCTTATGTGGTTTCTGTACGAGGCAAATTTGGCTGAGGAGAGCTCATGCATGAGGGTTCAACACCCACATTTGCATACTGCAAGACACCAAGGGTGTAGGTATCCTCCAGGCATTGTTGGGCTGAAAGGGAAGCTGGAGAAGAAGCTGTTGTTGTCACTGAAGAGTATGACACATGCAGTGTTTGGGTTCCATAGCACAAATGGGTGGCATTAGCTCCGTAGGTCTGAGCTGGAAACATACAGCAACCTCCCAACAATAAGCTAAAAATTTGAACATTATCTACTGTTGATTAATTTTCCCAGTTGGGAGCTTCTTCAAAATATTGATTTGTTCAATTCTTTCAACACAAAATGGAACAAAACTGGTGTTTTCTTTGTAACCCAATAACAATGTATGATTTATCATTTGAGTCCCTCCTAGTCTTTGAGCTAAAGCAGTACAAACCAATATAGGTTGCTCTGCTGTTCATATCTTTAACTCCTAGCCGTGCCTCTCCAGTGGAAATCCCCAGCGCATAGGTCATACAGTGTAGTAATTCTTAGGGATGACACAATAAGGTATTGGCTATGGAAATTGGGTAAACAATCTGCCTCATTAAGCTGGAATATTCCTTCTAATTAACAAATCAAAACCTTGTTGACTTTGGTTTCTCTTAATTACTGTCTACTACTGCAGACAAATAATTCGACTTTGGTACACTTGGAGAATCTGACCCTTGTCTCTTACAGCGGATCCACCTTAAGTGCTCCTCTTCATTGGTAATATATAGACTGTTTATTTTGCATTTTGCCAATAGTGACTTCAGTGTTGAAAAACCCAGCGTAAGCCATTATGCGAGCCAAGAGAAAAAAGGAGACCAAGACAGAGGGAGAACACAGAGAAATACACCGCTGGGAAGAACACGAACACACACACACGAACACACACACGAACACACACACACGAACACACACAAACACACACAAACACACACACACGAACACACACACGCTTCCTTTGAGCCTTTTGGAAGCCTAAGTTTCAGATGATTAATTCACAAAGTCTGAAGCAAAATGACTGCTATTATCACTATAGCAGATCTGTAGGAAATTCATTAAAATTAATGGATGTTAACACCTTAGGGGTACGCCAAGATACAATTGTCTGACATGGTTGCTGCATCTGAACTAATGTAAGAAGCACAAAACACAAAAAATGTAAGCACAACACATTTCCATATCAATTTAGACAGGAAACCTAAATTTGTGTATGGGAGTCAAAGATTATGGTTTTCATTTCAAATCGAGACAACATCTGATTTTACTACTATGTCTCGCTGTTAAGTTATAAGGCAAGGAGCCTACAAGCAAGCTTTCATTCTTACTAATTTTAGAGCAAGATTATATTAAATACACTGGAGTGTCTGTGACTGTAAGTCAAAGCAGCTCGTAATTTGGTCCTTCCAACAATACAATAACATTATCCCATCCCCCAAAACAACCTGCAGCAGTGCTGCTCTACACTCAGGCTGCAACCCACTCATTCTAAAGATATCACATATTCTCTCTCTCTCTCTTCTCTCTCTCCCTCTCTCTCCCTCTCTCTCTCTCTCTCTCTCTCTCTCTCTCATTGTCTAAGAGACAGACTTTGATCCAGACGTTAAAACACAACTTTGCCTCCATCTCTTTGATCACTTCTGTCAAATTAGGCCTAGACAGATTTGATGTAACATAAAATAAAGCACTAAAATGAGCTAAAATATGGAGGGCACTTATTGGATTTAGAAGCTGTCCTCAGGCTTTAAGAAAGTGAGCCAATCAGATACTCACAGTCAGATAACGACTATCCAGGTCCACCTTCTTCTCTAGCTCAGAGAGCAGCTCGTTGTGGAATGATTTCAACTGGGAGAAAGCATAAAACAGTTGAATTAAATCAATGACAACAATCCCTCACAGAGGCTGCATGTCAATACAGAGGTCTTAGACAAAGTAGTCCACATTAAGTTAGATGCAATACAGAAATAAGTTGTTATCCTCATTTACTCAGTCACTGAATACATGTTTTATCAACCAAGTCCTGGACTGTGAAGCCTCCAAATTATTGTCACTGATTAAGTTCTATCTGACAAAATATTTAGTCACTAGATTGTCAACTGACCTGCCTTAAAAACTGGCTACCAACTAAGAAATATCCAAAAAAATACTATCCAATGCATTTCTATATACTAACTGATAATAATATAAATTATCTTAAATAAAATATTACATAATCATGGAAAGTTTTTTCATAACTCATAGAAATTAACTGAATGAGATATACAGTATATGCTATATAGATTAATATATGTGCAAAACGTTACTATTTAGTCTACTTTTACATCACACTGTTTAATGGACAGAATACCAGAAAACTCAAACAGGATATTTTATTCTTAAAAAAAAAAAAAAAAAAAAAAAGAATGTAAGCTTTTGATTAAGCTAATTCAGCTCAAAGTGTTTTTTGCAGAGTGAGGACTGTAAATTTGGATCCTGATTTCTTTGATTGGACTCATGCTGAGGAGCTAATACTGGAGTATTAGTATGGAGAAGAGGAAGGATTACATACTATGGACAGCATAGGGCCAGATAGACATAAAAGATAAAAGGGCAGCTGGCTCAAGCTCTAGGGCTCTAGGACACAAACTAATGAACTTGATATTGACGAGTTGTGGATAACTCGTCATTCAATCATATCACCTTGAATGCCACACTGTTCAAAAAACCCACTACATTTCCCCAGACACCTCCTGTATAAGCAGCTTGGGTTTATGTGAGATCAGCATGTCTGTTCATTTAATACAAGTTAATGTCCTTCTAATTATGGTGTATTCAACATACTGCCAACGTGGGCTTCAGAGGGACAAATCGTGTTAAAATATTACATTATGAGACCTTTGACATTGCTAGAGTTGCATAGAGAGTGCTGTAGTGTTAAACCACAGCTATAAAACCTTTGAGCTTAGAATACCAACCATCTCCTCTAGCTGCACTTGGATCTGTCTGTGGACTTCAGCCATCTGGAACAGCACATCCCCTGCACAGAAAGAGATAGGGAACACATGAACAACACTCAATAGCACAAGCATTCCTAGAGCAGAGGAGAAAAACAGAGGAGAGATAAAAAGAAAGATAGAGAGGAAAAAAGAAAGAAAGACAAAAATCATAAGAGAAAGAATCAGAGAGACCCCAGCGTGCAAAGCTCATGCAGTAATACAAGATACACAAACATACAGGACATGTGAATTGTAACTGGGACAACGAAGAACATGATGAAAGTTGGTTTTTTGGTACGAGATAACAGAAAACTAAACACCACGTGATGACAAGTATGAAAAATGGGGGAGAAAAATACTTAAAATTAAATTCTGGTTTGTCAAGCTTTAAGCGATGATGTCTCATGGAGATCAAACATTTTGCCTTACTTTCTTTGATTAACCTTTACATCAGGCAATGTGATTTCTAGAACAATAAAACACCTCAAAGAAAGGTTAACGTCTCCACACAAAAAAGGAGTACAAAAGGAAATAACCAAAAGGGAAGAAGAAATAAGGAGGGTCATGCAGCTAGGGAGAGCATTTCATTTTTATATACCTACAGGCTGCCTCTTCTGATTATGCAGTGCATTGTCAAGGAAAGGAACACAAAGAGCTATGTTGAGCAAAAGGCACATATACATATAGAGACCTGGTGGAAAGACAGTGTGAGATCTGCATGTACAGAAAAATGAGACACACAAACATTCCCCTGACCAAAAGGTCCAAAGCCCCTTAGCTTTACTAGCTCTGTCTGACATATTACATATGGGTTATTTACTTGAAACATCAATGATGTTGTGACAGATGATATTTTGATATATGAAAATCAAAATAGCAATTGAACAATTGCAATTTATAAACATCTATCAAATTTTGGCAAAGACGAAGCACTATCTAAGACAAGACCAAACCATGGCAGAATATTATATATCACTGTCTTACTACAGAAATAAATACTGTGTACAGAAAGAGTAAGTAGTGGACATTTGTGCCTAAGTAGGAGCTGCATACTGAAGTACAACACTTATCTCTCTTATCCCCTGCTGTGTACTCTTTTGAAAACGGACCTGCAAAAGTACATTCTCAACCTATCTCAAAATGTTTTGTAAGTGAACTCAGAACTTGTGCTGAAGTGGTTTCAGTACAATCTTTGGTCTTAACCAAAGGGCTTTGGAGTGGTCTCCATCCCAACAGACAGCACGTACAATGCAAATAGCCTCAGACAGACAGTGAAGCAGCGTTACACTATATGGGGGACAAAAAAATACAATATGTAAGACTGATGAAGTGAGTAAGACTTTAGGTCACCCTGTTTATGGTAGCATTACCAGTATTTAAACATTTCATAAATGGTTTATAAAATACCATAATATTGTTGCAAACAGACATAACATTTGTTAATGTACAGTATTTGTCAACAATTATTTACTTCTCTTACGAAGACATAACTTTTTATATCATTACAACTGTGTTTTACTATATTGTCATGTATTATTTGTTCATACAGTAGCCTCAGATTCAATATGGGTGCAGACAGGAGTAGTTATAGTTGCTGACAATTTTATATAAATAAACACGTATATCTGCTACCAACTACATTGTAGTGTGTTTTATTTTGTATATGCTGTGTATGAATGCTAGTAAATGGGGCAACTTAAATTAAAAAGTTACAATGATGTCAAACCGCAAAGAGTTGCATGAGCTCAACATATTGCACAATCATGGACCTTTTTAAAGAGTGGTTTAACTCCAATATAAATAATGACCTACAAATTAGTCAAATTCTATTTAGACCATCTTGTTGACCTTTTCATCACCAAAAACATGGATGTATGTGCAGCAAAACAGTGTTTAGAAGAGATTTTTTTTTTTTTTTTTATTGCATGCTAAATTCAGTGCAACTACAAATTCCTGTGTATCCAAGACAGCCAGGCATTTTGCCCATTGTAAAACCTGCTGATCTTGTCCCTCACATGAGCAAAGAAGCAAGCAAAAACTCCCCGTCAGTTCCCAGCAGGCCTACTAAGCAGCTTACAGATACTCATCCCTGATCACAGCCTTTCAGGCTTAGAAACCCTGGCATTCGTTTTGCAGCTTCAACTGGCTTGATCAATTAAGAAATGAGCAGCCGTGGCTATGCCACACACACACGCACGTCAAGTAAACCGGCAGTAGGATATGGTGCTTGCAAGTTATCAGAAAGGTAAAGAATAAATGAATCAGCGAGAGATCTCCATTTGTTACCTGCAGTTTCATTACTGCACAATGTAAGACGCCACAGCACACAGAAAAAAATAATTCACACTTCTGAGATGCAAACAGTTACCATGGCAACTTTGATATCATATCACACGACAACAAATTGGAACCTTCAGGGGCAGTCAACAGCAGATAATTCAATCAAGAATCGGAGGCATAATGTAGAAAATTTGAATGTATTGTTCAACATTGTTTCGTTCAGAAATGATCACAATGTGTGAGACCAAGTGTAAGCTGCCAGCCTGACAAGGATATCCGCATACCACCTAAGAGTGGCATGACAGACAGGTAGATAGCCACAGAGACAAACTATGAACACGGAAAAAATTAACATGTAAACACAAAGGTACACACACACACACACACACACACACACACACACACACACACACACACACACACACACAAGTATACTGTATACACAGAGACTTGACATTATTGTATCAATATTTCCAAGCTACGTTTCAACCCCTCCTGTGTCCCTTGCTGAAAGAAAACAATAGTTCCTTTGTGGACAGGTGAGCTAGACCTGATCTGCACCTGCAGCTCATGCGACAAGCAGACACATGCCTGCTAGCTTAAACCACTGAGTCAGAGAAGGATTCATGGACTTCTATCCCCCTGAAGTATGACATCAGCTTGTATAGATATATTGACTGCTTGTGTAACAGAAGCGACACCCACACAGGTAAAAAAGAAGAAAAAAACAGAATGTGGGCTAGGAAGCATGGGAAAAAAAGAGTGGAAGTTTGCAACGTTGAACGGAGAGAACAAGAGAGAAGAGATGGAGGGAGGGAGAGAATGGAGGTGGATGGAGAGAAACTGAATCACTGGTGAAGGTCAAGTCAGATTCACTATGGGTTGTCATGGAAGCAGGATAATGCTAGGGTCGTTGCCATGGGAGAAGTTGCAAGATGAGGGGCAGTGGCTACAAAGTGTTGTGTTACAAAACTCTGTTCAAAGATCTCCACTAGGGGCGGTTTATATAGGTTTCAGAGCTAGGATCACAGTTTTCGGTTAAGTTCGGTAAATGTTTTGTACAGAGGGGACCATTGCCAATTTCAACATGCTTTTCACATATTTATTTGGCAAAAAAGTGAGCCGTTTGCTTTGACACAATTCTGGCTAAGAACCAGAGGCGATTCCAGGATTTTTTAAGTAGGGTGGCACAGGGGGGACCAATAATCAGTCAGGGGGGTTGGGGGCATTTTATGAGAATACAGCATAGATAATCTGTTTAGAATGAATGAATACTTATTTTCTATAGGATCAGTCTGCCATTTATTTATTAAATGTCCACTGCTGGTTCCATGAAATCTGAATTTTGGATAGTCATCAGGAAAACAATTATATTTTGGGGGGGCTATAAGCTATCATTACATCAGCACTTATACTTCTCTGGGGAGGAAAGTAGATCCATTCTGTGTACTGTGTGTGTGTGTGTGTGTGTGTGTGTGTGTGTGTGTGTGTGTGTGTGTGTGTGTGTGTGTGTGTGAGACTAAACAGTACATTAATGTTATAACCTGCCTACATAGCATGTTATGTCACAAGGGAAACAAATGAGTGGCAAGTATAATAGTGCAGCCGGAATTTGTGTTAGACATTCAGTACATAATAGCTGAGTCTGGGTGACCATGTAAGTGTGCACGTGTGAGTGTGTTTGTGTACATGTTAGTAAGTACACTCCCTGTGAAACCACAACATTTAAACACACTTAAGCTGGGAGGGAGGGAGGGTAGTGTATTCTTACAGTTCATCCACCCACCTCCACACCCACCCCGACCCACCGAGTTTGAAGTCTTTTCACACTTTGCTTATTTACTGTACATAGTCTCTCACAGGGAAGACTATTGATATAGAGTATATTTGTGTTACTAAAATTGGAAGCTTGGTCATCACAACTGTTCAACCTACTAGCTTGATTATAAATATGTCCAGTAATGATGTCAAGCATTTAGGTCATAAATAAAAGACTGTGAAAGAGAAGTGGGCCAGAGTCCTGTTGCAAGTAATCTTTGCATGTATTCTAAGAAGGTCACAGGTAGGTGGTTATGCATTGTCTACCGGATGAGACACATGTAGCAAATCCGAACCATCTGGTATCAGCGAGCCAAAATCCAGGCCTCTTTTTAAGCTGCTGTTCCACAAGCCTCAAACACCCAACACATCTTAGAACAGCAACAAGATAAAACATAATGAAGCAATTTTCGGTCTGTTTTTCTGGTGGGGCTGTAAAATTGGAAAATCTTGTCGTTTGCATAATAGTTATTTCCTTACTAGTTTATTTTGAGCTCAACAACAACATATGCTATGATGAGTATTGAGAAGCCTCATGAGATCATTACATGTTTGAACATAACACTAAAATAGAGGGACAAAGGAGGGAGGAAAAGTCAAATAATAGTGAGTAAAGTTAAAATAAAAAACAAGATGACAGATTAGGGGTTACAGTTATGCTTTTCTGACTGTGACATACAGATTATGATGTGTTTCCAGGTGGGTTTGGAATCATTTAAAATTTCTGGGGCGTTTTTTTGACTCCGCTGTTTGCAACAAACGCCTCTAGGAATCAAAATTCAGGTTCAAAGTGAAGAAAGCGTGACATGAAAGAACAAATTTTGTTCTCGGGAAACTTAGGCAGACAGAGATATTGGAGCAAAAAGTGTAGTGATAGGGAAAATCCCTTTAGAATGCCATAACAACAAGTGATACCTCAATGTAACAGAAAAGAAACAGACGTGAACTTGTAATGTAAACCTTAATGATAGTGCTGTTTTCTCCAAAGCACTGTAGCAGAGCCCTTCGCACTTAAGGAAAGACAGTAAGAAAAACAGTAGAGTCATGCATCTACCTGTTGAAGTATGGAGATTTAAGGAGGGAGTGTGTGTGTGTTATTTGATCCAGATAGTTAAACGCCCTAAGAAACCAGGGTCAATAAGGGTTACCAAACACAGAGACAATTTAAGTCTGACTATGCAGTAATGAGGGGAAAAGGTGATAGGCATGCAATTTTTAGTTTAACTAATTTTCAAGTGGGGAAAAATGCTAAAAGTGCAGGATTGAAACATTGCTGCAGCTAACTAATATTACACAGGTTGAGTTTAGGTCCACACAGATTATTTGAGACCAATGGACATAATGCAATAAAGCACAAATAATGCCTGATCTTGTAAAATCATGACAGTTCTACATTTCCAAAATACTTCAGGGGCTGAATGACAAATAACATCTAAAACCCCCACACAATAGATATTTGCACACATGACAATACCAAATGACCCAAAACATGGAGGTACTGGTTTGATCACACTTTCACAATAGCATGACACAAGCATGACTCACATGACTGTGCTGCTTTGAGTTCTTGCATTCCAGCTGAACCAGTGCAGAATGTAAATGGGTTGATTCATTCATTCTCAGTGTCGACTGGAATGTACAGTAAGAAAATGAGTAAAGGAATTGCAGAAAGAGTTATCTGTGCAGTGTTGTCCACGTCCATCCCAGCTGTATCTAAGATCACCTTTAGTACATGTCGTCGGCACGAACAAATGAAGGGCAATGTGAATGTGTGTAGATGGAGAGCGTAGGGGCCACTGGCTTCCCATCATGCAGTGCATGTCTCAGAAATAGAGCAGGAGAAGGCAGGGACCTCTGGGATGATGGGACAGAGCTAAGAAAAGAGCTCCTCTGCTCTCATTTAAACAGGGACAGGTGCTGGAGGAGGAGAGATGGTAGGCCAGACTGAAGACAGAGAGACAGAAAGGGGAAAACAGAGAGAGAGAGAGAGAGAGAGAGAGAGAGAGAGAGCTGCGTGTGTAGTGGTGGGTGCTCATTCAAATACAGAATGTCAAGAGTTAATGCTTCACCCACCATCGCTAACCTCTACTCTTAACAACAGACATGTCATTTAGCCATTTAGAAGGCGTCCATTTACAAGCAGAAATGTAATGCTTATGTCCTGAAACCATTAACCTAAAAAAGACAAATAAGCCACATCAGTTTGCAGCCTAATTTTCCCTGTGTGAACCGGTTTTTCCAGGTGATTACTTTTTTTGTGAGCCCTCTTCCCAGCAGCAACCTAAGCAATCCATTGGTTGACTACAATTTAATATTACCATCCATTTCTCTCTAATGCATGTAATTTCCCAAAAGACATGTCTTTGTGCTGAATCATACATGTGTGTTATTAAAACGTGGCAATTTGCCGGGTTGCAGAAGTCGATTAGAGGGGAAAGATATTTGATTTCCTCCGGCTGGGGAGGCTGAACTGTAAGCACTTCACATTCCTGCCCAGGTTTTTGAAAATGGACCAATCAGCCAAGTGGCCCGAGAGGGAGTTTATTTTTAAAAGTTAACCAGAGGACAGGATGAAGGCAAGCCATAGCAAATATAAAATACATGTCTTTGCTACATAAATTTACTAGAACTAGGCTAGTATTCAGTTCGTACTGGTCTGAATTTTACATACATCCAACAGTGAAACACTAGCCATGTAGGACAGCATAGCACCTAGCCAAGCACAGAGCAGCTTTCAACTGTACTTCAACTGAGGACACTAAAGAACTGGCTGACCATACCAGCGGGTAGTAAACCCATTTGCAGAAACCCATTTCCTTTAGTATATGGCACTACATATAACTTCTTTACTATTCTTTCAGTGTATTAGATTTAGTTGGGACAAAGGTTATATAATTGTTGGTTTTGTTTTTTTAGAGATTACATCCAAAACCATTGTTATGTCTGTGAGCTCTGACAGCAATGTTGTAGGGCTATCACTTTCAATTAAAATACTATTTCAAAAAATCCATAATCATCTGTTCAAAATAAAAGTTTACAGTGAGCATAACAGGCCGTGCCTTGTACTTCAGTGGGCGGTGTTCCTAAAGCGCCCTGTCAACTGAGAGTGAAGCATTGCATGCAATGGGTCAGGTTAACTTGGCTAATTGGTCTTCTCTTACCTAACACAAATTGAGGAAAGAAGAGATACATGCTAAAAGGATAATTATGATACAGAACCGTTTGCTAAGTAACCTGAGGAAGACTGGGAAATGCAACAAAAGATAAGGTTGATGGCTGAATTTGTAAAATGCTTAAGGTAAAAAGGCAAAGTTGGATGATTGGTCCGACTTCTGTCAGTTACAACAAAGATAAAAGAGCTCTAGGAATGGTGACAAATCAAAATGCTAGGAACTTCAGGAGCAGTAGTTCAAACCTGTAAATTGCCTCTTTGGCTGCTGGTCTGGTCATAAATAACAAGCCTCTTAGTTCACAGGAATATAAACACAGTGGAGCAGAGCTGGTTATTACAATTGTTGTAAACATATCAAGCCCCACAAACTTTACATGCCCTGTCCTTCCCTAGAAGGGTTGGAAAGAAACACATGGATGTCACTGAGGTAATAAGTACTCACTCCTTCTTTGTGAAGAGTAATAAAGGAAGAGGATGGCAGAAACAGAGGGAGAGAAGGGAAAGAGAGGGAGGAAGGGCAGGTGTGTTTTTGTGTATGTGTGTGTGCGTGCGTGTGTGCGCGTGTGCACGCATATGCGTTTGTGTGGGGGTGGCAAAGTGACAGGCGATGATTAGCCCAACCAGAGGAGGATATGTGGGATGGAGTGTGTGGGAGTAGTGGGGCTGGCGAGAGAGACTGTCTCTTTAGGCAAAGATATACACAAGTGGATTAAAAGAGCACTCATACTGTATAAACACATAGAAATGACAGGAGATTTATGCACAGAAAATGCACACAAGTATTATAGGCATGAACAGTGCATGTTGATTTGTCGATAATAAAAACAGCAAGGTAATTATTCCACAAGGTAAGCATGCGTGTGTGTGTGTGTGTGTGTGTGTGTGTGTGTGTGTGTGTGTGTGTAAGACAGGAAGGAAGGGAGGGAGGAAGAAAGAGATAAGAGCAGCTGTCGATTCTTAGGTGTGTAGGTGGGACCATTTGCAGCCCGTCTCTTACTGAGGCTCTATGGAATTAACAGGCTTTAAAGGAGTGCAACAAATGCACAAACTCATACACGCATATATGACTGTGTGAGCATGCACAAATACAGACAGATCTTTTTTGAATAATCAACCAACTAACTCAATAACTATTCAACCAAATAACATTAAAATGATGCCAACTAATCTGAGTGTGGGAAATCATGGATCTAGTGTTTATGAGGTCACTCAGATACCAAACATGACACTTTGAAGCCTGAGTTTACTGGCTGCATACAATTTTAAATCTGGACCAGGGAGCCTGAGAAAAAAAAAAAAATGGGTCAGCAAGCGTGCAACAACCATCACGTCTTAGACCAAAAATATACGTCTCTCCAAGCCGTAATATCCCCTTTGTGTTATTTTTTTTTTTTTAAAACTCTCCATCAATACACATTAGAAGCAGGTGAAATTAGCTATTAAGACACAGCATTACTGTGTGAAAAATTAAGTGCCATATAATGCTCATTAAATATATCTGGTTGAAATTTGTATTATAACATGTTTACATGCTTTAATTGTGAAACAAAACATTATCTTAACATATTTTTCTCATACTGCCTGTTCTCATACTGAATATACACCTGTATTTACCCTCTGTTTGAAATGCTCCGATTTAGTCTCTTTAAGCCACCCTATTCAAGTCAGCTCTGATTCGTCAGTTTTTCGAGTCTTCTGCATCTGCGTTCTCTGAGTATCTGCACTGTCATTGCAGCCAAGGAATGACAGTAACAGCAATGTAGCGGCACTTTTACCTATATATAGTATAGCTGTGACATCAGAATCATATGGAAGTCCTGACAGCTTGTTTAAAGGCAGTTTCTCAATACGGCTGTGTGCATTTCACAGTGGAATGAGAGTTTGTGATACTTTTATAGTACTTATATGGCACCTCAACCAGATTTATCCTCAAAAAAGAGATGGACAGTTTTCATCAAGCAATATCTAATCTCACATCTATATGCTATGTGTTGTCAAGCTTAGCATACAAGCTGTGGTTTGTTTGGCTAACCTCCAGTACTATTTTCCACCAATCTATGGATATTTCTGTCCTGTAGCAGGAAACCCTGAGCTTTGGGACTCATCCCTGCACATGGTTTGACAGGAGGTCATGTCACCGGCGCTGACCTCAGGGTGGGACTCCAAAAAGGTGAGAACAGGTGGCTGGAAAATAAAACATCACCAATCGTTCCCTTGGGAACCACAGTGGCATGCAGGGGGGTGTTGGGCTGTAGCTGGTGCATTTTGCCAGAGACTGGCAATGAATAACAGGGGCTAATAGCAACAGAACAACCTTTCTGTAGCAGATCTTCCTCTAGGCACGGCTTTTGAGAATGGAATCAGTTTTCAGTTCCCTCATAGATACTTGACAAAAGAGGTAAGTAAATTGATAAGTTTCCACACACACGTACACCAAAATTGTCATGGTACATGGCAACATATGTAACTATGAGGGGGAGTCGCCTAGTACACACAAGACTATAAGCACATGTCAAAGTTTCTGACAATAGGTATTCTTTAAAATAAGTCATTGCTGTTACAGCCCCAGTGTTGTGCGGTGCAAGGAGAGATTAGATCAGCCGTCTGTCAGATCATGTACATGTTGCTTTCTTTTAGTGACTGAGGATATCTGGCTTGGAAGAGCCTGCTACTGTGAGCAGGGCTCGGTTCAACACAGAGATACTGTTGTATCAATGGGAAAAACCTCACAGAGATATAGAGATAGAGGGAGAGAGAGGGCCGCTTACTGAATAAAACATCCTGAGAGCACTTTCATGTCAGTCCCTGTTGGCTGGGCTGTAGAAAACCCAAACTAAATCTCAGCAACACTTCAACAAAGGCCCCGACAAATCAACAGCCAAATCAACACAGATCACGCAGTCAAAAGCACAATAAGTGCAAAGGGAATCTCTTCAAACAGGATCTGATTTCCCACGGGCTAGTGACAGCAAATACAGACACACTCAGAGACACAGATCACCTAGGAAACAACTCACGACGAGAGGACCAGGTGTTGGTTGCCAATCAACCTCTATGTTTGTAACCAGAACACACAAACACACCTAAGTGACACACATTACATAAGGTGCAACACTTCCAACATCTTGTATACCAGTTTTCCACACAGAATCAATACAAACTCCACACCAGTCATATAAAAATGCTTTTCCAAAAACAGCTCATCTATACCGTTGTAAATAAATGATGTTCAGCTACCAGCTCGCTGTGCTGACTGACTGACTGACTGATTCATAATTGTTACCTTTTTCTACCTCTGGGGACATTCCACTGACAAAAGGAGGCCTATACATTGACAAAATGATCTCCACAAAACAAACTGTTTTAGGATTAAAATGATTAAAAAAACACCTCCTGTATAAACCCACATGTCTCTCTGAATGAAATTAGCTCCCCCAGCCACTTGATTTTACACAGCTGATGTTAGATGACGTACAGTATGTGTGTGTGTAGGTGTAAGAAGAACTGACGCTGCTCTTGTAGGCCAGTGTGGCCAACAACAAGAAACAGAAAGAAAGTGGCAGCAGGAAACAGGTCAACAGGTGTATGTCAGTCACTTACCCAAATCTTTGGATCCTTGACTCTCACTGGCCAGTTCCCCCATTCTGACCAGAGCATCAAAATAGCCTTTGGCAGCAAATGTCACATCTAGAAGCAAAGAAAATTAACAAAAAGAAATCAGTTAGTTATTATGTTACAGTGCAGTGTGTCTCTTCAAATTTAGAAAATACTGTAATTGTAACTGTAATTAATCTTAGATTTGTGTAAACAAAGTTGTCAGCTGTCTGGCCAGTGACACTAAAACATTTGCACATGTTCATTCTACCTTTGGTTTTCCTCAGATGCTTTTAAAGCAGTGAATTACAGAAAATAAGCAACACTGATGTTGCTATGTAATTACTCAACATCATCTTGTTGGCATTCTGCATGCTTGATTGCATAGAGGAAATTATTTTTTGATTGATAATCTGTGGTTGATGGGGAAACCACACAAGCACAAACAAATGTGTTTTCTGTTATGTTTAAGGCTTACTGTTATGTTTTGTTTAGGGCTTACTGTTCTGAGAAGGAAAGTTGGTTTATGATCCCTACGAAGCGTATGCGAGCAAGTTTAATATTAAGAATTATTTTTTGGCATCAAGTCTATTCCATCAAGCCCAAATTAATTTTGCTGCAACCGTTTGTCTATTGCTACGTCTATGATGAGTACCACAAAGCAGTAAGTCCAATCAGCTTCCCTATGTGTGTTTCACATAATGATGTCTGGTGTTAGGGCCTTTTTTATTCCTGGCTGTTTTAATTGAAGACCAAACAGACCACAAAAGTTCAATGTTTGCCAGCCAAAAGCTGTAAGAATATTGTTGTTCCACCAAGCAAATACAGTAGCAATGTCATGTGGTTCACCACATGGTTACACAGTGACATGAGAGACTGTTAATTAGAAGACTGATTGAATGGATGGATGTATAATCTTGTGTACCGACTCATGCAAAAATGTGTCTAAGTCTACAGAAATAAAAGCATCTTTGCCATGTTTTGTAGGAAAAGGGTTGTTTAAGCAGTTTTCATGTCAGTCTTGGACTATGGAGATGTGATTTATACACATGTATCCTCTTTAAAATCTCTAGACTCTAATGGGAAAATTATATTGAAGCATTTCATATATCCTCCTTCAATATTATTCATATTACATTACTATGCTTGTCAGTTATATGACTTTATTTAATTCTTTCTGTTTGTGTCCTCCTGGAAGAAGAGATCACAGCTGTTTGTCCCTAAATTTACCAGTTGAAGGTTGATACCATAAAGTCTAAAAGACACAGTTTATGCTATGTTCATCGATAAAGGTACAGAGTCAGGACATCTTACGTGACCAAACGGCACCAGGTTGTCTTTGTCAGCTAAGATAAATGAACAATAGAACACTTTGAGGCATGACAGACAGAAGTACAAAAGACGTAAAAGTGGCACCAACTTGTCTGTGTGTTAAGATTAATTGTTTTGCTAAGATTAAGCATGTTTTCCAACACAAGGTCTCCTCTTGCTAGAGAAAAGAGAATACAAGACCAGGGTTTTGCTACTTATCTTTGTCAGACACTCCACATTGTTGCTGCTGTAAACTTTGTGCGACTGTTAACCTTATACACCGAAAATCAACCTTGGTTCACTTGCTCAAGATGTCTTTATTTTGTTTCAACCAAACCTCACTTAAAAACTTTTCTTCTCCTGCTGTACAGAAAACATCCACAACAACAAGTCTTGAGATTCATAACCGGTCATGTCTATGGTACACAATTGTATTTTCTTTGCAATACTCACTGGTATCTCTTTATCTATAAGGCTCTTGTTGGAAAATGACCATACTACCTCACAGAACTTTTCTGTCACTCAGAGGGACATTTTCAGACTTGTTCTGCCGACTGAAGGGGGAGGGAGTCTCTCTCTCCAGCATTGACAAAAGGTTATTTCTTCAATAATCAGTTGTCACACTTAGGGTCACTAAAACAAACTGTCACATGTATGCACAGATGTGCAGATTTGTGCATACGCACCTACTCATGTACACACAAAATGCTTGACCTCTGCTCTAGATCTTCAGGATACACAAAAACAATCAGTGAGGTTAATCCTAATCTGACTAAATAAAGATCAATAGTACTCCTGGTTGTTCAGATCAATATCCACCTTAGTCCCTACCATTCCAACTGCTGCTGTGCTGGCCAACAAAAGGTCTCATAGGGCAGGGTCTGCTTCCAGATTTCTGCTCAACTGCCATACAGCCTGCCAATCGGCCCATCTCCAGTGAATAAGCGCTGCTGCTTTTAGAGGGGAGTTCAACAGCGGTCCAGGTGACAGATGGGCCCTGTGCCTGCAGACAGCTGCCAGGTGAGAGACACATTTACAACAATAGCTTGGCAGGGGCTGCCTAAGTCAAGCAGACAGATGCATCCCTGCAATAGAGGAAGTCTCCCAGGCTGGAAGCCTCGCAGCTCTGCTCTAAGGCTGAGGGACATATGCTAATGCTAATCCCAATTAAAGCTGAGTCAACGGTAGAAGACGGTGTGTGTTTCCTTCTTCCTCTCTCTTGCTGGGAAAACACCTGAGAACTGAGCTACCAGAGCATCACAACGGACTTGTCTTCATTATGCCAAACAGACCCCCTGCTAGCCTTGATGTGGAAAGTGTGTGTGAATGTGAGTGTGAGTGTGTCTGCACATGCAAGCTTGCAAATGTAGTGGGGAGTTGTTGGAGTAGGATGGTGGGGGCTACGACAGATTTTCAAAGTGATCTCCACGCTACAGACTCTTTCTTCTTTCCCGATGTTGCTGCAGCATGTGAGAGAGAGAATGTGTGTGTGTGTGTGTGTGTGTGTGTGTGGGGCTGAAGGGTGGCTGAGTAGATAAGCTGGATCTATACGGATACTTTACTTGTGTCTAATGAAATGTGTGGTGAGGGGCTCACAGAGACAGACGGAGGGGATTACAGGATCGCTGACTGCAAGGCAGACAAACACTTGGTAGGGGAGGTGCTCATCTCAAAGCTACAGATACATCACTTATACTTTACTCTAGAGAAGAGGTGGAAAAACGACACATCCTTTAATCAGGACAACAACCATTCCCTGTACCTACATTGTCCTCATGCTGAGGGCTGGGGCACATTTATAATAAGTTCCAAGCTGTGTTTGGTAGGCAGTTGGAGTCTCTCAGTTGTACGCATCTGTTGCTTTTACACTTACCAAATGCTGTGAGATTTAACGACTCACTGCTGTGTTGGATAACCTGGAATGTATCCATATCCACTTCTAGCAGGCCTACCCATGGAGCCCTTTTGGCTTTTCTGGTGTTGAAAAATGTCAGTGATAGCACCATTTAGGCGGAAGTCTTTCCTTCCATCCCCTGCCCCCGCAAGTCAGAGCCTATTAGTCCCATGGGTCAAGCCAATCCTGCAAAGTGGGTCTTTAATGGCTCAGCGAGTCCCTACAAGTCTGTCTCCTACCTACTCCTAGGCCTGAATTACTTATTGTGTGTGTCAGGGGAAAGGAGCAAAGACTTTGGGATAAACATATACTTTTTCATTTGTGAATTTGACTGCTAACAGAGAGCTATATCTATCTATCTATCTATCTATCTATCTATCTATCTATCTATCTATATTATAAATCTATTATACAAGCCGTGTCAGAGGCTGTGCAATGCATGATAAGGCCTGCTCATTTCACATACTGAAATATTGTCTATTTTAGCAAGACAAAAAGAAAGAAAGGTAGATACATAGAGAGAGTAAGAGAAAGACAGAGTGAGTGCTGGCTTGGCAGTGTGCCTAAACCTGGAGCAAACAAGGAGCATGGAGAAAATAAACGAGAAAAAAGGACTTACTGGCAAGGGTCTTCTCATAGTTCTTCCCCATGGCAACAAAGTTCCGTAAGCAGGGGTTGAACTGCTCCATGATGGTCTGAAAGAGAAAACAAGAGATAAATGGGAGGTGGAGGTTTCACTTATCAGGAGAGCGGCGTCAAGGGCAGGGGAGGAAGACCTATACCGGGCTTGCTTTATTCATTCATTCATTCATTCATTCATTCATTCTCTCTCACACTTTCTGCCTCTCTCTTTCTGAAATGCACCAACTTCCTTCAGCGAAACAAAATCTTGCACAGAGCAAACCAGCCATCGACACCATCTTTGAACACAAAAAGTGTTTGTCTTGAATGTTAATGAGGGCAGGTATGGATGAAGGCTTCCTCCACCCACATCCTGCCCTCTTATGGTGAGAAAAAGGTGGGCCGAGGCAGGAGAGGCTGGGGTTGATGGTCACCGAGGAGTCTGAGAGATACTCGAGGACTAAGAAGTGACTGTGAAATTTGCATTGAAAGGGATGCATGTAATAAAAATAAATTATTATTATTCATTTCTAATTAAAGGGATGCATGTAGTCCCCTTAGATCATTGGATGATGGACACAAAGGCTCATTACGGCTGCTAAGGACCAAAGCATTGTAGATTCTCCAGATCATTATATATGATGCTGCTGGCCATAATTCTTCAGTATCTAGACTTAGAATCCCTGCTATAACATATATCTTTATATAATACACGTATCTTATAACGAGAAACAATCTAACGGAGCAGATTTTGTTGTCATGGCAGCAGCAATATGCTGAGTTACTGTACAGATACAGTATCATACTACACTGCGGGCAGAGTCGCTGTGAATGCAGAGAATGCATGATGCCTGACATCTCCCACCATAATTGTTTCCTCTGCCTCTCCTCCAGGGCTTCCTCCAATTAGCCGGTCCCCAGTCAGCTAGTCAGGAACAGCCAGGGGACAGAGAGACAACCACAACACTGCTGCAGCAGCAGTCCCTACACAGGCCATCAATACTGCAAGAGAACACTAATCTACTTCTCGCCTGGATTCACAATGTGGCAGAATAATATGACAAGGTGTCACCCTGAAAGTATCAACCTGAAACAACCCCGGCAGCTCACCTTGAAAATCATATGCCTCTTATCTTCAGTCAGACCTCAGCATTTTTGCCTCCAACTTTCTGTCTGTCTTTTGTTTTTAATGAGAGACAAAATTTGGATAGGACGGTATGTGTATGTATATGTGGTGTGTGTGGTGTGTGTGTGTGTGTGTGCGTCTCCTGTCAAGAGTTGAAGTTCAAGTGGTTTGAGTGCTGTACAACCCACCTACAGTAATGCCTGTGAGTCAGACAACCACAGATACTTTCATTACCAACAGTAACTAATTTACTACTCCTCTCTGTGACTGCAGCAAAATTGGACTGGATTAAAAAAATAAGGATAGTCATCACCAAATCCAGCTGTAAAAGATGCCCGACCTATTATATAGGTTTTAATTAAATGTCTTCACTTGTGCTGGTAATAAGGTCTGTTAACACAAGGATGTATATGTACAGATTGTTTCTAGGGCAGCAATTACAATTCTTTTTAGTATTCGTATCCCAATTATTTTCTTGATTAAACTGATTGTTTTGTCTATAAAGTCTTAGATATTCAGTTTAGTATTATATACACCACAAAAAAAAGTGAATCTGAAACCAGCAAATGTTTAGCATTTTTGCCTGAAAAACTGCTAACACGATCAAAATTGTTGCAGATTACTTTTATCTTGATCAACTATTGTTACAGCTCTAATTGTTTCCATAGATTGCTGTATTTTAAGCGAGCTAAAAGAGGTTGAACTCCGGTCACCATCCTCGCTGTTAAGCTTCTGTTAACTGGGTCGAGCCCCACAAAAATGAAGACTCACAGCAAAGTCTGTGCACCAGCTTTTTACAATCTGGAAAGAAACTTCTTTTGAAAACACAACTAATCTTCCTAAAAGAAAAAAAAAAACTTGCTGAGTACTTTTTACAGATAAGACCATATCAGCTTATTGTTTTACTATTTACTTATTCCAAAGCTACCATGAAGAGACAGCGGAATGAGCATTATACACTACTCTCATAGCAATGTGTTTAAGTCAGCTCACTTTATTTACTAGATATATACTAGAAGAATAGGAGCATAATTGGGGAGAGCCCCATCTATAAACACTCTCTCTGCCTTTGGGAAGATAAAACACAAACATCCCTCAGGACCTTGCTATGGAAATGTTTATACCTAAATGTTTCTTTGAACTGCCTCATTCTGATCTATAGTGCATGCGGTTACATAAATGTGTGCAAATCACACACACACTAATGCATCAGCTTACTCGTGCACACACCTACATTAATACAAGTCTTGATAATAAAGAGTGGTGGTGTTTCAAACTGGTGGGAGGATTACATAACAAAGCAAATCCCTGTGCAGCATCATTACGGCACACTCTCCCACTGAGGAGGCCAAAGGTAGCCGACACAGGCCTGGCCACCATACACACAAAACTTTTATATAAAGAGACATACATTGCAACATGCATTTAAGGGGAAGTGAAAAAGAAAAAAAAGTGAGGTGGTTTCTTATTTCATCTGGTCCCACTGTTGCTAAATTTGTCATCCCAGTTCTCTTGTACTACATTGTTACCCTAAATGTAGCAGCTAATTGGGAAATGGGGCCAGTAGGCACTTGAAGTTGTGCAACATGAAGAGAGGAAGAGAAAAAAGCGAGAGAGCGAGAGAGAGAGAGAGAGAGAGAGAGAGAGAGAGAGCGAGAGCGAGAGAGATCAAACAAAAAATGATTAAATAGAAAATTGTTTGGAAGGAATTTTCAAGAATTTCGACCAAAGGTGTATAGGCAATCGTGTACTCCTATTGAAACACTCCTCTGTATCATCTTTCAATTAAATATATAATAAAATGAGAAATATATCATGGCTGAAGTGTAATCTTTTCCGACACAGAATAGCTGTCCATTTTGCGACTGCCTACACGAGGACTGAATGAAAGAATTATCAGCACACAGTGCAAAAATGAATGCAGACAATTAAAAAGAGGGCAGAGAAATGTCTCCTACAAAATGAATTAACTCAGTTTGACACCAATTTGTGCTGTATGATGAGACAGGAAGTATATGGGGAACTCAGGAGCATAAAAGGTTGCAGATAAAAGAAATGCAGGATTAAAGTGTATAGTATTATATGTATAGCTTTCTTGGCATGGAAGTAGCAAACAAGGTCAGTGCATATTAAATAGACTGTCGATTCAACTATCGGGATATCGCTCTCTGCTCATTCTGTTCTGTCACACAAATGCAGTAATGACAGTAATTTTAAAGTTACACCAGCTGATTAGAACCAGGGGGAAATCACATGCAATCAGAAGCTAGGATGCCATCATCATCTGTTCCTTTTCGCCTTCCCCAAGCTCCTTCCTCCGCATCCCCTCTTCTACATTGCAACCAGCTGTGGGCCTGAAAATGCCGAAGAAGACTGTAGACACCAATTGCTGTATTTGTGAGTACTGTAGGGGCACGTCATGTAGTGACAGGCTGCAAAGGCAGCCGAGCCTAGTGATGCAATCACAGAGGAATGTAAAGACAGAGGATAATGTGCGGATGGACTTATGACAACCGTAGAGTTAGTCTGTTTTTTTCTAATAAGGAGCAGTGAGAGTTTATGATGGGTCTCAATCAGCTGGATGACAGCTGAGACCTTACGCATAAACTAATTACTGTGCAAAAAGAAAATAGTCAGGTTGCTGTGAAATCTCCTTACTGGTTGACTCAACTGGAACAAGGACAGACCAGGAAGAGACATGTCAGGATGTGGGTGCCTCACCACCACGGCTAAGTTGTTTCCTGGGGGAAACCCTGTATTGACAATGCTAACAGGCTAAAGTCCAAAAATGTCCATTATTGGACATAATATCTAAAAGATTAAACTGCTAAATGTGCCTTATCATGTTTTAATATAATTATGTGAAGCTACAAGGACAAAGCTAATATCATTAGTGTAATGTGTACTGAAATAACCACAGCAAGCTGGGAAAAAGCTAGGTAAAGACTTTTCTATTCTTTTCTACTTCAAAAAATAAAATTAGCAAATATGCAAACGTGCGCAGAAAAAAGTACTACAATTAAATTCAGTTAAAATGTATGCCACTTAGGTTTGCTCCGGGGGAAGCTGTGGGTATGCATGTTATTGCAAATATATTGCTCTGCATCCGTTGCACTGTGTAGGTCAGTCGATTTCAAAATTCTTGGCAAAAAATATGCCTCAGACAGATTCCTTAAACGGGCTAGTGTGCTCCATACAAATAGTTGTCTGTGGTTGGGGTCTTAACCCACATCTCAAACATACTTTGTTTGCTATCATCATATTTAGATCAGCCTGTCAAAAAAATATATCATGCTCCCTTTAGGAGCATGCTGGAAATATCAGAATTAGAAAATAGGGTCAATATTAACAAAGGCAACTACACAACAGGGACAGTTAGTTTTCTGTGATTTGTATCTAAATGTGGCATTAAAAAGTAAGACAGCATAGAAAAGCTCTTAGCAACTGCTCATTATATATTGAACAATTAATTAAACTGTATCACTGCATATATATTGTGTGATAAACTTAGCATATTTTTTAAACTTTTAGGTTTACCGAGAAGTCCGACATGTGGAGAATGTGAGGCTATTTTGTCCAGAGCCAGTCTGGATCAAACTTTACAGTTGTTTATTTTTGTCATCCTCACAAGTGAGTTCTTTTAGTACCAAAGCTGGTCATAGCTCATTATGAATTGTTCACATTTTCAAACTATTCCTCCTGAATGAGAATGTCAGACTTGTATGCAGTATTGGAAAGAGAAGGGCTACTTGTAAGAAGTTACATTCCACACAAATCGTATTACAATTTGCCAGAAGAATGCCAATTTAATTTAAAGTTCATGCTAAAACATGAACTCAGAGTCAATGTTTGGACTTCTCACATTTCCTCATAAGGCATCGTGGCTTCTGTTAAACTTTAGATTTATAGATCAACAACAGTTCCCTGCAATATAGTGGCATTTTCATGAGTACCATCATACCATCGCTAACTTCTCACAGCATTACAGTTAAAAGACACACATCCATACAGAAAAACACACTGTCACATGTTCATTTCAGATTCACTTTGAGTAGATGCCAAGAAGAATTTTGCCCTTTTGGCATACCTAAAGCCTTACAAATACTTCAGTAGGCACAGCATGTGCTTTCAGTAGAAGCCATGGAGAACATCCAATCCAAGAATACCATGTGAATATGTGTGTCCTTTCCGAGTTGTATTAAGTGCAAACCTCTCAACATTGTGAGCTAAGAGAAGACTGTAGAGTTTGAAAAGTTCCAATGCTCTTTTGTTATTGAACTGCCCAACAGCAGTTATGTCCATCACAGACCAGGATTCAAAGACATTCTTTTAAACTCTAAGTGTCAGGGAATTCTTTATTGATGCAGAAAACACTGACAGGTTCACAGGTTCAGCACTTGCTTTTATGTTAACAATAATAATGCTGCTTACATCATGCAAACACTAACTGAATAGTAGTGAATGGATAATGCTTACATGTTAGATTGATTGGACCTTCAAGTTTTTTTTTTTTAATTTAGCAGTGTATTTGAAAGCAACACCCAATGGTATTATCCTAGTGTTCTGTTGGGATAGGTTGGGGGGTAACTTAATGAGTATTAATAAGTATTTTCTCTCATCCCACATTCTCTGACCTGAGAAGCTGGTCCCCTGTGAGCTCTTTGCCCACTTCAAGTACGCAATGTTTTAGTTATTAGTTATTACAGCCAACTTAAATTAGTGGCAGGGATCCATTTATGGGTTGTAGCCACATAAGTTACATTGAAACACATGATGCAGCAGAATCTTGAAAAGAACCAAGACCAGTATATAGGCACTCCACCGTCACTTTAAGGGTATCATTTTTTTTTTTTAAATCTGGTTGTGTTATGGAGTTTTGCAGTCATATTTTATCAGATATTAATTTCTATGTGCATGTATGAAAAGGAACTGTGCAATGTATTCAGAAGTGTTAACGATTGTCTGGAAGGGGATGAAAAAACATTGCAATAAAAAGTATTAAAACAAATTGTATATCTTTGCATCAAGTAATTGTTTTCTTTTGCAGCTTCTGTTGTGTTTTTTCATGTTTTTTGCAAATGTGAACATAAATAAAACAGTAGGAGATACTATTTATCCAATTATGGTTCAATGTGACTCATGTCACTAACCAAGAAAACTCAACTGTTGGATGCATGCAAAAGGATGCATCTCTATAAGCATACAGCTGGAATCATCTTACTAACATTTGTCCTCTGACAGGTTCCAGACTCTTTCCTTTCTCTGCCAGGCAAACACCCATGCTATCAGGACTGCCTGGCATGTGAAAGTTACAAAGTACAGTAGAGGACAAAGGTACGTGCTCATTATTTGTAATAACTGTTTAATTAACTTGCCGTGCAGAAGGCAAATATCAATTTATCAAGTGCACTGTGCTTTCTTATAGACGACAATACATAAAAAAACAACGCATGCCATGTCATGTGGAAGTAAAATGGTTAGTCGTGTTACAAAGTATTCCTTACACTTTGGTAAATGTTAGTTTACCAACAGATACATTATAAAGAGCCTTTTCCAAGGATAAGGCACAATTTTGTCAGATTCAAATCAGACATGAGGCTTAATGACCCCAAAGTTGTCTACAAATGGTGTCAGGTGGCGGAGGAAAAACCAAGTCACCTCTTATACAGGTTATTTGTCCTGGCTCCACCTTCGAACTGCAGTGTCTCCCATCAGAGGCCATATAGGCAATAATTCATACTTGGTCTCACATACAACACCTTAACCTCACATATACTGTATACCATACATAAACTCTCCTACTGCCTTTGCACATCAAATCATTTGCTCGCCAACTATTTACTGTGTTTGCTTTGTCATCTGCAGTCAGTGTGACCCCACACCGCCACCCTCATTTACATTTTTTTTTTTGCTAAAAACTAACAGGAGTTAAGGCGGTGATAAAATATTTCACAGGTTAGTGTGCTTCCAAAATGCAGCAAACTATGGAAACAACTAGAGCTGCAACAATAGTTTATAAAGATAAAAGTAATCGGCAACAATTTTGATAACTGATTAATCGTGTTAGCAGTTTTTCAGGCAAAAATGCTAAACATTTGCTGGTTTCAGCTTCACAAATTTAAATATTGCATGCTTTTTTGTGGTGTATATAATATTAAAATAAATATCTAACACTTTATAGACAAAACAATTAATTTAAATCGAGAAAATAATTGGGATATGAATGTTAAAAAGAATTGTTATCGCTGCCCTAGAAACAATCTGTACGTATATCATCCTTGTGTTAACAGACCTTATAAGCAGCATAAGAGGCGTCGTAAAATAGTTACTGTTGGTAATGAAAGTATCTGTGGATGTCTGACTCAGGCATTACTGTAGGTGGGTTGTGCTGCACTCAAGCCACTTGAACTTCGACTCCTGACAGGGGGCGCACACACACACACACACACACACACACACAGAGGTTCCCACAGCAACCAAGACCCAGACTTATTTGCTAGCTTTAGTTCTTTGAACAGCAACACACCCCTTCATTTTGGAGGAGGAAATGAATGCATTAAGTTGAAATCTCTCAAAATGTTCTAATCAATTGGGAAAAACTCAAAGCAGGAAGGTAATAAACCACAGACATTGGGTTTTGTCTAGATGACCATCAAAGTAAAGAAAATAACATATTGTGCAATGGCAGACTTTTTTCAGTATGGGTTACTACACTGGTTAGATGAAGAGGAAATCAGCACATTCACATTTTGCATGTCAGCTTTGAAGCTTTTAGGGAGAGTGGTTATGCAATAAGGATGTATTGTGTGAGGGTTCCCCTGCTGACCTCCTCCTTTCAACATTTTTATTTGAACACAGTCCTACATAAAGTCATCTAGTGCTTAACAAACTCAAAACACATTGATATCTCTTATAAGTGTCCCACAGTGCACATCTTTTTGAATGTGACATAGAGGTGGCACTATTTTTTCGCAATCTGTCTTTAATTTCATGCTGATGCATCTCAGAGCTTGTCACAATCATTTACATTCTACAGGTGATAGGCCTATAGGAGGCATAGATGCATTTGAATAAATAAACTGAGAGTACAGTTACATGCCATAACATTGGGTCTGTTGCATTAGTCACTTTACATACCAATGGCAAAGTTTGACTGCGTTTGAATGTCCCCACCAAAAAGGAACATTTAAACCATGTGGGTATATGCAAGCCAAATTCCCTACTTTCTATATAATAGTATGACTGGTCTGGGTCTCAGAAAAACACTGTAGTTACTAGCTTCGCCTAGTGGGTGTAACACTAGCCACAGACATGTGAACTGTAGCCCATGACCCATAAATGTAAGGCCATTGTCCACTGCCACAGTACTAACTGAAAGCCTTTGCTTCTGCGTGTCTCTTTCAATCCACGTAATTACAGCTTCAACCTCCACAGTAATTAGGGATAAGTTCAACAAGGATGTGGAATGTCTCCATCTATTTTTCCTTCTCTCTTCCACTCACACAGTAAAGCATTTTAAGGCTTTCTATAAAGCAGGCATGTCCTATGTATGTTTTTGTTACAGATTAGTCTTATATTACGATAACCATGTCAACAAGGTTACTTCAAAATCAACCTTTTCTGTCAATTCGGCCATGAAGCTTCTTTGCAGTACTGCAGTACAGTGTATCCTTGGATTTAGCACTAAACATCTCCAGTCTCTGTCCTTGAAAAAGCCGTGGTGAGTAAAAGAAAAGAGAGAACGTCTCTAAACCATCCGCCCCCGGACGTGAAGAGAAGGTGGGTGTGTGGAGCAATAGTCCTCTCTCTGCATCGCAGAGAAAGGCACAGGGAAGAAATCTGCTGTTCCACAGGCAATGAATGTTATGATATTCTCTGCAGTGCATAATGCAATCTTTTCAAAGCCTGTGGCACCAGCAGGCATAAACTTGTTGAAACACTATATTCTGGAGGCTGATGTTCAGGAGCTGAAGTCATTTTGAACTCCATTAAATTGCATATTATAAATCAAGTGGCGCCTGATATGATATACTGTACTGCTAGAAGAAAAAAGGTAAATAAAGTGATGGATGATGGACCCCATCATTCAGGCGATTTCGTCACGCAAGACCACACATCACTGTATATACACAACCGGGCTAGTTTACACTGGACCCCTTATGGGCTTTTAATTAAAGCACTTTTTATCAATTACAACAGCTTCAAGATCTCCCTTTTATCTCCATCTGAAACAGAATCCATCGCTTTTCCTCCCTCTCACTCGCCATCTCCAACCCTTCACCAACTGCAACTGTCTTTTTAGCACAAATATGACAGAAACACATAAGAATAATGGCACGTTGTTGCTAAGAGACAACCTGTTCAGATCTCCCATGAGATTGTGGTGAAACTGTGGTCCTCTTATCATTATCAGAATATCATTCATTCAAGTATAGTGAATGTCACGACAATACTGCAACAAGAGAAACCTATTACATAACAGGATGTCTTTTAGGCAGAACAACTGCATTTCAGATCAGGGTTTTACTGCAGCGGTATAACACTCAACACAATGAAGATCCTTTCACCAGAGAGTATTGAGTATCGCGCTTGATCCAGTCAAACAACAAATGTCCCTTCCTCATAACTGCCATTTGTGAAAATGGCATTCGCTGTTTTCCAGGCTGTGTTGATAATTAGGGAGTGGTGCTGCATGGGAAAATGAGTGTTGTCCTGAGGGCTGGAAGAGACGAGACACACCCTTCTCTTCCCTTACCTGCCAGGGTGTGTTCAAAATATGCGCCCCATGTCTCTGGCAAAGAAAACACAACACTTCCTATGACAAAGACTCTAAATAATACATTATTAGTTATATTGTGCTGATGGGTGTGCTCAACCGCCTCACTTCCATGCAACTTTTAGGATAAAAGTTAACTGTAGAAATCGTGATAGCTGTTAAAAAAGTTTAATTATTGACTGATGACACACACAGTCCTATTCTTCTCCAGCCTCTAGTCTGATTAATCTGTTTGTTCACTTCAGTGTGCCCTCCCCCCTCACCCCAGGCTTCATCCACTGACATTTTAAGAGGCTTGACCCGGGGCAACACCTCTTTCAGACACCGAGCAACAAGGCCAGCTGGTGAAGATGACTGCTGTGCACACACACCTTAAGTATCTGTCTCACTCAGTCAGCGCGGGAATGACTAGATGCCACGTCTTTAACTTCCAGTCTATGTGAGAGAGGAGAATGGAAGTGAGTCACAGAGGATTGAGATTGCTGGGTTTTACAGGGTTGACTCCCCTGTTGATTAAGATTAAGATAAAGTCATGCAAAAAACTAAGGAGTGCCTCTGGCCTTTACCAAAAGAGCAATGCTTGCAGTGAGATGCTGAATCTCCAGTCTCGCCCTCACCTTGCTTAAAGTCCCAGCCCTGTTAAACACAAACACACACACAAACACACACAAACACACACACACTTGGGCTACCATGAGTCACAGCAGTGCAATTACCCCCTTCCCCTGAGATTACTCAGTATCTGCCCAGCTGCTTTGTTGTAATGACTTTGCAGCCGCCGTATGTTTTTAAATCTCCTCTTCCTCAGGAGAAGCCTGCATGCATACAAAGCAGACAAACAAAATTACTGTCTACAGAGGCTTTCAAATATGTATCGTACGAGGACGAAAAATGGGAAGGGTTATAGTGGACAGCCACATTTGTTCCCCAACAGTCTCCATGTTTCATTATTAGGGCAAACAATTAGAAACTTCATTATAGAACAGTACAAAGCTACAAAAGGTCAAAAGTTATAACTGTGAACATAACTTTAGGGAGGACATCAACATTTAGGCAGTAGGCTTACTCTACACTATGTCAAGAAATATCCAATCATTGTGCCCTGCTGCTGTGCCACTAATAATTACGAGATGAACTCAGGTACATTTCCAATGAATACATTTTGCATCTTTTCATAAACTTGCATAAGTACTTTTTAATTAAATTTGAATACTCAACAAGCCTTGCACCTCCCAAAGTAGACCATCTGCACTTTAGCCTGAGACGTGTCATTTTGCATCCGAACTAACAGCAGCAGATTTCAGTGATAACATACGCCGATTACCACCTACCCCTTTCACAAAATGGCAACATTTAAATTAAATCAAGTGGGGATTTGAGGGTACATACAGCTAACAACATGCAGTATACTGTGACTGATGCATCTCCATCACAGAGATGTGGTGGGAGTCAAATTGAACCCATCTCTTCAAATATTAAAGCACATTAAATAAACCTGCATTTAAACTGCAGTGAGGTTGTTGAAGAAAGCACAAGGAGTGTCAAATAGGCAGTGACTATGCTATAGATGACACTCTCTATGCCCTCCTAGCTTTTGCCATAAGATCAGATCCCCAGTGTGGAAGAAGGACTGTCTCTCTGCTCTGCAACCCGTCAGCATTTCTGTCTGTCAGGACTCTGACGGGTGCTTTCATTCCAGAGAAAGAGCCTGACTGCTGGGTTTGTGCTTGAATGAACAATACCATTTACTGTATGAATGGACCTTTCCCCCTCCATGGGTTCAGGATGTAGACACCTACAATGTGTCTATGTCGATTAACCAACATTAGTAGGTGTAAACACTTGGACAAACCCAGACAGAGCATGGCGTACAATTCACAGTGGAAAGGATACACTGTGGGTTGTGTGACCAATTCAGGACCAAAATAGCCACCTGAAACATTTGCTTCCCTTGTTGGCTCTAAAAGAAGCACAAGTCAGTCAGTCAGTACTCTGCTCATCTGACCTCCTTTCTGATAGATGTCTAATCCCTGTAGGAGAATGAGCAGCTACCCTCTATCCATTCTTGGTATTCTGTTAGGGGTACTAACTACAGCTGGCTTAGTGCGCAGGGGCAGTTAAAAGTAGAGTACCTTAGTAGTAGAGTAAGGGTTATTGTGTGTAAACAATAACCAGGAATATTAAAGGATAACTCCCTGAGAATCAGTGGGCTCTAATTATTACAAGACACAGGTGAGGAGTCCTCATAACATTAAGTTTTGTTAACATTCCTTCAGTAGGCACTTGCAACTCTGAAACAAAGATAGTGGACTAGGTTTTAATGAATTACATACATTGCTGAAATATGTCAAATGGATTAGATGTTCCACAAACAGTTCAGTTAATCAGGAACAACTTTCACATTCAACGTGAGTCATGTATCAAGTATTGTTAGTTAATATATGACAAGTCCCCACATTAGAGCAACACTGCGAAACTTTCAATTTTGTGGAATTTGGCGCTCCTAAAGTTTCAAAGTGTAATACACCAAATGTTGTAAATTTTGGGTGGTTCCCAAGTCTTCTATTTGATATCTCCTCACTCCTCGCCTGAACCCGGAAGTCATTCTGGTCCGCCTTCATGAATGCTGTCACACAGCTCTTATTCCTGCTCCGAGAAGCGAGGGTCGAGAAGGGCTCTCTGAGGAACTATGAGCAAGGATACACAACAGCAGCCGTCTCGGAAGCCGTGCAACTGAAAGCCTTTTGCCAACTCCGCCCATACAGCTGATGAATTCATGTGATGCTTCAGAGGAAAGGATAGCTCATCCCTCTTACACCACATTTCCTCATTTCCTCTCTCCATCCATGACTTCCTGGCATCTCTCCCATGTTTCCTAGGTAGGATGGACTAAGATGCGAGGAAGGGAAGCTTAAGGTCCTGAGATGATGATGACCATCGACAGCTGTAGCGCTACATGTGGATTTGTTATGATTACATAACTTGTGATCAAAAACTAGCCTGTACATAACTTTGTATATTGTGCCGAAAAAACATTCTTGGAGCTTCACGTTGGGTTCCTATTTCGGCAGGCAGTCGTTTTGCTGCACAACACCTGTTCCAGTACTGTCATTCATTTCTCCCCAGCCTTTGAAAACCTTCTCCTCCCAGAGATCCAGAGCTCCAGTGTTAGCAGTGTAAAAACACCACTCACCTTGTGCTCCGAGCTCAGCAAGGCTAGCCCTACCGAGCAGTCCGATTGTTAGAGGTTAAGCCTTGAGTAGTTAAAGTTAGGATAGCCGATTGATCTGGGGGTATGACCTGAACAAATCGGGTTCTGTTACAGTTAGCAGCAGTTAGCAATTAGCATTAACATTATTTTAGCAACAAGTTAAGCTTTCTGTCCATCAGAAAATTCTGTAACCAGTGAGTCGAGGCAGAGCAGCCGGAGGACATTAAAAGCAAACCCAGAAAACATTTTCTACATAACACCAAAATCAGTGGTAGTACTGTAAAGAGGTACAGCTCTTCTCTTGAGTGATTGGAACCGCACCCGCCCAACAAAGTTGTGCAACATAGTGCGACAACATTAGTGCTGGGACAATATGCTTTGGTCCCGAATCAATTCTTTCACAAAATATGCGTAACAATTCTATTTGTATTGCAATTTTCATTTAATGGGATTTTAGAAGTATTGCGATATTTATTGTATCGAGTTGCGGTTTTCTTTCCTTCTTTAACAAAAACAAAAGTTGATAGACTATTACACTTCTAGATAAAATATCATGAGACATTTCTAAAAACTAATTGTTTTCGAAGAAGAATGCACATCATATGCCTGTCAGTCAGTCTGACATTTCTTTCATTTGTAAAGAAGTACATAACATGTATTTTTTGCAGTTTCTGCTTTTGTTTTATTTTCCTGGAAACGGATATGATGTAGTTGCCGTCGGCGGCACCGTATAAACAGAACCATTTAGGTGAACGATAGGGAATAAATTAAATAAAAAATATTGATTAGGAAAAATCATTTTTAAACAAAAAAATCATGATACACGATTTTTGATTATTTTTTTTCACCCCTACACATGCAGTTGCTGTGGGTGTGCAGTGGAAATTACATTCTTTCTCCATATTATAAGTCAGATCAAAAATTATTTTTAAAAGGTGTTATTTTATAGTATTAAAATGTTACATAATGTAGCTGCATCTCTCTCCTCTCCCCCATTAAAGTATAAATTATTTCAAACTGAATGAATTTTGGGATTGGGCTGCTGTTTGGAATAATTGAAGACATCATTTTGGGATCTGAGAAATAGTGATTTGTGATTTGTTTTTACCGTTTTCTGATGATAAAAAAAATAATGCAGCACCTCAATCCATCCCATTCTTTCTCTACTGAGAATCTTTTTTTCCACCCAGTACTGAGGCTTAGTTCACGCAGCAGAACAGGTTTGAATGCTCTCCTATATGGGGCAAATGTTTACTTGTTGCAACAGATAAGCCCAACCTTCTTTGCCCGTCAAACACTGACTTCTGGAATGCATATGTCCCTATTGCTGCATTAAAACTAGGCTATAGAAATCCACTGGTATTTTAGCAATAGCCTACACTAGGCTAGAGAATGGGAGAAAACGAGAGAATGACTTTGATTTTGTAAGCACGGGGGCAATTTTAGCTGAGAGGTGTTGCCTAGCTACTACTACTTTCGAACATGGAGTCGAGCAGTAATATGTGGAGGTGGAAGAAAACAATTTCGGTAAACTAGGCTAATTAAAAAATAAAAAATAAACAAGATGAGCGACTGCGCCTCTCCCTAAATAGATTATTGCAGAATAAAACACAGGCTCTGAATACGTATTGGGCAATAAAAAAAAAAGTCGGATTCCTAGTGGAACACAGCTGAAATCATATGATCATGTGCACCTCAAAACTTTATTCATTAGTTACACCTTACCTTATAGACATTTTCCGTCAAACGGTGAACCTCGTCGGTGCGAGACATCGTGAAGTCTTCAGCCAGGACCATAAACGTTTTTTTCCTTCAAACGTGTATCCGCGTAAAATAGGGGAACGGGTAAATACACGAGTTGATCAAACAAAAGGCGAGGCAACGCGCCAGCGAGAGCGAAATGATACAGCGCTCCCAAACCCCACTCCAGCTAAACACACCTTCCCTCTCCACAGCTGACAGCCCGCTGCTGCCTTCACGGACTCCTCGACGGCTTAGTTTTTTTCGGAGTCTCACATGCGCATTAAAACGTTCAGAAATAAAGTCAGAAATACAATGGAACAACACAAATTGCATTCTAACATGTAACATGTCAAATAAAATATCATATACCTACAACTACAAAAAACACGGGGCACCAGTGCTAGGCTGGACAGGAGACAGGCCTATTCAGGAATAGGCTATAGGCCTACTAATGTATTGCTAGCTTATCACAAAACAACATTTGGTCATTTGGCATTACCTTTATAAAGGGGAAAATAAAGGCTAGTAATGTATTAATCATAATGATGTTTCAGTTGTTTACTTAGCTCAAACCCTAAGTCCAAAATTTCCTACAGCATTAGAATGCAACACCACCTTATCAGAGTGCGCATTTGGTGCACCCCCACACACACACACACACACACACACACACACACACACACACACACACACACACATACATATATTTCTGTATTTCAATTGAGCTCCACCAATAATAACAACAATAATATTTCCTATAAGATACAGAGGCAAGGTTACAACAGTTTACATTCAATGTTTATTTATTATATATGTGCATATTTATATTGCCACTTCTAGTGTGTGTGTTATAAGCTAAAAAGACAGTTCTAAAATGTGCATCCATCTATAGGCAAACACTAAAAGGTGATTAAGTATAGAGACCCTGCCATTTTGTCTTCAGAGCAAAGGTGCAAATCAACCTGCTTGTTTTCCCCGTGCATCATTTGGACAAAGAATGGCTGCTCTACATGAAACCAGTCCAGCCAAAAAGACATAAAAGACAGATTTAGTTTGTATCTTGCCCACCAGTGTAACATGTCTATACCAGCGTAGTGCATTTTGATTTTTTCTGTCTCTGTCCATTAAAGCTTTTGAGCACACTGCTGCCATCACCTGAGCAAGCTACAAAATGATACGCAGTCCAGTTGTCCATTTGAAGCTTTCCTTCTTTCCGTTTACAAAACAAAATGTGATGTATACAATTGCACTGCGTATGTATGTAGTCAAACTGACTGTTTTCAGTAGCATCATAAGGTGATGTTTTTCTCACAGTGGATAATTTGTGTTAGTTTCATTGAACATGCCAATTAGAGTCTAAGTGCCCACTTAGTGTAGTTATTGTAAATACTATACTGGCTTTCTTGTCTAAACATCACCCACATATCAGCAACATGAGCTTTCTACTTTCTGTCAAGAACCACACACACTTCACTGATGGGGTGTGAATGAGCACACCTGTTTTGTACACTGTTGAGTCAACAAACAAAACAAGGAGTGCCCCTTCTGGAGATAGCATGATACACATGCTAAAAATGTGAACAAAGTACCATGATATTCAATGACAATAAAGCCATAGAGCCTTAATTGGTTTAATACTGTTTTAAAAATATTTGTTTCTGTAAGAAAGGCCAAGAAAACACATTTGTTGCCAAAGCTCTATTTATTATGGAAAACAACTGAAACGAATGTGTAAAACATCTAAAAATGTGTCCTTTCATTCTGTTACACCAGAACAGTTAAAATGTGTCATGGCGTTTCTAATTCAAGTCAGACAGAGAAATAAACATTTCACTTCCTTTATGTAGATACTTCAGGGGAGCAGTGCACCAGAATGCAGACAGTGCAATTCCTGTAGAATGTGTGAAGATGCACTGATGTCTGCAGGTCAGACCTTTACCTGCTAATGACTGAGGATGGAATACTTAAATTAACCCGTCAGTACAAAGGCAGTCTACTCCCAACCACACATTTAATCTGTTAGGCTGCCAACATCTCTCTGTCTGGCTTGTTCTTGGCTTCTCTCCTCTCTAGAACAGAAAGTCAAAGTAAAAGCAAATATGATCAGTCTGACATCAATTGCTTTACAAACCAGGGCTTCTGCAGGTTTTACCAAGTCAAATGTAAGACTTTAAGACCTCTATGAATAAAATTGAAGACCTATTTATTGACTATATATTGACAATAAAAGTATAATGAAATGCAGAGTACCAAACCTACTTGCAATAAATGTATTCAAATTGAATAAAAGTGACACATAGGAATACTAATGTGTACATATACAGTGAATTATATTTGGACTATCGAAAGGAAGAACTACAACACCACGAAATAAAAAAAGTATTTCAGAGAGCATTAGAGCATTACTGTTTAAAATTACTTAAGACCTTGAACACAACACTTCAGCAAATGTAGGACTTTATAAGGCCTTAAATTCAGACTTTTTTAGACTTTTTAAGACCCTGTGGAAACCCTGCAAATATATCAGGTGTGTGAAAAATGCTTTGTGATGTGAAATAAAAAAAAGCGTACCTGGTTCAGCTTTAACTGCCTCTGAGACCTCTGGTACTGGCTCACTGGGGACCTCTGGAAGTGCTACATCTTCAACCTGTTTCAGGCAAAGGGACAGTGTAACAATACAAGTTGTAACAATAAGGGTCACCCTGACTAATTAGAAAAGCGCAAACATATTATTTTGCCAAGCTGAAATATTTAGAAGATATTTAATCCAAACTTGTTTGATGGTTCATCAAAAAAATCCATCCATCCATCTTCGGCCGCTTATCCGGAGCAGCTCCAGCTCCCAGGCCAGGTTGGAGATATAATCCCTCCACCTAGTCCTGGGTCTTCCCCGAGGCTTCCTCATATCTGGATGTGCTTGGAACACCTCCCTAGGCAGGCGCCCAGGAAGCATCCTTACCAGATGCCCGAACCACCTCAACTGGCTCCTTTTGACACGAAAGAGCAGCGGCTCTAATCCGAGCTCCTCACAGATGACTGTGCTTCTCACCCTATCTCTAAGGGAGACGCCAGCCACCCTCCTAAGGAAAACCATTTTGGCCGCTTGTATGGTTCATGACCATAGGTGAGGGCAGGCTCAGCTCTCTTTTCGTCACGACGGTCGTGAACAAGACCCCAAGGTATTTAAACTTCACTTAGTGAGTAAGGACTTATTCCCTACCTGAAGAAGGCACTCCATTGGTTTCTTGCTAAGAACCATGGCCTCAGATTTAGAGGTGCTAATCCTCATCCCAGCCACTTCACACTCGGCTGCGAACCAAACCAGTGAATGCTGAAGGTCACAGACCGATAATGCTGTCAGGTCCACATCATCCACAAAAATCAGTGATGAGATCCCCAGCCCACCGAACTGCAACTCCTCCCCGCCCTGATTATGCGTCGATATCCTGTCAATAAATACTACAAACAGGATTGGTGACAACGCGCAGCCCTGGCGGAGGCCAACGCTTACCTAAAATAAGTCTGACTTAATGCCAAGAACCCGGACACTGCTCTCGCTTTGGTCATACAGAGATCGGATGGCCCTGAGAAGGGACCCCCTCACCCCATACTCCCTCAGCACCTCCCACAGTATCTCCCGGGTGACCCGGTCATACGCCTTCTCCAGAGCCACAACACACATGAAGACCGATTGGGCATACTCCCAGGCTCCCTCCAGGATCCTTGAGAGAGTGAAGATCTGATCCATTGTTCCACAACCAGAATGGAATCCGCATTGTTCCTCTTCAACCCGAGGTTCGACTATCGGATTGACAACAATCCCAAACATCCTCCAGCTAATCCTCTACCTTAGAGCGCGTGTTAGCTGGATTTAAGAGTTCTTCAAAGTGCTCCTTCCACTACCCTATTACCTCCTCAGTTGAGGTCAACAGCATCCCATCCTTACTGTACACAGCTTGGATGGTTCCCCGCTTCCCCCTCCTGAGGTGGTTTTCCAGAAGCACCTTGGTGCCAACCAAAAGTCCTTCACCATGTCTTCTCCGAACTTGTCTCACACCCATTGCTCTGTCTCTGTCACAACAGAGGCTGCAGCCCTACGGTACCTTGCAACTGCCTCTGGATCCCTCCGGGATAGCATATCCCAGAAAGACTCCTTCAGTTGGAAAGCTTCCCTAACCACCGGTGTCCACCAGGGATTTTGTGGGTTACCGCCCCTTGAGGCACCAAGACCAAAAGACCACAGCTCTCCACCGCAGCTTTAGCAATTGAAACTTTGAACATTGTCCACTCAGCCTCCACAGGGATGCATGAAAAGCTCCGCCAGAGGTCTGAGTTGAAAATCTGTCGGACAGGGGCCTCCTCCAGATGTTCCCAATTTACCCGCACTACCCGTTTAGGCTTACCAGGTCTGTCGAGAGTCTTCCCCCATCCCCTGCCCCAACTCAGTACCAGATGGTGATCAGTTGAAAGCTCCGCCTCTCTTTATACTTGAGTATCCAAAACATTCAACCTCAGATCAGATGAAGCAATTATAAAATGGATCATTGACCTTTGGCCTAAGGTGCTCTGGTACCAAGTACACTTATGAGCATCCCTTTGTTTGAACATGATGTTTGTTATAGACAGTCCACGACTAGCACAGAAGTCCAACAACAGACAACCACTCTGGCTTAGATCAGGGTGGCCATTCATCCCAATCACGCCTCTCCATGTATCTCCATTATTGTCCGTGTGTGCGTTGAAGTCCCCCAGCAGAACTATGGAGTCCCCACTGGAGCCCCATACAGAACTCTATTCAAGGTGTCCAAGAAGGCAGAGTACTCCAAACTCTTGTTTGGTGCATATGCCCAAACAGGAACTTTTTTGGGCTGTGCATGGCCGGGCTCCGTGCCAAACACAGCCACCAGGCATTCGCTGATGAGCCCTCCATCTGGGCCTGGCTCCAGACGGGGGCCCCAGGCTTCCTCCAGGCAGGGTCACTCAATCTCTACCTTGTTGGCTCATAGGGTTTTTGGACCATTCTTTGTCTGGCCCCTTAACTGAGACCACTTTGCCATGGGAGACCCTACCAGGAGCATAAAGCTCCAGACAACACAGCCCTTAGGTTCATAGGGACACACAAACCTCTCCATCACACTAAGGTGATGGTTCCCGGAGACGCCAACATCCAAAACATTTTTTAGATAAACTGCTAAAAGGTATATGCTACCTTTTTGTCTAAATGAAAAAAATACTTCAGTTTGACAAACAGGTAGCATATTCCTTTAAGCAATTTATCTAACAAATAAACTGCTAAAAACACTTAGAGTTCTCTATCTAGATATATAATCTGTGTCTGTATTTAAGTGTGAAACAATAATTTGTGTAGTTTGATAGGCTCAAGAGTGTGTCAATTGAAACAATAATTAGATCACATAAGAAGAAAACCAGCTGAGGTTTTAATCATAGGAATCAACCAAATTCATACTGTTTCAATTATACAGCCTATTATTACATACAAATAATTATACACAAATATTGTGGCTTCTAAATTTCCTCTCCTCAAGAGAGAGAGAGAGAGAGAGAGACAAATGGTGTACAAATGTAGTCCAAATACCAATATGCAGTTTGTGCATGACTTGCCTCGACTTTGAATCACAGATTTAACAACAGCCCAGGTCCAGTGGAAGCCGTACAGTAAGTGACAAACAGCTGAAGCCTGTAGTTACACTAGGCCTCAGTGTGTGTATCTAGAAATTTGAAGTGTGGTGTTACAAGGAAAGAGCATGCATGGTCAGGCAAAGGTTCCCTGTGTTAATAAAGGTTAAACATGCAGCATAACACCCACCTGAGTGATAGCTTCCAGCTCTGCTAAAACAGCGTCATCGTCCTCCTGCGTCAGTGCTCCAGCCAGGATTTCATCTATTTGCTGGAGGAGCAAAAACTGTGTTAGCTGACAGAACACTGAAAGCTCAGTTTTTCTTTTATTTACTATAAACATGGACAGTTTTCCACATAACGTCTAAGAAAGTTAATTTAAGCATTATGCATACTTTAAACATAAATGTAGAGAATAAATATATTATTAAAGGTCCCATGACATGGTGCTCTTTGGATGCTTTTATATAGACCTTAGTGGTCCTCTAATACCATATCTGAAGTCTCTTTCCCAAAATTTAGCTTTGGTGCAGAATTACAGCCACTAGAGCCAGTCACACAATGAGCTTTCCTTAGTCTGTGCTATTTCTGAGTCTGTAGCTTTTGAGGAGGAGAGAGTGGGGGCAAGGTGGAGGGTGGGGGTGTGGCCTTGACCAACTGCCACTTTGTTCATTTGAAAGCCATGATGTCTCTCTCTCATGGGTGGTCCAAATTCTCTGGCCGGGCAAAGTAGAGAAAGGGGAGGTAACCTTGCCCCTTATGACCTCATAAGGGGCCAGATTCCAGATCGGCCCATGTGAGCTTTCATTTTCTCAAAGGCATAGCAGGATACCCAGGGCTTGGTTTACACCTATCGCCATTTCTAGCCACTGGGGGACCATAGGCAGTCTGGGGGAACTCATATTAATGTTAAATCTCATAAAGTGAAATTGTCATGCCATGGGACCTTTAAAGTAGTTAGGCTACTAGTCAAAATAGAACAAAAAACAATTTAAAGGTGCAGACATTTACCCTTTGATAGTCAATTGATTCCTGGGTCTCATCCAGGATTCTCTCCACATCTTCAATTGACATGATCTGTCCCAAACAAGAAAAGGAAGCCCATATTACAGGAGAAAAGGATTTTGGATGGAAAGTGTTTTCCACACATTCTGGCTGGCTTGTGAATTTCCTGAGCAAATCTGTACACTGTAACCAAGGATGTGCAGCAGTCACACCGCTGTAGTCAAGGCTTTGCTTCTTAATCCCTTAATCTTCAAACAATGTGCACCAGCTATGCTAACACAAACCACACGCCTTCTCCACTTCTCAATCCTTACCCAAGGATCACATTCAATAAAGTATGCCTATTATCAGTGGAAACTTTGACATTCAAGAATATATTCACATAAACCTTAAGTTATCATAGATGTGGAAGGTATATTTCTAAACACAAACAGCAGGAAAGAAACATGAAAGCATATCTACCTGGTGCATACTCTCCAGGCAATAATTGCCAACCTTAAGCCCCTCAATGACTTTCATCTCAATTTGCATGAACTCAATATCTTGAACCTGTTGACAAATACGAGCATAGAAAAACATTAAAATGCACTACTAAAAACACCCAGTACAAACAAACAAAAACCTAGTTGCAAATACTTATAGATGATCAAAAAAGTATGCTGCTTTAATTCACACTGCATAGTGGCCTCATTATGTTACACATGGCATTTCAATATCAATAAATCCTAACTACATTAAATATGAGCATCTATTTTTTGTTTGCTTTGTTCATAATGTATTTTGCACGTGTAAAAAAAGGATAATAACAATAAAATGAAATGAACAATAAACCTCTACACAAAGTTAATAAATTCTCATGAACACAAATTAAATCTCAAGTTTGAAAAACAGTAGGAAGAAGAATACACTTATTTATTCCTCCCCCTTCTCTACACCTCATAAATTAATTCATAAACTTCATCTTTATCACTTATTATTCTGTACACACTTTTGCAGCTCACGTTTAGCTTGGATTTTGAAAACTTACCATGCACTCCAGGTTTGAAATCTGATTTTCAGTCTTGTCTAGTAGCTGATCCTGATATCTTTTTTTCTTAAGAAGCAGCAGTGCTTTTCTGCAATAACAACGAAATTTAAGATTAAAGAAAAAACAGAGGGGGTCAGGGGTCTGCACCTCAGGAATGAACATGTTTTCATGTTATGTAATGCCTGTAGTGCGGTTTTGAATCAAAACCTACGTATTTTACCATGCCTTGAGGACACAACAAATAAATAAAAAGTACACTATTTTCAGGCAGTTAATATTTTTAAAGCTGCAACCATATTTATAATTTGTAACTAGCATTATCTTTTTTTATTGCTGCCTGCTTTACATTGACTGCATGGTGGACTTATATCAGACAGATGGACAGATATCTGAGCTGAAAATGGTAGGTTATCTTTTTCATGCTTACTCTTTCCTCCCATCTTTTACCAACTGCTTTGCCAGAAGTCGCTCTTTCTCCAGTTGAAGGGTGATTCTCTTTTGGTACTGCTTTAGCTTATCTCTCTGCTGCTTCAATTGCTGGGAAAAATCAGATATATTAATAGGTTGGCCCAACCTATTTAAGAGTGCTGTGTACTGCATTGCAATGTACAGGGGGTTCTATCTATCACTTAGTGTTAGACACAGACACAGATGTCGGACACACCCACCACAGGACTAGAGAAGGAAGTGTCTAACGCTAAATGTCCGTAAAATCCAATGCTTAACACATCGGCTAACATTAATCCATGTTGCCCAGTAGCCACAACGCTTTGCAGCCAGCTAACAGTAGCCTTGTGTTATGTGTCGGGGGTCTAATCTGCTGCTACAGCCGCTATCAGCTCACCAAAATGGCTTTGTCTTGTTCCGTAACACGCGAAGGACTACTCTTTCTCCCAAAAACGTTTCCCATTATTTAGCAACATCCTCTCCACATTCTCCTTTATCAACAGACAAATTATGACTTATTATCGAACATTTTGCCATGATAATAAATAGCCTTATAATGAATAGCAGGCTAACTGACTACTATCGTGTTATACAGTCTATGTGGCCACAGTTTTTTTTCACAGTGTTTCCTACGGCAAGCGAGGAAGGACATTCTGTTGAGTTTGACTTCACTCCAGTCTGGAACTCGGCAGCAACACTGATAGAACAGCCACGTTACAACTGTAGTGGTATATCATTTGATATTATGAGCATTTACGTATAGCAGCATATTCCGTCGGCCGCAATAAATAGTACCTTGCCAGCATGACCGACGGCCGGGTCCTCAGCTCCAGACTCCCCGGGGGTTCCAGGATCAGGACCTTGGACAGCGACACGACATTGTGCCAAATGTTTTGAAAATGACATATTTAGCATGGAACTAAAGTAAACAGGAAGACGGGAGGATGCTATAGCGTATAGCCAGTGGGTTGATCTTTTTTTTTTTTTTTTTTTAAATAGATTTCTGAAAATATCCACGTCTGTTAAACGGTTTTCATGTAATTGTGCAGAAATGTGTAAAATGTGTTTACATAGTGTTGTGGGGTAAGGAGTAACCTTACACTCACTACAACAATGGATGGATGGATGGAAGGATACAGTACAAAGCATAGTGTAAATCAAATGTCAAACAAGTACTGATGGAGGTATGCCTTTTTAAGCACATGCATGCATACATTGTGCATGACATCATGTCATCCCTGTTGGGTGGGAGTTACAGGTGCAACAAAGCACAAGCTTTGAAATCAAAAAACCAGTGAGGACACTGATGAGTGTTATTCAAGACATGACTGTCATTGCTAATATCTTTTTTGAATTTATTTGTAACACTTTATTTGTAAGATGTTTTATGGAGTGCAGACACATTTCCTACCAGTCTTATTAGATGTATGACACTGGCTGAGCATATTGCCCTGTGTAACATCCTCAGGTTCGGGACACTAAAAATCCCAATCAGTCTAATCCAATTACTTGACGTAATTCTGGGCTACTTGATGAGAGTAAGAGCTTAAACAATTACAAGTAGTAAGTAGAAACAAAGGACACAACAACACACAAGTCTAAATACAGAATTTATGACCAAACAGTTTAGTTTGACACGTGATCCAACACAGAAAACAGCATTCAGCAGATTTATCCAACACTGAAGAAAACTTTCTCATTTACAAGATAATTAGGGTAGATGGATCTTGGAACAACTTTAAACTTCTGCAAATTCAGTTCATGTTATACCAGCTATGTCACAGCACAGTGATACATTCCTGTAAGTGAATTAAATATCATTCTCTTGTGCTTATTTAATCCAGGGAAATTTACCCACATGCTACATGGTCTACAAATGTAGCAGAACAATGATAAACCTTAGCTACGAATTTCTGAATCATCCCTGATGAGGAGGTCATAGTGCATTGAATAGAACAATGAGATGCATAACCCTTTTGGCAGTTACCTAGAAAGAGGACATTTAAATTGATCTCACATATCAAATTAGTTGCATCTTTGGCTCTTTGCAACAAAAGCACAATATTTGGTATGGTTTTAACTTAGTTTATTATTAATAAAAGTTTAAAATATGGTGTTGGATTTCATTTAGCACCATGACAAATTGCACAAAGGCAGAATATGAAGGAATTTAGTAACTGCCAAAGAGTAGGGATTTAGCAAAAATCAAAATGCTGGAAGTTCTATGGGTCATCCAAATGACAGTATTGATGATCATATCCTTGCAGGCCACCAGAATACAGAAAAAAGTTCAAAGGCTTTTGATTTGGCTTATAGAAACGCATATATTGGGGAAGCAGTGTTTTCCATACATGATGACAACATCCACAACAGTCTGGTGGAGGAACCTGTACAGGTCGTCTTAGTTCAGAACTGCATGCAGGGCTTTCTGAGCATTGCATTGGTGTGTTACTGCGGTAAATACCTCATATGGCCTGCTTTCATGTCTCAGATTGGAACAACGAGATTATGCCAATAAAACAGCCTCCTAGGTATAAACCCAGCGTTTCAGACAGTGCTTCTCTAAAATGGATCCAGTAGGGAGCAGGTCACACCTGGAAGTCAGTCCCAAAGTGTCTGATCTGGGCGTCAGTCATAGATAGATAAGTGGTCCTCATACTGGGAGAGTACTGCAAGAGAAATGATTGAAAAACACAATTTAGCACATCTGCATTTAAACAACAGCATTTCAAAATCAAATTAAACATTATTTCTTTTAGTGTTTCTTTTAATTATGAGCTGGTCTGAAATTTGGAGGTTGTGAAATCAGGGGATGGTACTTTAATGTAGTGGCGAACTTAAAGAGCAGGTGAAGATCAGACAGAGGGCATGAGTTAGGGGTCACAGAATTATGTTACACTCACATAAAACACTCTTTGGATTAGCGTGCCAGAAGGTCAAAGGTTTAACAGTTGAGGTACTGTATGCAGCTTTACAAGGGGGTGTTTGGTTAGAGGTTAAACCTAGCTGTACAGCAAGCGTAATTACAAAGGTAAGTCCACAGTGTGTTTCAAGGAGTGGAATTAAAATGAAATTTTAAAAAAAATCAGTAAGAAATTAGACAATGGGAAACTTACGGTTTTATAAGTCTGAGTAAAAAAATGAAAAAAAAAAAAAAGGGTTAGTTACAAAACACTGGTAAAATAAAAGCATGAGTAGAATGCATTGCAGAGCTGATTCACCAAAAAATAAATAATAAATAAAAAAATCTCTCTACACGAACAAATAAAAAACATTTGCCAGTGCTTGTTAAAAATGTGTCTCACAGAGGCAAATAAAATTTTAAACAATGGTCCACATTCTCTCTCTTCCTGTTGCTCAAATGGTGGTTTCAAGTCTTTGGTACACTGTGAATAATGTGCAAGCACTGAGTCAGCCACGCAAACAGAAAACTTAATGGGAAAGAAACTTCACCTAAAAGAAACTTTAACTGTAGATGTACCAGCATAATATAACATCTAGTTTTAGCTCCAGAGACACACCACATGCTTAGCCTAGGCCAACTATTAAACACTAGATCATTGCACATTGTCTTTATTCAACAACAAAAACATTGTTCTTTCTCACATACGTAAATGTATGCACTTGTCTTAAGCATTACTTTGTAAAAATTAGAAATACAATCCAAGGCAGTGGTGAAAAGCTTAGTAGCGAGAGTGTGTATTTACCGTACTGTGTGTGTGCATACAGAGGTGGGCTAAAAATGTATGCACTTCAGTCAATGGCCAGCAGAGTGCAGTCTATCACTTGCAAAAGTGTTGACAGTGTGAGGTTCTATACTGTGCATAAGTATTGTTATCATGGTGCAGCCATGCATGCTTTCTGTTAGTGTTGCAGCAGTGTTGAAGTCACTAGTGCCATCCTTGTCATCACACTAGGGACACTAGAGACTCATAGGGCCAACGCACCGAGGGAGGTGGGGATCCTCTCCCTATCAGCGGTACGTTCTCATATCGAGGACTCCCTCCAAACAGCATAGACTGATTCCTGTGATGGAAAGAAGAAAGGCAGTAAGAAATGAAACACACTAAATCAAATATACTGCCATCATCTAATTGATCTTACATATATTCAGGAGGTGGCATGATATTAGAGGCAGATTGCGGAGGTGGATGAAGGCTGGCCTGGCTACCGAGGCTGCTGGTATAGCTACAGAAACTGTGGATGTTGGACCTTCTGGGATTGTAGGATATCCTCCGTGCTTCTGGGTTGAATGGGTCTTCCTCATCTATGTCGTCATACTCTTTGTCCCTGCATGCAAGTGGTACACACACACACACACACACACAAACACACAGACAGGAACAGAGAGAGTGCATGCATTAATATTTTGTGTATTGTGGGCAGTACATAATAGGATAAGGGGGTCGCTTGGTTCTGACCTGCTGCCTATTAGTGTCCACACTCTAAAACCACACACACCATGGCAGAGAGTGCGCAGGCAGCCAGCAGAGAAAACAATGAGAGATAGAGGAGCCCTTCCACCCCATCATAGCACACGCCCATTAGGGCATCCAGGTAGTCCTAGAAGAATGGGCGCATATAGTGCAATCAGTTATTGTCAGCATCCAGTAAAAATATTATATTTCACAAATAACAGGTTTACTAGAGATATTATGTGTGTATAACTAAACCCACAGAGATGAAATCCATGAACTGAAGTTTAAAACAATGGCAATTCAGTTATGAGGTTTACAGACAAACATGACATGGACACACTGATGGACTACAAAAACATGTTTGCTTATATCACTTTCTTTGGAAATTAATTGACTTTCATTACAGTAACTTAAAGGGCAGATTGTGTCAATCAGCACTATACACAACATTAGATCGCTATTCCAAGATCTTACTGAGACCATCATGCTATTAAGCTAACATGCATGTTACAAATGCAGTTTTCTTTTATATCGATATTTGAGTAATGACTAACAAGCTCAGAGAACGGTCTTGAGAGCTGCATGGTTGTGTGTGCTGTCACTGCTATTTAACATTATTTAAAGTCTATTGGAGCATCCTCACATATTTATGTGACAGACCCACCCCTACCCTCAATCTTATCTTATCTCTATGTATTTGTTAAAGAATGACACCTAGAGTATGTGCAGTATACAACATTACATTTTCATATCTAAAAGCCTACATCTGATGTCACAATCACAGCAGCAAAGAAGACCCATTTCAACAGCACACAGGAGGGGGGCTAATCCGCCAAGTTGGTCCTCTTAGCGGATGTGAGCAATGCTACAAAGCAGCCCCATTAAAAAGTGTCCTAGTCTAAATCTGACCATACCTTGTGTAGCCGCGGCAGTCGAGCAAGGCTGTTAGCTGGTGGAGACTGAACTCTGTGGAGTTCAGCAGTCGCTGTATCCCCAAAGGTCTCTCTGTATAAAGAGGTATAATAAAAAGAGAAGAGAATGATACACATTTTCCCACAGTCTGGCATAATAGTCCCATCAGCCAGCCACTTACCTCAGCAGTGGGAAAGTGGGCAACGAGAACTGCAGCAAGCCCTGGATCTGGATTTGCATGGTGGTCAGAGACCGCTGGCAGATTGTCAAAGACTGTGAAAACATAATTGCCCACCAACATCACACACACACATCCACGATAAACAAAGAGGATGATATTAAGTAGAGCATTGTTTGGGAGCAGCCTGTCAACAAGTAATTTGGTGTTAAAGAAGGCTTTATAATGCACTTTACAGAGAACACATTTCTTTCCAGACAGATCATCCTTTGCCACCAACCGTGTCGCCCACCAAATACTGTCACTCCTCCCATTCCCCCCAATCCAATCTCAGGCCCAAACAAAAGAGCAATATTTATATCAACTAGGTCATCAGAGGAGAAGATTATCCCTACCCACTTAACAGGCATAATTTAATCTCTAAATGGATACTGCAACAATAACTAATCATGTGGGTTTTAATAATTATTGGTCATGGATTAATCCTCTATGGATTTTCTCAATACATGCTATACAGATACAGTACTTCTCATGAAAAAAAATCCTGACACAATACAAATATTATACAATACATGAGAAGAAGTAGGATCACATTTACAGAATTAGCTAAAATTACAAGATGCAATGCAATTTGAACTGTGTGTAGTGGGGAAGTGAGCCTCTTCAGTGGTAGGTGGCCATTAAATTCACATTCTGTGCTCCACAATTTAGTTGATCATGGAGGCTGACCTCTTCATTTCATTAATGAATTTGAAAACATCCTGTTGCACCTGGTCAAATACAGTAAGATGATCTTGTTCACTGCCTCTTACAAAATTTGATTTCAGAGCACAGCTTCAACAATAGACATCCAGGTATAAATCAATTCTTATTAAGAAATACAATGAAAAGCACCTGGAGTTTGGTGCTTATAATATAAGGTTACCGTATGTATATTGGCCTTGAAATTAAGTAATTTTCTGAATAGCATCCATGGATAAAATTCAGGTGTTGTGTGACAGTCAGTTGTATAATTTCTATAGTTAATTTTGAGACAATTTTAAGGCACCTGCCTTTCAAGCACCAATAATTAGCTTATTTGCAATGTTTGGAGTTTTTAAATCTTTTTTTGGAAAGTCATGTACTATGCATGAAGTAATAGGCTGATGTCTTTAAACATAGAAAGAAATCAGGATTCTTAGTTCCCTCTCATCTTTCCTTGGGATCTTTTCAGTTGCCTCTAAACAGTAGCGGTCTTTATGCATGATACACCTAAATTAAATAAATAACTAAGAGATATTGCTCGTCAAAGTACCCCAAGGCAGAGATTATACACAGGGTAAAAAATACAGCTAATGTTTTGAGACCCACATATATAAAAAAAGGAATATTCTTTGATCAAAGTTTATCACTTTAAGTAATTAAATTGGTGTTGGGGGCTCATTTTTCAGAACTGATCCGATTACGGCCTGATAATGGTTTAGCAGCTTGGCATCTAACAGGGGAAAAACAATTTTAAAAAAGCAATACATTTTCCAGTGTGTGAATTTCAGTAAATAACTACATGTGTAAGCAGACAGCTGAGACTTTGAACATTTTGTCAATACCTGTTGAAAAGGGTTTGGTAGACTCGGACTGCAGAACAAATAATAGTGTGCAACATCTGGAGGGTTGGAGAAATAGGGAGACGGGAGAGAGATAAGTATTGTGTCTTAATATGCACTGACAGAGAGCTGGTATCTGTGCAATTCTGTTGGTAGAGACAAGTTACCTGCACTGAGGAAATCCTTGGTTTGGTTAACAATAAACTTGTCTGGAGACACACAAAAGTCACTGGTGCCCTGTAGGTAAACAACAACATACTGTAATCTTGCAAGTGAGTGCAGAGTGATAGTAAGAGTGTAGTATTTATTCAAGCCATGAACTACATTCAATTTCTTGTACTGCAACTAAGTAAAACTGAATTTGCACTGGGCAGTTATAGATACCTCTCAACAACACAAACTATTTATTTAACTTTTTTTTTATCACCATTTAATTCTGGAGTGAGGGAGCCTGTGAATAGAAAGTATTCTTCACACAAATGGCCACAGACGTTCAATTTTACAGCATCATGCGTGCAAGCGCGCGCGCGCACACACACGCACGCGCACACACACACACACACACACACACACACACACACACACACACACAATATTAGAAGCAAACATAAAAATGCGTGGTATGTAGGAACAGACCTATATTGACCATGTAGAGCTTGCTTTGCTGACCATGGATTAAATATGTTCATGCTCTAAAATTCATCCATGGAGACCAGCTAATGTGCATGCATAAACGATCAGAGGTCAAGGTCATGCAGTCTCTGTGCAGGCCAGAAAATAAAAACTTAGAAAAGAAATAACTGACTCATTTTTCTATGTGCATGCATAATTAACAGTTGGGGAAAATCAAAGGCTGCTGTTGTTGAATTGATTTTGTTTATGCTTCTCTCATCAAATATGTATGAATGTATGAGCATTTTCTAGGACACCATCGTCATCTACCTTCCTTTCAAATGCTGCATGTGTTTGCACCACGCAATTTTTGAGTAATGAAATACAGGTGCAACAAGTTTACTTACATGTTTTGCATACTGTCCCAAATTCTAATTATTTTAATGGAGACCCATGCTTTTTATTATCTACTTTTGTGTAGAGAACTGGTCTCCTTATTAATAACAAGGCGGGTAAAATTTTGAGCAAATTTACCTTTAGCTCACCTGTGACATAACAGTCTTATAATGACAGAGAGATGCATGCTGGAGAAAAGCTATACTCAACTATTTGATTTTAATGCAGGGTCATGTTCTACTATAACAGGCTAAACTGAGCCACAGACACAGTCCGAGGCATTGGTAATCAGATTTTACAACTGCAGAGAAGCTCTGCGTTCAGAGAAAACCACAAAGAGGTCTCCCTTTCACGTCTGTGTAGTTAATTTCAGGTTTAAATCAGCTGTAATTCCCCCTCTCCATGTTGTCTACACTGCATCACTTAGAACAGCTGTCCAGATGTCAAATCCATTGGGATAATCCACACATGGGATAATCTACAGGAGGCAAGGAGATCGAGAAGATGAGACAGTGGGGATGGAGGAAGGCTGGAAGCAAGGGTTTACTCTTTGTAACCCAGACTGTGTCCCTGATAGAAGGTCCATTAAACACACTAAGCCCAGATGTGCTGAACACATGGCATACAGACAGGAAGAGATAACAATCTGTCAGAAATAAGGAGGATTGAAAGACAAATGAAGCTGAGCACAACCAAAGAAGAGATTTTGAAGAAAGCAAGGCTAGTAATTAATGTGAGAAACAGCTTTGTTTACAATGGCAGGGCTAAGGGTTGATAAACCTAAAACGCAAGGGACTTATAATCAGCTTTACGGCATGACTGACTAGAGAAAAGCGCCTGCTGTAAACTAAACATATCTAGACCCCCTTTAACCAGGAAAGATGTCAAAGAACACACACTTATTGACAGTAAAACCCTCGGGAAGTAGAAAGCTGGTGGTTTACAAAAAAAAGTACTTAAACTAAAGACAAGAACCACCACTGCCCACTAAGATGTCTATGGGTGCAACTCTACGGGTTAAAAATAACCAACTTACTTTAAAAAAAAAAAAAAAAGAATACCTAGATAAAAAACAACTTTGGCAAGAATTAAAACTTTTTTTTTCTTCAAAAATACATTGTTTTCTCACCACAGCTGTAGCAGTGCCCACTCCCAGTGAGGCCCAGCTTAGGATCATAGACAGCACTACAAAAGCCATGATCCTGGAGGAACACATCAAATGGGAGAGAGAAAGATGGGGTTGACAGGGAGATACAGACACAGACAAAGACACATGGAGAGAAGCAGATTAAACAGCTTGTCTTTGTACCGATGATCTCCAGCTCTTTCTCACCTAGTTAATTTGATGTATTCTTTTCAGCATTTGATTGGGAATTGCCTGAGAAGCCCAACTCACACTTTGTACTGGTGCATTGTGGATTAGAGGATATGACTGGAATTCAATATATTATGGGTAATATAAAGGTTAGGGTTAGACTCCTATCTGAATTCACTAGTTAGGTCTATCTCTTATAAAAATCTATTTTATCTATTCAATGTATTCTGCTGACATATAAGTTGGAGCAAAAACAATGTTCAATAGAGGTCTCACAAAACCACAACTAAAGATAAGTCTGGAGACTTTCTGTCTGTCTTTGTAATTTCTGCTCTGCTGGATTCCGCTAGCAACATCTTAACTGGCTGCCCTTTCTGCCAATCACTGTACAATATCACTGTCGATCAAATGCTGTCACAAGCTTTGGTTTGTCGACCTCTTGTGTTATATGCCCCCTTTTGTCTGGAAAGAGTGAAGAGTTCAACAGGGTCTTAACATTGTGGAGGCGGTTTATGGCAAAAAAAGACAAAATCAAAAAACTTGTTCCTCAAAATGTCCTACTATTAACCACAATGTCTTCTTGACCAATTGGCAGAAGCTAGAAAAATTACTGTGAATTAGAGGGGAATAAACCAGTAAAAAGAGAAGGAATGGCCCCATGATGGATGTAAAAGGGTTGCAAAAGGCTTCTGTTTTCAACGCACTCCTAGGACCTTCTTGAAAGCACCAATAAAAGTAGCCTGAGAGCACTTAATAATTAGTTAAGGGAGCAGACTCATCCTGCTTGTGCGATCAATAGACATTAGTGAGACCCATCAGAGAGATGTAAAGTGAGATCCTGGGCATCAGCTGCTAACACTGACACATAGGCTGCACTAAATTGGGCAAACAGGATTGAAAGTCTGGACTGTGGATTTGCTTGTCAGACATCTGTGTTATTTTAAATGAATGGTTGCAATTTAATAAATCCAACATCCCCACTCCTAATATTCCCATTCCTTTCAGAGCTTGTGAATCTAAACTTTGTTTCTATTGTTCTGAGAAGGACGAGAACAACAGTGGGTTTTAACCATTTTGATATAAAATATGAAAATTACTTTCAGAAAATTGTTTTGATTGAGCATGCAATACAGTTGCCTTTAATTGTATGTGGAAATGAAAGGCAAGTAATTGAGGAGAGAAATAAGAGCAGTGTCATTATCAGTGCTTTTGAAGATGTAATGCTATCGTTGGTGCTGGTAATGGAGTGACCTATATGGAGCCTCAGAGGCTGCCTTGTCTGTCTGTGGTCTATGATCCAGGCAGAGGCCAATAAGAACAGAGATGGACCATAAAAGAAGATGAAAAAGCCTCAGAAAGAAGATGAAAAGCAAATACATCCACATGCACACTCTGGGTACCTACGTCATAAGGAGCCACCGAGACTGCTTGGCCATCCCCAAGCACATGGCCAAGCAGATGACCAGATCCAGGATCAGCAACAGCAAAAATATCAGCCATCTACAGAGAGAAAAATGAAGCACCAGTATAACAACCCTGATTGATCACTTTTCCCTTGCAGACAGCACACTTCATGTACAAGCCTCAGGAAGGTCTGGCTCAACATATGTTCATGACCAAATGTGTGAGATCTGTGTGTGCTGTATATCTGTATTCTTGTCTCATAGTTAGAGCCCATCTGTTTCAGGTAATTTCCAGCCTGTTGGCTTAATAATTCAATACCAGAAATCCATAGGCATTAATATTTCAAGCTTTGAAAACCTCCTTCACAGAATTGGCCTGCAGTCAGCCTGGACTGGGAGTATAAGTACAGGCCAAACGTTTGGAACCACCTTCTCATTCAATGCGTTTTTCTTTGTTTTCAGGACTATTGACATTGTAGATTATCACTGAAGGCATTAAAACTATGAATGAACACATATGGAAGTGTGTACTTCGTAAAAAAATGTGTGAAATAACATGTCTTAATGTCTTAAATTCTAGATTCTTCAAAGTAGCCACCCTTTGCTTTTTTGACAGTGCTGCAAACCCTTGGTGTTCTCTCAATGAGCTTCATGAGGTAGTCACCTGAAATGGTTTTCACTTCACAGTTGTGCCTTGTCAGGGTTAATTAGAATTTCTTGCCTTACTAATGGGGTTGGGACCATCAGCTGTGTTGTGCAGAAGTCAGGTTGCTACACAGCAGACAGCCCTACTGGACAAATATTAGAATTCATATTCAGGTTAATCAGTTAAGTAAAGAGAAACGATTGGCCATCATTAGTTTAAGAAATGACTGTCAGTCAGTCCAGAAAATTGCGAGAACTTTAAATGTGTCCCCAAGTGCAGTTACAAAAACTATCAAGCGCTGCAACGAAACTGGCTCACATGAGGACCGCCCCAGGAAAAAGACCAAGAGTCACCTCTGCTGCTGAGGATAAGTTAATCTGAGTCACCAGATTCAGAAATCGCTAGTTAACAGCAGCTCAGATTAGAGACCAGATGAATACCACACAGAGTTCTAGCAGCAGACACATCTCTAGAACAACTGTTAAGAGAAGACTGTATGAATCAGGCCTTCATGGTTAAATAGCAGCTAGGAAACCACTGGTAAGGAGAGGCAAAAAGCAGAAGAGCCTGCGGCAACCGCTGTTGCCTGCCAGTTGGAAGGTTGGTGGTTCAATCCCTGGCCCTGCAGTCCCATGTCGAAGTGTCCTTGGGCAAGACACTGAACCCCGAGTTGCTCCCGATGCTGCGCATCGGAGTGTAAATGTGTGTGCGTGTTTACCTGATGAGCAGGTGGCACCTTGTACGGCAGCCTCGGCCACAGTGTATGAATGTGTGTGAATGGTGAATGTATCCTGTATGATGTAAAAGCACTTTGAGTAGTTGTTAATACTAGAAAAGCGCTATACAAATACAGCACATTTGTTTGGGCCAAGAAACACAAGGAATGGACATTAGACCAGTGGAAATCTGTACTTTGGTCTGATGAGTCCAAGGTTGAGTTTGACTTTGGTTCCAACCGCTGTGTCTTTGTGCGACAGAGAAAAGGTGACCGGATGGATTGTACATGCCTGATTCCCACCGTGAAGCATGGAGGAGGAGGTGTGATGGTGTGGGGGTACTTTATTGGTGACACTGTTAGGGATTTATTCCAAATTGAAAGCATACTGAACCAGCATGGCTACCACAGCATCCTGCAGCGGCATGCCATCCCATCCAGTTTGCATTTAGTTGGACCATTATTTATTTTTCAACAGGACAATGATCCGAAACACACCACCAGGCTGTGTAAGGGCTATTTGACCAAGAAGGAGAGTGATGGAGTGCTGCGCCTCCACAGTCACCGGACCTTAACCCAATCAAGATGGTTTGGGGTGAAGGCAAAAGGGCCAACAAGTGCTAAGCATCTCTGGGAACTGTTGGGAAACCATTTCAGGTGACTACCTCTTGAAGCTCATCAAGAGAATGCCAAGAGTGTGCAAAGCAGTAATCAGAGCAACGGGTGGCTACATTGAAGAAACTAGAATACAAGACATGTTTTCAGTTTTTTCACAGTTTATTGTTAAGTTCATAATTCCATATGTATTCATTCATAGTTTTGATGCCTTCAGTGAGAATGTACAATGTAAATAGTCATGAATATATATATATATATATATATATATATATATATATATATATATATATATATATATATATACACACACATACACACACACACACACACACTGTATATTTATATATGTGTGTGTGTGTGTTTGTGTGTGTGTGTGTGAGAGACCGCACAAACACGTGGGAATGCTCATGACTCATTCTTAACTCCAAAAGCCTCGGTAGCATTGTACGGTACATCTTTTAGCAACGACAAAGCAAAATAAAGACAATGATGTTCGGGATGTCACACAAACAGGGAATTTAGAAGATGTTGTATTATTGACATCAGCTTGCTGTGAAGTACCTACAGAATTGTAGTAAATCTGTACACCAAGGTCACAACAGAATATGATTCACTCATGCTATGTGAAGAAGTCTAAATTTACATGAATAGACTTTGAAAACAAAATGTAGACTAGTTATTTCTCTGCTCACAAAGAAGGGCACATGGATGGAGATAAACAATAAAAGAGACTCAACTTTACTTCATCTGAATTAACAGAACTTTGCTTTGAGCACAGGCACAGGGGTGAATTCAGAAATAGAATAGGGAAAGGAGAATATAATATTGATAAACAGAATGGTGTCATTTTTTCCCCCCATTATTCAAATAACACTGGGTTGGCCATAACTTTTGCTTTCATCAATAAAGCCTTGCCACAGGCTGTCCTTAGCTCAATGGCTGCATGAAATTCTATCAACACCCAGGGGATTTGTGTCAGAATTTCACAAAGTGGCAACTGTAGTCCAAAGAAGATCTGGTGTTACAGAAGGCTAGAACACACCTTTTGGGAATATGTATGCATTAAATTAGTGATGAGAATACGTCACTGAGACTGCTGTGGTTATCTGTGCTGGGTCATACCAGAAGTCAGAGACTTGCTATTCAATAAAAAATGAAACAAAGCATGGAGACATATGCAAGTAAGCCTACAAAAGAAATCCTAAAGCTAGTAAAAAGTTTAAAGCTCAAAAAAACTGATTAAGCAAATAAAGTTGTAATCCTTTCATTTCTTTTTTATTTATGTTAGGCTTTATAGTTTATATCAGTGAGAAATATAAGACCATGAATACAGTGTTAGCAGAAGTTTTTGCTACATTATTGTGTGGGCATGCACTTACTGCTACGTACAGTTGAGATTATATATTAGGAATTCTCTGCTTTTTTCCTTAAGCTATTTGCACTTTATTTCAATACTGACAGTTACTGTTCTTAACTTGACTGCCACTTAACTGCCATCTGCTCACTATTACTATTTTAAGAGAATACAGACAGATAGCCTGCCTTGTGTATAACCAGGGGCAAACTGTCCATACACAAGGAAACAAGACTCATAACAAGTAAACTAAGCAATATAATGTATTATTATTCATCTTGCTGCACACAGTTACATAAGTAGGAGCATTCTGAGAGCATACGCTCAATGTCAACTGTGTGTATTGCAGAACTGTCAGCTATAAAATGAAAAGTCTCAGGTGGTGACAAATATGATTTTACATATATTTTTATCAGTCAAATTAAAACTTAAGAACTAATAGCACTTCAATGTTAAATGGTTTTCAGAATGAGAGCTTTACATTTTGCAGTTTACTTCTACTAAATCCACAACCTACTGGGACAGACAGGATGAGATGACATCAACTTCAGATTGCTACAGAGCTTGCTCATCCAAATAAGCTCTGTCTCCTGATAAACATTTTGTCTATAATGTATGTCAAACAAATCCTTCTGCAGAAGGTACCTTACTACCCTAAATCTATCTCCTGTGAGTCTTTCCATCCAATTTAGTTCAAACTACTCTTACAGTACTGTAATGAACAGGTTGCAAATGTGAAACTTTACGGCTTAACGGCACTATGAAGTTTTATGTGCTGATGTCAAATTACACTCCAGGTTTGAAGCAGCAGCCTTTGGAGCATCATAAATTAGCATCCCCCTCCTAAATGAATGCTGGATATTTTATTCATTTGGACTACTTTGTTGTTGATTGCGTTTATTGTTTCCTCTCTGTTTATTGAATTTCAATTTTTAATACTTTTTCACACTTCCTTTCTGAAAAGAACACTATTCTCAAACCACATCAAAAATAATAATTTCAGCGTGACCAGTAAGTTCGCCCCATGTTGGCTGAGTCCTGCAGCGACCCAGGTTCAAATCCAACCTGCGGCCCTTTGCTGCATGACAATCCCCATCTCTCTCCCACTTTCTTGTCTATCCACTGTCACTAAAAGGGAAAAGCCCCAAAAATAATTTTTAAAATAATAATAATAACTGCAATCAATTTGAGCAGTGTTCATTTATGATCTAATAGCCACTCTGCCATGCAATGCGATTTCATTTATTTAGCAATCAGGAGAAAATAGCTTTTCCGGTCTGTGTTCCAGAGGGAAGATCAATATAATCCCATCTGCTCTGTGTCTGGTGTGGATCACTTGCAGCCCCATTCTGAGAGGCATTTTTACTTCAACCACTCACAGATTAAATAAAATACTGTCAATCACCCCAGGAGAGTAACTAAAACTCCACCTACCTGTAATACTCAACTAAAGCTGTTTGGTCAGCAATGGCTGCCAAATCAACATTTGCTTTGGTGATATCAGGCAGAGTAGTCATCTCGCGAATGACGTTGTTAACCATCAGCTGCATGAAGCGCAGAGCTTGGAGGTAATCTTGCCTTGTGGAAAAGATTTCATCCAGTCGTTCCAGGTGCTGCTTGAGTCCAGTCTGAACATTGGCCAGAGATGCTGCAACCTAGAAAACAAAATGAAAATACGAGAATGGAAGAAATCAAAGAAAAAAAGACTTAAGTTAAGAGGGTCAAGAGAGAAAACAGGGTCAGAAGGAAACAAGAACATAAATAAATTCATGAAAAGAAGATTGAAAATGTATAGAAAGGTGAAAGATTCAAAGGAGCACTCCCTCGAGTAAAGATTAACTTTGCTTCTAACCGTGTGTTTTATTCAGGTAAACAATATTAAGAGTGGAATACTGATAACAATAGGGAGACCTGTTATCACAGGGGCCTTTGATAGTGAGAATAGAGCAGGACGAGGCATGGGATGGAGAGTCAATACATTTCACTTTTCTGTTTGAACAAAAACAATTTGATGCAGTAAACCTTTACAGCATCAATTGAGATAGAAAAAGGTCAATTTTAGCACAATGCTGACAGGGGTAATTGTTTCTCTACCGTAGCCACATTTCACAGGCACAATAGCTTGATCCACTGAGAAAGCCACTGCAAATGTGAACAAACAGGTAACCCTGCCATCAAAATGGAAAACACATGCTTGAAACCGGCTGTACCTCCAAAATTGATTGATAGATCTTCCAATATACTGACTTACTAAACAAGTGAACATTTTTGACGGAGTGGTTTCAATATTTGTGGAAACATGAGTATGTAGTTTGCAAAAAAGAACAGTTCAACATTTTGGGAAATGTGCTTACTCGCTTTATGGGACAGAGTTATATAAGAAGATTGATACCTTTTTTCATATCTGTCCGATAATTACAAGGCTACAGCCAGCAGCCAATTAGCTCAGCTTATCATAAAGGCTAGAAAAAGGGGGGAAATTGCTAGCCCGGCTCAGTCGAATTGAAAAAAACTAAATCAGCCTCCAAAGATCACAAATTAATATCTTGCATTTTTATTCCTCACAAAAACAGACATGTAAAAACAAAAAGTTTTCATTTTACAAGAGGTTTTGAGCCAGACTATTTCTTGGCTCTGAACAGTAAGATTCTGCTGGTTGCTGCTTGCCAGCCAAGAAGTAGTCTGGCACATGACCCACTATAAAATGACCAATTCTCTTTTTATGTTTTTATACTGATTAAACTAACAAGATATAACATGTCAATTAGTGAGCTTTATAAGTGCTGGTAGGCAGAGCTTGTTACATTTAGACAAGGCCAGACTAGCTGTTTCCCCCAGTTTCCTGTCTTTGTGCTAAGCTAACCGGATGCTCGCTGTAGCCTTCTTTTTAACAGAGAGGTATGATATGGTGTTGATCTTCTCAAACTCTCAGCGAGAAATCAAATTAGTGTATTTTCCAAAATTCCAAAACTATTATTTTAAGGTTGGAGATGCTAGGGAGCGCCCAGATAGCTCAGATGGTAGAGTGTGTGCCCATGTATAGGGTTTCAGTCCTCCACAATCTGTGGTCTTTGGCTGCATGTCATCCCCCCCCCCCTCCCTTTCATGTCTTTAGCTGTCCTGTCAAATAAAAGGCCTAAAAATGGCCAAAACATTATCTTTAAAAAAAAAAAAAAGGTTTGTCTAAAACGGCAAATATAATGTAAGGGACCTCTGAATCCCACAATAATTTACCAAGAGGACCCCAGACAAACCACCCACACCACAATGACTTTGCTAGACAAATATATTTAACACTACACTAAAACTACACTAATTCTGAACAGATGTTGCTTTCTGTATTCTAATCTGAAGCGGTTTGCAGCAGTCCCACTCTTTAATCTATAATCTTTCCGCCATTTCACCCATGGCTTCTTTAAAAAGGTCCCATGGCAGAAAAAAATGTCACTTTATGAGGTTTTCTAACATTAACATGCATTCCTGCAGCCTGCCTATGGTCCCACAGAGGCTAGAAATAGCAATAGGTGTAAACAGAGCCCTGGGTATCGTGCTCTGCCTTTGAGAAAATGAAACCTCAGATGGGCCGATCTGGAATCTTGCTCCTTATGAGGTCATAAGGGGTATGGGTACCGCCCCTTTCTCTGCTTTGCCCGCCAAGTGAATTTGGCCCATCCATGAGAAAGAGAGAGACATTATGGCGTTCAAATTAACAAAGTGGAAGTTGGTCAAGGCCACACCCCCACCCTCCCTTGCCTCACTTCTCTCTTCCTCAATAGCAACAGACACAGAAATGGCATATACTAAGGAAAGTTCATTGTGGGACTAGGGAGTAGCAGACCACTAAAGCCTATATAAATGCATCCAAAAAGCACCATGTCATGGGACCTTTGAGTAAGACTTACCACAAAGAAGATAAAAAGGTTTCCTTGACACTAACAGTTTAAAAACTCTTGATTAAATTCTAGAGAGAGTCTAAAGTGATGCTTCTAATGTTTTGTAAGAAAGAAAGAGCATCCATGTGGAGATGAAGCAAAGATACAGGCCCATCCTCCACTCCAAAACTCCCATGGGGGATATGTGATTGCCAGTAAACTGCTCTCACTCCCCGCCTCTATGTTCATGTTCTCTATGTTCATCATCTCTCACAGCTCCTGCCACAACGCCCCGAATCTTATCTGCAAGCCAGTATGCCTGAGAGAGGGAAATGGGATCCATCAGCAAACTGCTCTGGGTGATCCATATTTCCCTAATCTGGACTGTCCAGTCTTCTTTTTAAATGGATTAAAGCTCACTTTCACTGAAAGCTTGTCACAAGGAGGCTTCTCCATATTGGACACACCTGTTAAATGAAACAGACTGATTTATGGCTCACAGCGGCAGCAGTCCATGTGCCAATTCACATGCAACTGAACTGTTCTGCCTTTAGTGATTTTATGTATCTTAGATTTATCATATTAAACCATATTACATGTGACAATAACACACACTCACATACATACATATATACACATATATATACACATATATATACACACACACACACACACACACACACACACACACACAATATCAGAAAAAAATATATATACTTTTATATTGCAGCAGTTTAAAGTCAAGCAAGGTAATACATTATGAAAGAGGACACTGAGAAGAGACATTCAGGGAAAATGATTCATGGTGCAGAAATAATTTTGTTCTAAGAATCACAAGACAGCTTTCACTTTCAAAGAGGAAGAGCTACATATAAAAATGTAACTGTGGTAGTAAATTGGAAGCACACATTCTGATATAATGTCATTGATTAATGTGATTTCCAGGCAGTGCGGGCGAGCTCTTAATATTGTGAGCTGAACACCGGAAGTAAAGTTTTAATAAAGGATGGCTGCCAACAATTTAAAAGCCCCCCCTTCAATAGCAAGAGACAGAATGGTCCTCGTGGTCAAATCGTTCCCCTCTATGACAAATAATGATCCTTGGCAGTGTGTGAGAGTCACTTTTGTACCTATGTACTTTACTGAACAAATTTGATATCAACACGGTAACTTTAAAGAAACTCACAAGAAAGGCAAATAAAGGATTTGGTAGACAAATACATATCAGTGGAGAAGTTTCCCTCTCAATCACAAGAGTAAAGCAGTTTTAGATGTATGGGATGGGTAGCCAGCTCATCAGCACTGTAAGTGAAGTACATTACATCAAGCTATAATCTTGCAAGTGAGAAGGCTTTTATTTCCCTGGGGAACATACAGTACATATTTCCCATACAGCCATGATATACACCATAGTACAGGATCAAATCAATACCAAGATATAGCAGTGAAAGTCAGTAGCAAGGATGTGAATTCATCATAGCTGAATCCTGTTAAAGAAAATGCTGTACTGCACACTACACCACTTTTCCAGGTCACACGAAGCTGAAACTAATGCAGTCCAATACAACTGAACCTGCTTTAGAGATTCAATGTTAGGGTAATGTTGGTGGATGTACTTTGCGATGCTGATGAATAACATTACATTGAATTATACTGAGAAATGTTTCTAATATGTTATCCACTCAATGTATATCAATGAGGGGAGTGTAATAGAGCTTCCAAAATGACCATAAACTTAAATCACCACACCTCTCTAACAGTTCTCAACAAAAACCTTTTGATTTATTGCAGGGATATAATGAACTGGCAACTTAGTATATAATTTAGATCCTTTTATCCATCATGATCCAAATTGTTTCACACAAATCAATATGTGAACTACAAATGGATACAACCTAAATCTCACCGTAGACAATGACAGTGTACACAGGTCTGTTTGTGTCCATACATGAAAGCAATATGTGTGCATATGAGACCTTAAAGTGTGACATAGTCACATGGCCACACACACACACACACACACACACACACACACACACACACACACACACACACACACACAAGGCTTAACATCCATTAATGCACTTCAGATGGAGTTAATCCTCTTCTTCCTCATTGAGATTATTGCTTCTGTCAGGGTCTTGTTCTAACTACCCCTCCCCTCCCCTAAGCCTCCCAAATAACTTCCCTGAATGCAGGTCAGGAGTTGTGTAGAAAGAATACCCATTTACAAATCCGGAGGCAGCAGTCACCTCAATTCCTTTACTGTGACAAAAAGCAGATACAGACCCCCCGCAGTGAGGTCCTACAGAAGCTTTAAGACAAATAAACACCCCCATTAATAGAGGAGGGGTTCTGGCGGTCTACCAGCTGTAGATTGTTGTTTCCAGTAGAGTAAGCCATGAAAAGGGTCATGGCTATTTAAAAATTATGGTAATTGAAAAAAGCCACAATATACAACTCATTAGACAAGCAATGTTACCAATGTTATTAACAACACTGGTTGTATTTCCTGGTTATCTCGCACTAATTCAACTGGAAAATTCTTGATTTGTAACTGATATAAGTAAAAAATAATTTCAGTGACCACATCTAATATTTATGATGCTGATAGAAGAGTATATTGAAGAGAGCTTGGCAAGCTTCTCTCACCAGATTGTTGAGGCCACCCAATGTGTGATTGGCATTGTAGAGCGAGTAGGTCAGCTGGTACACCCCATCGTTGGTCTCACTGTTTCCATAGAAACCCACTCCTACAGCAGAACTGTGAAAAAAGACAGATTCAGATTTAATGAATAAATAAACATAATTAATACCCTGTTGGTTTTATCATGGTACTTCTTGATAGGGACAGCATGTGGTTATTAGAAGACAAAGAAATGTTATTCATAATTTCCCAAAGGGAAGACATTGAAGCATTAGGGGAAATATGTATCGCATTTTTTTTGTAATCTTCTTAGATTTAAACCTTTTGGTTATTTATAGAGTGAAATATGTTACTGGCAACTGTAAAATGGTCAACAAATGTATGGATAAATGAAGGCATCTTGGTTTGACATACAATAGGTTGTAAAAAAGATTAGTAACTTTTGTATTTGTCAGATGTCTTCATGAAGTTTAGTCTTAGAACATCTTTTCTCCTGTGCTTCTTCCACTCATCTCTTAGTCTTTGCTGCCATATGGGCTGGGATGTAGTGGTGCTGACATGTGAAAGACATTTTTTGTGTTGCATTTCTTCCTTTAAAATCCCCCTGCACCCTTTATTACTTCCATCGGTTTAACCATTTTCAATCACACAGATTCTGAGCTATACATATCAAAACCTTTATTTTCAGCAGTAACTTTGGATTTGTTATCCCATTCATGCCATCACATCAGAATTCTATTTGACATCCAAAAATGTATCCGAGTGGAATACACAGGATCCCTATTTCCCACCTTCCTGCAGCCAAACCATGCAGAGCCTCCGTAATAGGAAAGATTAATGTCCTAACCCCCAGAGTCAGTGTACCCCTACTGCTTGCAGTTCACAGTGACATGAGCAATGATACAATTTCATAATACTTGATTGCATTAAGGCAGCTCTATGCAAAGGTTGCAGGTTAGTTACACGTTCAACTGCATTTAGGAGAATTTTCCATAGCTCATGGAGCGCATCAACCAAGTTTCAGATAGAAGGAAGTCAGGGTGGGATTGCCGTTTCTGTGATACAATATGCACACACAAACACAAAACGGAAACTTAAGTTCTAGTTTACACTCACAGTGACTTATATGGTGAGGACCTTAAACATCATCTGTGCTGCAAAACTACAAAAAAAAAAAAATCATATAATAGAAAAGTAGACACATGCCAGGATAACACCATCATCCTCCACAGCCAGACAAAGATTAGTTAAGTGCAAAGAGAAGATGTGGTGTTTTATTTTTTTTAAACTGAATACATGTGACATGTCACTGAGTGCCTATGTGCATAAGGTGTGCATTTTCTTTTGTGTCCATTAGCATCATGTCACAGTAACCTTGTAAGCATAATGAAAACCACTGCATGCAACTGCTGTCTCATCTATTAAACTACATTGAGCACTGAGGGCATTCTCTCATTTCTCTCTCATTCTTCAAAATTGTCTGAGCAAAAATATTCAATTCCAGTAATCTTTACAATTAAAAACTGAGTAGCTGTGGTTAATAAACTTTATTCAGCTGGTAAAAGAAAACTTGCTTTACTCTTTTTAAGACCTTTTTGTTTTAGTTGATCTGCATTGACCTGGCCAATGAGCTCTACGTCAACCCTGTAGCCAACCTAGTGACATGTCAGTGACAATGACCCACTAACAACAGTAATGTAGTGACACAGAACATCATGGGTTTAGCCTCCAGAGAAGCATTAATATGTTTGTGGTTGAAAAAAAGCTGTCTGCAGCTGGATGTGTTAGTAACACAATAAACAATAGCACTAGAGCATGTATGCCCTCCAGGATATTTAGTGCCTTTGTTCCTCCGAGGATGGATCACTTCACAAACCGTGTGATGACTGGACAATTAGATTTTAGTATTCAAAACATGTGAGCTCAATAAATGGCCCCACTGGATGAAAACGTAATAACAGATAAATGCCTTGATTCTGTAGAGATTCGTGTATTGCTGCTATAATAAATTGTATGAGGTTTAACAGAAACTGACACAGGCAGAAAGGATTTTTAGACTATTAAATTTGTTTGCCATCTTTAACCTTAATTTACCTCCGTTCATTCTCCTGGGGTCAGAAATAATGATCTAGAAAGGTGCAGCAGCTCTTAAATCTTTTTTCTATTTGAGTTCTGCAATGGGGCTGAGATGTATTTCTTCTGGAGTTTAATGCTGAATTGAAAGCTGGAATAAATGAATGTGGTAATCACGTTAAACAATTAGATCTTTCTGAAATGACAGTTGTACACAATTTTAGCTAATAGAAATCCCATGGTTCACATAACAAAAAAACTAAAGCATGTACAATTGTGTGCAAGATAATTTCTGTTTTTTAGGCATCCCTTTGTGTTTCTGTACAAGCTGTCTTTGTTCTAGTCGAGCATAAAAGCCATCAAAAATGTGTAAGAAGCACATTTTCAATCAGGCTGCTAGCTACAGCTTAAAACTTCCATTGATAACAATGCCAGTCAATAGGTATCAAACATTAAAACATGTGAAAAGCTTCAGAATCTCAACTAAAAGACAAAATGTTGTTATCAAGTTTATTTATATTGCGTGCCTAAGTGCTTAAAAAAGACATACATACGTATATCTATACAAGCATAAAGAAAATAAATAAATGAAAATACTGTATATGTGCATAGATGTTTTGAAAATAAAACACAATTAAAATGGAAATTGAAAAATTAAATGTAAGCCCAACAAAATACAAAATCAGAAAATAAGATTAAACAAAGTTAAAACAGAGAACAAAAAGTGTTTGTTAAGGTGCATCTTAAAAGCATAAATTGACTTATTTAATGGCCTCTGGTGGGATATGTCAGAGCCGAGGAGTTGTTAAAAAAAAAGCCCTGTCAAAGTCTGGGCAAAGTCAATATGACATGGTGGGTGGATCTGAGGGGTCTGGTGGTGTTGTATGGGGTGAGAATTTCTTATAAATATGTAGGGGTTAGACCATGGAAATATTTGTAGACAATTAGAAGGATTTTTAAGTGTATCTTAAAATGAACAGTGAGCAAGTGTAAGCATAGGGGTGAGGTGTCTTGCTTTTTTGACCTTGTTAATAACTTACCCTCAGGCCACTATAATCCTAAACAAGGATTTATACTGTTTGTCTTGGAGACTGTTTTGTAATGGAGTTGCATTGGCCTGATTTTGGGAAGGGGGAGGGAAAAAAGAGGGTATGAATTTAGATTATTCTTCCCAATGTGAGCATGTAAAGACAGAAAAGAAGTAGACCTAAAACCCAACCCAGCGGAACCCCAAATGAAATATTTGCAGGTGTAGAGGATGAGCCTCCATTAAAAACAGTGACCAGTCTTTTCAGTCACTCTATCATTGAGCGTTCTGTGCTATGAAGTTCCCAAAATCAAGACTCTAATTTTCCAAAAGAAAAAAAGAGTTGTAGAACTACCTGTACTGGTGGCTAGAGAACTTTTAAAAATAATCAGTATGCAAGGACCAACTTCTTTAAATGACTAGGAGCTTTTTTGGAGTCAAGTAAACTTATTATTGAGAGGGGAGCAGGCAGAACTTTTAACAAAACCTAACCTGTAGTGTAAAGACTAATTTATGGCTAGATTATCTAATTGGAGTGGAGAGAGGTGTGTGGATAGAGCAGGAGAGTAGTGCCAGGTTGTTCTAATTTAAAGCTCTCCCTTTATATGCAGCAGCGTACTGGACCTTAAGTTGGCTGCCACACACACACCACGGAAAAAGGAATGGACTGTTGGATATCGTTTTGTTAGCTTTGTGAAAACATTGAGCACAATAGGCTGTGCGCCTGTCAGTAGCCGGTCCATTGGAGGCGCACAGTTTGTAGTTGTAATGTTGTGTTAAGTGTGAAAAGTCAGAGAAAATGAATACTGTTGGCCTGTAAATTGTCTGTCTGCTGTGGTCTGTGCTGAGGGCAGGACATTTTGCTACAATAGTATTAGTAGGTTTTTTTTTTTTTATAATTTGTTGATCTGATAAATGATGAGCGCTATAATATTGTACCTTATAACAAGCATCTACAGAGAAAGATGAAAGCTTTGAGCAGAGACTAGATAACAGAGTGTCTATGCTAAACCGCATCATGCCGTCACTTAACAACATAACAGGCTTGTGTGCTGCAGCAGTGGCTTGGTATGGATATCGAAAGCTAACAAAGTTAAAGGTTAACACCAAGATACATGTCACAAGTTTGAGCAGATATGTACGCAAATTCAATCAAGCCTTTTTAAAGACTAATTTATTCTTTTTCATTTCAGACAGGATCATTTTTGTCAAAGTATATTAAATCATAAACAAAAGTACAATTATGTCTGGCAACATGGCTCTGAATGTTTTAATGAAAAGCACCCTGTTTGGTCATGTTTGCATGAATTGGCAGTGCAATCAAGATACTAACAGAATACAGAATTCACTTGCTGCCAAAACTTTTGATTCACGCCTTCATCACTTCCAGAATCTACAACTGCAACAGCATCCTCTATGGTTCATCTCCAAAAGCCTTAAATACACTTCAATACATCCAAAACTATGCTGTCTGCCTCCTTACCCACACCCGTAACCACATCACTCCCATCCCTCAGAACCTCCACTGGCCCTGTTCCCCAACGCAAAAGCCCTCCATAATCAGGCTCCTTCCTAACTTACAAAATTACTTTGCTCCACCGCCACAAATTCCCCCCCCCACGCCTAATCTCTGCTCCCCAACAACTCCCCACACACACACACACACACACACACACTAACAATCGAGAAAGCACAAGACAATATAATATAAAAGCATATAAAAGGCATAGTCAGCTGAGGGAATTAGCAGTCTGATCATCTAGCTGTCAGCTGATCGGGGGCCCTGCTGATGACGTGGTTTGTCAAAAATACAGCAACATAAGCTTTATTTGTGTTTTTCAGAACGAAAGAGTTGAAACTGTTAAAAGCAGGTGGTTAAGCCACACATTAACACACCACACTTTGGTATAACCTATCATACTTAAAACTTTGTATGGAAACAGCAGATAGAGCCAAGTCATTTGATTCATATTTAAATTTGAGCACCATTACCTTTGACAGAACAAAGCTTTGTTCAACTTAGCCTATCCAACATTAGTATCTTTGAGCTGAGTTTCACAACAACGAACACAATGCCATTATTTGAACATTACTCACCATATAATGAGGCCTGTGATGACAGCAGACCATGTGAGGCAGCAGGTATCAGGTCTTTTGGTGTCTTCATCCAAGTCCCTGCGGCAGCAACACAAGCAGACCAGGCATACTGACAGAACCAGCAGGCTAAGACCCAGCCCCACTGCACCAACACATGCTAGAAATATCAGAGACTGGGGCAGGAGAGTGGAGAGAGAGAAGAGGCAAAGCATTCCATCAGTAAAGTAAACCAAGAACCTTTCAGCAGATTATATCTACAAATATATTTCAAGAGGCAGGCAGCTGTTATGTGTGATCTTGAGAAGTCAGGCTGTATGACCAATCACCTGAAAGGTTGCCAGCCTGAGTGAAAACAACCCACCAGTACCAAACAAGACTCATGTATAAAGATATTTTTGAGGTTAGCATGCAGCTAAGCTACCTCATACATTGATCAGCATTATCACCGCTGACTGCTGCCTACAGCAAAGGAAATAAAAATATAGAAGTTTGAGGTCATGGGACAATGAAAGCCCACAGAGAATGCTGGTTTCTTTGCCACAGCAGAACTTGGACTGTAAGAGGAAAACAGAAATTATCCAAGGCTGCAGTAGGAGAGAATCATGTGACACAATGGCTTTCATTAAGTCTTGTGATTTCTGAGTGTACAAAATATTTAAAGCCTGGAGGATGGAGAGAAACACTGATGTAGAGAACGTAGAACATGCTGTTTGAAGCAACACTGTATTAGACTATATAATGATAAATCCCATTGGATTTATTTTATTCTGTGACAAGCTTTTACTTTACTCACTACATAGTGAGTGGCCAAATGACATTTGACACTCACTACAAAGTTGACAGTATTCTCCAAGGTAGAGAGATAATGGAATTGATTATTTGCATCAGATTACCAAAATAGTTCTTGCTTTACACCAATCAGTATATAATCCTGTTTGTTTTCTTACAGACATGTAATATGGCCATTTAGTTTAGACGCTTAGAAGGGTTGATCATCTCTAGAAACTGTAGGCTCAGACTCAACACATTAAGCTTTTAGTTAGTTTAAAGACAAGAGAAAAGCATGACCTTGATTTTACTTAATTTAATAATTTGCACTCAAGTTTTAATGCTCACAAGTTCAGAAAGTATGGGGCTGGCTGAGTAAGCAGAGCTAGTCACTGACAACAATGTCTGTGACTAAGTATTCCACTTGGATGACATTGACACTTGGACAGAATTTAAATTATATTCTTTTGCATATTTTACGCATAGTCCATTGTTAAAACTCTGTTTCAAGTTATGTTAAGCCCTATTTTGCCCTTAGTGTCACTAATCAGGTACGTTAGCCATCAGTGTATTTCAATTATAAATAAGACATTCAACCTGAGGTAGACTGACATAAAACAGTGCTCAGCATGAATAAACAAGCATGCAGTAATAAAACACTATATTACTGGGATGGTCATTGCTTTACAAACCATGTAAGATGCCCTTGTGTATCTAGAAAGGCATCCGCCAAATAAAATGTATTATTATTATTATTAGATCACAATACTGCTGGTTCCACTCTCTCCTCTAATTTTCCAATCCATTGTTTTGTAATTAGACATTCAGACACTTCAATTTCCACTGGCTGCAAAGCCATAACAAGGCAAAGGATGCATGAGCGCAAGGAGAGACAGAAAACAACTACAGTATATACAGTCATTGAGCAGAAGGTGACTGATCTTTTATCGTCCCAAAAGGATTTTTGTATAAAGTAGGTTTATGTATGTATGCATGCCTGTCTAATATAAGTAAACAGTAAGCAACAAGCCTTAGGAAATGTATCTGTAGCAGCCCTGCACTTTCTACTTTCCTCAAAAGACAAAGGTTGAGCAAGTCAAGTGATGAACAGGAGTTATTTTCAGGCTTGAGGTGCTGTGTGAGCCCTATAGACTACCAACAGTCTGTGTGACAGCACCATGGCACTCTTCACTGACCCACATGGACCTTGATACATGGAGGGAAAGGAACACAAACTTCTGAAAGTACTCAAACAAGCATAACATAATGCACAACATTGATGCATTGATAGGTAAAGTTATTATTATTATTGTACATTAACAAGAGAATACCCACAAAAGACAAAACCCAGAAGTGAGGAAAACAAAATAATGTCTTTCTGACCATGGAGACAGAAAAAGCTTCAAATATAGTGTCCTCAGATCAAAACCATACTTGTCTTAAGAGAGTATAGTCTGAAAGTCATATGAGCAACATCAGAATGATCAATAACAAATAAAAAAGGCTACATGTAGACCGGACACATGGCATTTCTCCAACCTTTTCAAGTCTTTACCATACACCATGTCATTTCATACAACAGTAGTCTTCAGTTTACAGAGGAGTCAAGTGAGCATCAGCTCAAAACTTGAATAAATGATTACTTTCATACTTGCTTAATGGCTTTAATATTCATGAATGACCTGAGGAAAAAAAGGAGCAGGCAGTGCCACATGGATGTGCACTTACACAAAGACACATAGCTTGGCTCAGATGAACTTCATTAGTGATTTGTAATTAAATTGACACCTGTCAAACTATGCTGATGTGATATAATGTTCCTTATTTGTACTGCGATACACTGTGTGAAAATAAATCCAAGTTCTTTATGGAATAACAACAAACCAAGTCAACAGACAAAAGGGAAGAAAGCAAAGTCCATAACATAAAGGCATATAACAATAATAATGAAGTGATGTATTGCAAATGGAAAACTATGGAAACAACAGAGCATGAACGTACCATATTTTCTTATTTTTTCATCACAGTCTATTTTTATTTTTTTATTTTATTTTGATGGGGACTGACTCTGGTCCTGGTGCCCAGACTCAGTCCCCATCAATAAACATGGCAGTTTGGGACATTTGCATGGCCTCAAATGGCCATAAATGCATTCTGGGGAAATTGAAAATAATCTTTTTACACTGGGAAAAATATGTCTCAAACAATTTAAATTTCTCCTTAAAAACAAAATGATTTAAAAGGATTGGGAAAACAGCAAAACAACAATCTCTTACAGGGAATGTGTTGTTTGTAGTGTTGTAGACGTGATTCATTTAACTTTTTTGTATCTCTAAAGCTATAGATACTAAAAATACTACTACATACTAAGCTGTGTTCATCTTGTGTAAAAACAAAGGATATGTTGTGTACTGTATTCTCAGCAGTAGGTACACACTTACATGTATAAAGACGTATACAGTACGTTTAGTAGAAATATCTCATAGCCCAGTAACTACAGGTCATGTGTCATGTGAGAACTGTAGTACAGGATTGGCTCTTAGCTCGAACACTGATGCACAACAGAGAGGCCTTTGGTTTGTCTAAAACTACTTTTTTGTTTAAAAGTACATTTAAATATGTAGTTTAACATTGTCAGTGGACCACAGCAGCTCTGATTTTGCTGGTGAGATTCTTCTGAAACTACGTGCGCTTTTACGTGCAAGTACAGTTACCAACCTGCTGATAGCTCGCCTCCTCCGGTTTGAAAGTGTTGTCGACCGACTGGAAAAAGAAATTGAAGTGAGGGAAATTGTGCAGCCAGTATGTCCACCACGGAGCAACGTAATCAAGCCTTGCTGTGGCCATTCCTGCTTGAGAAGACAGTCCACCGAACCACTGACTGCACGCTTCTTTTTCTGACCAGGCTCAAATATCCCCAGGTTTCATGAAAAGTAAAACATAAAATAAACGCGAAAATAGCTGAGGTTACAACCACCACAGAACAAGAGGGAGTTCTTCTTTTTCCATTAAATCTGCACAACAAGGTAGAAAATCTCTACTTCCCACTCCGGTTCCCATAGTTCTGTGTGAACTGTAAAGGTGCGCAACTACTAAACAATACAGCTTCAGTGCAGGCCAAGCGTTTGTATCCGAAGCACGGGATTGAGTGACGATATAAACCTGCCTCCTTAAACAGAGAAGGCGTGCACAACCACGTCTCAGTCAAGCAGGCCACGGTACACTTTATGAAAAGTAAACATTAATATACCCCCTGCACTGAAAACAATGTATGTGGAGAATATCTCAACAAAATAGCAAAAAATAAATAAAATAATCCAGTGAACACTGAACTTGCTAATAACACATGTCAATGACCGTTGCCCACTATTTCACATTGTTTTAACGAGGAAATTCAAAATGTTGATTACACAATAAAACTGAGATAAAAAAATGTCAATGTAAATGGCCTGTTCTTATAAAGCCCTTTTCTAGTCTTAACGACTACTCAAAGCGCTTTTACATAGTACAGGAACCATTCACCATTCACACACTGTGGCCGAGGCTGCCCGTACAAGGTGCCACCTGCTCATAAACATTCACACACAATTACTCTCCAATTCGCAGCCTCAATGGAAACCTGGGGTTCAGTGTCTTGCCTAATGACACTTCGAGAAGGGACTGCAGGGCCAGGAATCTAACCTGAAACCTTGAGATTGGCAGGCGACCGCTCTACCACTAAGCCAGAGCCATAAAAAATGACTTACACCTACTGTTTGGCTTAACAATGCAGGGGTAGGCTATTTAGTGCACTACTTATGACATCCGCTGTTAATGTCTGACCTCTTGTGGACAATGAGGTACACTGAGGTGAACACTAATGAGCATGTTAATGAGATGCTGCAGACAGTGGTAAAGTATGTTGGCTTTCATGCTTAATTTACAGTGTGATTTTTTTTTTCTTTTACAGTTGTGAAAGTTTAATTTACACCTGTATTTTAGAATCAACACATTAACTGTAATAAACATGCAACAGTTTGTTTTAGTGTTTTTTAGTGCTTTTTTGGTAAAATTCCTACAAAACAGTAAACAGGAGTGTAAATGTTGGTATTTTGTATAAAGAGATTCTAAATGACTGTTTTATCACTGCCAATGTTCTGTAAATGGTATAATTTTGTGTATATTGTTTCATTTCTTATTGGTTGGGAATAAATGAAATACCTTTGAGACCAGGACTAACTGAGAAAACATATCACTTAGGTGTGATGAAATTACATCTGGCTCTGATTTAATTTCATGTGGGTCTGTTTATTTTTCTGTTCATTATTTAAAATAATAGGTTCAAAACCTCTAGATATACTGTATATATATATATATATATATATATATATATATATATATATATATATATATATATATATATATACTTTTGTTTAATCACACCGTGATTAAACAACCAATGGCAAATACAGCAGATTCAACAACATACAGTTAACTCAGTAATGTAGATAGTAAGCCGCTGGGTAATCACCAAATACAACAAAATAAAAGTCCACTGGCAGATGAAAGTGAAGACTAAAATATGTCATTTTCAGTCTTCCCAGAGGAAGAGACGTTTTATCTACATGGAGCTAAACCATCTTGACATCATATGGCTACCGCTGTAATTATTTGGATTCTTTGACGCACCTCCATGGCCAGAGAGCCAGGAGAGTGTGCTCTGAGTCGGAATACTCTGACTAGGTGACACTTGAAATACACTGTATGAATATGAATTTTGGACAGTTTTCTGCATTAACAAACAGTGGGATTTGGTTCCAGGAATCTCTCCGGTGATTGCAGTGCCAATCACTCTGAATTTAAACCGAGGAACCAATGTATAAATAGGGAATAACATGAATAAAAGCCCCTCAGTCTGTATCAAGCCTTCTTGCCTGCTGTTCATTTATTCTTGTTATCTCGGTGCAGACAAAACATGTCAGACCCACAAATCACATTTATGCCAGTGTGAACTTGAACAGTACCATAAGGATGTAAGTAGTTGAGCCGCAAAGACCACTATAGTCTTATTTCTTAATACTTGTTTTCATTCAGGCCAATTAATGTTCTGAATCTAATTAAACTCAGCCATGTGAGTGTACCTTTGTAAATCAGTGTGCAAAATATTTCACCAACACTGCTGGAATGTGATTCCTGTAGAGGATTTACAATAAATCTATGCAATTGTAGCAGCTTAAAGTGCTTCGGATTAAACTCACCCACCAAATTGTGAAATGGTTAAAATGTCTGTGCAACACTTCACTACACACACAATGAAGCTGAACCATCAGGTGGCAGCCCAGCACTTTTCTGTAATCCTGAGAACCTCATGCTTCTAATGTACACTGACCAATGGTGTCCTCTGGTTGTGTTTATATGAAGAACCATATCTCAACCCCCTAATTGCACATAGGTCCTTTGTGCATAATACTGTCCATAAAGTCAGACCTAATCTTATTAAACTCAGGTTTATAGATCAGATCCACTACTCTCTTGCCATAATCTCTAAGGTTAGCAATTTGGACATTGATGTTACAGGAAATACATATTAATGAAGGACTTTGAAGTCAAGTAACTTAGACTGCCTCAAAGTGGGCAGTGAAAGAATAAAGTCATAGAGTGAGTGACAAGTCTCAAGGTCTACAGTGCTCTGACAGCTCTATTGGAATGTTTTATAGAACATAAAAAACCTGCTGAATTTCAAATTCTGTGCCAAATATTCCTTTAGGAGCAGGTGATACTCCAATCTTGATTTCTGTGGGAAGTCACATTTCACCCGGAGCTGACCGGACCCACCTTGAGAATAAATTCACCTCCCTGACTTGAATTACAGAAAAGTGCTACTGGACTTTCTTGTAAACCTATTTTTTTCCATGTGTAGAATGAGAAATGTATGAGATGCATTGACACACCCAAACACAACTTGGCTATGTGCACTCTTCACAGTCCTTGTTATATAGTTATTCTAAATCATCATGTGCTCGTGTCCTCAACAAGCTCTGGATTTACCTTGTGATTGACTGTCTCCATAACAATCATAGGGATGATTGGTTCATTTAGAAGTGAAGAGCCTTGTGTCTCATTCCTATACTACTGGGCATGTTCCTAGCCAGTTACTGCTCAGTGGTATGTGGAAATGTGTTGTATTGAACTTTTCCTCCTTCATGGTTATTGCTTTTTTGAATTTGTGACTCAAATCCCCTTGCTCTATTTTGAGTGATTTATACATAGGAATGAAGATTTATGCCTGAGAGCTCAATGTGCCGGTATTATCCAATCAAACTGGGCTGCTTAGTGGCTCCTGAGATTGCATTAAAGTGTAATATCAATGCTGCAATCCTTGGGATATTGCCACTATGAAATACCCAGTGTCCATCCGATGCAATAACAGCATGTTATGATCAAGGGGATTTGTGTATTTAAGTAATGTTTCATGTAAGAGATTGCTCTGTAAATCAATGAGTAGCTGCCTGCTCTGTTTAGTTTATTTTATCAGTGATTGGATGGAGAGAGAAAAAAGTCAAAGCATTGCAGGTGAAGGTGCTCTAGGTGATGTTGGGTGACGTTACTTCTTGTAAGTATTTTCATACAAAGTGAGACTTGCTTGCCCCTCCCTCCTCCTCATCCCATCCCCTCCCTTCTGTGCTTCTGCGCACTAACCCCCCACCCCCAAATCCTTCTTGTCGGTTATTGGCTGGAACGCAGGAACACTGTTTGTGTATGCTTCATGGTGCAGGTGGGTTCAGTTTGTTTTTGTTGCCATTTGTAGACCCTGGGCTGTCTACAGAGATTACGATTTTACAGTGTGTTCTGGGTACAGGCAGCTTGTGGATAGTGAGGAGATGTTTGCTCTATGTGACAACAAATGTTGTAGCCTAAAAGACGCATGACATTGCTTAGAGCCCCTTTAAAATAAACAATTAAAAGCAATGGTAATAATGAGATTACAATCTATCTTGTGTAAATTAAATAGAAGAGATTTCCTGTGTGGTGTCTTCATTGCTAAAAGAAAATATATTTATTTGTTTATTTTAATGTCTCACATTAGGTTTCCAGACATCATAAACATATTTAATTGTTTCAAAAGCTTGCAAAACAGTGACAAAACGACCACACTGCAAAAAAGGGGTGTTTAAAAACAAGATGAAAACAGAAAACAGGAAAATGGTACTCGAAAAAAAAAGTAACGTTATCTGTCCATGCAGCAAGATAATTTCACTTGACAAGCTTGCTTGATTTAAGATTATAGTGTAAAGTTAAAAAGTTAAAATAAAAAAATCACTCTTAAAACAAGATAAATTACCTAACACTTTTAAATCTAAGTTTGTTTTATCTTGGTAAGAACCAAATAATTTGCAGTGCAAGTAGTGTGAAGTAGTGGCACCTCTAAACCATCTGTACCCTCAGAACGTCAGTATTACAACTTTGCAATGTGCTCCACGGGGTTCTTTAACGACAAAAGGTGATGGCTGTGCTGATGCTAGTCTGTGGCCAAAACACGTACACCTTTTATTAACTGTACACTGTGCAAATGCTTGGGGTCCAAATGAAACCCCTAGTGCGCAAAGCATTCAGCATGGTCCGCCAGGATCTCCCTCCACTGACGTGCGCATGTTGACTGTATATTCTAATCTTCATGGTTTTTCAACTTTGTGTGGTTAGGCATTTCAAATGATAAACTCACAACAACTTTGATGTCATTAGTAAAGTATTACTTTACACAGCTGCCCAGTGCTATAGGGTCTATTCATGCAGTAATGATTTTTGTGAGGAGAAAAAAACTAAACTGACATTGGCACATTTGTCCTTTTTTAATTCCCCTGCAGGAAAACAGCTTTCTTAGCATGCAATTCATCCAATTACGGATTTACAGCAGTGCAAACTCAACCATATGATACAGCCTAAGTCTATTTTTTAGTCTTTGGAGCAAATCCAATCATTCCAAATGGTTGCTGTTGGTAATAATTGCAACAACATTGTATTGATAGTGTATCCATGGAGTGGAAACAAACAAAGCCAATTAGGAAAAAAGGATTGGGTACCCTCTGCATTTGAGGTAAGTAAGTGGCCCGGACTCAGGCCCTCTAACCCCCGCTAGGGCTCCTAATACTATCTCCCTGGCCCTGGAACATCCTCCAGAAAGCTCCCAGGGCCAGGTCCCCTAACACTCATCCAATACCCCTAATATTATGTCTTCAGCCACTGACTAGCCTCCAGCATGCTCTGGGCCAAGGCACAAAAATATTTGGCTGCATTCTGTTGGTTGTTGATTTCTGCCGCCGTCTACTTGAAGTATTCAGTGTGAATGACTTTATTGTGCTTGGTAAGTTTATATTTGTCTTGGTTGTTGTTTGACATGTACATTGTAATACTTTATACTGTTGATTTATATAGGAGGGTAACATGAATGGATTCCTGCAAACTGGTGTCTCTTATAGTGGGCTATAATTTATATTGGCTAAGTCTTCTTGCCCCCCCTCATTTGTGTCTCATTTTGTGTAATTATTCCCCTCTAAAAAATGCCTTCACATTCACCTTTTCTCCACATACTTCATATTCAGCTAAGCATTGGAGACATATTTCAATTCAAAATAACATGTGACAGCTTGCTTTACTATTCTCCTTATCATAATTAGATCTTCTGTTGAGCTCCTGTTCTACAGTTTAAGCTAATGCTACTCTAAGCCGCACTCATTGCAAACCTTGAGTTTATTTCCATGAATGGATGGTCATTAGCTGCTTATCAATGCCACCTAACATTTCATAGAGAGAGATTATCAGCTCCAAATTATAAATTTTTATGGGTTCTATATGCTTAAATTCATAATCATCTGCTAAGTAGTCTTAGTCTGGCAGTGCATATCAAGTGGGAAGCAACATTTAGATTTATCTATCTTAATTTATGACACATAGCTCCTTGCTTGTTAGTTAACGAGTCATGAGTTTGTGTAAAGTGTTACCTAAATTGACTTCATACCGCATTGATACTCACACATGGGACAACTATCATTCTTGCAATACTCTTACGAAGACTCTTATGTGTGTGGTTAATTTAAGTGGATTCTGAAAATACAATCTCAGTGCAGTTTGATGAGGTATATTACACAGAGTTGTGTGCTAATAGGAAAAAGAATAAAATTGCCACTTTATTTAGGGTTAGGAACTACTGTTAGATTCCTAGCAGAAGCATTATCCTTGTTGATGCTGATGAGTCAGATAATTTTTTGGGCATTTTTAGCTTTTATTTTTGACAGGACAGCTGAAGAAATGAAAGGGGACATAGAGGCAGAATGACATGCAGCAAAGGGCCACAAGTTGGAGTCAATCCCGCATCCTGCATTGAGGAGTGAACCTCTATATATGGGCACCCACTCTACCAACTGAGCTATCCAGGCGCCTGAGTTCTCTTCTAAGAAGGAACTGAGTCAACTTCATCCAAGGCTAACTGCCAAGGGCTATCACAAATAATAGTGCTATGTTTTTGTCAATGACACTCTCACCCTCAGTCATTTCATACCAGCATATTTTCTTAAGAATAGTTAAAACCACAGAGATCCATTCAGGTTGACAACTTTTTTAATATCCGCTATTGAATATCCAAGAGTCCTCATGTGTACACTTGAATGTTAAGATAGACAAGGATACGAATGATAGCATTTCAGTGGCACATGCATAACGCATTCCAAACAGCTGACAACCATTACATATAATGGCCCTTGCTAAGGACAAGGCTTCAGATTCATTCTCATGTTAAATGTCTTGTCTGAGTGACGGATAAGGACTCATTAAAGACTGGTTTGTGATACATATGGCAAACAATACCAAGCATTAGGAATGCAGTGTGAAAGTGAAGGTGATGTGTTAAGGCTGATGCCAAATAAATCTAGCTTAATGAATGGAGGGACTGGTGATGGTGGTGGGGGTCCTTGAATCAGTACAACAAGCTGGTGGTGTGATTCTAAAGTAATCCATAGTAGATATGTACTCTCAAAACTGCTGATATACTTAAATGAGTTTAATCACTGAATTTTAAGTAGTTTATTGTCAGTGTTTAAAATGCATCATATTGCATAATTTAAGTAGCTAAGAATGCAAATCAATGGAGTGTAAAGTCAGTGGGTAATTAGACAGATAGGGTTCCTGATGGAATAATGTCCAATTGTTTCTCGGTTGTGGAGGGAATTTATAAAACCACAGTTGGAGGAAATTAAACACTATACAGTATGTGGACAATGAATGCCACTTTATTCTGGGACAATACACAAAGAGCATTTGGGGAAAGCTGTAATTTTAAACTCCTTGCACATCTAGTCAGGCTAGTCAATATATTGTCCATTAGCCTTGGACATGAAGTGCAAGGTCATTGAAGGCAGACAGTGTTGTGTACATTCTTGGGCTTTTCACTTCTCTGCAAAGGTTGTACTTTTTGTTTGGCAGTAAAGGAGCTTGAGAGTGGGAGAGATTGATTTAGTGTGCTTCAGCTACATGGGCTTCTTTTGTGTCTGGAGTTGCAATTTAAATTTAGAAGACAGAGGGGCTGCAATCAGGAAGCAGTAGTAATCAATGTTTCTTCTTTATGCATGCACATACGTGTGCATGTACATGTAGATGTGTGTGTGTGTGTGTGTGTGTGTGTGTGTGTGTGTGTGTGTGTGTGCTTGTGTACCCACAGCTGCAGAGAACAGATCTACGGCCAGTGGCAAATTAGAGGAGCCTGTAATAATAACCATTCTGGTTCGCTCGCTGACAGACATATACTGGCATTGCTCTTCATTACATGGCATCACTTTTATTACATGCTACAGATTTTTTATTTCTTCCTACCTATACATCATAGTAATATATATATTTATTTACAATGGACATATATTGCTTCCACACAAGCCAACCAATTCAGAGAAATTATCACTCTCTTATAAATATAATTTCAACAGCAAAAACAACTAGATTTCTATTTTGTCAGTGATACCAAAAGCTCTGTTAACACTGGTGGTATCTAATGGAGTCCCTTTTTCACTGAATAAAGAAGGTTTTGTCCAGTTTATTAGTCTGGATATTTGCCCTTGTACAGCACAAACAAGGTTTTTAGAAAGTTTCAGTGAGCCCTTTATTACAGCTTGAGGACAGTTTAGCTAGGTGGGTCTTCATCAGTTTTAAACATCAGGACTGGTTTTGGCGGGCACTCTTAGTGTTTTTACAGAGCACCATGATTCTGTAAATGTGAGAAAGAAGATAGATGAGCATACACTAAAGAGTTAGTTTTCACCTAGAGCACACCATCGCTCTTCTTGACTAATTCTTAGGTACAGGCTGTACTTGCAGTCAAAGCACTGCTGTCTGACAGAGAGGCACACAGCATGCCTGGCATGCAACTAAACGACCAATCGCTACATTGGATTCTACAGTCCCACAGAGCGTCAAACAGTGCGTCAAGCAGAGCTGTGTATTCTTGGGAGGAATTATGTGTCTGTGGAAAAGATTTCATAAAAATATATAATTGGAGAGTTAAAAGGAAGATCTTACCTTCTAAGAAACATCTGAAAAAGATGGCACTGATTTAATTTCTCTTCATCAAGATAAAGTGTATGCTTCATGCATTGACTACAAAGCACAGGAAAGGCTGGATGGACACGCCTAGTGGAAGTTTCTGGAAGACATTCAGTGGGGGAAGACAGCTAAAACCTGGAGTGCTGGCAGCCCCACAGTAGACCTACATGTCTCTGAGTGAAGAGCAGGTGGCACTGTGAGTCCCCGGCCTGCTATTAATTAATGTAACTGTTTGGAAGATGAGCTTGTGATGTGAGTGAGAGCACAGTTCTTTCATCTTTACAGCTCTGTTTCAAACAGATGGACTAAAAGCAGAGCTGGGGGAATGAGTACTTCTTATGAAAGTAGGGAACAATATGTATGATCTGTCTCAATAGCAGTATGACATCAGCACCATATTTTTTTCTCAGTGTTCAACACGGTGCCTATTACTGCTCATTTACTCTGTAGGTCTCAGTCACCCTGCTGATGTCCAATCTAATGTGATGGGCAGGGATAAACCACTACAAGCTATATAATGCAAGGGCAATAATGTGTTCTCCCATGTGAGGCCCTGAAGCCAAGACTCCCTCTCTGTCCCTCATTATAGCAGATGTGTGGTATATACAGGGACAGCACAGGACAGGAGTGACTTACACAGCACATAAACTGGACCGTGAAATAGACGGGCTGCCTGCAGATTGAGAACGGTGGAGGTAGTTTATTGTGTGTGAGGATGAGATGGGAGGAACTTATTTTCATTTAATGACCAGCTGTGTGATGTGGACTCCTACAGAGCCATTTAAAAACATTGGCATCCACACACTGAGGGGGAAAAAGGCCCAGGATCAGTATGCCTACCTTCAGCCAGGAAGGATAATAAGATTTGGCTCCCACTGACATGAATTGTAAGATTTGTCACTGAAGACTGTTGCGAGCTGCCTTTCAGGTGAAGGATAGAGTGCCTGAAATCTGCTGTGCCCATTCAACCTCACAATGTATTCAAAATCTCTGAGCCCTCATCATAATATAAACACTAGAACATATTTATATGTCATATCAGTATCTTTTCACATTATTTTTGGGGCATTTTAGGCCTTTAATGACAGGACAGCTGAAGAAGTGAAAGGGGGAATGACATGCAGCAAAGGGCCGCAGGTCAGAGTTGAACCCAGGCCCACTGCGTTGAGGAGTGACCCTCTATACATGGCACCCACTCTACCAACTGAGCTACCTGGTCACCCGTATCAGTATTGATTAACAGTGTTGGTCTTTTATCAAACCTGCTATAACTGATTTGTTTGGTCACTAGGGGGTAGCAGAAACAAGTTGTGAACACACCACTGACACATCATCACTTTTAATCCTTATGGTGTTCGGTTCAAGTCTGTGGGACCTGTTTTCAATGTTTGCTGAAAGAAAAGTTATGCAATTTATTATTTCTTCTAACGCAAACTCATTGGCACACACACACACACACACACACACACACACACACACACACACCTATTACACATGAGGTGTTCGGGTCTACTGGACCCAAGTAAGGTGTTATGAAACTATGTTGTTTTTATGCACCTGCTATTCTCACATAAAGTCACAAAACTGTTACATTTCTAGGGTCTAGGTTGTGGCAGGGTTTAAGCATTTCTGTACAGTAAATTCTGCAAAGCCCTAGTGAAATATGATTAAGTACAAACATTTCCTGAATTGTTACCGACATACAGCCTCAGAGTTAGAGGTGCATATATGTCCCAAAGGATGTGTACTGAAATAAATAATAATAAAAACACATTTGGTCTACTGATACAATAAAATAATAAAACAACTGATTGGGATATTTTAACTTTCCCATGCATTGAAGAGATGCTATGACAACTAACTCAGCTAAAGACTTCAGTTTTGAATAACTTGTCTGCTGTTAAAACAGTTTAAAGTAAAATCATGGCAGAAAAGGAAAGTAATGTGATACTAAATATGTAAATATGTATACATATAAATGTATATATGAATGTAAAATGTAAATATATAAATATGTAAAACATCAAAGCTTGACATATACAATGTGTACATTGTTTTCCTCTTGCACAAATTACAGCACTAAAGGGATCAGCAAACACCCCAAAACAGATGAGACTGTGACCTTGATAGTGATTTCCTATCAATCAAAGTGAAAGAGCAGAATTGTCCCTTAACAAGATTACTTTACTTTGATCTCATGGATTTGACTCTAGAGACAAAGTGATCTGGCATCCGTTCCTTTATTTATATAAAACCTAAACACTTTGTCACCAGCCATCACCAGCCACAAACAGACATCCCAACAGATGGATTACTGCAAGAATCAATCGCAGGCCTTTACTCTCAATGCGTTTCCTCAATTTGTCATAGCAGAAAGAAGACTGCCCCCCCCTTTTCTTCTGTCTGTCTGTCTTTTTCTCACATTTTTTCATCTCTCTCCCTCTCTCTCACTTTAAGGCATGTCAACAAAGAATGTGCATTGTACAGTGTGCTTCATGTTTAGTTTAAGAGCCTGTTTCATTTGGTGCTCACTTGGAGACCCTCCCTCTTCCGCTAATGTCTGCTTTGTTCAGCAGGTTCGACTGAGCACTTGCAAGCGAATGCACTGACTGTCACCGCAGAATGACAGTGTCCTGACCAGCAAGATTTCTTTGAAGCCGACGCCTCCGGGTCTGCCCCAGGGTTGTTGAGGCCTGCTGGAGTTTGCCAGAGGTGGAGGATTCCTGTGGTACCTCAGCTCATTTTGATTAATGGACCTCTCTCTGCCCCTGAGTGAGCAATTATCAGAGAGTAGGCAAAGTCGTTCATCACTGTAACTGAGCAGCAGGACTCTTCCACTGTCCAAAGTCACACCTGCAGTGCGAAGGGTCGACATCCACATCTCCCACGTCCTCCTACCCATCAACTAGGCTGTTGCCCCATGTTTAACCAGGAGGGTCTATCTTCAGAGGGTCAGAGAGGTGTAGGCAGGTCTGTACAGTGTGTGTTACCGGCAGATCCGATTTCCCCACGGTAATTGATTAGCCTGGACTCTTCTGCTGTGATCAAATTCAAGCCTGCATGTTACTGTGAGACCAAGTTCCTACTCAGTCCTGTGGCACCAAGCCTGGAATTCACTTAGTCTCTGAAAAATGACTGGCACGTGTTGTGAACAACCATTGTCTGGAGCGGTTAGTAGATGTGTTCAGCATACTAACTGTCCTTCACAGACTAAAAGAAAGCAATAGTATTTCATTCAAAACCAACACAATCTCAAGGAATTGCTAAATAACTACCAATAATAATAAATACAGCACTTTATCCTGTGTAATGGTTCATGTAAAAGATACTTTACATATAGTATATTGCGATAGATGCTCTTGTAGGGACTCCTTAATTTACTGACATGTTTGTCAAGATGTACAATTGCAATCATTTTGATTTTCTATTCCGCCTGCATTAACAGACTAAACTACAAGATGCTTGCCCACATAATGGTCAAATATGTTTAGATCTTCATAGTTAGCAGGCTACACAAATGTACAATTTACAGTAACACAAAAACATACCTAAACTAGAAGAGCTTGGATAGTGCAGACCTAGGCCAAGGCTATGCATGCCATATCTTGCAATTCTAAAGAAAATAAATCAAGGAATTAGTGTTACTGCTACATAATATGGATTGGGTTAGCCCACACTACACGTTTCCATTAAGTTTTATGTAAATCAGGAAAGTATTTTTTCTGTAATCCTGCTTACAGATAGACACAAACCAAAAACACAACCTCCTTGTGGAGGTAAAAAACATTGACCTTACAATTGTTAGTGTCCATTAGTTTGACTGACAGGTGGCTCCTGAGGGTTTGTTAGTATTCAATTGACTTCAGTTTTTGTCTCGCTGAACCAACCCTAACCCTTTATTTATGTAGAACGTATTACCACCTGTTCCTAAAATTTGTGAGAATGTGCCAAACCTATCTCTGTGTTTATATTTACAATGTTCTAGGCTGTTGTTTGTTTTCCAATGCAACATGCCAGAATACTTTATACTAACTGCATTACTGGGATATTTGCATTTGAGCTGGTAGACATGTGTTTACAGAAGTAGAAGTATTAGGACTGTCAGATGTTGGGCACATTGCAGCACTCATTACTGTTATACACCTGCAATCCAAAATCCCCTCACCCAGTGGTAAAAATGCAATTAAAAAAATTGTTGTTTCTCCAAGGGACCAACAATTTACCTGAATCTATTGGTCAATTACCAGTTTGTCTTTAGCCTGACCCCATCCCGTAATGTCTTTGGAGGAAGGCCAGAATCTGATTTCCTTTTAAAGCGGTCTAATGGGCTGTCGACCTATACATACAAACCAAATGAACACAACTCGTCCCACCATTGCTATTAGGGCCTTTTTCTATTCATTGATTTCTCTCTTTACTTTTAGCTAATGTTTTTCCCCCTCTCTTTTTATGCATGCTGGTGAATGTGTTAAATACTTTTCATTGTAGACCTTACAAAAAATAGGGATTTGGAATGAATAGGAAGTACAGAGATTTTGTTTGACTGCCCTGTTATCATATCACAAAGTGTAATGCATCCATAATGAGCAATGTCTCTGTCACTATTTATATGTATGTATGAGTGTCTGTCTTTCCACTGGAGTGGGCACAGCTGGCTTTGTTTCATTTCACCTACGTTTTGAATACTAAGTGGTCATTGAAAAATTAGATACATGATTTTAAAGCTATACACCCTACCATTTATATAAATTGCTAGTTTCTTATTCATTCATTTTCAGTAGTTTGTTTTTAAAGCTGAGCAGTTTAAAATAACAAATTTACTGGAGTGTGATAGCTACATAATTTGTTTCTTAACATGAGTAAAGGCTATCATAAGGAATCTGGTCAAGACATTTGCTTCTCTGTACTGGAAATGTTGACATCTGTGTGCTGCCACCTTTTTCGCCCTGCATCTCACTCTCTCCAATATCTCGCTGTATGCATCTTTTTGCCATTACCTTGGCCTCCTTTTCAACCATCTCTGCCTGTCTTCTCCATCTCTAGCTCACATCTTTATATCACTTCAATTTTCGCACGGTGAGATGGAAATTGAGTGGGAGGACTGGGTAGCAGGATAAGACGTAGGTCTCAGAGTGGACAAAAATAAAATCCAATTTCAACCAAAAAAAAAAAAAAAAAAACTAATTGCCCCCCCATCTCCCGAAACTGCTCTCCTAGCTGTCTCTGCACATCTTCAGCAGGTCTCACCTGCACATCTCCAGAATCTCATAACCTGACACGCAGCAAGAGGGCAAAAAGAGCGACCATGAAACAACCCACCTCCACTCTCTCTTAACTGAGACACACACCATTGCCCTTTTTTTTTTAACTTTTGAAGCCACTACTCACTTCATATAGATACAATTGTACCAAGTGAAGCTGTGCCCCAAAGAATTCAAACAATTTTAGAAGTGAATAGAGAAAAGCACTTCAAGGGGCTTCATAATGGTTTTTACACTGAATTTTATGATGGTTTGACTTTGGACCGATGAGGAGTAATAGACTCTTTGTCCATCATCACTTTGCACGCAGTAAGCATTGTGTGTCCATAATGCTAATGATAGAGCAAAGCCTCTTACAAGAGTAATATGCATCTCTTAGCCATAAAAACACTGTAAACCTCACAAGGCCACGATTAACTAAGTTGACAGCTCAGTGGGGATGTTGACAGGTGAACAGAGAATTTATGTCAAAAAAATACAATATGAACATAGCTGCAAAACAAATAAAACGAAAAGGGATTAAGGGTTTGAAGCACACGTGTTCTGCTTTTTAAGATCTTTGCATCTGCAGCATAATAGAGTGTAAGGATTCTTTAATTGCAGCTTTGTTGAATCAAATTCAGATTTAGTCTTCCGATTATGTCTCATGTTTTCTTTTGTACCACAACCTCCGAGAACGGGAAGAACACACATCTACAGATATTTCTAGCCGGCAAAGTCAGGAGGCATCTACTTATTTTCGGAAGGTGAGCAATAAGGATCCTCCAGAGCTGTAATCTAGTTGACTGACAGCAGCATACAATGCCTTTTCTCAAACACCTAACCAGAAGATATTCGGTAAAGAGAACATAGACAGCGAGCTAGGTGAGAGAAATGCACTCACATAAAGAGATAAGAGGGAATAAGATGAAAAACAGGAAAGGTTGGGAACATTTTCACAAGATCTTAAATTTTGTTCTTACACATTATTTTAGGTAGATCCTCAGTCATTACTATTACTGTTACCATGGTGTGTACCCACCATCAGCTGGTTGTAAATGAACACATCTTTCCACACAAGTCCCATAGGAAAACACATGGTGTTATTGATTTGTAAAAGTCCACATTGTACAAGAAAAAGACTCAACCCAGTGTTAACAAAACAGGATAAATACAGTAGATACATTCACAAAATACTCATCTCCAAAAGCACAATATACTATAGTCCCTGATCTTTTCCAGCTCAATGCATCATTTGTGGACAGTTTGTGGACACAATGTCATCATCTACTCTCTATATATTTCAAGCAAATACATTAAAAAAAAAATCTATACAATGACAACAACACTCAGTGGCATCAAGGTGAGTGAAGTATACAAATTATTTTGGACTCAGGATTTACTGCAGATCTTATAACCGTAGACAAGCAAGTTTTTGCAAGGATAAGGTCAGACCAAAGATTAAACTAGGCCACACGCTGTATCTTCTGAGTTTGAGAGGGATTCAAATTTAAGTTGGTGATTGCACTGCAGAGTCCAGAGGGACTGGGAGGAGGAGAAAACAGCAGCAGAGATGGGTAGTCAGAGATACGAATGCAGCATCATACTCTCCGTGTTGTTAGATTTTCCTCGTAGGACCTCATTCTAAGCATCTTTTGATGTGGGAACATTTTTCACTGAATCATTAAAATTTCCACAAACTTGCAATTTCATGCAGGATAATACAAAGGTTTAATTCAGTGGAAGCAAATAGCACCTTATGTCCTCCAGCACCCTTATCTCACAAAGAGATATCAGATTGTACGCTGTGTGCAACCAAATAATATTTTTGTTTGCCTCAACGTGCAAAACAATCTTGCAGACATCTAATGAGTGCTTTGAAGTGCTGCTTGTATGCCAGCATGAGGCAATTCCTTCACTTGAGTTTAATCTTCCAGATGTGAAAAATGCAACACATTAGTTGATGTTGGGGAATCCTGTTTGTCTCTTTGAGAGTTTTGTACTGGAACTTGTACTTGTGACCAAAACATCCACATAAAATGATGAGACTGGAAGACTGTTAAGAACTGCCTCTCTCTTTCTCACATGTGTGTGAGCCAGGAATGCTTGTTGTTCAGCCATGATGGTGGGGATAAACTTACACTTACGTAAGGGCAATTTTTCTGAAAATAGAAAACATACAAATCGTGCTTGTAATACCTCTGGCAGTCCATCAGCAAATCATGTTTTTACATTATTTATGACTCAATTCAAACCTTCTTATTTTCTACAATACTAGTGATTGTACTTCATTTGTTTTCACACAAACATTTAATGGACTTTGAACTTACAAATCCACATTGGCGCTCTGCAGAAAGCTCTTTTCACACCTCATCTCCGTTCTCATTAGACAGCAGCAGATACCTTGGCTTCATAGCCACTGTGGAAGGATGCAGTCAAACTCTTCAATATCTGATGTAAAGGAGAGATATAAAGATTTTACTGACCACGCTGTTGTCTGCAGGTTATGATGTGGGTCAAAGTAGCTCTATGGAATTTTCATGCTGCCGTTGTAGCTTAGTAGATTTAAAGGCAAGGCAAGGCAGCTTTATTTGTATAGCACATTTCAGCAACAGGGTAATTCAAAGTGCTTTACACAAAATCAGTTAAAAGAAAATAAAACCGATAAAACACAAAGGTCCAATAGGTAATATATTTACTGTAATTGAATGTACTGTAATGTGAACAGGTAGGCTAAATTATCACAGCTACTAGGGATGGCATTTTATGTAATTTCAACATTTGTGGAGCTACTCACATTGAACTATGTTAGAATTTATTAACTAACGTTTGTGTTCGTTGGATCTCTGAGGAAGGAGGCTCGGGGTCCAATTGAGAATTAAGAAAAGGTTTAATGCAACAGAATGATGAAGACGATAAGACAAAGACAACAAGACAAACAACATGATAACACTGCAGCTGACAGTGGACTGGATCCATGCTTCCCCTGACGGAGTCACATAAAACCAGTCCTGAATATTCCTAAATCACACTCATTTATCCCCTGCACCTGGGGGCGGTTCCTTTTCATCTGGTGCATTCAAATCCGCTCTCATTGGTCCATCATTGGCATGGCAACATTAAACATTGTTTAACTTTTTATAACTCAACAATTATATAGCTAGAGTACCCGAGTTGGTTACTCACAAAAAACAATTGAGACACAGTCAGCAAAGTGATCCCAACTGGTCCTTGCTAACGCCGCCATGCTAACCCTGCTAACTGTTGACCTGGGGTCTGTTGCACGAAAGTAGAATAAAGATATCCAAGATAAGTGAAAAGCCAGGTGTAGATGGGATAAGTGTACATTCACGGTATCGATCACAGATTTACTGATGCAGAGATGGGGAAGACGCATGCGGCATATGTTTTACCCAAGGAGCAGCAGCTTCTAATGGAAAGTAACGAGGAGGTGAAGAATAGAATACGCAAAAAGGGAAATGCGGCTGTTATCAAACGGAGAGAAAAAGCCCAACAGACTATAGCGGACCGACTGAATGTGTAAGGATGTAAAAATATCTAGCCTAAGTCACTCCACATTTTTACAAAGTTGTAGGCTGCAATGTGTTTCAATTGCTTTAAATATGCTAGTTTCATATGTGTTTTATTGCTGTATCTGTTTTTATGTGATAAATGTGCTGGTTTTACCTTAAAGTGTGTTTTGAGTAGCCTACCATGTAAAACACATTGTAAATAAAATGTATTATTATTTAGGCTACTTTGCCTTAAAAGTGAGCAGAGGGGATTAATGTTCCTCAGGAAATGTACCCTGAGGACCCTAGGCTTAATTTCAAACCCTTATTTACAACGCGAGAACATGTTTAACAACCATATGCAAATCTCTATAAGCTATGTCTAATTCTTTATACAATTAATGTTCAATCAAAAATCAGAAAGGGACAAAAACTAGAAAAAGAAGTGACTTTAATACACACTGTGAGCATTTACTGTATGTAAAACAATATTCATGTTTCTTTTATTCTTTGGACAAGTGACATCACCAAAATAAAAAGATTAAGAAGCATTGTGGTGTTCCCGGTGTGATGAATGTAAACTACACTATATCCGTATATAGGCCACGTTATTGGTCCAAGGATGTGAGACTAATTGAGAAGGTTATGAAACAAATGTAAGCTATAGTAAAAAAACATTAGGCCCACATATTAAGGAGTAACACAAACTATCCTTTATTAGAGAAGGACAAGCAACAAGAAAATGAAATCATTGTGACCGGTAATCTGACCGGTCTGCCATTAATATCATCTGGGAATATCGCTGCATTGTCCCACTTAATCTCCGGAGCGTCGTGTATAAACCTGAAGCTGCACAGACCACGGACGCTGCGCTGCTCATCTCTACTTTTACAGAGAGAGTGGACACTGATGCAATGCACAGGATTTTAATAAAAATAAAGCAGAACACCTTCAGAAGACAACGGAATAACTGTTAAACACGTTTATGTCGGATCAGAGCGGCAACTGATGTTAGCTACTCCGCTGTGCAGTAATGCGAGACAAGCGTCTAGCAACATTGTTGTGAATGCTGCAGTCTCAGCCTGGCAACCAATGTGAACTTTGAGTCTGGGGAGGAGGGGGTGGGGGACACGACTCTCTCCAGTATTTAGAATTTGTACTGCAGTAACTATTTGAAACACTACCTGTCAGTATTACATATTGGAGCTTTAAGGTGTTGTTGCCATTAGAAAACCATTATTAAGCCATTATTTTGTTAACATGGGCATATGAATGTGGTGAAGTAGTGCATAATGCTTGAATTATGAATATGCCTTTTGTATAACAGAGCAACCTGATCAGGAGCATATATTGATAAATCCCTTTAATGGACTTTGTTAGATTCATGACATGAGTTACCGATTTATTGGGTACACCCATACAGTCTAATAAAATCCAATACCACAGTCCTGCAATACATCTTATCTTTGTTAACAACCTTTATGAATGCCTCTATGGTCATTGTTGAGGTTAAAGTTAGTGTTGCTATTTTATTACACTAGATTGGATGATGGACGTGGTAAGTAAGTGAAAACATGGGTCAAAGTGTCCAAGTGCACAATGACGCCAGGTCTCTAAGGGGTGCAGGAATTCCAATATACAAGTGGCACTAGACCAAACTGGGCAAAACGTTGCATGTGTTTACTGTGTATTGTGTTCACCCAAAACCCAACATGCTCCACCCCCAGCACAGATCAGTTTTATAAAAGAAAATCAATTAAATGTAAAAACAAAATTATTTGTATAAATATGGTTTATTTATTTATTAATGACCTGACGTTATTGACTGTTTTATTGCTACTGTAATTGAACGTGTTGTTGACTGTAGTCTTTGTTTTATTGTTACAAATTTAAAGCTGTGTGGGTGAAAGTGGGGAATTGAATGCTGGCGGGGAGTGGTGGTGGTGTGGTGCCAGAACCAGAGCCGGGAAAGCGGGCAATGGGACCGGGTTCAGGCGCTGTTCTGAACATCATGGCAAAGGCGGTGAGACCGAAGAGAGGACACAGAGGAATCTAAGAAGAGAAAAGTAGAAATTGACTAAGCTGCCACTGGACGACTTGGATTGGCTTTTAGTTGTTGGTAAGAGCGTTGCTAAATTAAAGGCTGCAAGACAGAGGGCGAGAGCCTTCTTGCTATTGGACTAGTAATAATAGTAACTGGCGTGCTACGTTATTTGTTGTTAGCAAAGTTTGGGTCTTGCTAGTTTTTAATCATAAGTAATGTAATTGTAACAAATGCACGTGTACAGCTGTCTATCATACGACAGTGGAGTATAAGGGAATTACACAAACTGTAGGGGTGCCAAATTGCAAATAAACATGATTATGCAATATTGTTTTGAATGCATGTTTTGTTTTACATGTACTGTATGACTTACAAATGAAGATTTACACATTACATAAACACATTTATGGTTGCTAATGTTGTTGAATGCTGTCCCATCTAGAGCACACATCAATGTACATTGCCCCTGTTAATATACCGATAGATAAACATTATTTCTTTTAAAAATTGTTTTGGGGGCTTTCCCCTTAATTCAATAGTGACAGCGGATTGACAGGAAAGGGGGGAGCGAAAGAGAGGGGATGACACGTAGCAAAGGGCTGCTGGTTGGATTCAAACCCAGCCAATGGCCAAGGGCTCAGCCTACGTGGGGCGCGCGCTCTTACTGCGTAAACTAGAGAGAGAGTGTTCCAATGTATTTTAAAACTACAAGTCCAACTATACACTCACCTATAGGATTATTAGGAACACCATACTAATACTGTGTTTGACCCCCATTTGCCTTCAGAACTGCCTTAATTCTACGTGGCATTGATTCAACAAGGTGCTGAAAGCATTCCTTAGAAATGTTGGCCCATATTGATAGGATAGCATCTTGCAGTTGATGGAGATTTGTGGGATGCACATCCAGGGCACGAAGCTCCCATTCCACCACATCCCAAAGATGCTCTATTGGGTTGAGATCTGGTGACTGTGGGGGCCATTTTAGTACAGTGAACTCATTGTCATGGTCAAGAAACCAATTTGAAATGATTCAAGCTTTGTGACATGGTGCATTATCCTGCTGGAAGTAGCCATCAGAGGATGGGTACATGGTGCCCAATTGGCACTAAGGGGCCTAAAGTGTGCCAAGAAAACATCCCCCACACCATTACACCACCACCACCAGCCTGCACAGTGGTAACAAGGCATGATGGATCCATGTTCTCATTCTGTTTACGCCAAATTCTGACTCTACCATCTGAATGTCTCAACAGAAATTGAGACTCATCAGACCAGGCAACATTTTTCCAGTCTTCAACTGTCCAATTTTGGTGAGCTCTTGCAAATTGTAGCCTCTTTTTCCTATTTGTAGTGGAGATGAGTGGTACCCGGTGGGGTCTTCTGCTGTTTTAGTCCACCCGCCTCAAGGTTGTGCGTGTTGTGGCTTCACAAATGCTTTGCTGCATACCTCGGTTGTAACGAGTGGTTATTTCAGTCAAAGTTGCTCTTCTATCCGTTTGAATCAGTCGGTCCATTCTCCTCTAACCTCTAGCATCAACAAGGCATTTTCGCCCACAGGACTGCCGCATACTGGATATTTTTCCCTTTTCACACCATTCTTTGTAAACCCTAGAAATGGTTGTGCGTGAAAATCCCAGTAACTGAGCAGATTGTGAAATACTCAGACCGGCCCGTCTGGCACCAACAACCATGCCACGCTCAAAATTGCTTAAATCACCTTTCTTTCCCATTCTGACATTCAGTTTGGAGTTCAGGAGATTGTCTTGACCAGGACCACACCCCTAAATGCATTGAAGCAACTGCCATGTGATTGGTTGATTAGATAATTGCATTAATGAGAAATTGAACAGGTGTTCCTAATAATCCTTTAGGTGAGTGTAGATGCACTACAGAACAGTGCCTCTAGATATAGCTCACCTGGTAGAGTGTGCGCTTCATGTACAAAGACCCCACTCCTTACTGCAGCAGCTCGGCTTTGAATCTGCCCTGTAGCATGTTTCCCCCCTTTCCTGACTGCAGCTGTCCGGTTTAAAATTAAAATAAATAATCTTCAGCTAGGTTAGTTGCTTTAGCAGTTCAGCTAAAAAGACTGAAAATTCATTTAAATCTTTAAATGAACATTCAAATTCTTGTAGTGACAGAAACAGCTTTCAGTTTACTTAATGTGTAGATAAATGTATAGCAATATATTAAAAGGGTTTAATTGTTAATCACGTATACCTTAGAAATTGTTAAATCCCTTAAGAGAGATAGATCAGTGACCCCCTACTACATTTATTGTATGAAATTAAGTTGTGTATTAAACTGGGCCTACAATAACGGCCTCATGCTTTTATACATAACTTTTAGTGCATAGAATCCTAAACTCATAAAATAGTTATTGACTTTAAAACTAAACACAAATGTGGCAATCCTTTGCCAATAATATGTTGGATTCATGTTAAGACACTTTAGTGTTTGAAAACATTAACAAGAATTTTGTATCCCCCCCTGCAGTAATTCTGAAGACCCCCTAGGGGTCCTGGACCCCCTGTTGAAGATCTCTGGGTTTTGTTTTAGATTAAATGCATGTTTAAGAGGTTTTCAGCTCAAAAACAAGAAAAAGATGTACTTTTTTTCCCCTTCATGTTGATGAAGGGGAAGTTTCTTCCTTCTCCCCGTCTGTGTATCACTTATCCCCAAAGATGGTCCAGTGGGGAAGGAGACAGACTGACAACAAGAAGATGTGGTTTTAGACCCCCGCTTGATATGCCACACAGAAATGAGATGAATGAATGTGGTTACATTTGACAATTTCCACTTGTGAATTTTTAACTTGTGTATTTACAATATCAATTTCAACTTGCATATTTTCAACAACAATTTCAACTTGCGTATTTCCAAACATCTATTTCAACTTGTGAATTTTCCACAACAATTTCAATTTGCGAAGTTGCAAACAAGTGTTAAATTTCTATTATAAATACACTTGAAATCACTTTATATTTGTTTAAGTCTGCAGCCTGTATAGCGGACAATATTTAAGTATTAAAGTATTAATGTAGTAAGTGTGAAAAACATGTCTGTACTAGTCCCTGTTTAACTTACATACAGTAAGTAACTTAGGTTACTTAAAAAACTTATTCACTTATTAACTTACTCAACCACAATATTTTACTAAATCAAAAGAAGTATTTTTGTTGCGATTCACAAAGTTACATGTTTAAAACAGCGACCATATTACAATGTGTTCCTGTTTGGTATGAGCATGTGTAATCCGGGAGAAAATATATTATTCTGAAACGAAATTTAGAATGCAGTTCAGTTTTATGGGAACACAATTTCTTAGGAGCAATTGTTGGCCTCTGAGAGGTCAACTTAAGACAACTGACTTATACACTGTGACACAGTCTCATGGCCTTTCACCATAAACAACGGCCGCTGGGACACAATCCGCGGTCACTGGGGGACGTAAAAATGGGGAAATGAAACGCCACATGCAGATGACAACAATGGGACATACCGCCACACGCATGACACGCTACAACAAGGGGACAGTTGTGGTAGGAGAAGAAGAACGAGGAAAGGAACTGCCACACACGGGACACCCCGATCTAAATGGTGAAAGTCCTGTGTTGTTTGACCCATCCACCATCCCAACCAACCTCCTTATGCGGATTTTCAGCTTTTCAATACTACTCGCTACTGTAATCGTGCAGTTATCACAAAAGATGCTTCCCATTGAAATACATTTGTTGTACATTCATTGTCATCCCCACGAGAAAAATGAAAAAAAATAAAAAAAATCGGTGTCCCTGTACATGGATCAATAGCTCAAATAACACCATTTCATGAACTGCCATGAGGCTGGACTGTACATACACTGGCCTGTTTTGACCCTTGTTAGATAGAGGGTGGTTATTATTTTCTGGTTAAATAAATTGAGACTTCTGTTATTGTTGTCAACATGTCTTGGGATCAAAGAGCTCTTTACCACTGAAATGCACTTATACTATCACTGAAATACACTTGGAAGCAAACAATATGGCTGGATCTCTTCCATAGTGCTCTTAGCAGAAATTTTAGAGGTCAATGTGGATTAAATAGCTCAAATGAAAAATCTTTTTATTTAGTTACAGTGCAGCTTAAATTGGCATTAATCTATTCTTTGATGAAACAAAGGACCCAGTTGCATTAAATTCCCACAGCATGTGCCAAGACTCTGGAGCTAACATAACAAATACTGTGCAGCTACATTTAATTTACTTGGTGTTCGTTAATAAATGCATATTTTGGGTTTGGTCACATGTCTGCCACTTGTTCACTGGGCATGCTGTACTGGAGCCATCATAGCCTCTAAAACAGATACAAACATTCAGGTTAAGTTTAATTTAGCTGACGTAAATGAACAGGTAAACTGTATAATTGCTGCATTATGCATAGTAGACTTACGTTATGCCTCTGATGTTTCCGTTTGTTGGGTGGTAAAAAATGAGACACAGTTCTGTGCCAGGCTGAGGCAGAGAGTACAGAAGGTGTAGCTGCAGTCTCCTGAACACAAGCCAGAGCACACGTCTACACACATCTGGCAGCAGATGTCACAGCAGTGTTCAGAGCAATATGTCCAGTCTTCACACACACACGAGCAGCCACCAGCCGGTCTGCATTCCTCCTTACTTTGCAAACTGGAGTTGCAAGGCTTGCAAGACTGTAACCCCATGGGTCTGCCTGTTGAAAACACACACTCAGACAGACACGGGGAGATAAGATATTGGAGGAGATCACTGTCTCCTTTTCAAGTCCAAAATTGGAATTGATGATGTAAATACAAAAGGAACTCTGTGGAGAAAAAGCTGCTGATAATTGACTGTCAGCCTGTCCTGAACATTGTCTGCTAGCTCAAGTTAAGCCCAAAGTTCTTGCAGTATCTGCAGAAGTTGTTTTCACAGTTTGACTAACTTTAGATAAGGCTTGATGCCATAATCTGCCCCCTGAGGTCTTAGTCCAGTCGGCTCCGTCATCTCCCACATACATGAGACAAGGAATGACGTAAGCCTGAACATCTATTCTGCCCTTCATAAAAAAGCATGACACCCTCAAACGATACTACCAACAGTTCTTCTCTATTAACATAAACCCAGAATGCTTGTAACATCAAATGAACTTTATTTCTGTTCTGAGCATGAAATTGAACACAGAGGCTCTTTCTTAGGCCTACTTGTCATGGGGCCTTCACTATAGAGATGGTGGTAAGCAAGGATAATGAGCTATGCAGCATGAATGAGAAAACACTGATTTAATTGCAAAAACAGCACCAACGACCCAAGTTTATGAACAAAAGAAAGATACTAATAGTATGCCAGATGTCTGAAGCTATTTGAAACAGTAAATTGCCTTTTGTTTTCCTCATAAAAACATGCTTTTAAGGAGAAATCTGTGCAGATTCATTGTAATTATACTCATTTTACACATGAAATAAACGCTTGAATGAAAGAAAGGTGTAAAAATGAGAAAGCTTTTACTTTACACGCTGACGTTTGGCAACAAATCCTGAATTTCTGGAGAATGCAGAACAGACTCCTCTCGTTGATCACACACTAGGCTCGTTCGAGATGAGGCTCAGAATCGATCACCGGCGATCGGCGCCCGTTGCATGCCGGTTAGATTTGTGTCCGACTTGATCCCGACTTGCTCTGACGTCATGCACACGTGGCCAACGGAAATCTCACAAGAGCAAGGCGGCCGCAGTTCTGAGACGCAGGCGGCGCAGTTGCTTTTCACCGACTGCAAGAACCAGGCGGACCCAGAGCATGCTGGGAAACGCCGGCTTCTCAGCTGATTTAACACCTGATTGGTTTACAACATGATGACGTTTTATATAAACTTTTTTATTGATTTTGAATCGGAGGGATTTTAATTGCTATTTGTCTGATTTAAAGACTTATTCCGTACAGAACGTTGTGTAGGTTGTGTGGCTGATAGTGATGTTAAGAAGTCAGAGAGACTAAATCTAAATGCCGCCTGCTCTCGTCTACTTTACAGGCGAGGCGCAGTTCATCTCGAACGAGCCTACTGATGTGTCCGGCTGCCTCGACTGACATTCGACGGAGATGAGACTAAGTATGAGCTTTGGGAGACCAAAATGTTGGGACATTTTTATTTATCAGGGCTAAAGAACACTGTGCTGCAAGAACCGAAGTCAGAAGCCGAGATAGCAGCAAATGCTAAGGAAAACGCTGACGCACATGTCATGCAGAGTTGATTTTACTGTTAGATGACAAAAGCCTCTCATTAGTTATGAGGGATGCGCCCAACAATGGAAGAAGAGCTCTGGAAATATTGAGAGAGTAATATGCAGGGAGGGGAAAGCCCCGTATAATCAACTTATACACCACGTTAACGTAGCTTCAGACGACAAATGATGAAAGTGTGATGGATTATATCATCAGAGCAGAAACCGCCATAACAGCACTGCAGAACGCGGGTGAAACGTTAGGAGACGGCCTGCTAGTGGCTATGGTCTTAAAGGGATTGCCGGAGACTTTTAAGCCATTCGTAATACATATGGCACATACAGACGATAAAACCACGTTTGCAGAATTCAAGACTAAACTACGTAGTTTTGAAGAGACAGAGAAGATAAAAGCAGCTGAGTCAAGTGACAGTGTGATGAAGACTCAAGGGAAAACCGGACGGTGGCCCGCCAAGATGAGCGCACGTGGCTGGACCAAAGACGACACAGAGATGGTGTGCTTCAAGTGCGGCACCAAAGGCCACTGAGCAAAGGGATGCCGACAGAAGACATGGTGTAGTCTTTGCAGAAGTGACACACACAAAGATGCCACGTGTAGGCGTAAGGAAAAGGACAGTAGGGGCAAAAATGATGGTGCAAGTAAAGTCTCAGAAGATGCTGACGAGGACTATGTGTTCAAGATGAGAGACGGAGGGACTGGTAGGCCTACCCAGCGGCAGCTGGCACGCAGCATCCAGGAGAGGGGTCTGATGGTGGACACGGGGGCTACCTCCCATATAATCACGGACATAACCATGTTCAAGAGTTTCGACTAAGCGTTCAGTCCAGAAACACACAGTGTCGAGCTGTCGAGTATCTAATGATAAGTGTAATGCATGTCACAACATACAGACATGGCATGAGATATTAGGCCATTGTAACTATGAAGTTACAAAATGTTGTTGAAGGTATGCAGATCAAGGGCAAAACGGGTAGACCCAAACAAGAGTGTGTATTCAGGGAAAGGTTGCCCAAACCAGAAATAGGGACCCTGATACCAGAGCAAAGGCTGGGTAGGCTAGGTGCATGATAGTTGAAAGTGCCCTACCAAAGCAGCTATTGCAATACGCAGTACAAACAGCAGCAGTGGTACGCAACAGGTGCTTTAACAGGCTTACAGGGAAGACTCCTTATGAGCTGCTAACAGACCTAATGTATCTAAAATGCAAAAGTTTGGGTCTGTATGCTACATGTACAAACAGGACAAGGGAAAATTTAATTCCAGATGTGACATGGGACGCTTTGTAGGTAATGATAAGAAGAGCCCGGCGTATTTGGTGTACCATCCAGATGCGAACAGAGTACAAAAACACAGGCTAGTGAAGTTTGTAAGCAAGACAGCTGAGGAAAAACAGACACAGACAGGTGAGCCAGATCCAAGCGATGGCTATGACAGTGTGAGAACCAAGACTAGTGAGATCACACAGGGGGTCGGTAGAAGTACAGAAAGTGTTTTAGAGCCAAGTGTACTGAGTAGAAGTGCAAATAGTGATAGTCCAGATGCGGTAATAAGGTCTAGGGACCATAATCAAACACAACAGAGTGTGACAAGTGGTGAACCCGAAAGTAGATGGTATCAGACTAGAGAAAGAAGAACACCAAGTTACTTAGATGACTTCATAACTGAAGACAGTGCTAGTGATGGGGCCCATATCACGGTAGACTACTGCTGCAGTGTGTGGCATCCCACAGACAGTTGGGGGTGCAATGGGGTCAGCTAACTCAAAAGAATAGGTGATGAGGATACCAGTCCTTAAATGAGAACAAGACCTTTACCCCAACAGCACTGCCAATAGGCAAGAAAACAGTGGGGGGTAGATGGGTTTATTCCATCAAGACTGATGTAGATGGAAAAGACAAATACAAAGCACGGTTTGTGGCCAAGGATTACAGCCAGAGAATGGGAGGAGACTATGGGGAGACGTTTTCACCCACGGCAGACCTGACGAGTGTAAGGGTGGTGCTACAGAAAGCAGCACAGGAGAATTTACTCCTGCACCAAATGGACGTGAAAACAACGTACTTGCACGCACCTTTAGACTATGAGATCTACATCAATCCATCAGAGGGTTACCAAGAGAAAGAGGGCATAGTTTATAAGCTATCACTATCACTAAGAAATCACTTTATGGTCCTAAACAATCTGGGCGAAACTGGAATAGAGTTTTACACGATTGTCCAACAGAGGATGGTTTCACACAGAACCCAGCCGACCACTGTGTTTATGCCAAAGAGTCAAAAGAAGGGAAGGTGATCATAATCATATGGGTTGATGACTTGATCATTGCAGCAAGCAATGAAGAGAGACTGAAAAATGTGAAAGAGATGCTTGCAGAAAAGTTTAAACTGAAAGATTTGGGTAAACTCAAACATTTTCTGGGTATTGATTTCAGTCAGTCAGATGGGTGTATAAAGATGTCACAGGAAAGGTACACTAACAAGATACTGCAGCGTTTTAATAAGCAAGACTGTAGGACCAGGGAAACACCCTGTGAGCAAAAGCTAGAGTATACTGAGGATGCAGTAAAGATGGAAGATGTTAGAGTGTACAGGGAGGCGGTAGACAGTAGGAAATACTGTGATAACCAGTAGGTTATCACAGTATTTTGCTGAGCCTACAGAGGAGCAGTGGGTCACTGTGAAGCACATCCTAAGGTATCTTAAAGGCACCACAGAGAAAGGGTTAACTTTTAGGAGAAACAACTGTGAGAAGCTAGGTATACAGGCCTACAGTGATGCCAACTGGGCGGCTGATACCAGGGACAGACGCAGTACCACGGGATACTGTGTGAGGCTTAGTCAGAAAAGCTCCCTGATCTCGTGGAAGACTAGAAAGCAACCTACCGTTGCGCTATCCACATGCGAGGCGGAATACATGGCACTGTCCTCAACCATACAGGAGTGTCTATACCTAGAGCAGTTACTGGGAGGTATAGATAACTACAAGTACACACAAACTATAGTACACAAGGACAATCAGGGAACAATCGCTCTTGCCAAAAACCCTGTGAACAGACGGAGGTGTAAACATATAGACATAAAGTACCACTTTATCAGGTCTACTGTGAATGAGGGAAGAGTGACTTTGATGTATTGTTCTACTGATAATATGATTGCTGATGTAATGACCAAACCTGTAAGTAAGTTGAAACTGAAGAGGTTTGCAGATGCACTTTTTGGAGATTGATATGTGTATGACGGATCCACATTCATTCTGTGTTTTTCTGTTTTCGTTTAGAATATGGTAACCTGAGTACAAGTGGGGGTGTTAAAATATGTTCATTATGTCCTCAGTTGTATAATAGGTAATATGATGCTGTACTGTAAAATCCCTTTGATTCAAAAATCAATAAAAAGTTTATACAAGACGTCATCATGTTGAGTCGATTGTGAACCAATCAGCTGTTAAATCAGCCGGAGAGGCCGGCGTTGCCCAGCATGCTCTGGGTCTTGCAGTCGGTGAAAAGCAACTGCGCTGCCTGCGTCTCAGAACTGCGGCCGCCTTGCTCTCGTGAGATTATCGTTGCCTACGTGTGCATGACGTCAGAGCAACTCGGGATCAAGTGGAACACAAATCTAACCGGCATGCAACAGGTGGCAATCGCCACTGATCAATTCTGAGCAGACCTGGCTCATCTCGAACGAGCCTACTGTGTTATTTTGAGTCATCAGTGATACAATAAGATATGTACAGAATACAGAAACACACATTTAAAATGCAGTCAGCAATCCAGCACGTATACATTTAGCATTTTGCCCTCATGCATGTGTAAAATATGTATTGTATAGTTCGCTTTAGAATTTGTCACATATGCACATTTCACTATTTTGTATTTTAGCAGAGCTTCGGGAGCATGACACATGGTATTTCAAGTTGCAGGGAGGTATTTCAAAACTCACGTAGCATTTGTATGTTTCAAATTAACCTTTACATTCTTGAATCACTGAAACATATGGCACAGACACGTTAAATATTTTAAAGTACTTTTTCTTATTGTTAGTACAATGCATTCTTGTTGTTAGTACAATACAGGAAATTATATAGAACTTGATTGATTAAAGTTGGAATTACTGCAGTTTGTGGAAGATGCAACATCTAACATCTAACTGTCGATGAACATGGACCACTTCTTTCCAAAAACCGATGATCCTTAGATTAAAAAGTCTCTCAAGGAAACAGATTGTCTTTATATTTTTACTTACCTTTTGTATTATCACAGGAGCTATACTCATCATGGTTAATCAAGGACAGAGAACAGACTACATCTGTTCACATGGCAGCTTTCCTGATGTTTTATTATTTCCCTTCCTTCTACTCTCTTTCATTCTGTCTCTTTCTCTCTTTCACCCTCTTCCTCTTTTTAGACACACACACACACATACATACACATACACACACACTTTCCTTTATGTTACCCATAACACAAATGTCAGCTCACTAAGTCTGACAGGTGAACGACAGTGACGCGGATTTGACCTTGCCAGCTCTGAGAGTGAAGTGACAGTAATAAAAGGCGGTAGTGAGCTATTGTTGGCCCTAGGGCATCTATTAATGAATGACATGAAACAGCGGTGAGATTCTGGGACAGACATGGGAGGAGAAATGATGGAGGACAAGTGACAGCAGCTCACACAAGGCCCTCACCTGTGATGAGCTCAGCCAGCACCTTGCAAAGGTTGACACTTATACATTCCATGGCATATACTCAGACGGCTGCATGCATACACTGATGTGCACACAAGCATGCAAGCAATATTAAGAGATGTCATAGCACACAACCACCTACAAACACTGAAGACATTCTCTCAAAACCTTGTGTTTACTGTGGAATTAGTCACCAGCAATTTCATTACATTATTCATTTGTTAAGTAGAGCCCTCTGCACATGAGGGCAACTTACATTTTTTTCACCTCCCACTCACTCTGTCTCTCATACGCGGATCATGCACTGATACAACCCTCAGTGACAATTCAGCTTAATCCCCAGCTTCCCTTGCTGCAGTGCATCCAGTTAGTGAATTGTTGTGAGTATGAAAATTAGGCTAGTTCAGGGATCTTATATTCATGGATCTTGTATTTATATTATAATCATCTTATGTTCAACGAACTGAAAGTATAGCACAATTTCGAGTTCTCTCACTCCAGTAGAATTTGTTGGTCTTTTGAACTGATATCGGGGATAATTATAGATAATGAATTGATGGGGGTGATAAGTGTCAGACCACTAATGGAATGCAGTACTTAACCTCCGTAATCCCTTTGTGCCCTTCACTTAATGTCAGGATAATTAGATTAGACTGCTGCTGGTACCTTCTTTACTAGCAGACACCAGCGTATACATACACACACAAACACACACACACACAACACATTTGGATGCATGGAAATCCTGTAGAACACAAGTAGGGGGACTAAAAGCATGAAATGTTGATACAATTGTATTTTTCATTGATTTAAAGGGGGAGATTTTCACCACTAGCAGTGCTGTGAATCAAGGTTTTATTGTAATTTTATTTTTTAGTGGGTGCCCATTTTATTATCTTAATCGTGCATGTGCATGAAGACGCAGATGCATACGCACAAGCATGTGGCCAATGCAACATCCTGCAGTCTGTTTCCTCCTATTCATGCTAAGTCAATTGACAGCACAAGAAATAGGAATACATGTCAAGGGGTATGAAAGTAATAATTCTGAATGAACTGTTGCTAGGCTCTATCATCCAAATCTGGTTCTTCTAAGGAATAAGAGGCATCATGAAAAATTACACGTTAAATTGTTGTAATTAAAGTTCTATCACTTCAGCACTGGGTCCAGTGAACCCAATGTTCTTCCACAACCTGCCTTGGGAGGATGACTCAAGATAAGCAATGAGGTTAAACAGTAAAAACAGTGAGAGATTTACTGAACCTGTTGGAGAAGATATGGCAGTGCTGGGTGATAATATATGGAAGCGAGGAGGGCACACTGCGTAACAGGCAACTCCAGCATTTCATCAGGATTGGCAAGACACTCATATTTTACCATAGCCATTGCCCAAGGGCTCTGCTCCAGCACCCCAACATCTCTACATCACTCCTATCAACTGGATGGGACGCAAGCTCTAATTGGCAGGTAGCATGTCACATTCAGGGGTGACAGAGAAAAGAAAAGAGGAGAAGAGGGGAAATAAGATATTAGCAGGGTGGAACTTGGATAGGTAAAATAACTTGCATGAATTTATTTTAGTTATTTAAAGAACTACTCTAATGGGTGGACTGACATTCAATTTTGTACAGATATCCATGGTGTCTATATCCCCTGACATTTATCTAGTATCACCAGCAGGTAAGTTGTTCTACTTGATGGATTGGTACCAATGTTGGACATTCATGGATCCATTGTTTCCTAATGACTTGGATGATTTTCTGTCTTCCTTGTAAAAAGTCGTTAGTAAGGATAGAACGAGCTCTAGCTCTGATGCCTCACAAAGGAGATAAGGGCACAAACTCTGAAATTACAAGCCAAACATTTTTTTCTCCGTCTACACAACAACACTGAATGCAAAGATGGAAAAATCTCTGAAAGGCATCAAATGACAGATTAGACATTTGTATACTATGTCACAAAAAGTTAGATTTTATTTCCATCATTTACACTTTCAAAATAACAGAAAAAAATGGCATCTGCAAAAGTTTGGGCACCCTGCAGAGTTAATAGCATGCACCGCCCCCTTTGGAAAGCTGAGACCTGACAGTGTCATGGATTGTTCTCAATCATCGTCTGGTAAGACCAGGTGATGTCAATCTTAAGGTTTTAAATGTCCAGACTCATCTGACCTTGTCCCAATCAATCAACAATCAGCACCATGGGTTCTTCTAAGCAGTTGTCCAGAAAACTGAAACTGAAAATAGTTGACGCTCACAAAGCAGGAGAAGGCTATAAGAAGATTGCAAAGCGTTTTCAGATGCCAATATCCTCTGTTCAGAATGTGATTAAGAAATGGCAGTCATCAGTGGAACAGTGGAAGTTAAAGCAAGATCTGGAAGACCAAGAAAAATATCAGACAGAACAGCTCGCAGGATTGTGAGAAAAGCAAGTCAAAACCCACGTTTGACTGCACGATCCATCCAGAAAGACCTGGCAGACACTGGAGTTGTGGTACACCATTCCACTATAAAGAGATACTTGTACAGATATGGTCTTCATGGAAGAGTCATCAGAAAAAAACCTCTTCTACGTCCTCACCACAAAAATCCACGTTTGAAGTTTGCAAATGAAGATATAGACAAGCCTGGTGCATTGTGGGAACAAGTTCTCTGGACCGATGAGGTTAAAATAGAACTTTTTGCCCGGAATGAGCAATGGTACGTTTGGAGAAGAAAAGGAACAGAATTTAATTAAAAGAACCTCTGTCCAACTGTTAAGCATGGGGGCGGATCAATCATGCTTTGAGGTTGTATTGCAGCCAGTCGAACAGGGAACATTTCACGAGTAGAAGGAAAAATGGATTCAATAAAATTTCAAAAGATTTTGGACGCTAACCTAATGCCATCTGTGAAAAAGCTGAAGTTAAAGAGAGGATGGCTTCTACAAATGGATAATGATCCTAAACACACCTCAAAATCCACGGTGGATTAAATCAAGAGGCGTAAACTGAAGGTTTTGCCATGGCCTTCACAATCTCCTGACCTCAACATAATTGAAAATCTATGGATAGACCTTAAAAGAGCTTTTGTAAAGAAGAATTGGCAAAGATACCTCAAACAAGAATTGAAAGACTACAAAAAGCGTTTCCAAGCTGTGAAACTTGCCAAAGGGGGCAGTACAAGATATTAACTCTGAAAGGGTGCACAAACTTTTGCAGATGCCATGTTTTTGTTTTCTGTTATTTTGAAAGTGTAAATGATGGAAATAAAATCTAACTTTTTGTGACATATAATACGAATGTCTAATCTGTCATTTGATGCCTTTTGGAGATTTTTCCATCTTTTCTTGGCTTCTTTATGCACATTAATACACATTTTTACCTGGGGTGCCCACACTTTCGAGCCCCACTGTAGTAAATGGTACCTTGTGAAAGTAGTGGTTAAGGAGTGTTCTCATTCACTTCCCCACGTAGACCTCCAGCCTGTATAGAAATTTCAATGAGCAATCTTTACAGAGGGCAGTTTCTTTAACTGTTATGCTACTATTCAAGGACAGACTTGCCATCTGGAGTTGTGGAGGACCTTTGGGCAAGTGCCGACTCCAGCACCACTGATATGAAAAAATGAAATGGCCCATTCTGTTTGGCTAGCCTGATTTAGACTGGCCCGCTGGGTCCACAGAAGTGCCTGTGTCCAGAGGTCATCAATTTATAAGATCTCTGGAGTCACATTTTTATTTGCTGTCACCTTTACTTTGGTACGTGCTTCTACTCATAGATGGTTAACACATACAGATTAAAGTTAAGATTTTTTTATTTAAATATCATCATATCATTTTAAAGATTCTTATATATCTAAGAAGAGAGATTTCCCTTTACCATGTGACATCAATGCTGTGGATCTTTTTCAGAATTGATCTCGCAGTTGTTGTCGATAAGATAATTTAGTGACTGTTGACCAGGGAGTTTTCACTTCAAATGTTTACGGCAGTGATTTATCTTTTTAAGGAACAGTGTATTAATATGTCATTTATCAGCACAGCTCAGGCAACAACTTCTCCCCCTGTTTGCCAGCTGGAGACTGCCAGCATTTCTATCATCACCTGTGAGGGATCAGGTGGAGTTGATACTGAGCTGGCTGCAATGGGGAGGTGCCATGACAGGCTTTTCATAATGACTGATGTCAACTGTGGCACTTTCATTTACTGTTCAAAGTGATGGACAAATGCCCAGAGTGTGCCAAGAGACCGTGTCATCAAGATGTGTTTTTGAAGAAGTGTTTCTGGCATTTGACAAGCTGGAGGGGTGTTTCTGTCTCTTTCTTGCACACAGTGAGGATAGGAGATCGATTATGATTGGTTTCTCAGCAAGTAGTCAAGCTGTAAGATTGACTCGGTAATGTGTGTTGACATGGAGATCAACTGAGCCGACTCAAGCAGCTGGTATTAATGAAGCACAAAATAACAACTGTTTGGTAACTGGTGGCTGCACAAATCCTCATTCCCTCTCATTATGCAAAACACCCACTCATGGCTGCCCTGGTGTGGCAACAAACTGGTCATTTGTACCAAACTAGCCCTGACTCATGTGTTGTTATGGCAATTAAATGATCCAGTGTCATGCTTATATTCAAGCCTCAACCTTTGCTTGTGACTTTGAATGTACACAATGTAAACATTTTACTAAGAAATTGAACCTTCAGAACATTGCCTTCTTTTTGTCTTTTGTGTTTTATTATCCCATGTAATACAATATTCCAGCTTTTTAGTTTCCATGATAAACTAGTGCAGGTGTTAGAGAATAAATTGCAAAAACAACTTAAAAAAGAGCAAACTAATGAAGCTGTCAGCAGGGTGAATACCTTTCTATTGTTTTCTACATTAGAGGTACTAAAAAGTATGAAATGAATTTAAAGAAAGACATGCTACTGCTAACTTCATTTTTGGTGTTTGTGTAGACTACAGTACTGAAGCTCACTTGGCATCCAGCACTTTCTCTCGCCCATTCATCAAAAGTACCAGTGCTCTTGTGAGTGAGAAGATTTATACACCATAGAAGAGAGGTGGAGAATTAGCTTAGATTTATGAGCAGAGACCGCAATGGCAAGGCACTGGCAGCTGCTACTTGACATTTGAAATAGAGAATGGGGAAGAAAATTGGTGACAGGGGAAACAGGAAATTGGAACAACGGAGAGGTGGAGAGGGGCTGAAAAATGAATGAGACATGGTCCACGATAAAAAAATGTATGTTATTGGGAAAGCTCATTTGTAATAAGTAAGGCGAGTATTCCATCACATGAGTATATAAACTTTTCAACATGAGTCCCAATTAATTTTGGATTTTTTAAATGTGTCAGCAGATAATATTTTTACTACAGGTGAATGGAACATTAATGTTAAGCATTATGTTTGACACTGAATAACATGGCCACTATATATTTTCAATGTGAGCGGGTTAATAATGTAGATCCCACTGAGAATGTATTTTTGGTGGAAATCCAAAGGCAGCGGGGTGAACAACCCTGGACCTGAAAAACACTTGATGATCTTAGCCATAAAAACTAGTGTTGCCTGAGTAAGTGACTAAAATACACCTTTTAACGCACCAGTTCAGCATCCTTCCATCTCCTCTCTCCAAAAATGGAAACAACGGAAAGCCACAAAAGGATGTTCAAACAACACAGTAGGTAAACTAATTGTTAATTAACAAGCTATTCTCTATTTATATTCATTTTTTTTTATTTAACCTTTGTTTATCCAGGTAAGTCTATTGAGAACTAATTTTCATTTGCAACAAGGACCTGTCACATTTACATTCATACCTGGAAGCTGCCCAGTACACAGTCTGATCTGCTGGCCACTGAGAAGCTCTACTGGAGTGGTGTTTTTTATTTTTTATTTCTTGCATATGCTTGCTAGCATAGATACGTAAGTATGTTAACCTACAGCCTCTCAAACTTGTACTTAAGCTTAGTACTTGACGACAGCGTTAAAAGAGCATCCACATTGAGTTTGAATTGATCTGCTTCCGAAACCCAGTAACGCAAATCGCAGAGTGTGCTGCTATCTCACACCCTACAGGAAACGGATGGTCTGCACCACAGTGGGAGGCTGGCCATCTCACCTGGGCTTGGAAGGTGTGCTGGAATGGCTGGGAGATCAGACAGAGGTGACAAAAAGCATAGAGAGGGCTTTCTGGCTAGGCAGTCACATCCACTCAAGGTGAACTGTCCTGAGATGACACAGAGAACCACAGAGCACGGTGAGTGCTTGGCCTCGCGGCACACATCCACATCCAAACTGAATCCAAATCTGACTCATTGCGTCGGTGTTCAGGTTCTATTAATCTGCCGGTGGCCTGCACTCTACCCACTAACTTCATCATGATTCCCCTATATTTTTTTAGCCATCTGTAAGCACCAAAACATTGATGGCTGCTCTTGGTTGGGGACAGTCCCCGTCAACGCTAGTCAGACTCCTCTTGGCTGGATGAAAAGAGCATCAGGATCAGGCTAGCTGCCATTATTCCATGGTTCTTTACCGCCTGAGAGTTGATGCAGCCGAGTGGGATGTTGGGGCTGACGGGGCTGGAGCCAAACAAGCTGAGAGCCACGAGAATGTCTTCATCGTCGCAGATGAGCTCCTTCTGTCTAATGCTCTCTTAATCAAATCAGAAAGAAGGCAAAAAAGAGCATCCTTTTTGCAAAGTATGTATGAAAATGTGCCCATTGTTGTGTATGTAACCATAAAGGACAGTGTTCGGTCAGACAAGGTACCCAGATTACTTTATGATTTACTGATTCTAGGCCAAATCTCTCACACTGAGATTACGGAACTATATATTTTTAACCTGAAAACCTTTCTGATTTGACAAGGAGTATTCATATTTAAATTCATGAGATGACAAACTATTTCAGCCTAAAGAAGAAGAAGCAACATACATTTCAGTGGTTTCTGATCTGTTTGACTACGATCCCTTGACAGAAGTAAACTCCCAAGATGAAACATAAAAAAGACTTTTTTATGGGAATAGATAAGGGCTCAGTTGTAGGCTATCGAGGCTGCTAAAGCCCGAACGCATTATTCCTGGAGGTTTGGAGACTGACTGTATGGACTGATGTAGGCTGTTGTATGAATAGGTGATAATATCTGACTCCCCTCTCTTACTGCCTGAGGGGGGAAAATACTGTATGTAAACTTGAAATGCGCTCAGTCTATTCAATCCGAGACCGTCAAAAAGACAACCACTGGCTGGCTCAGTGTTTAATGTTTAATGAACTTAAAGGACATGATTGCCTAATGGCACTGTATCACATTTATGGAGCTGCCTTATTTAGTGCCAGGATAAAGTGTTCGGCTCCATACTCCTAATGACAAAAATGACCTCTATCATAAGTGTATGTCTGCTAAAGTTGCAGCTGTCTAATCTCAAACACAATGTCTTGACGTCAGAGGGACACTAATTATGTTTTTGATATAATCACTTCACAAGAGCTCTCTATGATTAGCTCAAGTGGCTTCTCTAATGAAAATGATGTCTTGCTTTGTTAACCTTGTGTGGCTATAACACTCAGGTGTTAAACTGTGGAGGATGTGGGCTGCATACTGAAAATAAATAATTCACATTAAGATCATACAAACCCTTAGACTGAAAAGCTCCATCAAATGTCATCAACTTTGATGCTGTCATAACTGGGTTATGGTTGGATGTTTTTAAAACCCCTCGTTATAGTTTATTAGTAGTTTTAATAAACTGTTGACGGGTCATCTAATGCCCTGCAGCCAATTACATTAGGAAAGAAGAAAGGAGCAGTCTTTCAAGCCTCATTTACAGGACAGGATCATGTTGGTAATGTTTTAATCTCCCTCTATTGGAAATAATTTGTTAATGACAGTCGGCAAATGCTCTTGCAAGACATCTCTGAGAATCATTGCTGTAATTACTCAGTCTAACCAATTGTTAGTACGTCAAAGCCGTATGCTACATTCTTTATTTGTTGATGTCTAAATAGTGTTTGATGCCAGACTCTTTGAGAGCTAATTTCTGTCACTGGCAATGTACAGTAGATGCAACTTAACATAATGACATATGCACCAACTTGCCGTGCAGTTTGAAAAGAATGAGTCACTCCTTATTTTATAGTCATCTCATTTCCACTGTGATTGTCTTGACAATAAGAAGGAGAGGGCACAGGAGAGCATTTGGACTGAATGCTAATTTTTGTATACACCTTGTTCTTTCTAGACAGCCCAAACAATGCCCGACCCACATGGGAGCACTCCAGCTCTACCACATTTATTTACATTACACTACAAGTCAAACCTGAAAACTACATAAATGTAACTCTGTAAATACTACGATATTTTTCAATTGGCTTAAGTTTGGTCAACTAATATGGTATAATGCCATCCGTACATGTGCAATAAGTCAAACCCATTGATCTGATTAAAAGCATTCTGCCCAATATTTCAATGTGCTGGAATTTCAGATAATGTATGCAGACCAAGCAGACAATAGTTTAATATCTGTGGGATTTACACAGCTGGGTCAAACATGCCGTTTATACTTTATCAGTCTTCCCATGCTTGCTGTGAATATACCATTGTTGGTTTTAGAAATCATAAGGTTTCAAAAATCTTTACACTGTGAAGCTCCAGGGGCTGTTGTCACTGTGCCTCCTTCATTTCTCACGGGCAAACTGCAGCAATACCAGGCTGTACTGGACACCTGGAAAAGGCAGCAAGTCCACAGAGACCCTTAACTTAATGTTATTAAAGCCAAGATATGGATTCTTCTCTGTTAAGATGTTGGGTTGAATAGGTGCAACAGCATGGTATACACAGGAGACTTATTTCAGAGTGATGGCTACAGGGAAGAATTTCACATGCTAAAACCAGTGTGAAATCATAAGAAACCTCTGGCTTCTATATCTCTATTCATCCCACCTAATCTTCAGTGTGCCCAGGGTATTTTATAATGCCATGATATACCATGTCGCGGTTTAGGGGCTCAAGGATTTATCAATATGATGTCATCAGCCAAAGGCAGTCGAGAACTAGTGGGGGAAATTATTTTGCTCTGCATGTAAATAGCTGCTTTAATTACCTTCCAGCAGCTGAATCTGAAGATAACAAAGGTGACCTTTATCAGCCGGTGATCTAAAAATTAACAGGATACGCTCTCTAATGATTCTTCTTCCATTTTACATTTTAAGCTTGATTCTGTTTACAGTGATCCAAACAGTGATCTATGAACTGCTATTAAAAGGAAAAATTGATTATTTCACTTGATGTTTTAAACTATTTTTTTTCTCTTTCTACATCTCAAAATGACCATATGTAACAGTGAAAGTAAGTTCTTTGTATGCTGTAGAGTGCTGCAGCTGTCACACTATCAGCTGCTCAGACAGAGCCAACTAAGTGAGAGAAAGGACAGAGAAACAAAAACACAATTTCTACCAGCACTGCTTTCTCTTGCAAGCTATTCATACTAAACAAGGACTTGGAGAGGAAGTAGAAACAATATATTGCCCAATCAGTGTGGTGAAGGTCAGGGAGTGACACAGGAAGGAGGAATAGTTACGAACATAAAATAGGACACAACAATCACTAAACAAATATTAAATTGTCAAGTAGCATGGTGGATTTTTGAGACTAATTGTTTTGAAAGCAAACACTCTGATAAAGAATTGGCCTTGGAGGGGCAGTTTACAGCATAATGTGAAGTCATAATGTAACTGTTTGACTCTGCACTGGCCATCAAGCATAATGTGAGTGCATGTGAATGCATATCATTTAATTTGCTCATTTCTGTTGGTGTATGGTGGTGTATTGCCCATGGCAAGGCACAGAATCAATCCCAATAGTGTTGCATCTTTCAGGTAGTGCACTTTCTCTGACAACTTGAATGAAATGCACCCTTCACATCTCCAGTTTAAAACATTCAATTTCCAGCTGCTTCTCGGGGGCAGAATTCTGCAGTGGAAGATCAATGCAAAATGACTGGAAAATTGCTAATGTTATTTACATCAAAGTGAGACTGGAGGAGACCAATTATGGCAGTGATTCAAGGCAATATTCTTAAGTAAGTTTTCCGTTGGGTAATAACCATAAAACATTCTGATGTTATTCATATTCTTAAACTTACCCCGAATTGTTTTTTAAAAACACCCAAACTCAGATATACCTTGACTAAAGGTATTTGAAATGCTGAAGATGCTATAGTTAATACACTTGTTTAAAATAATATATTTTGAAACTTAAGTTGTTATGGTGAAATCCTAATGGTATCTCAGCTGCTAAATCCAGAATATGCACGATGACTTGAAAATTAGGTTTTGTTGTGCAGGGAAAACAGGTCTATTTGTGACATGATGTCCCTCTGATGTCTTTGCTGAGACACATCTCATAGCAGCAGTTGGGTTGTTCTTTCCATGTTTCAATTTGCAGTTGGAGTTTACCACTGTCTCAAGGAGCAAAAGCTCTGAGAAAAAATCTGACTTTCTCTGTGAGATAATATAGATGGGGTGTCATGACAGATGCAGCAACATTGTGCATTGCATGTGTGTATGTGTATCTGCTGGCACTTTTTAGGGAAGACATTTTGTTCTGAGGGAAGCACATCCACATTGGAAAATCAACAATAGCAACATGTGTGACGAATGGCAGCAGTGTCTACAGTGGAACACAAAGAGGAATGCAACAGAAGAAAGAACAAAGCTGAAGTAAATGGCGTTTCCTGTTTAAAACAGATAGATCATAGTAACTTTACTGTTTGATGTGATAGGCAGAGACTGCTAATTCATGGCCACTTTGTTTGCCTTTGCACTGTCACATGCCTCCATGAATAAGTGAGGCAGTGCAAGGCCAATCTAAATGAAGCTCGTTTCAATCAAGCCATTTCAAATCAGGCAAGCTGATGGAAAGAGAACAGCTTTCGAAAGGCCATGGTGCATTTTCGATTTCCTAGACCAACATGCGTATTTACTTAGCTGCATGAGAGTGCATTATTGTCACAATCCCGCTGGCGGTGAACTACAGGAACCTGCCAAGCAACTGTCAGTGATCATGAGAAACATCAACTACTTTAAACATGTTGGAACATCCAAAATTCCTGATGTTAGGGTTGGAGAAAGAAGAGTGATGCCTCTAAGGAAAGACTAATCTCCACAAGTGCTATAAGTATCATGTAAGTGAATGTCACATCTATCTCAACAAGTTATTTTTTTATCTCAGATTCAGCCTTGAAATTACACTTGATGGATGAAAAAAACTCTTGTAAGATGTTGTCTTCTAAGACAATAAGAAAATCTGACTTGTTAAGAGGTAGGTTTAGGTTAAGATGTTGATAATTGAATCCATCAAGGACCCTTGCCATGCCATGTGAAAAATGCCATTACTTCATATAATTATTTTCTCTCAACACTTTTAGTTGTCATTTAGTTTACTTTGTAATATACATAGAAAGTGCTTTGTTTAAACAACATAATAATGAATTTCCTTTGGAAATGAAAGACATATTTAAGTCAACTGGAGCAATTCCGAGAGTAGATTAATAAATTAGATTTGCCACTCTAACACACTGGGTCTTACTTGGCAAGTCAATAGCTATTAACATACAGTATGTATAAATGTCAGCTGCCATATTGTTTGACACCTCCCCCCCTCCCCCACCCCAGTGTGGTTTGTGGCATCAGGCAGCCTTTGTTTCCTCTGCTGCAGAACAGTTATAGAGACAGAGACATAGCACCTGCCCTGGTGCCTGAGCACTGTTCCCAGCAGCTTGCTAATGTCAACCTGCCTGATATGCACAGCAGGGTGGGGGCTCCAAGACAGCAGCAATTTTCCACTGCATGCGAATGAGACTGGAGAGCAATCTGCTGGCCTAAGAGCCTCATAATCAGCACATCATTATCAGGAGGGGATTGGTGCATGGGGTGGCAGCGAGGTGAAGGGAGAAAAAAATAAAGGGAGTGAGCAATGGATGACAACGAATGAGCTCCAATGAGACTTTGTAAGACATGGCGACAAAGGGAAGTTGGTTATTTGTAGAACAAATGACAGGGGAACAGATTATCTGTGGGACTATACAAAGCAGAGAATTAAAGGGACTGAGGTGAGGCAACATCCCACTGGCAGTACCACCTCTGTTTAAACTACAACCAGACTCTTTGAAAAGCAGCGACAGGCTTATAGCACATGGTAACTTGGATGTTCCCTGTTAGTCGATATTACTCACAAACTTTAATGGCACACGCTGGTATATTTTTAAGGCAGACATATTGTGACAGCTCTTTCAAGCTTACCTTGCCCCACATGCATTTTTCAGTGAGCTCAAAAGTAGCAAGGACAACAAAGCTGGCATCACAGCCCAAATGTACCCTCCTCTGTTTCAGAAGTGCCCACCATTTCTGTGTGCATTTTATCCTTAGTCTGATAGAGGAAGCATTCTGATGGGGTGAGCTGTCACATATGATGACAGCCTGCCATCCTTCTTGATCTCAGACTAATTTCTGAATCACATTAAACTGTTCAAGTAAGCTTTTTCCTAAGCCATTGGTCTGTGCAATGGTCTTGCTGTTCTGCTTTTAACCACACCACAGAGCCAGGGTTAACTGAGGCCAATGCAGAACAAATAGATTTATAGAACGGGGATCATAGCCTCACATTTAATGCTTTATCCTTGGCCGTAAACATCCAAAAACAGCTATTTGGAAAGATTAAGTTGTCATCAGGTAGTTTTGAAACCGAGGCTTTTAGCTTTAATGTGTCACCAATCAATCACAGCTGTCTAAAGAAACATTTCCTATCACTTTCCGCCGCGTGGTGGCAATAGCGTACAGAGCACTTGTCCTGGCATTGTTTGGCTCGGGTTGTGCGCACTGCTATCTGTCTATGGTCAATTCAAATAAAAAACTGCCATAAGGACACAATGGTACAATAAAGGTCATTTTTTTAAACCAAGAAAGCTTTTTTAACCTCTGTAGAAAGGTGGACTAAGTCGATTTACACTTTTAAACAGCACCCGCACCTGGGAGCTATAGTGCAGCTTTCTGCTGGTCACTAATGTGAAGTGCCTTGCTCAAGGACAGCTGCAATGGGAAGGTATTTAGAGAACAAATGCACACATAGCTATCTTTTTTATTTTATTTTATTTTAGAAAACTATTAGAGGACTATACTTATTTTAGAGGAAATATCAGTTTGAGCAAAAGCTGTCATCTAGATATCACATGAACTGACAGACTGTGTGTGGCTCCACCATCTCGTATTATATTCCTTATTTTTATTTCATTATCTCTGTGATACATTCAGTGGTTATTCGGAGCAGTAAGAACATGATGTCAATATTCCGTTTCGCACACTTGACAGCCGAGCAAATTCAATTGGACTGACTCCGCCTTGCACATGCGGGACTCGTCCACAGGCTTCTCATACTACCGCGTGCCTGTCTGCATGCCTGGTGCTCTCTGGCGGAGTGAGCTCTCTCCACAATCCCCCAGTCACTCAACCTCATCACTAGTAAGCACTGTGACCCGCAGGACCAGCAGCCAGGACTCTTCTCGGGAGCGTGTGGCCACCGAGCAACATGTCCCCAGCGTGGAGAAGGGGAAGGCGCACCGGTGGCTTGTCGGTAGCGCCGCGGACCATGGTTAGAGCTGGACGGACTGGACAGGTCGGACAGGTGTGGGTCTCCTGTTGGATTCTGCTGTCGGCGAGTTGTATGCTCAGAGTTCGGGCTCAAGGTAAGATGCACAACTCAGATTTTTTCAGTCCACCTAATATTGTTGTTAGAGGCGACCAGAGAAGCGCACAAGAAAGTATGGGGTAAAGCTGTATAGTGGCAAATAGGTTTTAGGTAAAAATATTAATATTAATCAAAATTGACATGCTTTTACAGATGTGGTTACATAGCCTAATTCAGACCAGTTAAAGCACGATGCCTGACAATCACTAAACGAGATCAAATTAGTCAATTGTTAAATTAATTTCCTCCAACAACAACTGTCCTATTTGCCTCCAACACATATTCAACATTGTAACTACAAGATCACTTGCATGCTGCAAAAGCTCAACGAGCACAACCAACCTCTGCAAAACTGTGCACCAATATTTAGAAGCAAATGTTGGTTGGTTTAAATGAGCCTATATGATTTGTCATTGTGAGCAATTTAAAATGCATCAGTCACCTGATAATCATTATGATACGGTATATTGCTCTAAAATGATCTGTGTCTGTAACTTAAATCTTCTACAAATTCTATTTTCATAACATTTAAAAAAGCTCCAGTGTAATATGAAAGAAATGGCCCTGGATGAGGAAACTCAAAACAAATAGTTTCACTGCTTGTAGCCACTCCTGCCTACATGCCACCTTAAAAGCAGAGACGGTCATTCACTTGTGTTACATTTATCTGATGTTGATTTTTGGACTCTCACTTGCAGTCTATGTGAAAGTAATGGAGCCTAATGAATATATCACAACATAAGTTTCATTCACATCCAGCACATTCAGAAATATGTGGATACAGGTGTGGACATGATCTACACTAATCATACTATTACTGGGAAATTGGTATGAATCGTCACTTGCCATCTGTCAGTGGATGACATATGCTTCTTGACCAGTGAGAGGGTAATAAGAGAAAAAGCCTGCAAGAGAAAATCTTTCCTGCCTCCATATTTCAGAATTGGAAAAGCATAACTGCCAGTTGTCAGAGAAACTGAAGGTAAGTTGATTAAGGACAAAGTATATTGTGTGGGCTTACTGAGTTTTCAATGTTATTAGCAGTGTTGATGTACTGTACATTCATGGCATTCACCTTCTTATTCAGATTCCAACCACAAGGTTATTTTTTTTATTACAGATGGTCATGTAGAACCACAAAAGAAAGATGCATGTTTGACATACAAATCCTTGAGCCATTTACTTCAATAAGTCCCAAAGGAAAGGGGAAAAAGTATTGTATTGGAAGTTGACTCATATGAGAAATGGCTTCTCTATGCACTCCCCATCCTATAATCACAATGCTCAGTGCAGCAGAGTGCTAAAAGCAGCATAATCCCTTTGCTTGTTTGTCTTTGAACAGGTTGCATTGCTCTAAAGTGCTCCCAACCTTATCTGAAAAGAGTCTCAGGCGTCTCTTATTATGCAGGGCACAGTTCCTTTAGCTGTTATTACCACCCTTTTCTCAAGCTAACATGCTTGGAGTCTGTGAGGATCTGTTGAGTGCTTCAAAGCTACTTCACAGGGTTTTACCTTTCCTCCCCAAACAGACCTCTTTCTCATCTTGCAGTTGGTATTCAGGCCCCTTGAATGTTTCCGGCTTCACATTAGCATTGGTGAAAGATTCACTCCTCTGTCTGCCTGCTCTTTCAGTTGTGAAGGACCTCCTCTATAGTGCGCAATCCCTGCTTTAGGTCCTTTAGTGAAGACGCAGTTGCAGTTTTTACAGGGAGTCCAGAGGTCTTGTTCTTCTGAAGTAGTAGGCCAATCTCATCCTCATGGGGCATCTATGTTTGCAAATGACTGGCAGTGTGGCTGTGCCTTTGCCTGTGTATAAAGTTAGGGAGGCTGTAGTCATTCCCTGAGGATGTCATAAATTAGGTGGCATACAGGCACACAAGGTCCCTGGGGAACTGGAGGTGGCATGTACTTGTTTTTCAACAGGTTCCTACTGAAGCTCATGCTGTGTTTAATACTGCTGGCTGCTCCAGTGCACAGGGGGATACCTGGTACAGTCCACAAGGGAACCTTTCTCCTGCCACAGGCTGCTCTCAGCATGCCATTTTTAGACTTATTTAGACCCCCTCATCGAAATAGCAAGTAAATAGATGTGAGGTTTTGTCTTTCTTCGCCTCTTAGCGGTCTCTGTATCTTCTCCCCCTCCTCAAAGACTCTATTGCTGAAATCTACCAGTGTGTCTTGTGAGTGACTGTGTTACTATGCACATGTTGTTGTGTGTGTGTCTTTGTTTGTGTATGTGCATGCATGTGCTTGATGACGCTTATTGTATGTTCCTATTGAGCAGCATGGACTTTCTGCCAACCGGCAGCTGCTATAATTTACTGGACGTACGTTATTATGCAGCTTGACAGCTGTCAGGCATTTTCAAATCTTTAAATCTTATCATAATCCACCATGCTTACAAAAAAGCATTTGTTTAAAACACTCTGAATCCTTGTGTGATTAAAACTCCCTGCTCTAATGCAGGCACCAGATCATAATTCATCTACATCAGTGACACACCAGTACACACCCGCACGCAAACACATCTGCTGAAAGATAGAAAAATCAATGTGTACAAGATTACACAACTCCATCAAGAGAAATATAAGACAGTTTTAATAGAATCAAAGGAATCTCTTAGTTCCAAAGACTGATGACAAACCAGATCGTCGCCGCCCACACATACAAAGCTCCATCACAAATAATAGAAAGCTTAATCTGTTTTGCATGTAGCTCCACAAACGTAGACCTACATACTCAAATTTATGCCACATTGGCCTCAAGCATCTGATTTTAGACATGATAACAAATCCTGAGCCATATGTGATGAAATTATTGCATGTTCCTAATCTTAAAGTCCGGGCTGTTGTGGCCTAGCAGTGTGGTTGTCCGGACATGTCCGGAAAAGCCTTTGCGGTTACAAAAATTGGCGGTATGTGGACATCCAAGTGAACTAACACAGCTGCAAGAAGATTCTATGGATGCACAGCGGCCCATGGCAGTGGCTCGTTCTTCAGCTCAGTGTTTCCAGGGGACAGGCCCCCAGCGTCTCAGAGCAGAGAATACTGCTTATTTTTTTCATGCTTTTTAAACGTAATTTTATATATTTGGCCATTTTTTTAACCATTCAAATTTGGCGGGGTGGTTAATAACACATTTATTTTTGCTTTACCAGGACGTTAAAGCACTTTGATCACATCACGAGTCCCATATGGTGCACAGTGACGTAGGATTGCTGTAACTTTACATCCACCGTAAATACACGCTGTGCATATTTATGACATATGTTTCTACCCTGTTTGGTGAAATGTAGTTAATTAAACATGTTCACTTCTCCAGAGAGCTAACAGATGTCTGCTGAAATTTGGACTAAATGCTTGTTTTCTTTGCAACATGGCTCATGCTCAGAAAGACCAGCTAGTGGCTTGCACAGCCTCAGGTGAAACGTGGTGGCAGCCTGGTTTCTAATTCAGGCTCCTTGTGTGTCTTGAGCGTCTGCCTCCCATGTCTGGCTGGTTGGCTGCTTTTTCTCTGGCTGCCAAATGATGTCTACACATGTTTATTCATGTTGCCACAGGATGCTTTATTTACCAAGATGGAACATATCACAGCTGAATTAGACAAAGACAAAAGAAAATCTGCACTCACTGGAAGAAACATTTGAAATAAATGAATGAAATGCCTGATTTTTTATTTATTTTTTTAAATAATAACAATGCTAATGTTTTAGAAAAGAAAGAAAAGTACCTCAAACCTGTGTAAAGGTGACAAATGATTACAATCGGCTTTATTGTTGAAGAACAATCGGGCCACTGTGCTGTCAACACTTTTTAGCTTAAGGAGGCCTTTAATTGGCTCAGTCGAGCAGCAAAACTGTGTTTATAGTTCATAATGGAAATGTAATCAAATTAACTTTTACCACAGGGTTTTGGCATTCACCCCTTGCCCAGTAATTGCCATTTGCCCGAAGGACTATGGTAATGACTATTTGCATGGAGCAAAGAGTCCTATCTCCCACCATGAGTCTGTCATGCTGCCATATTAGAGTAGCTGGCTGAAATGATTACGTACTATTCAGGAGTTTAGTTTTTCTGTGCTAGGGTTAAATACTTATCACTATGATGTGAGTTTGTGTTGAGAATTATATTGGCCAAAAGAAGGCCCACAGTAACTAAGTTTTTTTATTTTATTTTTTATGAAAGGCTAGAGAATTCAAGGTATGATGCAACCTGTGGGGTAAGAAAAGATCCTAACCCACACAAATATGTTATGCAGACTGATTTTCTTTACCAACATACAGCCTTTCTTTGTCCTATTGGGTGAAAAATACAGATAAGGAAAGGTACAGGATTCTCAAATTAGATTTTCTAATACTAGCAGCATTGACTGAGAAGGCAAGTCCTTCTTTTGGGGCCAATTTTAATCATAGCTGAAAGTGTTTTTTTTTCCCCATGTCTCCTTGTTTACTGATGAGGCTAAGGGGAGGAGCGCTGCAGGGGGAAGAGACATATTCTTCACATATTAATTCTCCTGGTTAAAAGTCAAATCAATCTGACACAAGACCAGGAGGCACCTTTCCAGCTATCAAGAACAAAAAGAAATATCTCAAGGATTTAAAGTGGGACTATTCATTTAATTTGTCTGATATAATTATCTTATATATATTTTGGTAAATTTCTGTGCATGCTGCTTCATCAAAGCATCATTCTAAGAAGCGATTTAAAAAGCACTCAAAATGGTGTCATTACTTTCATCCAGGGAAATCAGGGATTGTGCTGAGGCAATTTTCTTGGACCATACATCTGTCTTGAAGCCCCCAAGCTGTTCCATGTAAACATTTAAACAACACAAAAGCAACTCAAGGAACACTGTGGTGAGAAACAATGCCTTTTTACAGCATAATGTTCACACTGAATCTCTGCTCTCATGCAGCTTGCCCCTCCTGGGGACTGGTGAGTGTGTTCTTGTGTTGTAAATAAAATGGCAAAAGAGGCAAAGAGATAGAGAAATGGTGGGGGTGTGAGTTCCATGTTTTGTCTCTCTGTCCTAGTAATACCAACTGTTATTATAAACAATTTTCTTTGCACTGTACATTCTCATGAATGAAGTCACATTTTGACATTTGAATCCATTCTTCTGCTGACCTCAAATTAAGCCAGTCACAGCAACTGGTAATGTTCCCAGCAGCAAGTTTCCCCACACTAAGTGATGACATGGATACACACACCAATGTTTCACCTAATTCAGAAACATTTAAAAGGAAATATAAGCAAGTCTGATTAACAAGCCCCACGGTGTATGCAACTGGATAATGCCGGGAGAGAATATTTCATTTTGGCTTTCAGTTATTTTTCACTGCCTGCTTCGTTGACTGTCAAAGTTGCAGCACAATATCATGAGATCACGCAATAATCACAATGGCTACGCATCTAATCACATGCTCGGCATTTTTTAAAAGTGTGTGCCCTTTTTCAAACAATTTCCAGTTACGGATTCTCATTTGGTAACAAACCATTTGGTATGTCAGGTTAGCATCTTCCAGCTGATACTGCCAACTTTAACTTAGCTGTTTGAACAGAGTTTTTTTTGTTTATGTGCCATGCCCCATGCATGGAGGTGGGGTCAGCAGGTTGGACAAGGGTGAGCGGATAAGCTATTTCAGTTCATGGCATACTTCCTGTCCACTGGCAGGGTCTCGTCTAGAAATAAGAAGCGTCCGTGCTCTCCATCTGCAGGGCTGAATTTGCTGCTCCGGCTGTGCTTGGCAGTTGGCCTACCAGTCCCACTAGGGGCCTTGGCGAAATGCCTCAAGCTGCATCTCAATGCCGTGTGCTCAGAATTGATTAGGACCAGAGCTGACTCCCACTCCCCATTGTCCTGTTCTTGCCCACATGGGATTCCATATCATGTTTGATATCACTTTTGTTCCTCAACACCTGGTTTCTTTCTCACAGTGCTTCACCTTTACTGTAAACAAATGGCTTGCAACAGACATACCAGGCTACGTCAGTGTGGATGTTAAAGTGCGGAACACACAAGGGCTTCAAGTGAGATAAATCTTAAGAAATTCCATCTGACAATCTCATCCAGCAGTGCATTGTGTTTACTGATAAGGAATTCCAGTCTGGTATATATTGCATATAGTATAGCTGGATGCCATTGTAGTATGGCAACAGTTTAATGTATAATATAGAGAAGTACATGCAACACACCAAGGGTTGTAGTAAGGTATTGATCACTGGAAGTACATGGAAGTAAGAAAAATGTTTTATTTAGATGATGTTTCTTTATATGACACAAGCGCTTTTATGTACGCATATCTTTGATCACTGTCCTTGCCTCTAACATCAGCACAGTGTCAGTTCAGAAGTGTGATGGTGATGGGAGCTGACAACGGCTTATGCCACATCTGGATTCCCTTTCCTTGGCCTGTCAGCACAAGCCATGAAAGTGCTTCAGGTGCGAGACTGAAGCCATATGGTGGGATTCAACCATGTGTCAAAGCCCAGACAAAGCCTTTGTCCAGCACTGGATGGAGACCTGCTTTCTTCTCCTCAGGCACATTGCATGTAGAGAGATATTTACAGACCTAAAAAACGTAAACCTGATGATTTCTGTGGGAAATCTTTTTTTTTAAACCTAGTCACAGGAATGAGGGCATTATTACAACTGCATTATCTGAATGCTCAATGACGGATGACATATTTGACTACAATCTTCTCTACCAATAATGATCATTACATATTAATTAATGTGCTAAAGAAAGAACTGACTGGTAAGATTTCAGGCCCTATCTTCCACATGGTGCAGCACGGCACAAAGCCCAACACAAGTGTCTTTGCTATTTTAAGACCAACGCAGTTGTTAATTTCTTGTCCAGCGCCCACTTCGTTTAAATAGCAGATGCACCTGCGCCCATCTATGTGCCCATGGGCGTGCTGGTCTTAAAGGGAGGTGTGTTCAACTGAATTCTTGGCGTATTGCTCTCTTTGTCCAACAAAAACCTGGTCTAAAGTCAATAGTGCAGCATTTCCTTGTTATTTTAACAGCAAATTAGTCAAATGTGTCTAGGCTCTTGCACAGCGTGCACACACTATGCTTGTTACACACACACACTGGAATACACAAATTGAGTCTATCATGTCTTTCTGCCTGAAATGATTAGGGTCATTTTGGGAGAGCTAGAGGTTAAATGGGAAGTCTGTGGGGCTTTGCACCTCTGAAAGCAAACAAAACTGACACAAATGAAATAAATCCTGTACAGATACAGATATTTATTTCAATTTCAAAGGCAGCCTGAAAGAGGAATCCAATAAAAGTGCCTTTGTTGCTTTAACGCATGTTAGCAGATGCGCAAACGCACACAGCAGAAGAGTGCATGTATACTTATATGCGAAGACATTTACCTACTCGGACACATGCCCCTGCAACCACGTGTGAATTTTTCATTATTGCTAAATGCAGCTTTCTCAAAAGACCAAAACCGTGAATGCCATTTTGGCACAACTAATGAAAGTGGGGCACAACCATGGTGTCTCGTGTCCCCATGCCATGTTGCAGTCGCTGCCAACTGCAGTGAGGTGATGGTGAAATGGGAACAGAAAGAGAAATAAATATTGCTATGGACATTGTGAGGAGGCAATTGGTGGGGGCTGGGGGTGGGTATTGATGGAGGAAAGAAAGGATAGCGCTGCATCAGTGGGGTAGAGATTGCTGTGGTATACAGTAGCACAAATCCTAAATTCTGTGCAGATCCGACGGTAGCTAGGAAACAGCTGACAGTAAAATGGGGGGATCAAAGGGATTAGTGTGCCCAGTTTGAGCCCAAACAGTAACCCTTCCAATTCTCCCTCTGCCAGCCTTTTTATACATTCACCCCTGCATTTCAGTGGTGAGCTTGGCCCATCAGACACAACCCCTTTCTGGTTATCCTACCTGAGTCTAATTGTTTAATTTGAAATAAGTCTTTTTACACACTATTTAGCTCTTAACATAGTCTTACAGAAAGGCAATATGTAGGGTCACTTTTTAAATTTTTGTAGAGAAGTAAGTTGAGTGGCAAAAAACGTCTCTAACACACACACACACACACACACAGAACACAGAAAAAATACAAATGCCTACACACAAGTAATCCAGACAAAACAAAGACATTGTATCCGAGGGAAGAGTATGCACATGTCAGACTCAATCAGTGCTGCCTTTTGTGATCTGAGTAAGATTTCCTGTCACTTGGGCTTGAGACGCAGCCTGCTTAATTCTGCAGGGGATTGCCATGTCCCAAATGCTTCGGTCACTGTCTCCTCTTGTCTCAGAGCCAGAGAGACGTACCTAAACAAACAAGCCTGAGCGTCCCCTTTTGGGGACATGTACTGTACCGCACCAGGAAGTCTTCTGACAATGTTGGCTCCCTGTCTCCACACTGGAGATGCAGCGGACATGTGAACACACTCTAGGCTGACACAGAGCTTTACCCAATAGAGTAAAGCCAAAACCGATCTACATCATATGTGACATACATATGATGGTTCAAAACTGATTTGTGATGCCTGACTTAAGCAAGTGCATTACGGCAGCAACAAAAGGGAGGGTTGCCTCATGTCTGTGAGCAAATTCTACTTGTGGACATATGATGGCTGCAGATGCTCAGACTTGTGTTTCTGCAAAATTTTTGTGTCATTTTCCTCAAAGCTTTCAAATTGCTAGTCAAACTATTCTTATTTGCAAGTAAGGGGCTTTAAAGGGGTAATTTCCATGTTCTGTGAAAGGAAATGTTTGAGCACATATCTTATTGTAGCAATGCTGGACATGTTCTCTGCCTGTGGGGACAGCAGAAATGGTAGTCAGTGGGATTATATCAGTTTAATGAAGTTGCTCTGGCCGATGTTTAATTTCATGAAATTCAATTAAAAAAATTTTTTTCCATTTCTGTGATCACTCAAGGGGTCGCCTTCATTAGATTATAGAGAAGGAATTGTTAGAAGAATTTGCCATTAACAAATGTGTTCTTTGAGTGCATGTTATGCTGATCCACTAGTGACTTTCAAGTGCTTTACTCAAAGCACTGTGACTGTATAAGAAGAGAAAAGCTGCAACATAAAATGAAATGTAATTGTAGAGGATGGAACAGAGTGGAATGAGTGGGTTGACTGGGCTTGTACGGTATGCAAAGATAGCAAGAAGTACAGCTGTTAGAACTGGACAATAGATGCAATGAAGCATAGCAGCTACCCGTCCACTTTTATCTTCCTCTGTGTACCCCAGTCTGATTTTATTGTTGAAGCGCCTGTTGTTGCTATATGTGTTAAAGTGGGCCCAGCACTTTTCTTGTCTCCACTGCATTAGTGAGGAGTAGGGAAGAAGAGAAAAAGAGACCAGGTAAACGATAGAGACAACATGTACCCCACCAGTTATGACAAACACACACAGCAGCGCTGACATATGCAAACTCAAAGGGTGGTGGTGTTTAAAAGCTTTAATCACACCACTGCTTGGAGCCCGTTCTGGCTTTGCACTCTGCATCATTGAAAGCTTGTTTTATTAATGTTGTCCAGAGTGAAGTACGGTGGGGTAGTGGGGCATGGGAGGGATGCATTGTGCTCTTGATTTAAAGTGGGGTGGAGCAGAAACAATGGCCATGAAAAAAACATGGCAAGGCTTTGAGAAGCAGCCCACTTCCATTACTTTAGAAGGCATAGTGCCCAAAATGGTGCATAAGCAAGTGGATGTACAATATAGAAACAGTCACACATTGTGATTCTATAACCCCACCCCCAGATATCAGTCGTAGAGAAAGTCTTGGTTCTTACGCTCAGGTTGACTGTTTGAAATTACCTCATCATGTGCATTATGTGACACATACAAGCCAATCAAGGCAAAGTGTGCTGTCCTTGAGTGAGAGGGGGAGGTGAAATCTTGTGCAATTCAGATGCCTAATTGCTCTCATTAGCAGCCAAAGTTCACACCAGTTATTCTGCGCAATTAACTGGCTGCCACCAAGATGTTATGAATCAGAATGTTGCAGTGGGTCAATGAAAAAAAAGGGATTGTAATTAATTCTCACTTAAATGAATAATTTCATATTTCAAAGGCTTTTACAATGGTATTTTTGTTGTTGAAATTCCCCAAGGGGAGACCACTGTTGAGTGTTTTTTTGCGTCATGTGGAAATGAGGTGTGCGCAAATGATGGAAATCAGGAGCCATTGTTGTTTGACAGTAGGCACCTTTGCAGTGATTGCCTGTGTTATTAATTTGTGGGATGAGAAGAGGCAGGCTCCTCCAGCCTCTGATGGTTGTGTGCCACATTAAAGAACTGCTGCTATGAATGACACTCAGGACTAATGAATATGAATACATTTATAAAAATAGACAAAGGTTCCCCTCTCAGTGCAGATTGGGAGTGACAGTCACTATGGCTGGGTGATGAGAGAGGCAACCGCTGCCCCTGGAGATTGAGGGATCAGACAAACAACACACACACACACACACACACACACACACACACACACACACACAATGACATTCCAAAAGGACTCCATGCATTTAAGAATGACACTCTTGTCATCTCATGATACCATTCACTTACTGGACACAAACAATCTGATCTATCAAAGTCTGCTCCTACTTCACTGTTATGTCCCTGAAATAATAAATACTGCAGTATCCATCATAACTAATTGCTCCATTTGTGCATGATGAACAGTGAATAGATCATTTGTTATTATGTGTGAAATATCAAGCAGGTGGGTGACATGAAAGAGGAGTTCTCTTACTTGTGAAAATCCACAGATGTCATATTGTTTGCCGATGATTTATGCCGCACAGAAAACACATTTACATTGCCTGTCAACCAATTTATAGACTGTTTCCTGTGGAAACAAAGTACAGTAATGTATTGTCATTAGCGCACAATTCATTACTTTCAGACTTACTTTGGGGAAATGACGATATGTCAATTTATCTCTCTTGTGTTTGCAGTTTGGCATTTAAACACTGTCATTACATTACATTGCTATTAATTACGAACCAATCTTAACTGAAAGGCTTTTACTCATATTGTTTCCATTATACAAGGGACACTTTCAGTTTTACAGTTGCTGTTCGCAATCAGTAGCAGACCTATGCAATAGGAAACTTTTCTTCTTCGTGACTAGAAAAAAAGATCAGTGAGTAATTTATCACATGCAGTCCATTGCACACAGCCTTGTTTCTCTAAAGATGTATTTCATTTTCCCATTTATCAACATCAAACCTAAATAAAAACACACTCATCCCACCCGACGGCCATCAGAGAAATTTAGTATCACTGAGTTTATTCTTTAACACAGATGATAGTCATGGGAAACAAGAATATGCAAATGTATTCATCTGTTTCCCTTGGTAGGCGGCAATTTTAATTGATTAATTGAGAATGTTTATTTGATTGGTTGCGGCCTAATAATGCAAGATGTTATTTGTCAAGCTGTTCACTTTAGGTTCAACAGTGTAACTGTTTGCCTTCCATTTTCCACCAAAAGTTAATATCCTTATCTTCCTGAGTTAGAAGCACAGGCAGAACCAATCCCTCAAAGATTTGTGAAGGACTTTGATTGAGATAAGTTGTATCTCATTGACTCTGACAGATGTAACCTTGGTGAGTGTTCTCTGGCAGCCACTTGAGGAGGATGGCAGACTGTGAGTGCCGGACATTGGGCATGACTGACACCATGTTGCTAACCTTGCGCCAGGTTCCTGTAGAGTAGCGGCTCGGTATTTAAGGCCCAGAGAAAACTCAGTGAGCATCTGACTTAACTGGGTTAGACTGCACCCATGGACGCAAGCCATCAAACTGAACTGTTTAACAGAAACAACCTTGAAAGCTGCAGACAACAGTGCGTTAGCAGCATTTTGCCCCCCACCACTCTCATTCCCCCACTATTTTCTGGTGTCTGTGCTATGTGCTATGCTACTCAGTTCATTTATTCTGCACTTCAACAACTGTTATATTTGTTTATAATCTTTTCTCTCCAGCAGAAATTACGTTAGAAGTACCTACCCATCAAACCGTTCTGTTGAAAATTGGAGAGGCATAAAAGACAGATAAAAGCACTACATGTTGCCCCTGAAAAAACATGTCGGTTTGTGGGGTTGGAGACAAGCTCAGAAAAATGCTCATCACTTTCTAGGATGCTCATAAAGATTCTGCTTAATGGGATGACTTATTTATTTACTTGTTATTTCTATGTTGACATGTCTGTTCATGGTGTTGCGCTAGAAAGTAAATGTCTGTGCTTTTGACTTATGTTCACATGAATCAAAAACAGTGAAAAGGATTTTCTCAAAAGGGAGACTCATCAAATTCTGTCAGATTTGAACTCCCATACCACTGAGCCCCGGGGATTCTGTTTGATTTCTTCCTGATTCAGCAATGCTGACATTTTCTTCTGAGGGTAGTTTGGCTTGAGTTGCTGCAGGGGGTCAGGGGCCAATTCAACGTTATTGAATAATAAATAAATAGAAATGTATTCTGACTGTAGCTGATCCCTGTTGTTTCTTCTCCTCTCACTTTGCTGGGCAGGCAGACAGCAGCTGGGTCCTTGTATTTGCTGTAATGGCCTGTATATATGCAGGGTTTCATATTTCAATCACCACCACGGCAGCAGAAATTGGTGGTTTAAGATGAAGTTGAAATTGGAAAGTGGCTATCGTGTCTGCATGAGGAAACACATTTGAATCCCAGTGGAGAAGGTGCTTGGCAGCGGCATCTGGAACGCAGATTGACAAGTCCTTAGGAGTGAAGTTAAAGTTAGAGCCAGTGCTGTAGCGCCTTTCAAGCCTTAGCCAAATGATTTTCCAGCGGAGGTCGCATCAGGGACATGAGATTTGAGGAAGTATTTCATAATAGCCCTATAATCAATGATTCATTACTGGAAATAGTAATGAGCCATAAATGATGTATTGTACTCTGATGAGGTAGATCTTCACTCACATCGTTAAATGTCACAGGGCTGCTTATTCGTGGTAATAAGGTATTTGTGATATTTCTTGTTTTGTGTTATTTGGATATGAAATATATCTTGCTGTCACTTATTTCTTTCTGTCACAGTCTTTTCTCTCCTCTATATTAGCTGAATATTCATTATGTGGCTAATAGTGGTGCCTTTGAAGAGGAATGATCATTTTTAATTTTCTTGCCTGAGAAGGAACAAGTCAGTGAAAAGAGTGTGGAGGAGAGGAGTGTATGGGAAAGCTAAAGGGGAGGGAGTGAGAGAATTAGATCAAGCGCTGAATGAAGCGGCAGAGGGGCATGGAGTTTATGGACCGGCAGGGCTGGGAGGGTGGAAGGAGGGAGGGTGTGAGTGTCCAGATTACAATATGATTATATCAGTCTATCTGCCTGATAGCATTGATTGACCTGCACCTGTGTCTGCCCAACTCTTTCATCTCTCAATGCCCGTACAATGTATGAGGATTCGTTGGCCCTCTCCTGCTTGGAAGAAGAGAGTCATTCTTTTTACTTTTTTCCGCTTTACTCTTGGCGAGAGAGGAGAAGGGATCACATTATGAGAGAAAAAAAAACTCAACCAGTGGCCACGGCGGCATTTCTTCACTCCAGCAGCTGCAGTCCCGGCTGTGTTTATCGCTTTATCGATTACCATCACAAGGTAGTAATTTGCCGGGACTTGCAGGGACATGATTAAAGATCCGCAAGCATTGCATGGTGGCTCAAGTTGGTGCCAGGATGTCATGTTGATGAACACACGCTGGCACACACACACAGACACACACACACACACACACACACACACACACACACACACACAGAAACTAACGCTCTGGTAAGCAAGAAGTGCTCAAGGGAGGGGAGCGAGGGGTGCATTCCTGTCTTAGACATCAATGGCTTTAAATCTCCTGAGCTAACCTTTTAATGCTCTCAGTTCCTTATGGCTGGCTGGATAATTGATTGTGTTTGGTCTAATGGGATTAAGAGGCAGTAGTGGCCTTGGGTTGGACACAGTGGCGGTGATGGCAGCAGTGGTAGTGAATTGGAAGATGAAGAGCTAGATAGAAGCATGTAAGCAAGTAAATGGATTGAATCGAGACATAGGTGTGTGTCTTAGTGTGTGGTACAGTGTAAGAAAGAGTGAGAGAGAATGACAGCGTGACAGAGAAAAGCAGCAGATTTGAAAGAGGGAGATGAAGGAGGATAGATAGCTGTGGGTCTGCTTCTCAGTCCATCCCTAATTAGTTGTATGAGAAAACCAGGGAGTTGATGGTATCCCCAAGTGAAAAGCTTGTTAGCGTAAGAGATACTATCTGCCGGCTATTGGTTTTAGCTGTGATTTTCTCACTGGGTGAGTCACTGGGTCTGCGGTGTGCAGCAAGATGAAAGCAGCGGGAAAATGAGAGCCAAGGTGATGAAGCCCATCCCCCTCTTATTACCCGGGTATAAAGCCTGTCCTATCCTAACTTATCAACAGCCTCTGTGCTTTAGCTTCATCCCTTACACCAGAGCTTTTGAATGTGTCAGTCTGCTAGCCCCCCTTTCTTCTTGGAATTATTTTTAACTTCCCTCCACACTTGGGATGAGATAAAAGCAGAAGTTTGTGTGGGAGAGTAGTGAGGGATGAGGCTGCGGTTAGTACATTTTTGCTGGAGTTTTCACTGACTGTCGCCCTGTATATTGCAGCCGTGTGTCTGGAATTCCCAGTTTCTTTGTGCAACGCATGGCTCTATCATGAGCACACATGCAGCACAGAGCTGTCATCACTGCTAGTTTTTTAGTTTTTACATCTACCCCCTCTCTAGTACTACACACCAGCACCACCCTCTCCATCTATGTTGTATACAACAAGGCAAAGCCTGTGGGTTAAGAGGGTCTGTCATTGGTGGATTTCTGGCTCTATTCATAAGTCTAGCCAGCCAGATCATGCCACAGATCCTGGTTTTGTCTCTAGTGAATAGAGAGGCTGCAACAGCCCACTGGCCCTTTATACTGGGCCACATTTTCACTTGGGCTCAGAATATGCCAGGTCAGGATAACTGTTGCCATTTTGGTGGGCACGGAGGGCATTTTGCCATGTTTCTATGGCCAGGGTAGTGAAGCTAAAATGTGTTATTGTGCATCTGTGACAGTGTGAATGTTGGAAAATGAGAGACAAATAGAAAGGATAGAGCACAGAAGAGAATGGAGGGAGGGTAAAAGAAGGGCGGATTATAAATCCTGTATGGAATAGGCTATGTGTGTCTGCAAACAATCTGGGGGGAATATGAGAGAGTATGGGGGAATGTGCAGCACATGAAAAACATTCTGTGTTTGTGAGTAAAGAAGAGAAAAAAAAGAGAAAATGTGTCACTCTGACCTGGCTGTCTGCCTATTCTTGTCAAGGAGACGACAGGTGAGGGGTTGCTATGGTTACCTAGAGTAAGGGTAGGGTTGGAATGAGTATTTTCTACGCCTCACATGTTCCAGTTTTGTGTAGGTGATGGGTGATATTGTATTTTCATATGGCTGCAGCAGGTGTTACTAGTAGCTGGGTGCCAGTCTGTGCACATAGTGGGTGTTAGAAAGAGCTATCAGTCAGCCCCTTTCTTGCTCCGTAGAGACTTCCCAGAGAGCTGTGTTGTCCCTACAAGGGCCAGATGCTGCCTTGGTTTGCTCTTCTGCCCTCTTTTCTCTCTTCCCTCGTTCCCAGGCCCACATCAAACATGTGCAGCGCATTTCCCCCCACAGCTCTAAATCTCTTTAATTCCATCATCTGTTGCCCATTGAGGGCAGCAATTTAGTCTTTACGCAGCATTTTAGTGTGCCATTAAAAAATCTGTGAGGTTGGTGGCCAGGCCCTGCAGCGGAGAGGTGGCCAGTCTTCAATCTGTGTCTCTGTGTCTAACCTCTGCATTGCTGTCTCCCAGGACACATCCAACCATAAAGATAGTGTTTGAACAGCTCGGCCTTGACACAGAGAATACATTACATATTCCCTACATGCTACGCTCAGCCACTCCATCATGATGACTGTCTCCACATCCATTCATATATTGTGATAAACACTAAGGCCACACTAGGGTGTAAGGGGCTGCTTGAATAGTGATCAGTAGTGATCTTATACATGTTAAAGTTAGTCACTGTTCAGTATACCGGACTTTGCACTGCAGCTGGCAGGCTTCCAACTCTACAGAGCGGACAGAGACACGCAAAACAAAATGAGGAGAAATCTGTTTCTACATTAAGAGCGGTTGGTACAACGCTGCGACCCAGCAGCACTGTTCTCCTGACCTGGAATCTTTCATCATAAACTTTTTATTCACCCTGTGAGTTTGCTTCATTCCTTCTGGTTGGTGTTTATATCCTGCTGCAGGCCAACGTGCAGGACACACAGCGCATGCTTGCCGACCAGATAATGTGGAGCGGACCAACCTGGACTCATTAGTTATTGTCCTTGGTGACTTTAATAAAGGAAACCTTACTCACTCACAAACTCCCTAAATACAGACAGTTTAACAAATGCCCAACCAGAGAGGAGAACATTCTGGATCACTGTTATACCACAGTCAGGGATGCTTATCAAGCCATCCCCCGTGCTGCACTTGGACACTCTAACCATGTCATGGTCCACCTGATCCCTGCGTACAGGCAAAAACTGAAGCTCTGTAAACCTGTTGTGAGGACCTCAAGGAAATGGACCAGTGAGGCTGTGGAGGATCTCGAGTGTGTTTGGACTCTACTGACTAGGATGTGTTCAGGTCTGCTACCAACAGTCTGGATGAGTACACAGAGGCTGTGGTGTCATACATCAGCTTCTGTGGGGACTGCTGTGTCCCATCATGCACCAGGGTGAGTTACAACAATGACAGACCCTGGTTCACAGCCAAACTCAGAAGGTAGAGGAAGGAGGTAGAGGCCTTCAAGAGCGGGGACAAAGACAGACTTAAAGAGACAAATTACAAGTTTAGCAAGGCGGTGAAAGAGGCTAAATGACGGTACTCTGAGAAACTCCAACACCAGTTCTCTCCCCCACCAATGCCCACCTTGAAGGACCCCCCTCCACCTCCACTGCCCCACCCCATTATTTTATTAAATACACACTGTGTACATATACTATACATACATTCTGTAAATATATTATATACATATACTCATATTTATATTGTTTTTAGAGAATGTGTGACATGCACCAACAACACCAAAACAAATTCCTTGTATTAGTAAAAAAAAAACTTAATTGGCAATAAAGCTTTTCTGATTCTGATATCTGGCAACCATGTGAGCTCTGACTTTAACCAACATCTGGAGAGGGAGTTTATAGGTGCTGCTGCATGGATTTTATAGACACTAGTTTTATGTAATTTCCAGCAATTTCACCATTACTTTTACAGTGATTGGAACCTGACTGTGTTAAGTTAATGACTTCCCTATCTCCCAGATGGGGAGCAACACCCACACTCAAAACAATGACAGAACAATGACTTGCAAAATAATTCTGTCTCGCAGAATGTTACCAGTATGAATTGTTTACATCATTATGAAAACACCACTCTAGACTAACTGTTCAAGCTTAATAAGCAGCTGGTTTGCACTGAGTCAAGGGTCTCCTATTGGTTGGATTTCACTGGTTCATTCCTGTTAATGGGGGGTTGCTTGAACCAGTGCTGGCTCTCTGACACTCTGGCCAGCTGTTCTCTTCCTCTAAGGTGAAAGAGAAGCTACAGTAAACCTGACATTGACACTAAGAGTGATTGGCCTGTCTTAATCAGTGGAGTGCCTTGCAGCAGCAGGGAGTCACTATGCCTGGTGCAGATCTGACCTGCCCTTCTGACCTGCTATCCAGCTCTCGTTCTACTCCTATCAAGTTGGAGGAGGAAGATTTTTTTCTCACCAAGGTCTTTTCAATAAACATTTAACCACAAGAAATGCCTAAACAGACTAATCTACTAAAACAATACATTTTGTACAAGACAGTGTTGTACAGTTAGAATGTTTTATTCCCCCCAAATAATTCTCCCTTATTTGCTGATATCACCCATAAAAGCTGTCTGGAAATCTGGGAAACCATATAGCACACATGCCGGCAATACCATCAAATATATCATTAATCATTATTTTATCTTTAGCACTATGTGAATCATTCCCTCTTTGTCTATATGTACATTTAAGCACCGCTTTGTATGCATGTTTATCATACTGCATTTACCAGGATAAATGCAGAATATGTTATATTGTATACATTACACATAGTATACCTACCGGTCTAACACATGCAGAGAAGATGTTTATTGTTGAGAAAAGACAAGTCTGATGATGAGATTATTATCAGTAAATATTTCCTATCTACCTATTTGCTCTAGTATCTCAGCGGCCTGCTCCCATCTGGGAGTGTATTTCACCCAGTATCTCACAGACAAAGATAAACACTGGTGTTGTTTGCTGGTGAGCCGATGTCAACACCAGTGATGTCACGGATACCCATTATAACAAACAAAACTGCAAAACAATGATACAGGATTAGCTGCCTGCTGATCAGGGACAGCCCAAGGGTAGCTAAGAGATACGGGCCTGCACGGTGCCTTTGGTTTAACACATCTTGCTGACAGCTGTCTGTCCACATGTCAGCCAGTCCAACAAAACCTAATCCAAGGCTGCATTGCACCTCCAACATACAGCAACAGTGACAGATAGGAGAGCAACAACACATGCCCCCTCCCCTCTCACCGTGTAAATGCTAGGTGCTGGATTATTCGTGGTGTGGCAGATCATCCGCAGCCCTCTCACCCACCCAGTCAGCCTAAGAGGTGGATTAGAGTCATGGTAATCTGACTGTGTGCTGTGACACATGTCAACCATGGAATGTCTAGAGAGAGGAGTCAAGGTGAATGAGAAATGGCTAGGTAATCCAGGCTATATAGCCCCAGAGTCTTTCAATTCATTCCCACACCAAGCCCCAGTCACACAGAAACACATACAAGTACACAGTGGAGGTAATTATTGCACACACACGCAGACATTCCTGTACATGGGCCTGTGGACTCCCTTGACATTACCTTCCTGACATTACCTCCTCAGCACAATCCCGGCCTGGGATTCCTGTCACATCCTTCATGGGTAAGACTCATATTTTCATTAAGGTGGAGCCAGTGGCGCTGCACAACCTTTTTCTCCACTCCTCTTCTCCTCTTGTCCTCTTCATCACTGTGCCAATCATCACAATGCTGTCACTCTAGATCTGTCTCTGAACTAAGCTGTCTCTGAGCTAAGAACCAGACATACTTGAGAGACAGAGGCACACTACTCACTCAGGCGCTTCTCACTTGAAGTTGTACCAGTATTTCGCTCTTTTCTGCCTCTTGACACTTCCCCAAGTTTTTTTTTTTTCTTTTCCCAGATTTTATTTTTTTCTGATCTAATTTGCAATATTTCCACATATTATCTGAAGCCTGCACATGCGGAACAAAGTACACATGGCCAGGGAATTGAGAACTGCAAATAATTCCCTCATGTGGAAAGGCTGCAATTAACTGGGGATGTCAGCCTTTGTAAAATATAATTGAGTTCAGGACGAAATGAACGTCTCTAATCCAGCCGACAGAGCACTGTCAATCAGTGTTCCTCGCATCCCCAAAACCAACCGTCATGCTTGTTTATGTCTGTCTCTCAGCTGAATTTTTGGACACTAATGCTCTGGAAGCTGCCTCTCTTTAATGCGTGGATGACTTTGTGCAAGCCCAGTGGGAGCGGGATGCTGCACTAAAGGAAAAGACTGGACATCTGTTTTTTTTTCTGGATGCGCTGGAGATAACATTGTGCGCTCAGCCATGGTGTCAAACACCTGTGTGACTGAAGAAATATTTTCTCCATTACTGAGCATAAATCGCCTCTTGTGACGTGTGGAATGATATCAACAGGGAATGCTGCTTTTAGCATAGCACAACTTCACCTCAATTCTAAGGGTCAAATAACAGTGGGCTATTCAGCTCTCTCTCCAGTGACTAGGCATTTTCCTCTCCTGTAGATACTGTATGTGAATTACCTTTCCCAGCATTGCTGAGCTGTGCAAAGCATCTTCAAGACACCCTCTTGGAAATGTCAACCATTACCAGAGCTCAAATATTGCTTGGCATGGCAAAAAGACAAGTGTTGACCTTAAAAAGCCTCGATAATTGAGTCCACTTAGGGAACAATCATTTTTTTGTCCTCTTTATTTCCGTTTCACCAGTCTCTCCCACAGTGGCGGCTGCTTCAGGCTCTGATCTATGGCCTTTCTTGACTCAAGGGCTAAGAATACAGATACATCGATGTCACTCAAAACAGGACCCTGTGTCTTTGTCTTGTGTGTGTCACACAGTTCAGTTTTTGTGTGTCTAATGATTACCTTTCAAGGGCCTCCTCAGTCATCCCCACAGACTCCCAACAGGCTCCCATGGAAATGGATTAATTACAGGGTGCCTGACAAATGGCTACCCCCAGTTGCAGCTGCTTTGTAAACTCTCTTGATTAATCAGCTGAAGACGGCGCCTGGTCACTCAGCACGACCTCATCACCAGCCTGACACTGTAGCTGTGGCTGAAGAGCCTCTAGTCCGAGATTAATTGTATTGAACTCTCAATGCTGTTTACCACTAACTGACACTGTCATCGCAGTCCTGCTGAGGAACGCAGTGGTTCTTCAACTCAGACAGCTGTGGACCCGACGTGATTGAGAAAATTCTTTTTGGTGCTCTTCAAACCTTTTATCTCTGAGAGATTTGATCTCTTAGTGAAATGGATTTTGGATTGATTGTCTGCTCCCATTGCTTGGTTGACTTTGAATTTCTATGTTTGTTATGTGCGCTGTGTTTTCTCTGGGATTGTTGAACAGGTGAATGCATTGTTTGTTTTGCTTCCTCTGAGTGATCAAGATAACATTTTATTTGACGTTGCTTTTAGTGCAGCCCTTTGATGCCATGTGCCAAATGCATATTATGTCAAATAAATTGGGCTGTAACCCAGGGTTCTTTTTGACCCACGATTCAATACAAACCTTGATTCTTATTATTTTTTGGGTTCTCAGTAAATGTAATACAACTTTTTTTCTGCCACTTGGCATTGTTTTGTCATTGATTACATCCCACTTTGCAACACAGTTATACAACAGATACTTTATTTATTGATATTTATTGATTTCAGTATTGATCAATCCAACACCAAACCTTCTTTTGGACCTTAAAATAATGTTTTCAAAATTGTTTCAGTGGTTCATTAACTCGTTGAAATGAGACATAAGAATAATGGAAATGGTAACAGTAATGGACAATGCCGCTACCAACCTGTAGGGGGAATGAAGAAGAAAAGTGCTTTGGTCCCTACAGTAAAGGTGCTGGTTGACAAGTAGCTAATGCTAATGTGATTCTTGGTGGGTAACGTAAGATTTCGACACCATTCAACACACTCAGTACAACTCTGGGCCAACCAACGAATGTATCAGTAACGTTAACTGCATAGATAGATAACTAATCTAATGGTAATTTAGCTAGCTAGCATACCCCTGTCTGTCTGCCGCAGTCTCCCAGTGCTGCAAGGCTTCGGTCGGGATGAGAACTGACAACAGGCTGGAGTTGGAAGGGGCGTGTTGCGATTCTGCCTTCTCACTCCAAGACACAGGTCCATGGATCACGATTTCGGTTTTATTTTCCGCCCTACAAATAAATACTGAAATAAGTGTTATTACAAACAAATGATGTACAAATATCTAACATGATTTCACTTAAATCCCCAATAACCAGAGTTATGTGTCCATTTTTTTGACAGAAGTACTTCTCAGTCTGTAACCTGTTTTATTTGCAGCTTACCTACCATATGTTGGTTTTGAAACTAGTTTCTCGTCCAATGCTTCAAAATTAGAAACTCAAATCCGAATATTAATTTAATATATTCAGTCGGCATTTTCTGAAATACTGAGAAATGCCTGCAGCATTGTTTATGAATTTGAATTACCCCTTAAATCATAGAATACAGCAGGAATACAGAGTAATGCCCTAGTGTACCTCTAAGAACACCTTTGTGAGTGACTAAACACGTGTGCGTGCGTGCGTGCGTGCGTGCGTGCGTGCGTGCGTGCGTGCGTGCGTGCGTGTGTGTAGAGGGTAGAGGATGAGAGAGGGTTGGTGGGGTGTTGGGCATGCGTGATCCCCCAGACTGGGATCCAGATCCACAGGCAGCACTGAGCCCTCATTCAGCACATCACATAAAAGCAGCAGGCTTTGAAATATTGCAAACGGAGAGTTTATTTTTTCCTCATATGTTTTCCTGCCTCTCTGTGAGAATAGGTTTTCTGCTATTGTGAGGCATACACAGTAGAGTCTACCATTAGCACAGCCATAATCAACCATTAGTGTTAAATGTCAAGTTACCCTGACCTGCTTCAATTATGCACTGTCAATCACCACTAAAACCACACCCCTTTCCAAGCCTATATTACTCCACCCTTCAGGCCTGTGACGGCACTCTTTTTTCCTTCGAACAAACCAGACAGAACAAATAGAGGAGTGATGTGAGTCTAATGGACTTTTTTCATTGTATAACACTTATATTCGCTCACATTTAATGTTATGCCTGAAAGCTTAATATATATTGTTTGATTTATGTTAGATTGCAGGGTGAAATCCCTATTTGAATTTAAACCCAATTACAGATTGTGGACGCAGTGCAGACTGTTGATGCATTACTGATGTAAGTCAAGCTGTATTCAACCTATTTGTTATGCTTGATTAAGGTTATTTAATCAAGATATATTCATGTGTTAAGACAAAATCATCCATTCATCCATCCATCAATCTTATTATTCACCAGTTAAACATTTTCCCTGCCTTCACAACAATAAAACCTTGGAACGGCACTGGATCCTGTGTTTAAATGTGCACACCACATCAGATGTTTAGTAAACCAACACCTTAAGAGCTTTTTCAATTACAGTTTCTCTCTCATAAGAGTGCTTGTTAAGTGCAGGACAAAAAGACCCTAAAACAGACAGTGTCCTGGTGCAAACAACAGGATGGTTCACCGTGCCAGCTTAAACCAACAGCTTGTAAATTGAATCCTGTGGCAAACAATCAAGTTTACAGTGTTCAGTGGAACTTTGCCATCATCAACCAGCCAGCAGAGCCCCAAACTGACCCTGAGCTCAACAACACCTGGCTCTTCCCTTGTTAATCACTGGCAAGGATCCAACCTAAACAAAATTGTCTGTGTAACTATCTATCATGTCAGATGCGAACCATGCATCACAGTATTTTAGTATTTTTAGTCTTCAAAAACAATGCTTTTGTTCCATGTTTAAAGGTTTATAGTTTATGTCAGCTGTGCTGCGTTACACCTATTTCAGGGTTAGTCTGATTCACTATTCATCTCACTGTGTCTGTATCCATTTGCAAGTTTGTGTTTGCTTTGTCAAAGAATATTATTATTGCTAATGGCCTTAGATGCCATTCATGATTGGAACTGTCAGCATCTGGATAAAAATAAAGGCTAGTTTTAGATGGAGTGCGTGTTTGTGTGTGTGTGTGCGTATATGCACTTTTGGTGCATACTGTTACCTGTGATTTTGTGTGCATGCAACTTTACCTACGCTTCGGGTGATTTATTCTAGAGATGAACTCGTGACAAATATCAAGTCGCATCAGAGAAATTATGTGCGACAGCAATCACTTTACATTCGCAGAACTGAGCAGATGGAGCGTGTATACAGTGAAATAAACCACACTGGTGAACATAAAACTGGTAGAATGAAGCCAGCTCTGGGGCTTGGGGAAGGGGTGGAGAAACAAAATCATGGAGAAAACAACATTTGGCAGGGCTTTGTTCAGGGTCGCCTAGTGTGTTGATGGACTTAAGGTAGAGGATTAATCTCTTGATAGAAGTAACATTTGTCCTTAACACCATGTCATCCGTTTATTTCAAACACATCTTTCTATCCCTCAATCTGTCCTCTACTTTTCAGATGTCTTCGACTTAAAGTGTGTTGTGGTCAAATGGGATTAGGACAGACCGGACCACATATGGCCTGTGCTGGTCCCTATCCCTGTTGGGGGATCTAATCCTCCCCCACAACCACCACCACCATCACTACCTTCTGCCCTGCCTCATTATCAGATAACCAGCATGTGTAGCCGTATTATGCCACGTACAAGCACTAGCTCTCATAGATAACAAAGCACTTCCTAAAGTTACTTTTATCTTCCTTTGTCTCCCCCAAATTGTGGCTGACCGAGATGTTTGATATGCTATATTTGGTGGACTGGGGAGGACAGAATGGACTTGCAAGGAGATTACAGTGAGGGAAGTAGAACAACAACAATGTAAGGATTACAGGCAGGATTTGTGTGAGGAACACATGATATCCTCTCTCATCCCTTTATCAGATTGGCTGTGATGGAGAGGCAGTAGTGGCTGGGACCAGAGAGGACTAGGGTTTGGATTCATTAGGACAGAGCTACATCAGAACTGAGAGTGATGATAGCGGCTCATAATTCAATAGAAAATCATCTCACAGTCAGAAAACGTGCCTGCCTGCAAAGTCCATTTTCACTAATGTTAGAATCAGCTTTTTCCTAAAGCGAGACAATACATTTGCCAGTTGAATTGGATAATTGCAGCAATCTACTATTCAACTCGTTGACTTCATAGATTTCTATAATTAAGTCGCATCACTGTTTTTCAGAACAAGTGCAGTTCTTTCACAGAAAATAACACTTGTTCCTGAACCAAGAGAAAACACCCTCCTAAAATTTTTCTAAAAACAGGATTTTTAAAGACTATTGCAGTGGGGTTTTTGCACGACTTAGGCCATATTTCAAGACTGTCTTCTTGTGGCCATAGTTATTGGGACTTGCCCATCTGTAGCAGAGGAGGGAGTCATGTGAAATGTTGAAAGAAAAACAAAGATGTTGGACTTTGCCATAGAAGACTGTTGTTAATTTTTTGTTTCCTAGTGTAGTAGTTATTATTGTGACAATGACGGTCCCCCAAATGTTTTTCTAACCTTGACTAAGTGCCTGTTTAACCCAAATCATGGATCGTTCCCTAACCAAGTCATTTTTGTGCCTAAACATTACCAAACCGTAACCCAAACAGTTTTAGATAGTAAAGCAGAGCTATTTTTTCAACAGCATTTTGTAATGTTTTTTGAAGGTCCTGACAAGGAGTGTAAGATCAGAAAACGCTAGTCAGTGCTGGAAATTACAAATCACTTTGCTCATTCGATACACGTTGTTCCGTTCAGTTCACAAATTATAGTCACTGACAATGTAGTTTTTTTTTAATGCACTTCAGTAGTTCATGCTAAAAGCTACTGATTTGGTCAGTGATTTAGGAAAGTCGGTGTTTGCAGTAAGGATTCGTTGATGAAGATTTGTTCGTACATGTACTGAATGTATGTGTTGTTCTGGATGGTAGTAACACACAACTAACTTGTTTAAGTTGAAGAACGTGTTGCATGTCTCACATTACTGTTGATTTCTTACCTTCCAGGCAGACATTGGTTTCATTTCAGCCTGATTGCCATATAAAAACGCTAGTAATATAAAGCACAGTTTACTAAATGTGCACAAAACAACCAGTATGGTCTTTTAAGAGAACATAAATAAGATGAGCATTTTACCTGCAGTGATGTCAGCCATATAGTTAATGGGAGTCTCTTAAATCTCAGCAGTGAATGAATTGTAATTTAATCTATGCAGACAGAAAATCTATTCTTTTCCTCTCATGAAGCTGTACGCAAACACAGAGCAATCAACAGCATGTTCTTTACCTATAGTTATCTGTACTGACCGAGGGGGGAAGGAATACACAGTTTACTGCTGTATTTATGGGCTGGGTTCTTGAGAATCAAACTCTGACAGCATCAAACAGACAAGGTTGGATCCATCACTAGTCAAGCTGACACACCTTCTCACAGTGCTGTCCTCCCACACCTTTCTCTCCACTCCTTCCACTTGTCTCCTCTAAATAGCCACAGTACAGGCTTGCTATGCATGCAATCACTGAAAAAAGGCAAAAACTTGCTAAGGTTCATTTTCTGCTAGTGTAGTTTCAACATAATGCCAGACAGAAGGAGTCGGGAAAGTGATAGACAAATGAAAGAGCAAAATAAATGAAATAGCTAGAGAGAGAGAGCAAGAAAAGCAAAGAGCTGAAGGAATAATGGACTGAGAGAAATGGGGAAGGAAACTGATCGAACAAGAGGATGCCATGACAATTATAGGCAACAGAGCCTCTAACGTCAAAGTGGAACCCTATTTCTGGGAGCTATCTATTCTTACGCACGTGAGACAGTAAATACCTTGTCTCTATCTTCCCCAGACGTCATTGTTACCACGAGCGACACAATGGAAACCCTGATGAGGAGCACATGCAATTGCTCTCTCTTAATAAAATCTCACAGTTCCCATTACATCCCGGCACAATGGGCCTCTCGCCTGGCCACTGATTGAGTTCCTACTCTCCAGGAGCTATAATAGCAGCCAAGCCACTCCCTCCCACCACCCTCACCCATTTTACAGAGCTTCCCTCCTCTGCCTTCACCAGTCCTTGTCCAACTCCTTGTTGTGACAAAATCCAAGCTCAAGCTAGCTTGGACATTTTTTCACTCAATATTCCTCTCCTCTCTCTATCTACCTTTCTTTTATTATTTCCCCCCTTGCTACGTTTCCTCTCACACAGAGGAAAAGCGCAATATTGATCTGATTGATGAGTGGATACTTTTAGAGTGTTACCCCATCTTACTTATGTGAGGCATACCTTTATCAGGATGGCCTTAGTAGCCCTGCAGAAACAGCCTGCCAAGGAGCAGTGCTGATTATGAAGGATTTTGAGGAGGTTTGCTGGAAGAGTCACAAGGTGGGTTGGATTCGTTTGCTGGGGAAAAGGGCAAGATAGTTCTCAGAAGTGGGTTAGCTTGCGGGAAAGGGGAATTACTTGGAGTAATTGCACTTTTTTTCTCTAGCTGTACTTTGGCCTCAAGCATAAATAAACCTTGAAGAAAAATTCACCCCAAAGTAAAAACTCACACTAACAGTGAATGTAGAAACAACAAATATGTAAACCTTTACAAAAGTATTTAAACTCAATTCAAATTCTTACAGCCAATTGAATGCCAATAGTTATGTCCATACATATTAAGTTGTGATCCCATAATGAAAGAATAGCATTAATAGCATTTACCCTATTCTAACAGAGGAATTTAGTCAGTGGTGGGTTGAACAAGACTTCATCTGACCGGCGATTTTTTTAAGGTGTGGTTTTGGTGTTAAAATGCAGCAGTGGTTGAAACGGCCGTGTGGTTACTACAAATTAAAGGATAAGCATGAAAGTAGGATGTGATTTATTGAATTTAACTGACTCACACTGACTTTGAGGGCCTTCACAGCACAGCCCACATCCACTTTGTAGTGGGTCAATGAAGTAATTTTCTTTTTTCTTGTTGACACATCCACACATACAGTAGGCCTACTGACCCAGTACATAAATACACACATTAGAAAACGGACAAACACACACATAGCTTCTCACAGGTGGTAAGAAATGAGAGACATTTTGATTAGCTGTTTTTAAGATGTGAGTCAGTTAAACTGAGGTACTCCCCGGTGTTGTGTGAAGCTAGTTAAGGTCAACAGCTGGTTGCTTTGCTTCCGTCTCCACCCCACTTACTCCCTGAGTAGAGCTCAGACACCCTGGGAGTAAGGGGAAAAACATGAAAAAGCTTGTATTCCCCAGCTGGCTTCATGTGGAGGCCACACACGTATTCCCCAGAGAAGAAATACACAATTGTGCACAGACATAAAACAAATCACAAAACGGATGTGCAATTTTGTGCTTTTCACACACTTTTTTTAGACATGAGTATGGCTTCCAGATATCGCTTTTTTTCTGGCACGGATGATTTCAGATTTCTATACTTGGCAGAGTGTGTGACAGTAAGCAGGAGAGGTAGAGAAAAAGGAGAGATGTTCATTCTGGCACTGTCCAGTCTACTGTTTAACTTCATTGAAGCTGTTTGATGAAGGTTTAGAGCTTTTGATGCAGGCTTTCTCTAACTCTGATACTCCATCCATGCATCTGCTGCTTTTGTCATAATAATTTAATATGGACTAGTAGATGGGCAGCATCTGATGTGCTTTATATTGATTTTTTTGTGTGTTACTTATATTTGATCCAGTTGGCTGACTTGTCTATGTGTGAAAGAACTGATACCATGAAGATAAGGGTGTCAGATCTGTCGGGTGCCATGCTTTATTTCCCCCTTGACAAATCCGCCAAAGTTTTCTCATCTCATCCCCGCCCCACGGTGACAGCCCGACAGGAGGGGTCCGGCCTGACACACTGCAACGATAGACAGCTCACGCTGACAATAATGCCACCATTGCTTATGTTGACAAGAGCCCATCCCTTCTTTCATTGAAAAGGGAGGCTGAGAAAGAAAGAGAGGTGGAGGAAGGAAGAGTGGAAAGGTGGTAAAGAGAGGGAGGTTGACTGGCATCCAGTACAGGTAAAAAGACCAATTTTTGAGTGTCAGACAGTCTGCCACCGCGACGGTAATCCTTGAGAAACACCTTTCTTCTGCTGTATAGTTAGACTGTTAAAGTGTTACGACCATGCACACACAAAAACATGGATTATTTAAACCTGGCCTGTACTGCAACTTGTATGCTTGGTGTCAGTAATATTTTGACGTTCAGTAGAAATCACTCACACTTTCAGCAATAAAAATACAAATTAACCAACACAGAGTCCAAACTCAATCTCAACTCTCATGAGAACAAGATGAAAATTTCTATTGAGCCATGTTAGCAATGATCAACTGACAACTAAAAGTTAAACTACAGCAACATGAATATGTATTCAATCCCTTCTGCAAACCTTTCCTCACCAGTCTCTGTTATAATGCCATCTATCAACTATCAGAAGCAATGTACATCAGCATATATGGGTACAATATGGTGATTATTTTTGCATTGAACACTGACCTTGTGTTTGAAATGAGCCTGCATTTATTTGCCCCATCAATGTGTATACATGCACAGTCATTATGCCAGTCAGCAACATAGCCATATAGCCGTCTTCAAAAGTCTTAAAATCGGTCTGTGTTGTGCATCTCGGCGCAGTCTCACCCACGTTATTTATTCATAAGACATATGCTAAAATATGTCAAACTCCCTCCGGTAAAATCTAATTCATGAGTGATTTCATTCTATACTGAAAAGCAACCAGTCATTAGTTGTTTTAAAATGTGGCTGTCTGGCTCTTTGAGACTAATGTGGTTAGGCGCTGCACAAATTATATTAACTTCATTTTTCTTATTAAGGGTTGGACATGTTAATTCAATTTTACATTTTTCCATATCTTACATTTCTGTTTATAACAAATAACTATAATTACATTCAGCCTAAATAAAAGCCTTTTTTTTTTTAATGCCAAAGATAGTTTTGAAAATATTTTGCTTGACTTGTACATCAGAACTGTCAATATAAAAACTGATTTGTATCCTTTGATCGACCAACAACCTGTACAGCCTGCCTGACGCTGCTGGGATGTACTTAACCTGTTGAGAGAAGAAGCACTTATGTGAGAATTAACTTTGAGAATGTACAAAAAAAGCAAGGAAAGAATTGGTAAAAAAAATAAGGAACCAAACAAGAGTAACACAGACAAGAGTAGCTAGTATTGCTTTTGTGAGGAATCACAACAGTGTTAAACACATGTAGGACAGCACAGCAGAACCTGAGTACTCAATACATAAACATGGCATTCTCTGGCTGATATGCATTAGATTAGATCAGAGTGGATTAGACGAATGTGGAGGCAGGTTGGTGAGAACAGATTATTGAAGAGGGATTTCTAACACTTCTAAATTAGATATGGGCACGCATTCAGAGAAAAGAAGCTGCATATAAAAATAGGTCAATTGTTCTGCAGGTTTAGCTTTAGATTAAGAAGATTACATTCCACCAGTGAACAACAATGGTAAAGTCAGACAGCAGCCCAGTTGTACTGGCACTCCGTCAGCCTGGCTGATCCCTATTCTGTCCCTTCACCAGCATTCAGACTTTCATGTTTTGAGCGATGGGACTTAAGGATTGAGGCAGTGCTTGTCAAGCAGCAGATTTTCTGCTGGAACAGAAAATAACAAAGCATAGTATAATTTGACTCAGTCGCAGACCAAAGACTATTTTGATGAAAGTTCTTGCGGCCAGTTGTGTGTTTCTGGTCCCACCATATCAACCTCCAGAGTGATTACAGCAGGGGCACTTAGGCCAGAGCTAGTGGACTGCTATTGATTGATCAAACCTGGCCGTTGAGTCTTGGAGAACTGGGAGGGTTTCCATGCTGTCTTCTATCCCTCCTAATGAAAGGGAGGCAATGTTTGCAGCCCACTTTGATCCAGAAGGGATTAAAACAGTGTTGCTTATGGAAGTAGAAAGATCAGGGCTGCCTGTTTCTTTTTCTGTCTGATGTACTGCTGGGAAAGATGTACCTTCCTGTGAAAGCAGTCTGAGCCTAGGTCAGTTCATGATGAGGCCAGGAGGTCTGATTCCCCATATGGTGGACTAGCAAGACCACCTGCTGCTACGATTTTTTGATCACAAGCATCATCACTTATTCATCTTTATTTATTTTCCCCCTCTCTTCTGATATGTGTTTGCTGCTATTACATGTTCCCTCTGTGTCTGCAAACAGTTGTCTGAATCACAAGCCCTCCAGTGCAGGCAACAGATCTTACGGTTTTGACGGAATGTCTTTTTACAATTAGGAAAGCGTGTTAGAATCAATGAGATCATTTTTGAAATGCACAACGGCACCTTGGACAGCTTTGAAGGAAGTTGTGAAAAACACTAATAAAGTTGAAGCCACACTCTTAATAATTAAAGCTGATTTTCTCTGAGAGAAAATATTTTTGAGGGAGCTTGTGAGGTGGAAGGCTTTGATACTATCCAGAAGCCTTTATCAAAGTTTTAGATGTAGAGAGAGTAATTGACATTTTTCCCAAGTTGGCAGTCAGAACCACATGTGCTTTAGAGCCCAACCGATATATTGGCAGGCCCATATTGTCGGCCGATATTAGGCATTTCCTGATCTATCGGTATCGGCATTTAAAATGGCCGAAAAAAAATTAAATATTCATTAATCAGAATTATTTATAATGACAAATAAATTATTCTGATAAATGAATATTTAAAAAATAAAAACGGACTGTCAACCATGTTATGAGGATTGGCATTGCATAATTTGTCCACCATAGGTCACTCTACAACGTTTTTTTTTTGTTAATGTGTTTTTATTAAAAAGCCTTTAAGTTTTATATCTCAAGTTTGTATTTTTATGCATTTTATTTATCAGAACTTAACTTACTAACTTAACAATATATTTTGATGTTCCTCTGTTCTGTTGTGACAATAAAACATATTATATTATTTTCGTGAGAACTCATAAAAATCTGTTTATGTTTTGTAACGCGTTTCTGGATTTCTTTTTAAATATATGAAAATCCTTTATCGGTTGGGCTCTAATATGCTTTGCCAACTAGGCCCTCAAGTTTGTGCTGTCAGTCTCTCTTTCTCTCTCTCCCTACATTCTTTTCTCTATCTCCTATACACACAGGCGTGCACACACATGCACACACTTTCTGTTTGGTGCATTTTCAGTTTGATCTGTGTTTTGTAGTTTTCTCACAACTCAGTTGAAACATTCAATTAATTGAGCCATGCTGTGAAATATCTATCAGATCAGGATACAGTTGTTTTTAGAGTGTGGACCATGCAGTATTCATATCTGCATGATGCACACAGTAAACAACGGAAACCATGGTGGAACTGTTGATTTATGAACATATCTGCCTGATTTATCTGCACTGTTGCATACGCACACATTGAGACAGGCACTTTAGGTGATGAAGCAGTCGACAGGTACTTAGGTTTTTGAGCCCTGGGGCATTGGAACGCAGTGTGATGTGTACAATGACCTGTGGTTCCGCTATTAACCGTACACTTGTTGTATGCCCTTGTGTAGCTGATTAGAATGGTTTGTTTATGCTAAAGCTGGCCACCAGAGGGTTTGTGTGTGGCTATTTAACACACACACACACACACACACACACATTTTTTTTTCCCCACATGTATGTTTCCACAGACGGAAGGTGGAGTTATTAAAGAGACACTGATAGCCGCTGGCAGAAGCTGTAGCTCCGTCTGATCGTTCTCTCTAGGAGTTCTGTGCATGAGAGAGCAAAAACACAGCAAGTGGCAGAGAGTTAGAGAGAGACACTCTTTATGCTCCGTTCATCCTCTCCCTCCAAATACCTGCTCATTAGGCTGGAGAACGGGGAGCTGCATGAGGCCTGGAAACTGTGTGCCCACCAGAGAAAAGCCTGACATTATCGCCTATTTATCAGAAGTTGCTGAACTTGTCACTGTACTACAAGGCATCGATGCATCAATAAATCATTGATCACTCTGGGCGTTCTTGACTTCTATAGCTTCTTTCCGCCCTGACATACTTTTATATACTCCGTTTATTCACTTTTTATGCGCTGGGTTGATGTATTTTATCGAGCTAGTTACTACAGAACATAAACTAGGGATTACAACCTTGTGCATTAAAAAATCTGCCCCCAGAGAGAAATGGAAGCAATCTGTTTTTAATATACCCAGCTTCTTATTCTCTGCACTGCTTCCATGCTTTGCTTTCCATCACTCAGCCTGCCATCCTTGTTTCCTGCGTATGTATGCAGGAACTGAGCAACATTGTCTTTATATCCTATTATCCAGAGAATTTGCCTGGCCCTCTCACCCCTCCATTCCCCCCCCTACTTTACCTTTCTACCCGTTAAGACTTTCAAAAGCATATGCTGTTATCTCCCAGGCTTTCAACAGCCTGTCACATCCACTAGCTTCTGCCTTCTTTAAAAGCGGTCTCCCACTACCTTGTTGCACTCCCTGCGGTTGCCAATACCTGCTGGGAGGCGTGGCCAGCGATGTCAAACTTTGATGACTGCAGGGAAATAAAGGAGGAACCTAAACAAGGGTCAGAATGATGGACGGAAGGAGAACGTGTGAGTGAAAGGCTAAGGGGTGCTGCTGCAATACGATTATTTTTTTTTCCTTCTCTTTCCAAAGCTTTATTGATTTTTCTAACCTAAAAAACAGCCACAGTAGAAATCTTCCATCGTCCTATTGATTGGAATTGATTGCCTTGAGGCTCTCTTGTCCTGTAAATATTTGCAAGGCTTTATTGATTCCATTAGTGGCTGGTGCTATTTGTGACAATAGTATGGATGGCTGTTTGTAAGAGTAAACCAATGCTGGGAGGACAGCCTTTTTTTCACAGCACATTAAGGTCTTGTTTCACATGTGTATTGTTGTATATGACCTGTCCTTGTAGCCATTATGAGGAAAATGGTCACCTACTTGATTTGTGTGGCACCTTCAGAAACCAAGCTATTCAGCTGGATGATATACTATCTCACAGCCATTGTCATTAGTTAATTTATTCAACTTTAGAGGAGGCATCGGTACTCAATATGCTGCCAGATGTTACCATACTGTACCAGAGAATGCCAGTAAAGTGTTGTCGGATGTAAAGAGCATGAGCATGGATACGCACTAGCCCCATCTGATTTTGGCATGATGGAGAAAAAAGGCGGAGGCTTCTGTTTTAAAAGAGCTGTAGCCCCATGCTTGCAAATCCTGGACAATACAATGTTGTACAGTGTATATAGACTGTGGGTGTTGCATCTAATCTGAGAAAGTGAGGGGCCAGGAGAGTGTTGCTTAAGAGCACAGGGGAGAGCGAGGTGGCCCACGCACTGCTGCTCTGTTAACCCGCATCTCTTCAAACTCCTCCCCCTCCTGCATGTTCTACTGTTGTCTCAAGAACACAACACAAGACTATTTTCAGGCAGCCAATCCACAGAGGAGTGGAAAACTGCAGCCCTGCATGCCCCTAAAAGCCTTCATAACTTTTTAATCTGTGGCTCAGGGCTCTGCGTCCGGCGGTTTGAGAGTGGACCCCACTGCCAGAGTTTCACTCCATGGAGGGATCAAGTCCCCCCTTGCTTGAATCTCAGGCATGTCAAAGCAGTCAGGCATAGAGGCAGTGGATGGGTGGCATCTATAGGTGAGAGAGGGAAGGAGAGAGACAAAGTTGACAGTGGAAAAGAGCAGTTTTCAGATGAGAAGGGTGGATGGTAGAAGGCAGCCAGGAGGAAATGTTTGTAAAGGGTGAAAGAATGTATGTGAAACTGCTAAGAGAAGGAATAGCCCTGCACCCAAATAGTGATTTCTGAGGTGAGAATGAGTTTGTTCAGTGGAGTTGTAAGAGAAAAGTGATGTGTGTGTGTGTGTGTGTGTGTGTGTGTGTGTGTGTGTGTGTTTGTGTTTGTGTTTGCATGGTACGTTTGGTAGGGGCAACACAGCATTTGTAAGTGACGTATTGTTACAGCACACCAAGCAGAGTAGGAAAGGTGGGTGGTGGATTTTATTGGAGAGCTGGAAAGGTTTTGTGATGAATAATAGTCATGACTGAATTGGTCATTGTCAGAACCCTCCAGAGCCTATTGAATTGGCAAGGCTAGGGTTTTACAATAAGCTGCAGCCATGAAGATCACCCTGTTGGGTCGTAATAGATGGAAAGTGAGTTGATGGAGGCAGGAGGTACAATAGATGAGGCTAGCTCTCACCGCTGGAGCAGCATTTGTCCGTGGGGAAATGGGCCACAGGAGAGACCTGTGTTCCTCCCACAGACTGTGGGATCAGAGAGCAATATGGATGCACTTGATGATTGCGTACAGGCATGTGCAACCAACACACACACACACACACACTCTCACCGGTGCACGCACACTTACAGTGAGACTCCAAGAAAAGTAAACATACTACAGTCGTAGCATGCTGGCTAATGATGCCCCGTTGACCCATCATTAATGATCCCCCTCAACTCAGCCAGGAACAAGATGGGCTTTGATCTGTCTATCATTAAGGGACTGAGGAGTAAAAGAGCATCTCTTTAATCTGATGAAGAATTCAAATATACACGGATCAACTGAACACACACACACACACACACACACACACACATTCACACACACACTTACTTACAAGGATGTATCCTCATTAATATACATACACTCTCACATGTGAAGTAAACACCTACTCTACACTCACAAACTGCATTTACTATATAAAGGTATGTAGACATTTGCATTTTACACACCACACGCACGCACGCGCACACACATGCACACACACACACACACACACACACACACACACACACACACACAAACACACACACACACATATCCCCCACATGTCCACACACATATGCAAGAAAGCACACAAAAAGCACTTGAATCCATGACAGAGATTAAACATGTCATTTACTCATGGTAAAGGAGAAGTAATAAATAAAATAGGTGATTTATTAATATCCCAAATAGTAATCCACTGCATTATATGTGTATTAAAGCACATTACTTACCATGGCAAAGTGCTTCTAATACAATTTTTAAGTGCTACAGGCATTTCGAAGCAGCAGCAGATCTCGGAGCAGTGTCTCACTAATGGGACTGATGTAAATATGTTCATTTGTGAATCTTCCCTCCAATTTAGTGCTGCTCACATTGTAGATGAAGATTATCCAGGGATTATGAAGCTTGAAAAAAATGCTATTTGATGTGTATTTATGCATGGCTTATAGTTGTAGTAATGTGGAATTAGGTCCCATCATGGGTGAAAAATACAAACATGAAAAAGTGTCACTCCTACCTCCCCCATCTGGCTCCTTGTTGGGTTGTCATTTAGTGATATTCTTTTCCAAAAGTGAAAATTTAGCAGACATGTAAGATGCAAATCACAGGCTATGTGGAGGGCTGCATTAAGCCTTCACATCACTCATCCCATTGCTTGTAACATTTTGCCGTATCCGCTAGATTGTTTGCATATTTCAATGTGTGATTGCAGCCAACAACAGTCGATGCCTCCGCTTTGTAGGTCCTTAGAGGCAGAGAAAGTTCAAAGAATTACAAGCATTATTTTTTCCCACTGGTTTGTTAAGAGCAGTAATGGGAACATTTCAAGAACACAGCAGGGAGAGAAAAAAGAGCTCTGAATACATTAACCTAAAGGAAGATAGTGTTCCGATTTAAATCTAAGTAATTTTTTAACGAAAACCTCCAGGATATAAGTGACATTGTGTGAACACTAAAATTGCTGTGGTTGTAATTCCTTTTTTTATATGTAAAGAGCACTTGCATATGCATAAGAATGTGACAAAAAAATAGAGCTAACCTTGGTTTTTACTTTCCCAAATTCAGAACTTCTTCACACCTTTCCGTTCTTCTCTTGTAATACCAAATGGACGTGTTGGGGTGCATTGATTTCAAGATTTAAATCCAGGATGAGGCAAGATACAACCCAAATAGAATAAAGCAACCTTGCCAACATCAGTACAGCAACACTGGAAGCAATGTTAGCTTGAGTGCAAGCTTACGAATATAATTAGAAAAACAATATGAACCTCATATATTAGATAGCCTTGTTGGCCCAGGGCTCCAAGCTGTAATTTCTCTTTGTTATGATAACTATCAAGGGGTATGCTTTGGTTTTCTTGGAAGGCAGCTTGCAATTTTGAGATCAACATGACTCAATCTTTCTTTTAAGTGGAAATTTGGGCTTGTTGCCTGTATCATTAGGTAAACGGATGACATTTGACATTTTAGAAGGAGATGGGTGATTAATTAGGCTTAGAGTTTGATAGTATTTTTAAAACAACAAACTATTCTAATTTAGTAGATATATCTTCTGTTTTATCCTAAGTTGTGTACTTAGATAATCAAGAGAAATATACACATATTTAATGTTCCAGTGTGGTCTGTCAGAATCAACATCCAATCATTATTCGTTCATTTCATTCTCATGCATGCATAATTTCAAATTATTCACATAGGATGTTATTAAGTGCACGCGATTCTCACAAGTTGTTTTTCTCACACTAAACCATCTTAAAGGATCATGCAGGAGATAAGACAATTAGGATCATTTTTTTCCTGCTTTGTTAAAGTTGCATGCGTCTCACTCTTTGTCTGTTACTGTATCTGATAATTGAGATGAGCAATGTAGTGTGAAGTGATGTAAGAACCAGCCAAAAGACTTCTATTAGCATAATGTCACGGCATTCAGATTTTCTGTCTGCCTGCTGGCGTTGTGTTGGCTGCCTGTCACACAATGCCACAGAGCTGTGTTCATTCTCCTGCTTGGGGTGGGGTGTGGTGCAAGGGGCGTGTGCACTTCAGAGACACAAGAAGACTCAGATGTCAGAGATGTGGCCTGGTGGGATGTCGAATAGGAGGCTTGCAGCTTTGAGCTTCCATCTTTAAGAAGTGATTTTAGGGGGTGATGGGGTAGTCTTACAACATCACAGAGCATTGCTTAGTTCCACTAGCATGAATGATGGGAGAAAATAGTGGTCAGAGGGCCTCTGTAATGTGGTGGAGAGAAGCAGTGATGTGACAAGCTCCACTCTGTCAGCTCTCACACTACAGAGGTCTCAATTAGGATGAGGGACTTTGTCTTCTCAAAGGCTGTCCTGCTCACGAAGGTGATGATCCTGCTACACATCATCCCAGACCTGCAACACGTATAGAAAAGATTTAAAATTAAAAAACATCCACTACATACACTCTTTAACTCATCTCAATCTCCAACTCATTGGGTTCAACTCAAGACTTGATTTTGCTCACGTGTAATCGTGTGATGTAATGACAATTTGAGAAACTCTTGAACTCCCAATCCCCGAGTGGATGATGCCTTGACACAAAAAGAAGGTGTATGTCATCTGCACAACATGTAAATAAAGCATTGCCAACAATGATTGCTGTTCACGTCTGGGCTCAGAGGAAGGAAGTGAGACAGACATGCAGGCCGTGTAAATGTAATGAAGGGAGATAATAATTCTTTTCTCTGTCAGCTGCTCTCTGCCATTAGCATTTACTGCCAGCCCCTGCCACTCACTGCTTGGCGCCCATGCACTCTGCCACACTGATAAGAATCACAATCAACAGCCATTCAACACGCATATATTACAATGGCAGGTGCCGTGATACCTCGCACCTAGCAAAAGACTATTAGCATGCCAGTGGTATCGTTCCAATTCAGAGAGTCAAAGGGATCGGCTGGGGAGAAAAGAACGAATGGGACATGGCAGTGTGAGTCCATGCATTTTGCCTGATAATATTCTGGTCACAGTCACAAACACACAAGGATGAGCATATTCACATAATGTTTTCATCCACAGGCACACACCTGCACACCTGTACACCTACACACACACACACACACACAGCTGTGCATTATGAGGGATAAAGGAGAACAAGGAGCAGACAGGTTTTCCTAATGTCAAGAGCAACGTTGACTCTTTCCTCCAAAAACACTCTCACTATCTATATGTTTATGGTGGGAGGGAAAGAGCCAGATTCTGTCTGGTGCATCAATCAATTAAATCAAGACCTGTCTGATATCTTCATGGAGTTACCAACAGTTTCCCAGGATGGACAGGCAACACAGCATTGCAGGTGCATCTGATCATCTCCACCTCAATGCGTGTGAAATAACGTTTCCCCCACCATACCATTTACTAATTAGGATCTAATTATCCAGGCTAGTGTAAACAATCGCGGCAGATGGCATAGCGTGCAGTATTAACTCTAATGACCTGGGGCCCTGTGGAATTCACATTTCAGCGCGTTTGTTTATTTTCCTCCATTAGTCTTTGCCCTAGTTTCTAAATTCACTTAGGCCTATTTCCAACCTTCTCATGCCTTGAGAAAAGCTGCCCGCCTCTTATTCCTGATGCAGCTTGTGTTTTTTTTTTTTATTTGCTATTTCTTCCACTTACAGTCGTTTATCTGTTTTTTTGTTGCTTACTCTTGTTTTTTCTTCTTTTCTTTTTCTCTTTTTTCAAACATTGTCAATTAGCTCTCACAAAGATCAAGTTAAATTTGTACCTGTTTTCTTCCCCACCTGCTACCATCTCCCTTCTCCCTAGTGAAAAGAGAAAAGTCGGAGAAAGATGTGTATGTGATCTGGCGCGCACACCTTACTAAATCGTAGATGCTGTCTGTCTCACCTGGGAAATATTACTGTGATGTCAGTCATGCACGCACTACAACGGGTAGCAAGCCTGGATAATATCCCAATGTGTTCTACCTTTTAAGAGCTATTCAAACCTCACTTCCTTAGGAAAAAAATAATTTCTTATAATTAATTAATTATTGCCATAGTGTCTGGTTTACATTACTAAGTTGAAATACTGATCTGTTGGCTTCAAGAATATGTTGACACCTCACCACTGCAAGACATAAATCTTATTTGAGTGCTACAAAGTCAGACAAGAATGTCTAATTTGTCTTTCACAAAGCTATAGGACTATCCCTTGGTGATTAAAGACATAACTGAATGACATACTGTAACCTACATCAAGCTACAGTTGTTCATTTGGGGTTTCCCCACTGTTCATTGGACAAGGCCGAGCTAACTAGAGACTTGATGCTGCAGAGGGCGTGTATTGGTGGCTGTGGGTGTGTGAGGTCTCATTAAATGAAGCCGGGCCTTGTGCCTGTGCTCCTCTGCGTGCCGTGTTCTCTGCCAGGAACTGGACTTGCTAATTAGGCTCCTGGATATCACAGACACGTCCCTTGGTACGCCATACAATATACTGCTAGTCCTGAAGAGAAGGAGAGAGCAGGGCAATAGAATGGAGGAAAATGGAGTAAGGAGCGATGCATGGAGATGAGAGCGATGGAAAGACATCTCGACAGAGCTCAGAACGCAGAAAGGGATGCAGAGAGAAAGTGAGAGTGATGACAACTGATGAGAGGGCAAGGAGAGAGAGAGTATGAAAACTATTGTATTTGGAGAAATCAAGGCCACCAAGAAAGAGAAACTGCCACAACACACAGGGAGGAAACTGATGCTGTGGCAAGAAAAAGAGAAGAGAAGCCTAAGATGGGAAGAGAAAAGAAGAAGAGGGAATCAAAAAGAAAAAAATAACTCTAGAAAAGCATAGCAGGGAGGTAGAGGCAAGACAAACGGTATAATTCCGTGTGTGTGTGTGTGTGTGTGTGTGTGTGTGTGTGTGTGTGTGTGTGTGTGTGTGTGTGTGTGTGTGTGTGTGTGTGTGTGTGAGACTGTGAGTATGTGTGTGACTGTGAATTTGTCTGTGCTGCCCACTGAAGTGTGTGTCCAGATAATTCAATCTGCTGCCCATTGACTGGCCTCCCGCTCCGTCTTCGCTCCTAATTAAATCTCCATTTGTTGGCTGGATGCTAGTGCTTCTAATTGTGTTGCTTTAGCATCAGATACACACACACACACACACATGCACACAGGCCCTGCTGCGAGTGGGATCCCAGATACGTCACCACAGTACATTACACCTCAATTAATCACATAAATTAACATCAATTAACCCGTGGCGATCCACTAAACACAGCTGGTATGCGGGCGGTATTTCATCTGTGACGAACTGAGGACTTTTTCTGCAACATCAAAGCAGACGCATCATCAAAAAGAAAAAAAATATTTTAGACATGAAAATCAATATTCCTACTTCATCGTTTTCCTCTGAGCAGTGAGCATGATTGTATGAGGTTTTAAAAGCAAGTCACTTGGGCCATGAAAACTATATTGCCACAACATTGATACCAAAGGGATCTTATACAGGGTGCTATCCCACTGAATGGTACACAACATGTTCTACGGGCTATAAATACAAAGGGGGTAGGGAGACATCGAGCTATGATGGACTGGCACTCACATGCAGCATGCAGATACTGATTCATGGGCCATTTCTCTAAATGAATGTAAGGTTAGATGGAGGCTCTCCCTCTCCCCTCCCTGTCTTTCAAGCCTGGCCTGCTTGTTTGGCTCTGGTTGTAATGGGTTGCTTCACCTTGCTGCTTAGCGTTGGAGGACACCCCCCTCTCCTTTCATTTCTTGTGTTCCTCTACTCAGTTCCTTACCTCGTCCTGCCTCTACATCACTTCTCAATCTTTCTTTTATCATTAAGTCCTGCATTTCTCTCACAATCTCTTTCACCATCACTCTCTCTTCCTGCTCTCTGTCTTTTCTTATTCGCTCTTTTTCTTAAACCCTTCCTTTGTGTCCGCCTATTTTCTGACTCACCTAAGTGATGGAGTGTAAATCGGTGGGGTGCCTGTTGTCCCGGTGACAGCAGCTGGTGACAGAGTGACAAATCAGCCTGACCTTCAGGACAAATCGTATTTCCGCAGGGGAAGTTGTGAATATTTGGGAGTGTTTGTGTGTGTGTTTTCATGTAATAAAGAGCTCCATGTCGTGGCCCAAACATTCTCATCTCAACTTGTAAAGCAACTGTGTGTGTGTGTGTGTGTGTGTGTGTGTGTGTGTGTGTGTGTGTGTGTGTGTGTGTGTGTGTGTGTGTGTGTGTGTGTGTGTGTCTATAAGGACAGTGTTTCATCAGCTTTTAAGATGCTTTTAACTCCCCCCCCACAACCCCACAACCCACACCCGTTCACCAACCCATTTCTAGGCCAAGGTCACTGCCATGACTGTTGCATCACCCCCATCAGAGAGGATAACCATGACCCATCTCGCATGTTAAAGTCCAATTGGAGAGGCTAAATGACAGCTCTAAATTTTCCTAAATGACACGATGCACCATGAGCTGGAAGTAGTCTATGGAGCAGGAACGTTATGTTCATGATATATGTGTGTGTCTTGGAAGAGAAAGATAGGTGGAGCAAAAGAGATAGCAATGTAGAGTGATTAAGAAATGGGAACTCCAAATATTTCAACAGGCAGAGGCTCCACTTTATCGCTGCATCTCAGTGATACAGTTGTGCCAAGTGCCAGCTATGATGTGGTTACATAGTCTCAAACACAGGTGCCTGAGGAATAAACAGAGGGCAGAAAGAGGACCCCGCTGCTGGTGTGGAACAGGGGTAAGGAGGTGAGATACAAAATAAGCAAGATAAAGAATACAAGACAAAAGCCGAATGTAAACACTGTCTGTGTGATTGCATGCCAGCATGGTGCAATGGGAAACACAATGGGCCTTGCTTTTTAAAGCTGCCCTGGTGCCTGTGGTCTTTGTCTCACAGACATTTAAATGCTGTGTCTGCAGCAGTGGACCCAGTTGGAGCAATGCCACCATTCAACCTCAGCTGTCAGGTTAGAATAAAGTGTTTTCATATCGTTTGTAAATAGTGTGGTGATGCAGCTTGGCTGTTTGGGGCAGCCGCTCTGCACAGCAGCCACATTAAAGCCCTCCTGGTCCTCCCATGCCAATTTTTGGGCTTCCCTAGATCTGCCGACCCGTTTTGGTTGGCTTTTATCTGTGCTCATAGTGCTGCAGGAATTCATGGTCCAGAAGGACTGCCCTCAAGCTTTCCATCTGGATTCGAAGCCTGCAGCAGGCGCTGTCTTATACCTGCCAAACTCACCACTGTTCCTTCGTTCATCACTGGAATGGAGGAGGCACCAGTTCAGCTCATGGCCAATGCTCTTCCTTTTCTTCCTCAGTCCACCTGAGCCTTTTTCCGGAAAGATGTCAGCTCTACCGCTGACACAGTGCAGCCATGTCTGCTGCAGTCAGAGGGGCTAATTTTCTCCAATCATTAAGTTGATTCTATAGTCCCCTATTTGTACATTTGATGTCTGTTTGTGTCTACAGGCACGTGTGTCTGTAAATATGAAACGTGCTATGTATTTGTCATGTACAGCACACTTCTGTTCCATGAAGTCACAGTGCTCTAAAATGAGATGACACCTAAGGCAAATTATGAATCAGCTCAGCGATGATGATACCACAGCGTAGGTGTACAGTGTAACACATCCAGCTGACATATTAGTGAGAGCAGCATACTCATCTACTGTGATCTGTCTCTAGTGTACATACTGTATACATATAATGTTGTACTACTCTATGTACATACATGTGAAACTTCACATCTTTCATGAGCAAAAGTTAACACATTTGTTGTACAAACAGACACATCAGCAGCATATATTTACAGTATATACACATCTACAGTGGCTAACACACATAGAGAAAACAAAAAAATAAACAGAAAAACTACACATAAAATGCATGCAGTGTCTATCACAGGCACAAACATCAAATCAGCGTTTTTTACCTCAGCAATGAACAAAAGCACAGTGATGAAGAAGAAGAGGAGAATGAGGGTCAGACAATAGGTTCTCTGTTGGAAACTCATTAGATCCCAGAGCCCAGTGTGCAGAGGAATGTGTCCTATCTTCCTTCAGCAGTAACAACTGTTAAAGCCAGCAGTCATTTATGTTTTCACAGAGACTTGAAGAGAGGATCACTTTAGCTGTCTTTTACTTGGTGAAAAATGTTTTCTTGGATGTCGATTCTCCACTGTATGTATTACTGTATTACTGTAAACAGTGAATTTTCTCTCTTCCCAACTGGCTTTGCTCCTTAACAAATACACTATTTGTGAAATTGGTCACGAGTGCAGCAGATAGCCAGGGTTCAGGGATTCACAATCAGGGGTCAACTCAATCAGTCATTTAAGGCAGAAACAAATATGCACACAACACAATGGCACTAAAACATGTAACCACAGGGTTGATTACTGTCCTCACAATTCCCCATTCCTCAATTTCACATCAGTAACTTGGTATTATGCATATTCATTTCCTCAGACAATCAATGCGTCAGTACGGCATGTGCAGGTCTCTAATGGTGGCTTGTTGATGTAGCCGCAATGCTAAGTGCATGTAGCCACCATGCCCCTGAACCAGCTAAAAGTGTTTGGGTGTTGCCTGTATGTTTTGGGATGTGTGTGTGTGTGTGTGTGTGTGTGTGTGTGTGTGTGTGTGTGTGTGTGTGTGTGTGTGTGTGTGTGTGTGTGTGTGTGTGTCAAAAGTACAAATGCATTTACTAGTGGATGGAATTACAGCAAAGCCACCACTCCAGCGGCTACTGCCTGTGGAAAAAAAGGAGAGCGCCTACATTTGGGCTCAGACAAAGATCAGTGTTTTTGATAGGTTTACGCAAAAGTGGTAGAATAAACAGATCAGCCAGGTTGTGGAGTATTGTTGTTACCAAACAGGTAAAAACGTAAGGACTGGTTTTGGAAACAGAAAGCGTTGAGGTGGCTCTTGTTTGTTTGCCTCCTTTTATTAGTGGTGTCTTTGAGGGTAATAGAAAGGGGAATAAGCTGCAGCTTTCAAAGGGGTATTGTGTGTGCAAATGTGTATCTGTGTGTCCTGTTACCTGTGTTTGTGTGTCTGTATACATTGTGCACATGGTCACCGGTGTGAAACACAGAGGGGCAGAGTTATTCTTTTATTTACAGTTTCAATCAGGTCCAATTATCTGTATCCCCTCCTCTGCTCATGAAGCTGCCCTCAGATTCACCCAGTTCCACCACACAATCCTTTGCTTTCACCACCATAAATCTTGGGCATGATCATGCTTGTGGATGTGGAGAGGGAAAGAGGCTCCAGCAATCTGCCATGAGAGTGAGTCAGCCCAGTGTGGTAGACCTACAACTAGGCGTGCTTCAGGCCTTGGCGGCTTACTGCAACTATTAATACAGACTTTAATTAGCCCGCCACAAACACTGGCACAATCGGCTCAGTGTCGCCCGTGGCTGGCAAGGCAGACAGATCAATAGGTCTGATCATGCCTTTTTCATCAGCTCAAATGAAAGCACTTTGTCTCCAAGCTCAGCCCTGGACCTTGCGTATCACCTTAAAGGCTTTCTGTGGCTGCACTGGCTGTGTGCAGTGTTGCGGATGGGGCCTGTATAATCTGGCTACATTAGGGAACTATAAAGATAAATGAAGGGATGCACAGAGCATAACTCATCCTGTCAGAGAAGAGGGTTTAAGGCTGGGAAACTTTGTGTTTTCTAAAGCAGCCCCCACCACCCACAACCCCCCCCATGGCTTCCTCGTTTTAAACTCTCTTCCTCCTACTCTCTTGTTTTTTTTTTTTTTGTGTACAATCTCTGCTGTATTTTTCTCCATCTGCTTTCTGTCTATTCCCCCTTACCTCCTCTCGCCATCTCCCTCTGCCTCTCCCCCTCCATCTCTCTTCCCATCCTCTTTTACTGATCTAAATGTATGGGCGAGTTCATTTACACTTCCTCTGCTGCACAAATTGCTCTTCTACCTCTTTGCCAGCACATTTCAGTTTGAAATAAAAGAGTAAGCCTCCTTTGCAGCAACAACTTATTTCATGTGCTGTTTGGCAGGCTTTCCTCTTGACCTTCACATTCCAAATCAGTGCAGTAGAAAAAATGGAAATAACTTGTTACTGAATCACCAAGGCACTGCCTTTTTTAACCAACTACCCCTCTGACTGCTTCACATTCTTCCTTTTCCTGTCTTTCCAGATATGTCTTTATACATCACTCTTACTTTTTTCCCTTCCTTCTTTTCTTTGTTTTTCCAATAGATGATGTCCCACCTTATTTTAAGATGGAGCCCCCTCAGACCCAGGTTCACTTGGAGGGGAACCGCCTGGTCCTAACCTGCATGGCAGAGGGCAGCTGGCCCCTGGAATTCAAATGGATCTACAATGGAACTGAGCTTACACATTTCTCCTTGGAATACAGGTAAAGAATGCAACCTTGCCTGCCCTAGCTGATTCTATTACCATTTTTTTTTTATTCATCAACTATTATTAGCTTACTACATGAGACATTTTAGCAGCATTTAATTCTAACTAATAGCTCATAGCTCATTTTTATTCATATTCAAGGTTCATTTCTATGGATTTATTCATGACTGATTTGGCTGCTGTCTCCCCTGAGACAACACACTGTGTTCAGGGGATTGTCAGATTCATTCCAATTTGTATATCACACTGTATGCAACATGCAGAGATGGTGTGAGCAGATAACTTCTTTTCTCCTGCGGTTTGTTGAAACCATCATTGCCGCAACAAAATCTAACTGTAGCCCACTCACTCAATTCTAATTGGTTACAGGAGTAACATGTGCCCCTTCAAATCTGATAGCTCCGTTGCATGGAAGATGAATTGGTGAGGGATACTAAAATGTAAAATTAGGATGTGTCTACAAAAGCCAACACGTTCAGGTATTATATAGCTATACTGTTATCGTGAGCCTAAAACTCCCATGCCACTATAACTCTCATTTAACACATGAATCACATTACTAGCATACCTACACATTGATTGAATGTCATACAATCAGGCAATTTAATCATTTAAAATGTCCTTATGACTCAAAAGAAAAAAAAGAAAAATACACCCAGGGTTTTTTACTCTCAGTTTGTTGTACCACAACGTTGACACGCTTGTTGGAGCTCATTTGAAAGGTGAAAATTGTCTGTATTCACTGTTTCTTGGTATCTCACAAAGCTGTTCGTAGCAGTCTTTTCGTCTTTTTCTGTTTCTCTTTCCTGCCACCTCAAAAAACCTGGTAGGTTACAAGTCTCCTCTCTGATTGGCACTGATAGACTAGTTTGACAAAATTGACACCTGGCCACACCCAATACAGAAGAAAAACACATGAGAGGTTTAAGGGCTACTTACAGCAGTAGACATTTCACAAATGATATGTTTCTCTATATTTATGCAAAATATATATATATATATATATATATACATATATATATATATATATATATATATATATATATATATATATATATATATATATATATATATATATATATATATATATATATATATATACATCTATCCCTATATACCAGGGATAACTGAACCAGCCCATATATTTTTGTTAATAGAATTACATATAGAACAATATATAAACAAATTTGGCATGGTGCTACATAACAATGCATATTTTTCATCAGACTGTGCTGTGTGGGTGGGCTACTTTGATCTGTCAGCAGTAAGATGAACACAGTGTGGAAGAATTCAACTAACGGCGAGTTGTGGCAAGAGAAAGCTTCAGCCTGTACTAACAAAGCCCCTCTGTGTGTTTGTGTGTATGCACCAGTGTGCTCATTTGCCCATGTACTGTATGCTTGTTTGTCTGCATGTGTGTTCACAAGTCACAGTTGCAGTCCACAGTGAAAGTCAGTTTCTCTCTGATTCTAGCCCTGTTTTCTTCACTTTCTACTCACACTCCGGCTAGTCCCCTAGACATGGACAGATTCTCTCAAGTGGCATTGTCTGATTGCTATCACTGGCTAGTGGCTACACCCCTCCTCCCCTCGCCACCCACCCTTTCCCATGTCTCACTTCCTCTCTCACATCCTCTCTCCTCTTCTCACCCTCGTCTTCTTCGTCTTCTCCTGTCTTTCCTCAGTATTTGGCTGTGCTCTCACGTGGCTTAGTCTCTGGCTCTGCTTTGCACCCCTCTGCTTGTTATTCTTCACCAACCCTGATCAAAGAGGGGAACTGGAATCCATTTAATCAGACCCCCCACACACACACACACACACACACACACACACACACACACACACACACACACACACACACACACACACACACACACACACACACACACACACACACACACAACCCCACCCCACCCCCGCACACACACACTCTGAATTGCAGTGCTTGGAAGGGGCCGACTCCGCACTCCTAAGTGGCTGTAGCAAACCAATTAAAGGGGACTCAGCTCTGGGATTATCTACCTAGCATTTCAGACAAACCATTTAACATGAATGCACATCAGGAATGCCCAGGAGTGACAGGTAAGAAGTGCTCGTATGGTTTGATTCCACTGACTGAAGATACAGGATAACAATAGGGTTTTGTGAGTCCTGCCAGTCAGTCAGAAACTATCTTTGCTGTTCACTCTACAGCTGGCATTAATATTACATTCTTCGTTCCTTAGTTTATCATTTACTGTCCATCTGTACATCAGCACTGAATCACACTTTATTGCTGCTTTGTTATATTCCTAATTTAGAACATAGATGTCTAATGGCTAAGTGGAATGCCATTTAAACTGTATCATCTCAATTAATTTAGCATATTGTGTGTGGGGAATAAAAGCACCAAGATGACAAATGTCGCTGTCTGTCATGCTGATGATGATTAATGGCACTTTGTGTTGTGTGTGCCCATTAGGTACCTGATCCCCTCGCTGGACCAATTGCACGCTGGCCACTACCGCTGCATTGTGAGAAATCGAGTGGGTGCTTTAATGCAGTGCAGTACTGAAGTGCAGGTTGCCTGTAAGTGCGAGTTTTTTTTCTATACATCTGGTAGAGTAAGGGGAGGACACTGTTTTTGTCAGAGGGTTGTCAGGCACAGTATGTGGGGGAAAGGAGCTTAGCGTTTGAAAAAGGTACATAATGTGGAAATAATGACAATTCTTCTTTTTCATCTTGCTGGCATTTCCCACATTTCTCTCCTAGTATTAATGTTCCTCGTTTGCTCACTTTCTTTGTCTTACTTTCTTACACTCCTCTCTTTATGCCTGCTAGATATGGGTGGTTTTGTGGAGGGTGAACGGTCTCAAACTGTATCCCAGGGTGAGGGTGCTCTCATCCATGCACCGCGGATACACAGCTTCCCCAGGCCACAGATCACGTGGTTCAGAGATGGACGTAAGATTCCCTCCAGCAGCCGTATGTAAGTCTACCTTTGTACGAGTAGAGAGCGTGTGCATGTGACTCTTGTGTGTTTCTGCGCGTGTCTCATATATACTCATATATGAAATATTGGAGAATGCTGAGCTGCTGAAGCAGAATATCTTTCACTTCAGAGAACTCCAAGAAGTTCAATACTGCTCACAGATTTTCTCCAATCCCCCCAACACACACAACATGAGCAAAGTTGAGCAGAGTAGTTGATGAACAAGTGTTGGTGCCGGCCCTGTGTTCATCATTGAATCACCTCTCAATGATAAATCAGGTTATTATATCGCCCCTATTGACTTTGCAGGCAGAATGATTGAAGGGTACAGATAGAGCAGGCAGCAGGGGAACCAATTAGACACAATTGGACAAAAGGCTTCAATTGATGATATGTTTGACTGACAGCGTACACCCCTGAGTGGATTTTTGTGTGGGAGGGTGTCTGTGTATGTCCAAATGTGCACAGTATATCTGTATTATATGGGCTATGCTCCGAGCATGAGTGTGTGTGCATGTGTTTGCTTTTTTCCTGAAGATACAATGTAAAGTTAATCACCTAATTCAATCAATATTGTCATCCAGACAAATAGAGGTAGGCAGTCCACAACTCCTCAGAAACACGTCCTCCATGTATTATTCAGCAACTACCATGTTGTAGCTGACATGAAAACTTTTCACCCCGAGTTGCATGCTTGAAGAATGGATTGGTGTGTGTGCCCTCAACCTGCAGGGCTCCTAAGAAATGCAGCACAAGCACACAGGGAAATTGTAAGAAAAATCTCAACCCCTTACATTAATGTTTTAACCAATTACAGAGCTGGCTACTATGTGGCTGCTTCTTATCAGAAGTGATGCGGTGAAGCTTTACTCTGTGACAATGAGAGCCACTGACGGGACACTCTGCATTTACCGCTTGTTTGCTCGCTTTGTGTCAGGCCTCATTGATATTCACAGGCGTGTTTGTATGTTGGTGTTTGTGGGTTTGTGTAAGTGTCTGTTGACTCTGTGAGACCCATCAGGCAGATGCCGGCAGATATGGCTGCGTGCTTAGCGTCAGCTCTCATTTAATGGGCCCCCCTGAAACGTTTGAGTCCAATTTGCCTAACCAACATTCAGCCATTTTTGAGGCAAAAAAAGGAATATTTTTTAAGTGGAATAGCTTGGTGTTTTTCAAGCAAATTGCTAGTAGTTTGTAGTTTTTACAATTGTCCATCCATGTTCTTGTATTCTGTGTATCTTATTATAATTACTGTAACTGTTACTCAAAAAACACTCCACGGAACTAAGCCAAGCTAGCATGATGCTAATGCAACACCTGACTAAATTCTGGACTTTATGTGCTGTCTTTTGCAATTATTCATCTATATACACATCGGGCAGGTTGCACAAAGATTGGCTTTGATGGTGGCTTACATCTTAAAATATAGTTTAAATATACAGTAAATCACTAATCAGTAGGTGTATCTGTTGCGCAAAGCTATTGTAGGACCAGTTCATTTCTGGATATATTAAGTATATCACAAGACCAGCCTCACTTATCTTAAACCCTTGAGTTACTGTGTTAATACCTAAGTACTGCAGAAACAGAGAGTATAACATAAGGGACATTCTGAACTATTCAGTTAAGACACTGCAGTACCTTGGAGATGGAAGTGCTCATAAAAAGTGGTTTTGTGTGCTCCTTTTCAGACATAATTTATGTGTCAGTGTGTATGTGCGTGCATGCATGCATGTTTGTGTGTCAGTTTACCTTTAGGATTTATTGACTGGTAGAAGCAACTACTCTCTGGTTTAATGATATGAGTGTGTTTGTGCGCTTGTTAATGTGTGAGCAGTTTAGCGTATGTTTGGGGACACATTTTGTAATGCACACCAGTTGACTGGGGATGTCAGATTAATTGGGAGCCAAATTGGTGACACCAATTTGATTTGACTATATAAAGCCGTTTGTGTCTTCATGAGGGTAAAGTTGAGATTAAGTGAGTGCCATGGGAATGCATGTAAGGAAATGCAATGTCCTTAAAAGTAAAAGTTAAACTATTGTGTGTGTGCGCATGAATATTTACTTATAGTGCCATCACCCTGGACAACACGCTGGTCATCCTGTCTACTGTGGCACCTGATGCGGGACGCTACTACGCCCAGGCGGTCAATGACAAGAATGGGGAGAACAAAACCAGTCAGCCCATCACACTCACAGTGGAGAGTAAGTACACATGCAGGTGCATGTGCATTCTCACACATTTAAGCAACAGGCTTCCTCGCCCACTTAGCGAAATGTACCTCACTAGCAGATTGTGCATGTCATCAGCAGACTGCCATAACAGGTTGTTGCAGATGAAAATGGAGTAGAAAAAAAGTTTCACTCCTCATAATATTTTTCTGCTCAACACAGATTAATTCAACACAACAGCTACACAACAGGTGGTTCAGCCAAAGACCAGAGAAAAACAGAGATAGCGCCCTCTATTGGTACATCCTTTCATCATATCACTCCTTTCTGACGTTACTTCTTCTCTCTCTCCAACATTTCAACATTCTTACCCATTAGCTACAATAGTTGTCCTCTTGCTCTGCAGTCCTTCTCTGACCTCTGGCTTCAAGCAGTGAATTACGGTCATGAGGTGTGTTAGGAAGAGCTCCAGCAGCGCTTCTCTGACTGGCTGGATGTACGGGCCCATTAAGTGGACCTTCAGTTTATTCGCTCCTCACAAAACACAGATTTATGAAAATGGCACTGAGCAAACTGGGGATGATTAAACATGCACACACACACGCACAAACACACACATCTGATTAGAAGCTCGGCCTCACATATCCACGCTCACAACTTCAAATAAAGTTTGGAATTGCTCATGCAAACCCGGTTACATGTTAAATTATTAGAGTTTAGCTGAACCTGAAGCTTCTCTATCCTCCCACCTACGTTTACCCTCTATCATCTGAACAAAGTCACTCAAATTCTCCCACATACTGTTACTTACTTACTTTCATCTAGACAAAATCAGTCTCTCTACCACGAGCAGCCATTTTAAGGAGCCACTAAATGTATTTTCAAAACTGAAGATAACGTTTATGATAATATTTTATACCGCATTTATTACAGCCTTGTGATTTGGATTATTTATAACATCGAAAAAGGATTTTAACCTGCTCTCATGTGAAGATGAACATTTTTAATATCAACTTGCTCGCTCCAGCATCTGCTCATCATATTGTGAATACAGTGTTTGTAATTCAGTGCTCAATACGCATGACACAGCAATCTGTTGGGACCAGATATCACTGAATCTGACCTTGCGGATCACACAACCATATTTTGCATCTGAAAGTCAATAAGGTTTTTACAGCTGCATTTGTTCATTTTAGCAAATCTGTGGAGAAAAGATGGAAAAATATGCAGTAGAGGGAGTGTGTTGTTCCAAAGGGAGCAGCATACAAATGAGAGAGAGCTGAGTCTAATCGTTAAAGGCAAACTGACATTGGCTAAGTGGGTAGACATTTAGCTTTTTGTTCTCTTCTTTAGAGTGTGAAATACATTACAGTTGACTTTGGTTTACAATTGTCTTTGGACACAGACAGTATCAAGAATTTGCTATGCAGGTCACCACGTTGTTTACTTTTCTCGTTTAATTAGAAGATTACACACTTGAGGTATTCTCAACACTGAGAGTTTATGAACTGCAATACATTAATTAGTCTCTGCCAAGGAACCAGTCATGTCTTCCGGAAAATAAAATGAGTTATTTGGCTAGTTTAATGGATTCTCAGTTTTCATTGTGTCATTGGCAAGCATGGACATAAATCTCAGACAAACTTGTTTAGTTTGTATATTTACACAGAACTGTAACACATTTGATAAACCTTAAAAAGATTTAAAGTGTAATACACTCTATTTAAAAAGGGGAATTTCACAAAAGAGCTTCAACACGACACCATCAACAGATACAATCAATGAATCATGCATAGATTTTTTATAATAGTATTATTTATGTGTAGTAATATTTAGTATTATATATGTGACCATATTCTTCATCTCTTGCTCTTCTTGGTGGAATATGAATATTGTTCTTCTTCTTCTTCCCTCTCCATCAACTGATTCTTCTCCTGCTCCTCCACTCTCTACGTCTAATTCTTCTCTTTAAATGTATCAGGAGCTCAGAGACGATAAGACCCACAACAATCTAACTTTCCACATAATCTCACCTATTAATTAGGAAACAAAAATTACTTAGATCTGCCAAAGGGCTGTAATCTTAAATTTTAGCCAGTAAATTCTGACACAAGTGATTTCAATTTTTTCCTCATAAATCCTTTGGACTTTGGTAAGTCCTTGCAGCCTTTTCAATTTCCTCTTTTCAATATGTTGACTCTTCTGATTACTTGACAGCAAGCTGTTCTACATGGATTGATTGGTCTTCAGTAAGCAAATAAATGATAATTTCAATAATGCCCTCAAGATGATGCTTGAACCACTATAATGAAATACATTCTAAAACCTTTAAGTCAGCTGCAAAATTGATCTATTTACCTTTCAATCAACGGGTAATCCTTTGCCTCCAAATATTTTCTTTTGAAAGGGACGAATGTTGCTGTTATTCGCCTGTCTACCCGTCCTGAATGCTTGCTACCAAACCCAATTTGAGTTTTTTGTCTACCAAACATCATGACAATGCATTTCCTGGTCAGGGTCCACCACTTACATGTTCTTTACACTGTATGCTGCTATGGAATTATCTTTGCAAAAAGTTTAATTATGCTTTGTTGTTCATTCAAATGTCTTGTTAAATGCATTCTTTAAATATGCCAGCTAAATGTCAGTAGCAGATTCATTTGACTTGTTATTCTTTTCCTTCTCTGCTGCTTGTGCTTGAAGCTGTAAAATCATAGCTAATAGCATCTTGATCAGCTAAAAGCACTACGTTTTTAGTGTGGCTTGTTACTGCCTAAACAAGAATTTCTGCTATGGGAGCACAGCCAACGATCAAATTTCCAATGGTAAATTGTATTTTTTATAGCCATCTGGGTTTGTGAAATTGTAATGCAACCAAAATTATGATTTTTCATACTGTACAGCTGAAGAGCTGGAGACTTGAGCGAAGCAATCAAATGGGGAGCAGAACCAAATGGCAATAACCCATCAGGAGGGCTGTGCCTGCATTTAGGCAGTGTTTGTACAGGAAGCTTTGTCATTACATTACTACAGAAATGTACCTTGAAAGGGTGTGTTATTTTGGGACACAATAAGGTGGCACAAAATAACAATAATGATAATAAAATTGTGATTACGTGCCCTATTAACCTGATGTAGCCATGAAAAAAACCTGTGCTTGGAAACACATGGGCAACTCACATGCACACAGTGCATGCCGTAAATTAATGCGTAAACGCGCAATCGCTCAAACACATACAAGTGCACAGGCCCATACCCGTACTCTGGGGAGGTGAGGGAAAATGAGATCAGATTCAGAGAGAGATCACTGATTGAGGGCAGTGAATCGATGGTTGGCTGGAGGCTCCGTGAAACCTGTGAGTGATGGTGCTGCATTTAATCGCCTTTTGTGTTTGTCTCAATTATGCTACATAATGGCTTCTAACACCTGGGCTAACATCGTGCTGCAGGAAATGCTGTGTGCACTAGAAAAAAAAACAAAAGTAAAGACAGGGCTGTTAATAGTTGGGCGATAGCAGGCTGGCTACCTGTTTGCTATAGTACAGGCTTAATATGAGGTCTGCATGTACAGTAGTTTATAGATTTTTTCACTTTTTTTACTTCTATTATCTACATCCATTTGTTTCTGTGTGTTTGATAGATGTGGGAGGACCTGCAGACCCTATCGCCCCCTCGATCATTATCCCCCCCAAGAATACCAGTGTAACCATGGGAAGAAACGAGGCTATCATGGAATGTGTTGCTAATGCAAGGTACTAACACAGACATGCATGGGTACGGAGGAAAAGACAAATACAAAACAAACAGACACATTATCAAAACACCTCCACCTTCTCGCCTCCACATCTGATATTTTGTGATTCAAATGAGTCTAGAAACCCTTTGTTTGAACATGATAAAAAAGTATTTTGTACATCTCTCATTTTACCTCTTCTCCATTCTTCCCTTTGATTCAAGGCTTCACTCTGTTCTTCCTATCTCGTACAATCTCAGGGCTGAATCCTGACTATTATCTCCAATTCAAAGACTTAATCAGAATGACAGATGTATCCCATTGCTCTCTCAGTGCTCTGTAACCTTGAAACGGAATAAAAATCTGTATTAAAAGCATTAAACTACACTCTCTATCTCTTGCTTTTCTTTTCATCTTTTTCTCCTCCAGACCGCTCGTCAAAATGAGTGTTACTTGGAGGAAAGACGGGGTAGTGGTCAATACGGGGATCCGAGATTTTGGCCGTAGATTGGTCATCAGTTTGCCTGCAGTCAGCGATAGCGGCTATTACGAGTGTGAGGCATCACTTCGCAGTAGCAGCGTCCCATCAGTCACTGCTGGGGCCTTCCTGCATGTGCTAGGTAAATAACCCACAACTTACATTTTAACCTTCCACAGAGTAGCTGAGCCAAAATAATCCAAATATTGCAGCAGCAACCCCAATGTTGAGAGAACATTGTGTTGCCATTTTATACTTCAGTAATTGAGTTGATGATGATATCTAGAGTGTTGCAAATGCTCATTCAACAGAAAGGTAGAGATACAAAAGCACAGATGATACGTGAGTCGTTCTTAAAGGCTTAAATGGGGCAATGTTTTATGCTTTTTCTTCTTTAAAACAGAATATCCTCTGTTTGTAAAAGAGCCGCCAACTCACATCAGTGCTGAGATGGAGAAGGTGGTCGATATCCCCTGCCAGGCACGGGGTCAGTGGTATTTGTTTTTCTTTGTTCTATTGCATGTGTGAAAGAGCAAGAAAGTATGAATAAAAAAACAGAATTAAAACAAAACAGGGTCACAACGACGAAGAAATAAATTAACCCTCTGCTTCCTCTGCAGGCACGCCGCAGCCAGACATAGTGTGGTATAAAGATGCAGTGCCCATCAGCCCGGTAAAGATCCCCAGGTATAGGGTGTTGGTGGGAGGCAGCCTACAGATCAACGGTCTCCTGCCAGATGACACAGGGATGTTTCAGTGCTTTGCCCGCAATCTCGCAGGAGAAATCCAGACAAACACCTACCTAGCTGTTACTAGTATGTCCCCTTGAAAATATTTCAAAGCTATCTACATGTCTGCTTCTTAATTCTGCTCTCTGTTCACTCACTTTTTTTCTATATCCGCTCCTCTATTCTTTCTAATCCTCTTTTCTCACTGTCTCTGTCTTGCCTCCTACACCCATCTATCTATATATCTTTTCACATTGACAGATTTGTCACCTTGGATGCTTGGGCAATTATTGGCTTTTTTTTGAATCAGAGAAGGTGCAGGAGAAGCAGAGAGATGTCAGATTCTCAGAACTGTCCCTGAGAATAATACCTGACAGACGCACCTTTTGTCAAGTCTATTAAGCTCTCAGCTGGCATCTGCTTTATTAGGGTGAAAGCTGTTTATGTCTCTCATTATCACCTCTGTCTTACCTGATTTTTTGTGCCTGTGTTCCCCCTCTCAGGTATTGCTCCAAACATCACCGCTGGCCCCTCTGACAGCGCCGTGATTGACAGCATGTCAGTCATTCTGCATTGTGAGACCTCAGGAGCCCCACGGCCAGCCATCACCTGGCAGAAAGGTGCGTGGGTTAACAGCCTGAAGTTCTGAGGTGGGGGGTTCATTATGCTGCATTTTGGCTTGTCAAAGTAAACGGGAGCTCTGGAAGGGACACAAAGTATGAATTTTCTCTCAAGATTAAAGCTTTACTTTTGCTGCATTGCTATTCCCTCCTGTTTGTTTTTTCTTGACATTTCTCCAATACCCTAATCTCTCTTTCTCCTTGTTCTCCCTTTTTTCCCCTGTCCTCTATCCCATACCATCAATCATTCCACCCTTCCTTGCAGGTGAACGTGTCTTGGCCAGTGGGTCGGTCCAGCTGCCCAGGTTCACCCTGCTGGAGTCAGGCAGCCTGCTAATCAGTCCCTCTCATCTGTCTGATGCTGGTACCTACACCTGCATGGCCAGTAACTCCAGGGGCATTGATGAAGCTTCAGCCGACCTAGTTGTCTGGGGTAAGCAATACAGAAACTGGACACTTCCCGACTTGCAGCGTCTGCAAACCCATGTATCCTCATTGTCTACGCTGCCCAGCACAGGTGGAAAATACTGCAAGCTAAACCTCTGGAAAGAAATAAAGAAATAGACATTCTTTTTTTATCCATGGCTTTCTTATAGATGCAGAAAGTACCTGGCTGCTGGAGGTCATTCTCCAGATATTCTGAATATATTGTCTAATGACTCATGCGTGCACTCATTTTCTGTGCATAAATTCACATCATCAGTCCTTGAAAGCCTTGCATAATACTCCACCCATTAGAAATGTGGTGTCATTCACCCAGTTTCAGAAATACATTAAGTGAAAGATGAGACCAATTCCATTAAGCTCTGTTCAATCCGCTGCTCAAACACTGTCTCTGAATAACAACCTCTGTGTGTTTGCAGCACGTACTCGCATCACTAAACCGCCACAAGACCAGAGTGTCATCAAAGGGACCAAGGCTGTTATGACCTGTGGTGTGACCCATGACCCCAGTGTCACTGTGAGGTAATGACAACATCCACTTGCAATAGATTTTATTTTTTTCATTGCATACTATTTTGTCAGACATCACATACTTTTTGCTAGCTACTTTTCTATGCAACCTAAGGCTTGAAAACAAGCTTGGGTATCAATGTTTACTTAATTAGTTTATGAAATATGTGAGAGTTCTTTTAGTGTTTATCCACCCTTATGCAACCTCCTATGGGAAGATTTTGAAACTCTTAGAATCTGATTGAGGAATTAATCCATCGCTTCTCCCCACTCTTCAGACAGTCTTGATCATGATAGAGTGTGCACACATGCATCTGTCTCAGAGGGAGTGAAATGATGTCTGTGGAGCCCAGTGATTAGAGTGCCTGTCACCTGTGGGCCCACGGCATTGATCAGATTGCATGGTAAACAGATGAATATGTAAACAGAGTAATAACTTCAGACAGCGCCTTTAATTAAACGCAACACAGAGGAGATTAGCTGGAAAGCCCGAACAGTCGCAATTAATCACAGGAGCTCCTGGTGTGTGCATGGGAGTATAAGTGTGTGTGTGGGGGCATATGTGCAGTTGGGTATATGACAAGGAGAGAAATGCATGGAGGAGAGGTTCTGTACTGTATGTGTGACAGAGAGAAATGGTTTTAAGATTCAAATCACTTTCCCATCATTCTCACAAAGCTTTTCACCGGTGTCAGCACCTTCTGTGTTTTGCTGTATTCTGACGCAAAGCAAACAGATTTACTGTCACAATACTCAGATATACACAGTGTGTGACTGTGTGTGTGTGTGTGTGTGTGTGTGTGTGTGTGTGTGTGTGTGCGCGCGCACCCTGGTGTATGTGTGTACTACTCTTACATACGTGTGTACATACCTCAAGGTACATGTGGGAGAAGAGTGGCTCTGTGATTGATGTGAGTTCGTCCCCCCGCCTGCGGCAGGATCCCGACGGGACCCTGCACATCTCCCAAACGTGGTCAGGTGACATCGGAACATACACCTGCAGGGTGACTTCAGTGGGTGGCAATGACTCCCGCAATGCCCACCTTCGAGTCAGGTCTGCATATTTGCCTTATGTCGCTCCTGTCTTATCTTACTCATCTGTATTTTTTTTTTCGTTTTATTTACATCCCACCGAGACAGGATGTTTTTCCTACTGTTTATCACCGCTCTCCTCTCTAATGAATCAAATCCTCTAATATTTACAATGCAAGGCTCTCGGTTTGGCTGTTTGATTCTGTTATTTGCTGCCTCTCTTTGATTCTTTTTCTCTTCATCACTTTGTACCTCTTATATGTACAAACAGGCAACTGCCCCATGCTCCAGAAAACCCAATTGCAGTTCTGAGTACCACAGAGAAAAGGGCCATCAACCTCACATGGGCCCAGGCCTTTGATGGCAACAGCCCCCTGATTCGCTACATCCTGGAGGTCTCAGAAAACAGTGAGTGGTTCAGTGTGATTTCCCATCATGAATGCACCAGTGTCCTCATTAACAAAGCATGTTACTAAAATAACTGGTGCATTTATTGTTTCTAGTTAGTCATTTTAAAGGCAATATTGTTACTTTATACTCGCTGGAAACAATAATTTGTTGCCCATCTTAATATATTATATTTCCATTGTCTCCCTAAAATTGGAAGTTGCATCCTCTCTTACCGTCTCCAATCAGTATAACTCAATTCCCTCATCTGTACACTTTGTTGCAAATGATAAGGGGAACCGAATTGTGTTGATGCTGAATCTTCTTGTCTTCCTCTTGTTTGATCAAATCAAAGAAGTGAGAATCTGTTCACCTATCGAGAGTAAATCGTTCAGCCATTTCTTATTTAAGCTCCGGCTACTTAGAAGATGACAACTCATTAAGAGGAAAACGAATCTGAGCATGCAGATGTGATCTGTTTTTTAAATAACTGAATTTCAATCTTATATTTAGAGTCTACACAAAATAAATGACTTTTTTTTCAGCAGCCGCAATATTATTACTGAAAATGAAACTATGGTGTGCAACAATAGTCAGAAATAGCATAGAATTGAAATTTTCCAAGTTCTGAATAGATTTGTCTTAAGAATGTTCTCCCAAGGTCATTTACCGTTCACTTGCTGTTGCTCACAGCTCTGTCTATTATGTGTGTCTTCTCCGCCTCAGATGCTCCTTGGACGGTGCTGTTGGCCAACATTGAACCCGAGTCTACCGGGGTCACTGTTGGTGGCCTCATCCCAGCCCGCTCGTACCAGTTCCGCCTGTGTGCCGTCAACGATGTGGGCAGAGGCCAGTTCAGCAAAGAGACTGACCGGTGGGTACTGCACTTATTATGCATCTACTGAATACTAAAGATGTTGCTGGTAGTCTGTGTAATTGTGTACACTGATGGGAACAGTGTTGCACTTCGGGGACTTTCATAGTTCTGGAACAATCCGTTCTTCCCCCCCCCCGCATTGGCAGTTAAATGGACGTGATTACTTCCTGTGAGTTAACTTTTTGGTCTTCACTCCTATTGGAGTGAGCGAGAGATGAGCCAGCTTTGGGACAGGCATTTTCAAGATAAAACTGTGAATGAGCAGAAATTGGGCTTTGTGAAGACTTGATGGGTGCGCTGACCCAGCTTCATCTCTCTCCCTCCGATTAACTGTCTTTGCCATATAGCATAGTAAAGAGTACAGAGTAGTACAGAGAGGCTTGAAAGGCAGAGATTCACACCGACTCAAATCTCCAGTGAATTCTCTTGACTAAGACAAAACGGTCATCATCATACAGCCCCTGCCCCACACACACACACACACACACACACACACACACATTCCTAGCTCATCATGAATCACCTATACACACACCACTGTCCGACCTTGTCCGCATCAACACAACCCATTTTCTGTTTTTATACCTGCAGCAAGGAACTCCCTCACAAGCCATCACTACCCTTCACATACCTTTTGCACCACACACTCTTTTAGAGTGTTTCTATGTGAATGTGCCCAGACAATAGCACACCACAGGAGGGTGACTGGGCGTCAGTGAGAGTGCAAGGCTTTTCTGAGGCATCTCTCGGGCACACCTCTTTGATCCTAAACACTCTGCTTCATCTCCTTCAGAGCAGTGCTCCGATGCACTGGGAAGAAATCAAGATGTCATCTTAAATTGGTTTTAGGGAAAAGTCTGCCTGGATCTCTCTTTCTTGTTCTTTTATGTCTTTCTCTTACTCACACTGTCTCTCTATTGTGCTGCTCCATTTTCACCATGGCTTCTTTGATCCTTGTCTTGCCATAGCAAGATGTCCCTTCGCTGACAGTATTGTGGAGAATATGCTTTGGACAAAGACACAGCCACACGTATCCCAACTATCCTTTATGGTGTTCCAAAGAAAATAGCTGGCTTTATTATGATTTGATGCCTATGATGAAATAGGATAGAAATATGCAGAAACTACCGATAATGAATGCATGGTTTCACTCTTTGTCTCTTATTTAATCTCTCTTTTCCTTTTTCTTTCTTTGCTGCTGCAGACTAACTCTCCCTGAGGAGCCTCCCAGCGCCCCCCCCCAGACAGTCATTGCAAGTGGCCGCACCAATCAGTCCATCATGATCCAATGGCAGCCACCCCCGGAGAGCCATCAGAATGGGCCACTCCAGGGCTACATCATCAGGTAAGAAGACCATGACAGGCTGCATTATTTACTCCCAGGGACAGGTGTCTGTCTGGGCCAGTGCCATTAAGATGTGATAATAACTGTGATGTCAGCTCCTTTTGCTCCTCTCCATTTCGCATCATTCTTGCTCACTGCTGCATTTGAATAATTGGTGCCAATTAAATACCTTCCCCTCCATTCATCTGTTGTCACCTCCCCTTTGTTAACAATTTTGGGCATTGCTTTCCGTCCTTTACCACTCTCCTTCCTCTCTTTTTTAGGAAAATCTGTTTTAATATATTTGTATGTCTGTGTAGTCTCTGTCTGTCTATATCCCTCTTCGCTCTGTTTATCGATTACTCCCTCTGCTGCAAGGTACTGTCTGTCGGGGCTCCCAGTGGATTGTCAGATGAAAAACATCACCAACCCAGACCAGACCAGTCTGCTTCTGGAGGACCTCATCATCTGGACCAACTATGAAATTGAAGTGGCGGCTTATAATGGAGCGGGCCGGGGCACCTACAGCCACAAAGTCACTGAATGGACACTGCAAGGGGGTGAGTGCAACACGTGCTTTACATGTTCTGTGTGTGTGTGTGTGTGTGTGTGTGTGTGTGTGTTTAATATTTATTTTACAGTACCAGAGGCTGTATTTAGTTACAAATTCCATTCATTTCCTGGAGTCTCATCATGCTAGTCCCTTGGCTAATGTTAAGCCTATGGCATAAAACTGACTGATTGTTAATCCAATCATCTGTTTTTAACAAAGAAATTAACAGCAATTACAGCCCTGTTTTTTCCACAGCATGCGTTTTAAAAAAGAAATCCTTTGCTAACCTTGGAAAGCTGATTCACGCATGTTGTGTAGAAGACCACAGCAGTCATTATTTAGTACAGACTGCAGCAGCAAGGCTTTAAAAGGAATGTAAAAGACATGGCCATGTAAAAGCAATTTGCCTCTCAGCACTGCTTATTTGTTTTGTCTGTTTTTATGTAGCCTAGTTAATTTCTGCACTGCTGCAGCACTGTAGAACAAATTGTGTGCAAACAAGGGCCAATACCTTTTACTTTTCACTTATGTTTAGATTTATTTATCTTATTTATGTTTAGATTTAGTTTTTTTATGTCATAGATTCTCATCATATAACCTACTTTGGTACGGTTTCACAAAATTGGCATATTGACCACGTGGCTACATCGGCAGGCGTCTCTGAGCACACATTTAATTGATTCTGCACATTAATTACCAGGTGATGATGTGCATCGGACTTGTGACATACCTTTTGATGTTGCCAAAGGAAGCTGCCTTGGTTGACTTCTTTTCTCATCCTACATGCTGAGTAGTATAATTAGAACAGTGTGAACTTTCCCCGGTGTTATACAGCTACATATTTCCGTCGCGCCCAGTGATTTCAGCACCTTATGTTCCTTGCCTCCCCTGTCTATTAAAAATCTTCAGAAGATGAAAGTCAACTTCTACTAAGCCAAATTTAAGATTCTTTTTACCACCAAATCTAAGACTTTTTTATATAAATAGAGCCAAAGTAGGCTATAGCTAATGCATCAGTTTGTTGAGAGGTTAACCCATGTTTTTATTCCAAGAAGATTGAATAATGCTCACTTTACTGGCTTTCCTAAAAATCCTAGAGCATAGATTATACAGAGTTCAAAATGCTGCTGCTAGACTTTAACGAACACAAGAAAGAGGATATTGCTCCTGGTTTAGATATGCTGCGCTTCCAGTTATATTTAAAATTCCTTTAACTTGTATATAAAGCTTTGAAAGGCTTAACATACTCACATATCTCTGAATCCCTGTCATGTTACATCCACTCCATGGACAGAGATCTTCTACACCAGACTCACAAAATATTCTGAAGAGCACTCATAAAAAGATTGGGAGTATTTCCATTTCCACACCCTGCTTAGAAGCATTTATTACAGAGGGTCAATCAGCAGATATTTTGACTTTATTAGGTGTTACAGGTGTTTGTGATGCTGTATATCAGTCTGTCAAACTGGTTTCAGGTTTAATTAAATGAGCAAGTTAAAAATTGACAGACACACACAGACTTATTCTCTCTGTCCACTTGTCAATTTTACCAATTGTTGCTTTTGATTTGCTTTCTTCTGTCTTTTGTCTTTTTTCCACTTTCATTTTTACATTTCATTACATTCTGCTATAAAAAGGTGTTGTTTTCTTTAATTAATTTATATTATGAGCACTAAGCAGGTGTGTGTGTGTGTGTGCGTGCGTGCGTGCGTGCGTGCGTGCGTGCGTGCGTGCGTGCATGCGTGTGTGTGTGTTTGTTTGTTTCTGTGTGTAAAAAGATGGCTTTTATGTATGTTAGTTTCTTTTAGCTGGATGATTAAAAGAAATGCTTTAAAATCTTTAGAGATGAAAGTCTACCTCTCACACACAATATCATTGAAACCTTGGAAATTGCCTGATCAATCAATCCATTAATAAACCAGTCCAAATCAGAGTCTGATGCATCTGCAAATAAAGAAGAAATTATTTTTTTTAAATTGCCGTTTAATCAGCAAAACTTTTAAACCTGGAAGATTTTTATTTTTATTTCCATTTCTCTTCACCTGAAAAAAAAAAGTAATAATAATTTTGTCATCCAAGTCAGTGTCAGTGAAACACGACAGTGAACAAGGCACTCATGTTGTTTAGCTCTGCTCTTATTAATTGGATGTTTCTGTCACTCACTCCATTAACGGCTCAAGAGCCGATCATGATGAGCATTTAAATACACCCAATACGAAATTGCGGATAGCATGGGGATATGAGGACCAATTCTGGCCAATCAGCTTCATTAATGTTGGACTCCTCGACGGTTTTCTGGTGTTACATCAGAATCGCATGCTTGCTTCAAACAAACTGCTGCAGGGTTCACCTGAAAGCTGCCTGAGGCAACCGCTCTTACACACGGTTTGATTGGCATGTTCTTACTTCCCCAAATGAGCCAAAATAAAATGCTTTAGCCTGATTCTCACGCTCTAAATGAGGCTAGTCTGAAAATGCCTCTTGTACATTTTCATTTTTTTCCTTCCTTATCTCATTACCATTCTCTCTTTTCCCCCTCCCACTTCCTCTATCTCTCACCCTCACTATCTTCTTGGTTTTTCTCCCTCCTCTGGAACAGTGCCCACTGTGCCACCAGGAAATGTACAAGCCGAGGCTGTCAACTCCACCACTGTGCGTTTTACCTGGAGTGCCCCAAGCCCTCAGTTTATCAATGGAATCAACCAGGGATATAAGGTGAGCCCCTTTATGTCAACTGGTGCACTCTAGTGGTCAGAGCTAGCTAGAGGAGCACTGTTCACACAATCTCCTTACGTTGTAAGCTTAATTTTCTCAATAGATTATGATCTTAAAAAGATGTGAACAGTATTTATTTGACTTTATACAGTACTTTATTAAATGTTTACTAAAGTACATTAACACCGATCACTTATAGCTGTTGGCCTGGGAAGTCAATCGTGCAAACGAGGTCAGTGTGGTGACAGTGCGGCCCAACTTCCAGGACAGTGTTCATGTTGGTTACATCTCCGGCCTAAAAAAGTTCACAGAATACTACTCATCAGTGTTGTGCTTCACTACCCCTGGAGATGGCCCGCGCAGCCCGCCTCAGCGCTTACGCACACATGAGGACAGTAAGTTTTCCCATTCAGGATATAGTATTTGCAGATAGTTACATGTTGTTTTGTTCATTTATTACCTGTTTTGGTTTTATTTTTACAGCCCCTGGTGCTGTGGGACACCTTAGCTTTACTGACATCTTGGACACCTCACTAAAAGTCAGCTGGAAGGAGCCACAAGAGAAAAATGGTCTTCTCACAGGTAACCATTAAAGATAGTTATGTAAAGTTAACATGTCTTCTTTGCTTCTCTAAATGTATGATTCACCTTACTGTGAACACTGCATAACAACTATTTGGATTTTGCCTCCAGGCTATCGTATCTCTTGGGAGGAGTTCAACAGGACCAATACTCGTGTGACCCATTACTTGCCCAACCTAACTCAGGAGTACAAGGTGACAGGGCTCACTGCTCTCACCACATACACCATCCAGGTAGCAGCCATGACCTCCAAGGGCCAGGGCCTGCTCTCCGCCTCCACTATTTCCTCCGGTGTACCACCAGGTGATTGTTCAGATGAATAGATTAACTGTTTGACTTTAAGTTGGGAATGTAAAAGTACTTCAATTATCCACTGACAGGGCTACAAACTCAACAGATTTCTATTTAACTTTTTTTTAAAGCAGTGATATTAGGAAAATTGATTTTAATCTGTCCTTCCTCCATTCTCCTCCACAGAGTTGCCCGGCCCTCCAACCAACTTAGCCATCTCCAACATCGGCCCTCGTTCTGTCACCCTGCAGTTCAAACCTGGTTACGATGGCAAGACATCCATTTCCCGTTGGCACGTTGAAGCCCAAGTAAGATGCTTCATATCTATTTTTACATAATGGTAACAGTTTTTGTTTGATGACTTCAAATTAGTGTACAGGTTTTACGATAACAAGTGGCATGTTTAATTGGTTCTGCTGCTTATATCACCCCATTCTCTGTGTGCATTTCAGATTGGCATAATAGGAGAGAATGAGGAGTGGCTTATGGTTCATCAGCTGGCTAATGAACCTGATGCTAGATCACTGGAGGTCCTAGACCTGAACCCCTATACTTTCTACAGGTGAGCACACAAAGGGCAACTGCGGCTCTGGAGGTAGACCACTTGTCCACCGATCGGTGGTTCAATCCCTGGCCCCTGCAAGTGTCCTTTGAGAGCGTCCCAAGATACTGAACCCTAAATTGGTCCTGATGTGCCATCAGTGTGGAAAAGTGCATTAATTTTATCTGTTGAGCAGGTATCATCTTGTATGGTATGAATTTGTGTGTGAATGGGTTGAATGGTACCTGTAGTGTAAAGTGCTTTGAGTGTTCGCTATATAAAAATGCAGTCCAATTACCTTAGGCATGAATGTCCCATGAAAAGTAAATTATGAAAATCATTGAACCTAATACATTTTTGTCACTGATTATCTGTAATCTTGAGGAATGAATTTACTGTAAAGCACGATTTATCCATCAGCTGGTTTCCTTTGTCCCAGGTTCCGAATGCGACAGGTAAACATTGTGGGCACCAGTCCTCCCAGTCAGCCTTCCAGAAAGATTGAGACCCTGCAGGCCCCTCCAGACATCTCCCCCACCAATGTCACCCTGCGCACAGCCAGTGAGACCAGCCTGTGGCTTCGCTGGGTGGTAAGTTGTCACAACCCATTGCACATTGGGCCTTGTGTATATGAATTTAGTGGAGTTTTAGTAGATTATTATTAGATTTAGATATGACTGTCTAAGTTTTTCCTTTTCAGACTATGCTGAATGCCGTCACATGCACATAAGCTATTTGAAATTGCTGTCTTTTGTCTTTTTTCTTTTGTGTGCTCTCGTTGGTGGAAAATCATGTTGGGACTGAATTGGCAAAATGCCCTTGGGATATTAATTGGATACAACATTGAAGATAAGCTTTTTTAAATCAGATTTAGGCAATTTTAGTTTGCCTATCCAAATCACAAAAAAAAATCCAATTTTCCATGTATTTAAAAGTTTGATATTAAATGATGACTTTCTCCTTGACAGTTGGCTTCTCAACTGGCTCAACCCCGTAGCTCCTGTAGGATTATAAAGAAGGCTTGGCACCTGGATTTAACAGTAGATGGGTGTCAGCTGTGCGATATGACTTTATAAATGAACAACAAAGCTCAATGATTGTGACCCTCTTCAAAAGATATGTGTTAAACTGTCATAAACGTTTGAGGTCATTGCCGTGGAAGTCTTAATCAAGGCCACATTAATTTCAAGCGCTTTGATAGAAATAAGTCCAGTACATATTTAGGTAGGTATGTTCACTTATGCTCACTATGTGCATGTGTCACTGCAAGATATACTGCATATAACAAAGGATTGTCTAGTTTTAGATTCATACTGGCTGAGTGACTTTTGGTGATTGCAAACACCCTGAAAGCACAACAGACGCCTTTTAAGAGCTACAGTACATTGCCTTAAATTATTATTGATTTAACAGATTTAGTGAATGTGCTATTATTTGAAGACAATGGGGTATTTTTTACATTTAATAAAACCAATAATTGCAGAACTTAGTGCTGAGAGTGTTAAGCTTTTCTTCCCATATTGCTTCTCATCATTCCTGACACCACCTCTTAGCTGTTGTAAAACCACATTGATGTATGGCCTCATATGGCTTATTACTTCATTATGCACTCTGTTATGATGTTATTTATATTGATCTTGCTTGAACTGGAGGAAAAACAAAACGAAAATCCTCTTAGCCTCTTCCAGAGTGGGAGTACAATGGGAATCCAGATCTCGTTGGCTACCGGGTCCAATACTCTAAAGCCGGCTCTAAAGGGGGAGTTCTCTCCCATGTCATCATGGACCGGCAGGAGAGGGAGTTCACTATCGAGGACTTAGAGGAGTGGACCGAGTATGAGGTCAGAGTTCAGGCCATCAATGGTATTGGCTCTGGGCCCTGGAGCCAACCAGTTCACGGCAGGACCAGGGAGTCTGGTGAGAAAGGAAATATATGCAAACACATGGCAAATACATGCATGAAGGTGTGCTTCAGGTGTAGTAAGCTCTTTGCTTTACCTATTACTGTAGTACCCTCCAGCGGACCCACCAACGTGTCAGCTTTCGCCACCACCTCCAGCAGCGTCCTGGTGCGATGGGGGGAAGTCACAGAGGCTGACCGTAATGGACTGATCCTGGGATACAAGGTCAGCCCCCTTACGCCATTCACCTGAAAATGATCTCTATTTAAGATTAAGATCATTAGGATTTGGCATCCCTAATTTTTTCTCTATTTCTTATTTCCTCCTCGCCTTAAATTCAACTAAGTGTATAACATTCAATGAATGTGTATTTCAGGTTGTGTATAAGGAGAAGGACTCAGACACCGCTCCTGGCTTCTGGGCGGTGGAGGGCAACACCACCCATAGTGTCCAACTGACTGGTCTGGGCAAGTATGTCCTGTATGAGATCCAGGTCCTCGCCTTCACACGTATAGGAGACGGAAGGAGCAGCTCGCCGTCCATTTTAGAGAGGACCCTGGATGATGGTAAACAAACCCAACTGACCCTTTGAAATTGTATAATTATCTAAAAAAAACTTTAAAGTTAATCAATTCATCAATCATGTTCTTGTATGAAGTACTTTTTCTACAAATTATTGAAATGTTCTGGCTTAAGAAAAATGTTATACATATGATATAATTTTTTTAAAGCTTGTTTTAAGATGGATATATTTCCTTGGTTCATTTTTAATCAGTGGATTTATGTCACATGTATTACTCTCATCTGATTTTTATTTTTTTTTTTTTGTGTGATAGTACCTGGTCCTCCAGTCGGCATCCTCTTCCCAGAAGTCAGAACCACCTCAGTCAGGCTCATCTGGCAACCTCCTGCACAGCCCAATGGCATCATCCTGGGTGAGTTTGCAGTATACAGACTTTCATCTATGACCTCAGATTTTAAAAAAATGTCCCTCAAAAATACTATTGTTTGATTTTGTAGTGCAAAATGTGCTGAATTTTACTTTATATTGATATGAGTTTGTCCTCTTAGCCTATCAGATCACATACAGAAGAAACTCTTCAAATAGCAATGCTGCCACCGTAGACGTGCTGAGCCCCAGCGCGCGACAGTACACAGCGTCTGGACTGAAACCAGAAATGGTTTATGTATTCCGCCTCACTGCTCAGACACGAAAGGGCTGGGGTGAGGCCGCTGAGGCTTTAGTGGTCACAACAGAAAAGAGAGGTACGTGTAAAATACTGCAGTTATTTAATTTATTTAAAATTAAAGTCAAATGTTTGGAGTCACTTAGAAATTTCTATTGCACTCCATTGTAGACAGAATACCAGCTCAAATCAGAGATCAGTTGCAATGTTTTTTTAACCAGGGCAGCAGTTTTCAGATTACATTATGTGCTTACATAATTTCAAAAGGGTTCTCCACTATTTTCTCAGTCAGATTAGTAAACAGAATGTATCTTTGGAACATTGGATGAATGGTTGCTGATGGGTGATGTAGAAATTGCATTAAAGATCAGCCACCCAGTCAGATCAGCTGGTATTCTGTCTATGATGGAGTGGTATGGAAATGTGTTAGTGACCCCAAACTTTTAGTGTAATTTTGTGGGATCAATAAAATATTATAAATATAAAGTTTAAAATTGTGTGTGTGTGTGTGTGTGTGTGTGTGTGTGTGTGTGTGTGTGTGTGTGTGTGTGTGTGTGTGTGTGTGTCTTTCAGCCCGACCCCAACCCACGAGCCGACCCGTAGTGCCTCAAGAGGACGTTCAGGCTCGCACAGTGCTGTTGTCATGGGAACCAGGCAGCGATGGCCTGTCCCCCGTTCGTTACTACACAGTCCAATACAGAGAGCTGCCGGACAGCAACTGGACTGTCCACTCTGCATCAGTCAGCCACGAGACACACTCCTACATAGTGGATAGGTAAATGTCCCCCTCAGCAGTTTTCATTATTCAATCAAAAAATAGAATGAGTAGGCCAAAACATGTTGTACACATTGCTCTCTTTTATTTCTCTTCAAAGGTTAAAGCCTTTCACTTCATATCAGTTCCGTATAAAAGCCACCAACGACATTGGAGACAGTGAATACAGCCAGGAAAGCGAGGCCATCACTACACTACAGGATGGTAACATTGTGCAACTGAAGTCATTAGACAAGAAGCAAAAATGTCACCATTACGCAGTCATTACCCGTTGATGTTCTGTTCAGTTTTACAAGAACATTTTTGTAATTGTATGAGCATGCCTTTAAATCGATGTTTTGTCTTTGGATTTTCACAGAGAATGCTTTGTGTCAACAGTGTGTGTGTTTACTCTCAAGCTGTTCCCTGGCAGACTGTTTGAATTATATATCACTCTGCTCAGCTGTGTTGCTTTGCTAACACCAAAATGCTCTTTTTTCCTTATCTCCTCTAGCTCCAGACAAAGCCCCAATAATTCTGTCTGTTACACCTCACACCACCACGTCTGTACTGGTCCGTTGGCAGGTATGCTGTTAAATTACTTGGCACTGTGTGTTTTGCCATTGGAAGAATTAATGTGTGTTTGTTAAATATTGGGCATTAAACAGACCTCTTCTCTTTGTAGCCTCCCTCTGAGGATCACTTAAATGGAGTCCTTTTGGGGTTCAGGGTCAGGTACCGGGAGTTACACTATGACCGGTTACGCAGCTTCACTGTCCGCACAGTTAACAGTCCCTCTGCCAACTGGGCCGATCTCACTGGTGAGTTTACTTGTTCACTGCTTATCCATCAACTAATTCTGGTTATATGCAGAAAGTGCTGCTACCTGGAATCTTAAATGTATGTATTTTTACATCCAAGTATTGCTTGATGCTATCAGTAAGGCCTGTGGTGTGACAGATAAGTCAGCTAATATTGCCACTCAATCCTGTGATCTACCCTTGTTTTCCCAACCCTGCCCATCCTCTATTTAAACTTCAGCTCCTTACAGCATCAGGAACTTAAGCGAATCCTCGCTCACCCAATATGAACTGGATAGTAAGTCGTATATCTCTCTTTATGCCTCTGTTCCGTCACTCTCCATCTGTTTGCAGATCATCTCTTACATAAAAATATGCGATTTGTATAATAATTTACAGCAACTGCGCTTTGCCCATCCTCCTACTCAGCTGCATCCGCTGAGGGGCTGCCACTGATTCTTAAAAAGTGTATACAACTTTAATCTCTCCAAGCTACCCTGACATTATTGCTGTGTGTTTTCTTTATTTTTAATCGCTGACAAATCTTCCCCGTGTCCCCACACTAACCCCATATTTTCATCACTTTCGTCTTTTTGTTCTATTCGTGATGTTGTCTTGCCACGGGCATCACTATGGCTGTGTGTCTCTCTGGAGAAACTTCTTATTTTGCTCTTTTATCTTAACTGTTCCATTATAATGCTGCTATTGGTCCTCTCCTTGCAGATTTGAGTAAACACAAACGCTACGAGATCCGTCTCAGTGTGTACAACGCTGTGGGGGAGGGTCCCAGCAGTGCACCACAGGAAGTGTTTGTTGGAGAGGCGGGTATGTTTTGTCCCTCACTGTGCAGCATGTGTGCTTCTTACCTTTAATCTCTATTTCTTAAATGTTAAGCTAGTCATATGAGACATAACAAAAGGGATAGTGTTGTTATTCACACTCTGTTCCATTCTAGTCCCAACGTCCCCTCCCCAAAATGTGGTGGTCCAATCCTCAACAGCCACACAGCTGGATGTAACATGGGACCCTCCTCCTCTTGATGCTCAGAATGGGGACATACAGGGTTACAAGGTATCAATAATGTATCTTTTTTTCTGTGTTACTGCAAATCAGGCAAACCTACATCATGGCTTTCATTTTTAAATATTTTCATTGAAATATTCTAAACTTCTTTATTCTGTTTATAGATCTATTTCTGGGAGTTTCAGCTCCAGAATGAGACGGAGCGCCTGCGTACACTGTTCCTGCCGGAGCTCGGGGTGAAGCTTAAAAACCTGACAGGCTACACCACCTACATGATCAGTGTGGCAGCCTTCAATGCTGCCGGGGATGGGCCCCGCTCCCTGCCCACCAGAGGGCGCACTCAGCAAGCAGGTGAGTTGCGATAAATCCAGATGCGGTTGAAGGGATTACATTGATTGCTCAAAAGACCAGTGGCATTTATCTTGCAGCTGAGACCGTCTGCCAACACCATGTGGCATTTCACAGTTCTGTATTTCTTTATACCCATCTGTCTTTCCTTTGTCTGTCTCCCTCTGCCGTATGCACAATGACATTCCTTCTTTTTTATTTAATTGTATTACTTATTGTGCTCAAGTGTTGTGGTGGAGTACTATCTAAAGGTTGGTATTCTCTTCAGTCCCAAAAGGTGTCTACAAAATAATTGATGATGAGTACTTTAATTTTGAGTCAGTGTGTTACAAAAACTGGAACCGAAGTACTGTAATTTCAGACAAATAATGTAAGACGCATTCCTTTTATTCACCAAGAAATAAAATATGTTCACTAAAGAGTTTAGTTTCCTGTAAGATTTAGCAGAAGAGATCATACCAAGCCACGAGGGTGGAAGCCTATTGACAGCGCAGTAGCAATGAATACAGAGTGCGGGGGACACATGTAGATGGTTTTTTGGCCGCAGCTGTACAAAGACGTCTGTGTACCAGCGAGTAAGAGTCCCTCCTCTGCGGTTTCAGCACAAAAATGGTTTACAGTATAAATATCTCTTGTCTTTTCTGCCCCCTTGAAGGCTGTGACATTGGCGAGAAGTACAAAGTGCTGAGAACTTAAAAAAACACAGGCAAGATTTTTGGCTGTCTGCACCAAAGGGTACTGGGAAGTGAGCCAACACAAGCTTTTGTGAAATGTATGCAGAACTGTGGCAAAATCCTGACACTTAGCTAGATCTGGGTTGGGTCAGCACGCATATTTCTCACAGCTCTCTTTCAAGGTCACAGAAACACATCATGTATGTCGACTTCCAGTTTGCTTTTTGGTGACTTATTTGTTTACACAGTCATAGGATTTTTTTTTTGCATTGATCTGAGCTGTACACCTGTTTTTACACTCACACATTTTGTTATTCATGCCCTGATAACAATGAACAATGAAACCGCTTTCATTTTGAATCTCCTAGTATTTCTGATTTATGTCATCTAGCGTAACACCTTTTCCTTTCTTTCTTGAATATATCAGATTGCATGCTGTAGAATATCAGTACTGCCTTTGAATACCCCTCTGTCGTATTGGCCCAAATCTACTTTTGTTGCCAGGTTACCCAAATGTGTTGGGAGTTTGGAGCAAATAGGGGAGGTAACTGGGCTTTTGAAAATGTACTAAGGTAACCCTCTGAGGACAAAATACAATGTTTTACAAAACTCCTACTCAAAAAGTGTTACAAAAAAAATCCAGACATTTATTTCCTATTTTAATCATATATAACCCTACAACTTTGGTGAACTCATTTCAAGCACCAAAACAATTCGTACAACACATCACAAGATAAGCTTTGTTTTTTAAAAAGAGATTTTGAAGGGATTTCAAAAAAAGCCAACGTCAACATTTCAGCTTTAGCGACAAATTATCTCTTTACACATTGTTCTTGGACAGAATTGGGGCTCACTATACAGAAAGCTGAATTTGTTCTTAACATTTTGAAATGGAACTCATGGAGATCAGTTAAATGCAAATGCCTTAAAAAGATAAATGTAAGATGTGTGAAAATGTCCTTAGACCCCAGAGTATTGTGACTTATGAAACTCAGATGTCTACTGAAGAGGAACGTAAAGAATCAATAACAAGACTCTTAAACTTTAAATTGCTTGCTGTAAACTGACATAAATAAATAATCATTTATTTTATTTTTTGTTGTTAATCTGTCACAGTTTGTACATTATTTATATCATTTTAACACTAAAAAATGACAAATATTTTGATGAATATGCACATATTCCCATCATGTAGTAGGTAATCGTAGTATGTTTTATCTCCATACTGTGAAGATATCCAACTTTCATCACCTCTTTTCTCTCTTTCTTCACCAAAAGCTCCAAGTGCTCCCAGCTTCATCCACTTCAGTGAGTTGACCACCACTTCAGTCAATGTGTCCTGGGGAGAGCCCAAGCAGGCCAACGGCATCATTGAGGGCTACCGCCTGGTTTATGAGCCCTGCACTCCAGTCGATGGTGAGAAACTCTGCCTTGAGCCTAATAACTCTGTCATGTCTTGACATTCCTCAGATGGCTTTCTCAGACTGTAATTTACAACCTCTTGCCTAGTTACCCTATACATTTTAACTCATGCTGCATAAACTCATGCTCTAATCTGTTACAGGCAAATGTTAGCTCTTGCAGTAACATCTATGGCATGGCTGATAAAATATAGTTGGAATGTTCTGGTGAGACTTTGCACAGCTTCCTTTCTCACTAAAAGAAATACAGCTAATAGTTGGCTAAGTGTGGTTGCCTGGACCAGATTGTCAAGTAATTGGGAGCAGAGGTGGAATGCTGAGCTGAGGCTGCTGTGGTCCCTTGGCTATCCACTAATGGACCCAGAGCAAAGCCGAACAGAGCAGTTAAGACAGGGAATATCAATTGGTCTATTATAAAAAAGGTCCTTGTTTCTTCCTATCTGGATATCTAGAAGGCTGCTGGGTAATAGACCTTTTCTGTTGTATATGCAAAGATATGCACATCTCTGATAGTCTGCGAGTCTGTCTGTGTAATCTTCTAACTCTTTGAGTTTGTCTGTGTGACTATGTGTCTGTTAATATGCAAAAAGTTTTGCTATTTATCACTGTACATAGAAAGCAGCATCTAGAGTCTTTAGTGTTTCCTGTACAGACTCTTCTCTTTGCACTCCAGGTGTCAGTAAGATAGTGACAGTAGATGTAAAGGGCAGCGCTCCTCTGTGGATGAAGATCAAAGACCTGGCTGATGGCGTCACCTATAACTATCGCATCCGGGCCAAAACGCTCACCTATGGCCCTGAGGTGGAGGCCAACATCACTACTGGGCCTGGAGAAGGTAAGACTCTAAATCTGTGATGCATTACTGCTTTTTCTGAAATTCATGCCAATAATATCATCTTGTAGGGTGCCTCCTTGACTCATAGCATGCCATATTTTCTAACTATTCATCATTTATGTCCCAAGGAGCCCCAGGCCCTCCCGGAGAACCCTTTATTTCTCGGTATGGCCCTGCCCTCACACTGCATTGGACCAGCGGTGATCAAGGCCGTGCACCCATCACGCGATACGTCATCGAGGCCAGACCCTCTGGTGAGCCGCATACTGTACATGAACAGTTTTTGGGTTCCATCATCTCAACTAGTTTCCTGTTAGGGAAAACTCAGGAGCAGCTAGACTCTGGATAACTTACACAGAAACATGTTACAATTAGGATTAGCAATAAAATATAACCATGGTGTAGTATCATGTAGTACCACCCCAACTCCGAAGATCCTTTCTTCCTGAAGGAGTATTTAAACCCATGCTAGACATACAAGATGCAAGTTTACCAAATAAGGTTCTTCTTCTGTCTATGCATGTGTGATAACTATTCTTAACTACGTAAGAAGTCACGTTGTAGGTACCCAAGATCACATGCAACGCATTCATCTGTGAACGTCTGGGTCAATTAACTTTTATCCAGGGTTTCTATAGGAGCGTCCCTACTGCAGTTTCTGTGTGTATGAGTGTTATGTGTGGATATGAAAGTGACTAAGTGAGTGTATGTGTAAGTATGTGTATGTAACTTCCTTCCCTGACCTTGGTGAAATGGAAGCACTTGAGGCAGTACTGTTTTATCAAACAGCTGTTACGTCTTCTGTCATTTATGGAGACATAGTGTTGAACTACTTCTCCGCCTGATACAGGTTATGACTTTTTCTGTTATGTTGAAAACTGACCTGAATGAGTCCTGGGGTACCACTAGGGCTGAGCGATATGGAGAAAATCAGATATCGCGATATTCTATTGATGTCAATATTGTGACGATATCAAGTGGTGCTTTAACAAAGTATCTTCACAATGAGATTTTAGATATCTAATATTCAGTAATGTAGACTTAATGGCTAAGTGGGTAAATGTAAAAATAACAGAAGAGTTAGAACAATCTGGTAACATGTCATCACTTTACTGTAATGCAGCCTTTAAAACCATAGAAAGACAACACTTAAGCCATTCACCATATTACGATATCCAAAATTTCAGACGATATCTAGTCTCATTTCACAATATCAATACACTATTGATATGTTGCCTAGCAATAGGTACAACTTTCTCAATTCTCAACACAGCATGAGTTTATAAACTCTATGTATTTTATTTTTGTATAAATTCTACCACATTTCCTATTCATATATTTTCTCATCTTGCCATTAGATGAAGGATTGTGGGATATTCTCATCAAAGACATTCCTAAAGAAGTGACATCCTATGCACTTAACCTGGACATGCTGCGAGAAGGCGTCACCTATGACTTTCGTGTAATTGCAGTTAACGACTATGGCTATGGATCACCCAGCGCCCCGTCCCCCTCTATCTCAGGTACTTTAATCAAAAAAATAATGCCACAACATGTTAACAAAACAATACTTTTGTTCGTTAACATATATTATTTGTTATGTGTTTAGCCCATAAAGTGTCTCCATTCTATGAAGAGTGGTGGTTCCTGGTAGTGATTGCACTGGTGGGCCTCATCTTTATCCTCCTCCTTGTTTTCATCCTCATCATCCGTGGCCAGAGTAAAAAATACACCAAAAAAACAGATGCAGGTAGGAAGCACAACCGTCTGCTGAACTTACTGCTTCTGTCTCAGTAGCTCTGTTTGCTTCTGGAACTTAAGCTGTCGAATTTGTCTTCCTCTTGCACAGCTCTGCTGAGAATGGCATTTTAATGATTATGTATCCAAAGTCTTCTATTTTAGAAAATGGGATTGTGAAGGCTCACACAATTAGACAAACTACCCAGGTTTTCTTAACATTGTTTGGCTGACAGGGGACTGATTAGTGCAGAGGTTACCAGTGAAACAGCTGACAAAGACAGGTGAATAGACATTATTGTTCATGTTTAACTGCAGCGAGGATCAATACTGGGATAAATGGCTTGGCAGTGGTTTTAAGCTCAGGTCATTAGTCAGACTGAGAGTAATTATGTAACTATAGCACTAGCCGCACTCACACCACTGTATCAAGATGCTGATTTTCATGACATTGCTACTACTCTAAACTCTAAAAAAAAACATAAGGTAGGGGAAGTTAATCAATGTTAGTAGACTTAATGTTAATACTTCACATAATGGTTGCCAGGTAATCACAGAGAGAGCGTCTGGGGCTAATCTTTTAGACGTGGTCTAATTACACAGCAGCATGGAGTATCTAGAAGTGGAGATGGTAAGGACGTTTTAGCCTAGTCAGCATTTAGCATGGTGCAAGGGTTACCAAGGTCAGTAAACAGGGCTTAGCAAGACCAGTTCAGACAAGGACTGTGTTTGTGCAGGAATGCAAAGAGGGCTTCTTAGCCTGTCTCAACCCCTCCCCAATGTTCTCAGCCATGAAGCTGATTGGTCTGTTTGTTTTACTAGAGGCAATGACCGGACAGTGGGCCTGACTAACTATCAAAAAGCAGAATTTTTACATTTAGAGCATTTTGTACATGCAAGTTGAAGAGGATATGATCAATAAAATTGCTGTATATACTGTAAAAAAAAAAGTTTTCTGCTTAAAAAAATCTAAATCTTTAAAAAAAGAACAATGTGAGTTTTATTGTGTCATGTTCAACTAATCCTTAAGACTGAAATTGATTTTTCTTGAAGATCACAAATCACTTATTTCATTCCACAACCCACACAGTGTCGTCCTCATACCCCTGTCCAGGCAACCACTCCAATTGCACAGCTCTTCCTCTGACCCACGGAGAGATGGTGCGCCTGGACGAGGGACGCTTCCCGGCCCTGGAGCTTAACAACAGACGCCTCTCTGTGAAGAACTCCTTTTGCCGCAAGAATGGCATCTACACACGGTCAGTCCCAAACAATCAACCATGGTGTTCAGCTGATGGGCATGGTGCACCCATTTCCTTAATGCACAGATTCCACTTCTTAAGCATATTGTTTTCTCTGCCATTTTAATGTTTCTTATAATAGAGACAGGAATCAATAATGTAGTTGGGTGTGTTCCCCCTCATCCCTCACAATAGTCTACAATGGAACAAACCGAGCCAAGAAGAGCCCAACTGCTGATTTGAAACTCCTTCCGCTCCCCTCATTGATATTCAATGTTTGTATGAAGCAACTGTTTGTATATAAGGACAACACAACGCCAGCTTATTAGCATTCATGACGGTCTGCATTTCTCTTTGTCTGTCCGTCACCGCTTTAGACAATTGGGGGGTTATGGGTTGGAGCCAGCCATGTTCTTTTGGCCTTCAGCCCAGAGTGTCTCTCCAGTGCAGTGCTGTGAGAGGTGTTTCGATGTAAAGTACAACACCATTGGTTTGCCCTTCTGCCCGTCAGCAGGACTTTGGGCTCTTTGATAATGTTTAGGTAAATATTAGATAAGAGGAATTTGTAGAGACAGTGGTGACACATAATTGGTGACTGGATGGATGGCCACATGGTTGTTTTGGGGGATGGGAGTCCAGAGTCTGCTTCTTGTTACAGCAAAACAAAAAAAGATGTTGCTTTTTGCACATTATGATGGAATGTGCTAATTGGGGTGCATTAAAGGCAGGGTGATCTGTCCTGTTTTTTCCTTGACCAAGGAGGTCAAGGAGGAGATAAAAGGGTCCTGAGTTGTTACGTATCTTTTGAAGAGCTCCATTCTGGTACCGTACTCCCTGCTAATGATCTGTGGATGAAGGAGGAAGAGTGGGAGGGTTCCCTACAGGATATTTTAAAGAGTGAAGGATAGAGGGATGAATTAGACCGATAAGGCAATTGCAAAAATACAGTGCTCCTAAATAATTCAAAGCTCACTGGCAGCATTTAGAAGTGTGATTTGTAGCAGGATCCATTGCCCCTCCCCATCCACTCACGTGACCCCATTATTTAAATGTCTGACTCAACCTTATCTGAATTCTAGAAGTAGATGTTTATTTTTTCACAGTCAGCCCCCTCACGTCATCCCCTTTAACCCAGATGCGATGTTTCTTTGTTCTGTCAAACCTTTCATGGCCCTTGTCATGTTGTGTCTTATAAGCTTCCTGTTCTTGGCATTCCCAATGATTTAGCTTGCAAATATCTCAGAACATTTTCATTTGGATTTGAGAGGCCGTCAAGGTTGTCTGCTTAATGCCTTAATATTACACTTGACATCACAGCGTTTTATATCTGCCTATTCTGCCCCCACAACATTTTCCATTTCAGATCATTTAAACTTTCATTTTACTTAACGTTCATGCCATTTCTAGTTTATTTAATTCTTGAGTCTTTTTCTGAAAACAAGCGAGCAAACTCTTCTTTTAATGCTGTGTTAGCCTGAGTTACATACTGAGCCTACCGATGTAGCTCAGTCATGTGAATGTAGTGCTCCACTTTTTGCCATCTCTGACCATCCAATTCAATCCCAGCAGAACTTGAATACAGCAGCAGTCATTACTGCAGAAGAAGAAAAACATTGTCTGCATGGATGTTTTTTTATGCTTCGCTTTACGGACTTAATGGCTGGAGATAAAAGAAACCAGGAGTCTTTTACTTGACCTGCGCTTATAGAAGAATGCAGGGTCATTAAACAGCTTTTTTGTTAGGTCAAAATCTCTGACTGACTCAATCTGTACAGCCATTCCGCTCTAATCACCACAAAGAATCCTTTCATGAAGATGCTCATATGTTTTCATACAGTATCCTGTTTGTGCATCACATTAAGATTGAGGTGAGCTGAACTCAGCCCACTGCTAAAGCTCCTAACGGGCACATTGACAGAAGAAAATGGCAAAAGAATAAGACCAATTATAATATATCTTACCTGTATTGTGTCACTGTGGCTTCCAGGAATTCACAAATAACCCATTTTGCTCTCATCTGAACTAAGCTAACATTTTCATAATCAATGACTCTGGGCTGATTGATGTGAAGCTCCTTCATTTTGCTATTTGCAGCCTTCCATTAGTCCTATAGTCACAGGGGCATGACAGGGCATTTTAAGTTTCTCTCTCTCTCTCTCTCAGTTTTGCTCTCTATCTCTTAAAGAAACTTTTTATTTTTCTCACTCTCTCCCATCTGTCCAGGTCTCCGCCAAGACCCAGTCCTGGAAGCCTGCACTACTCGGATGAGGATGTCAGCACTAAGTACAATGACCTGATCCCCGCAGAGAGCAGCAGTCTGACTGAGAAACCCTCTGAGATATCTGACTCTCAGGTAAGCAGTGACCCTGGCTTGCAGCCCATGTACACTCCACGTCTGGAATAGGCAATGAACTTAAATTAGAAAGTAAAATTCAACCGACCAAGTCCTCTAGGGCAGAGGCATAACCTTTCCTAACTCAAAATACTTTTCTTATTCCACTTTCTTTTACCTTTGTCACATTCACATTCTACTGCCATTCTATTTTGTCATAACTACTGCTTTTCAAGTTGCAAAAACTAGATGGCTGTCTACTTATGAAGCAGAATGTTTGAAAATGACAGTCAGAAAGACATTTGCCTCAAGTGGATAACCTCGAAATTGATAGTCATGGCTGACATCTCTGGATCTGACTTTTAAAACTGATTTATCCCATGAGAAGGAAGTACAGGGCCAATTCTCATGTCTCATGTGTCTTGAAATGTCGTCACAACTAATTAATTTTCCTCAAACAGGAAATGCGGTATTAATCTAGGCTGCTGGTTCTCAGCTGGTCATGTAATGATCCGAACAGCTCACTGTGTGTGTGTGTGTGTGTGTGTGTGTGTGTGTGTGTGTGTGTGTTGTATTAGCGAGGTCCATTGAAGCGACAGGGAGGTTAGAAGTGTTGAGGGATGATAGATACAAAAGGCAGAGAAGCTGTCTTCCCACACTTGTGCTGGGTCTCCCTGGCCAATTTATCGGGTACCTGCACAGTCAAAACATTGTTCAACCTGGTTTGAACAAACACTGCTCCCGTGGGAGACACAAACTGGTGTTTTTCTTTGCCTCTGCATAGCCTCCCACTGTTTACCTACCACTTGTGCAAATACATGGTACTTCAACATCTGTTAAGCGGCAGTGTCTCAATAAAGCAGTAGATGGGCAGGCACTCATCAGGGACACAAATGTGCCAAGTATGATGTTTTTGTGAGAGTAATTTGCTCTCTGTTTGTTTTCCTCAGCCATTTCTTTGTGCTGGGACTGTGACAGAATTCACCCACACAAACATAACTTACAAGACTGATGGTTTAATATTACAACAAAAGCTAAATGTATCCTGTAAACATTGTCTCTGTCCAATTCTAGGACACTCTTGTGTACGCTTATCACTTCTGTGCTCCTCAGAGGTATGGGTGAGCTCTTGTGAAAGATGCTCAATAGGTGTGATTATCTGCCCCGTAGAGTTGCACATGGATTAATAGATGTCCAGTTATCTTTTAGTAGATTATGTCCTGCTGTGTCATTACCCAGTTTTGTGAAGTTTGACAGTGAGGGTGCTGTATTAGAATCAGCCTTGATTTGAGAGCATGTAGCTGTCTCTGTAGTAAACATCCTAAACATACATGTGTCTAGTAATGTCACAGTCTTCTAAGTCTTTTCCCTGATTGTCCAGCAGGGTAGCGACAGCGAATATGAGATGGATCAGAGCCGGCAGAAGACCCACTCCTTTGTCAACCACTATATCAGCGACCCCACCTATTACAACTCCTGGCGGCGGCAGCAGAAGGGCGTCTCTCGTCCGCCGGCATACGGCTACTCCCAGCCCGAGCCCCTTGTGGAGCAGGAGTCACGGCAACACCCGCCACCCGTGCCCCCTTTGCCACCTCTACCACCTCTCCTCCCCCAGAGCGCCCCATCCCCACAGCCCCAATGCCAGGGCCAGGGCACTCTGTTTAGGTCTAAGGGAAGCCGGACTCCCACCCCCTCCCTGCTGTCCTCCGAACCCCCCAGCCAGCACAGCACCCTCTACCGGCCCCCCAGCAGCCTGGGCTGTGCCGCTCAGGCACCTACCGCGGGCTTCTCCTCTTTTGTTTGACACACAGCACTCCTTCCAATAACGACAGGACCCTGAGGATAATTCTTTGATTTTGTTGTTGTTGGTTTATTTGTATTTTGCTCTTTTTCTATTTTTTTCTTCTTCTTCTGTCTATTTGACAGAGTTGTTGCTCGATATTAAGCATTGCAGGCATCTTGAATAGCGTTTTCTCCTCTGTGAAGAGTGTGCGTGTATGATTGTGTGTAGCGTGTATGATTTGTTAATCCATGTGATATGTATTTTATGAAAAGACAATCATTTGAAAGTTTTTTTATGCGTTGCTTAAGTACATTTATTTGAAGGTACAAAACAAGGTAATACAGAACCTAAGGTTCTGAAAAAAGAAAACCTTGTTTTAAAAACACTGTATTATTGTTTAATATGAGAGCTTTATGGAAAAAAAACTACCTTAGAACCATATAGAGGATGGACCACTTGGCTTGCTGAGACTGGACAATGAAAAACCCAACTCTGATGGAATAATGTGATGTTGGACAAAGGACAAACTGATAGTGAGAAATGAACTCTAACTTTGGAGAGAGGCACTATGGTCTCTGCGGCCTTTGGTGGCCTTTGACTTACTCACTCTGCCTAATAATTGTCGGAACTGCATTGTGTGTTTACTATATGTACTTGTCTCATATTGTTTACCAGATATTTATATCAGTCAGCTTAAAGCTAAACATTTTCAGAACATCACTAGTGGCAATGTTATGAATCACATTAAAGCATTGTGGCACATTTTAAGGCAGTCTGGGGGATGTGTTGATTGTGTGCTGGTACTCATGTCAGTAGATATACAAGCTAAGATCAATTTCTGAATGTGCATCCATTTGCTTTTATGTTGTCAGAGAATATGACTGAGGACCAAAAGCACAAATCGTCTCCTTCAAAAGATTGTATCCAATCACAACCACTTTAAACATTATGCTATTAATAGCTGTCAAAGAAGAACAAAAAGAAGAACTATTTTTGAACAGGTTACTGAGACATAAAGATCAGTGGCCCAACTCTAAATTAAGACATGAAACTTACAGACAGTAAAAATTAAAAAAATATAGAAAGCTGTTATGTATTTGTTCATGCGGTTTGATAAGAGGTCAGCTTATTTGTGTATCTGTTTATTTAAGAAATGTTATTTAATGATTGACAGCAACAGGACACAAGTATTGTATATGAAATGCATCACAGAGGCTCGTCTTGTGAGTTCAACATGTTACAGTGTAACATGGCATTGATATGAATGAAAATGTGTTTTATGCTCACCGTGCAAACATATACTGTAGATATGTTATGATGAGATGTTTTCTACCACTCTTTTGGATATGCTGGTTCTTTACTAAAGTTGAATGGGGTATTGCTGTGCTGGAGGTTGGACTCATAGTGTATAAACTTAGACAGTCGCTCCAAATTATTATCTGTCAAATTTCCAATGTGACCATCACTGTATACATTATGAAGGAAACATTATGGACCTATTCATGGTAGCTCTCTGAAATAAATTATTCTATTTTGTAATGGCTTTTTCTTCATGCCTCATCTGAATATTTTAGAATATAATGTAATGGTATACATAATAATATATATTGGCAATTAATGCAGGTAACTAACAATTCTGATATGAGAGATTGAGAACTCAGATTTTAAAGGAAATATAAACTCTATTAGACCCTACTGACAGCTATTTTACACAGACAGTCCTAAGTAGGCCTATTTGCATGGTTTGAAAGAAAAAGTGATTATTCGTGACAATTTATCCTACAGTGCAAAAATGACCTGATTCGCTCAGCCACAACAGAGACATAATTGGGATGCATAAGAACATGAGTTACAGGAAAGAATTTGAAGAAGAACCTGATCCGGTGCATGCATGCTGAAAAGCTGGGGAGGGTGGGAGAGTGTGCCTGGGTAATCTCCTTATTTCAGGCCGGAAAACATTGATCTTAAGCAAGTCAAAGGAGGGAGGAACAGAGGGATCAGGCTGGAAGGTTTTAAAAGAAATGAGAAAGTCAAGTCAGTCAAGGGTACAGTTTGTTGGTGTTGGAACATTTGTTTTCACCCTGATCAAAAAAAAGACCCCAAAAAAAGAATTCACATTGACCGATCATTGCATTTGCAAAGGTGGATGGATCATCATATATGGATATTTGATCATTATGCAAATGGTATTATTTCTGCATTGTTGAGTGGCATTACAATGATGTCAAAAGTCTAAATTATAGTTCTTTTTAAGTTTTCCCAAGGATAAAGTCTATTGTCTACTAGTCTACTATTGCAGAGGAAAAATCATGTCACATCCCTTGTAAACTATATAGCCCAACTTGTCTCTTCAACAAAACTAAAGCTCAGTTTTAATAACTAAATATAACATATTGCTTTGTAACATTTTGAATTATTCTATGTTGTAAATCCAAATTATTAAGTCTCTGCGAAGAGCCTCAAGGAGTACTCTTCTGTTCACACACACGCACAGACACACTGACAGACATGGCTTCACGTCAACAAATCTGTTACATTTTTACATTTCAGTTCAGTGTCTCCTCATGGGACCAACTTAAACAGAATGTGTCCTAATTCTGACTGTGCTTGTTGGAGTGCATCAGAGCAAAATTGCAACACAGCTAACTCAGCCTGACTGGTGTCTCTAAAATGAGGACAAAATGAGGATGTATGATACAGAAGGAAATTAGATGTTACAGCTTCTAAAAAGCTTGAGAGGTCCTCTGGTTTTATGTTATTCCATTAACAAGACACATACTGTATCCATCAGTATGCAGTCAGTTCAGACTTCTTCATTACAGTCAGGACACTCAATAAAATGGAGACAATGCATTATAATCCATTCTGTGAGCATTGGTCGATAATAGGTTTCCCCACTGTCCTCTGTAAGGCAGGGTACTTGTTTGACCAATCAGGGCTGTCTAGACCTTTGCCATGGTTATTTGCCCTTATGCACATTAAATAGCAACCACCACCCAAATTGGCATGGGTGGAGCGACATGGCTAAAAGGTTAAAGGGCACAGTCTTCTCTCTCTTATGTGGTTTATAGGCTTAGCAGCGAAGCCTAGCCTTATTTTGCACCCTCTGATGTGAAACAACTAAAATCACAAGATTGACACTGACAGAAATCACATCACATGCCTCCTCATTCTGGCATCACAACAGTCATGCTAAAGAGATTCACAACATCTAACGCAGTTTGAATCCATTGCCAACAGTCCAAACTGAAAGTCCTGGAAGGTTCAAGGGGCCCCATGAACAATCTGGGCGAGACCTCAACGTCAAAAAGACAGACAGCTAAAGATTTTCAAAGATTTAGAATGGACTTTTTGAAAGTTTGAAAAACATCATCCCCTAGTTGGCAATGGGTGAGGCAAATGCTGAGACACCACTGCACCCTGATGTTACCCTGATGTACCCCTGAAGGAAGCTGTCAAAGCTGACAAAAAGCTGCAACAAAAGGAGGTGGTTGCAGTAGGCCTATTTTAACCGCAGCAGCAGCAGCAGCACCTAGAATTTTACCTTTGATAGGTTGCTGAGAAGTTTGGCTTAGCACATTTGTTTTTCAACTGTACTGCATTAAAGAATGTGGGTGGTGAGGGCACAGTGGATATGACACATGGCTTTGGTGTGGGAGATCTGGGTTCAATTCCCACTGTGATACATCAACCAATGTGTCTCTGAGCAAGACACTTAACCCATAGTTGCTCCAGAAGCGTGTGGCCTCTGACATATTTAGCAATCGTAAGTTGAAATGGGTGTGTTCATTCAGCACAGCCAGATAACAGCCTGGAGAAATATTTGATTACAGACCAGCTGTATGTAAATGCAGGTTTTGTAGTAACCAAGTTTTTGCTGTGTTTGAAAGTGCATTCTCTGAAATTTTGTCTTAACCAGATTTCAATAACCAGGTTTGGCAAGAGAGAGAGGGAGAGAGAGAGAGAGAGAGAGAGAGAGAGAGAGAGAGAGAAAGAGAGAGAGAGAGAGAAAGATACATCCTCTAGAGAAACGTCCTGTTAGGACACATTTAATATTCATTTTAAGTGTTTGTCAGTCATTATAGAAGAGAGTTGTAAAATTGATATTTTTGGGGCATGGGTATGTCAAAAAAGCAACTTGTAGAATTTGGGTTCAGCCTGTTCCTGGACCACTACAGTCAAATTATCATCATAAAGTGTCCTGTTCTCCCATTAGCTGGTGGGACAGATCATCCTGGGAACATAGCCAAAGTGTCAAATGTGTGTGATGGACTTGGCCATCAACTCCTTACATCATTCAAGAACAGCATGGACAAAAATGACTGTAAAAGACAAAAGTGAAGAGTCATTCTATCCAGGTAGTGTAGGAGCCTGACTTTTGCCCTTTGATAATTATCAACCATTCTCACATTCCTTTCCCTTGCGCTCAGGGTGAATTAATAGCCTTGGGATGTACCTTAGCTACTTCCTACTCATTTCCATTGCAAAAGATACTAATGAGCGGTCACTTGACCGGGGGCAGCTGATCAGCCTGGAATACACTAGGTCAAACAAATGGGTCAGTCACTCGAAAAGGTCTTCAGTGATCAAAGAATGTGAGAAATTCATAAAAACTTGTGGACATCTGTTCTCAAACTATTTTACTAAAATTTGATTTTAACCTCATACTTGTACTTTAATCCCTGTATATAACATCCAGACTTGCCTTATCCTAACTGTCTGAAGAGAAGCGAATAATTGTCTACACAAAGAGATACATTGTTAGTGGGTCCTACCTAGCCTTGGTAGCTTGTGTATTCTGGTCTCCATGTAAAGTTAGTGAAGTGTATCACCGAGGTGCACTGCATGCACTTCCTTAAAACTGTTAAGTAGGGCAGTGTAAGGAGGATATTATTTGATCCTACTTCCTTTGATGCCTGTGTCTCACAAAGATTGATTATGCATGTTTTCCCTCTCACTGACAGCTTTGCATCATCAGCCGAGCCATTTCTAATATCACAAAGAGGAAGTGAAGGCGGAAAGACGAAGTACTTTGGTAGAAATAATTACACTGCTATTTGCACAACCATTATATTGTGTAGTATATACACAACTATTATATTGTGTATTATAAACACAACCATTAATGCTGAATAAGTCCTTGACTGGTGAAGAAGATGGGTTTAGAACAAAACATTCTATAAATATGGTTTGCTTTTTTCAATCTTTTAATAGGAAATCAGCCCACTGAAACTTAATGAAGTGGTTCAAGTGTCGGTTTTTACCCTGATTTATTTTCCTGGTTTCTTTATAGATTTCATGACAAAGACCCGCCTTTCAGGCTGAAGGAAATGAGTCTGTCTGAGTGGCCCCATGCTGGCAGCCTGTGTCTTTAAGGAGCCATGTAAAGAGGGCGTGTTCAAACACACTACCGAGGCAGCAGCAGCAGCAAGCAGCAGCATTCGTTCTGGTGAGTTATTGCGCTACAGAGCAGCAGCGCAGGTTCTGAGGATGCGATGACAACATCAGTAACTGTTCTATAAAAAAGAGAGATGTACTTGTCTAACAGAGTTATTTAAATTTCCCGAGAGTTTGATCTGAGCTCTTTCTTTACGTCTCTGTCGTTTGATGAATGCGCCCCCATTGTCAACCTGCTGGGGGCCTAACAGTGAAGCAGCACCCGGCTTTATGAATGGGGATGCTCGGTAAGTGCGTGCTCTTAAATGTTTGTACTTGCACTTAAACTTCGCCACATAAAATGTTCATTTGTGCTTGTTGATACAGAATAAATAGGTATGAAGCAGAGTTGTTTTATTAAGCGATTCAGTAAAGCGCATGGCTGCTGACGCTTTTGTGGTTAGCTACTTATTGTTCTCCTGCCATTGACCCACCCAGAATCACAGCTTTATTGTAATGGGAGTGAATGACTAAACTGATGAATGCAAGAGTGCTGTCAAATGGACACTTAGGAAGACATATTTTAGTCCCTAACGCATTTATATGTGGTGTCGCAAGAATTGAATTTATTTGTCTGCAGCCCCTGGGCAATGGGCTGATTTAAATCCTATCATCATATTAGTTTATTTGGGAATGCTGTGTGGTTAGACTTGATGCAGTTATGTCTTATTGTTTACTTATTATCTTTTACCAAAGGAAATCTCTAACCGGCCTCACATGAGAACAGATGTTGAGCAAACTCAGGCCCAAATTGTGCATGATGACATTTTGCTTTGCCGTGCATATTGATTGAATGCAATGTCATGTACGTGTATACATGTAGGCTTTTCAAAACATTAATGTAAACCTAGACTGGATGTTGGCTTTTACAAGACAAAATCACATACTTTCTGCCCTATTAAGCAGAGCACGTCTGTCCTGTTTGTCCAGTTCATTACCCCCCCTCAATCCCAGAGCATGTTTACTTGGCAGTGCTGTTCAGTTTGCCTGGCAAGGGTGTCACATGGCATCTGATGAGCTCATTGACTGGGATAATAAGGTGATAGGCCTTATGTCTGTAGGCCATCACCACATGACCTCCATACTGATAAGAACTGCTCAGCATTTGTTTGAGAAGATAATGTTTTTGAGGCTTTGGCTTGTGAGGCAATTTGGGTGGATTTCTTTGTGTTTGCAGGGTTGAATGTGACATTTAACTGGTCTCATCCAAAATCTGCATAGGGCTTTGCGAAATGTCGAATTGTTCTGCCCGGATGCTGTGATGGATTTAGGTTGATGACCTAGCAAACAAGCAAGCCCCATTGCCAAGATGTATGTGTTACGGGCTTGTCCTGTTTACATTTTCCCCCAGAAGTACCCCTGAAAATGCCTTCAGAACAGGCAACTCATTTCTCAACCAGCCTGAACAGATTCTGCTCCCATTGCTTTCCTCTGTTTTAAATTACAAAGCTTCAAATTGCCTACAGGAGACGTTTTTAGTGCCTGAAGGTGAAAGTTATCCTTCCGCCGTGTGGTGTTGGACACTGTGCCAACCACTCTGTTATTGAACACAGCACAGTGTAGACCGCATTTGCTGGCTCACAGCCAAGGAAACACAACCTGTTCAGAATGTAGTTTTAAAAGTTAGCAAGTTTATGCGCCTCACTTTCATTTCGGAAATAATCAGTATTTTGAAATCCTTCTGTGGTGGTGCTGAAGTACAACTTTAGTGTGTTATTTGTGGCCAGTAAGTGTATGGTCCTGCACCTATGTTTGAACATGTCTGCAGTTTGTGTGCTCATTTGTGGCAATGTGTGTGTCCTGTCCAGCCCCTTCACATTCCAGGAAATACCAATATAAACTGTTATTTTTTTTCTGGAAAGCCTCTGTGTATGGTGATAGTAAACTGTTGAATTATTATAGAGGATGTGACTGGTCTTGGAAGGATGTGTAGTATAAGTACCATGTTGGGTAGTTCTCATTGCTCTGAGTTACTACCACAGGCCTGCAAATGTTACATAAATCCCCATGCAGCTCAGTCGAAAATGTACTAGTTAAAAACGTCAATTTTCTCCATACATAATTTATGGTTTGCTAGTTTGACTTGTGACATAAAGCAACAGTTCATTAGTATGCTGCCACCTGACTTTTGTATAACCTTGTTGACCAAACATCACATTCTAAGGGCGTCTCATATTTCAGTGTGTGAATGCTGTGTTTGTTCCTGTGTCTTTTGTTTGGTGGCATTGTTTTCTGGTCTAATCCAGCATGCTTTGCATTGTGATCCGGTAGGCTGGGTTGGTACTATAAACTGGAGGAAATGTTTGTTTTCTGCCGTCCTGTTTCCTTGTTGTAAATATTGGATGTAGTTGATATTAGCGTAGCAGGAGACAATGCCACTGCACAAATGTCACAATGGCTGACCAGAAGACTAATATTTGTTGACTATGAAGTCAATTTTTTTACTCTGCGTGAATGCTTCATGGCTATTTGATTTGTATTAATCCAATAATTGGATATTATATTCTGTGAGAGAATCCATGCACGGTGCCCTTATTATCACTCAAGAGTGAGACTTTGGCAATGTGCAAGTTGAGTGGTTTCTTGTTTTCTAAAAAAAAAAAAAAAAGAGCCCTCCACTGTTTGATAGCAGCTTATTTGGCTTTCCTCCAGCATGTGCATTTTGTTGCTTTTCTGACCCCTATAATTATGACACTCTTGCACTTTAAAGCAATATTCTTTGGATCCCATAATTTCCCTGCATTCTTTCCATTGAGGAGCACAGGTTTCCACTTGAGTGTTTCAAAACGTAACCTTACTACTCTTTTGCAACTCTTAACAGACACCTGGCCGTTCTGTCCTGGGTGACAATATGGACACCTGGGCCCGAGGCCAGGGCTGCCATCAGCTGGGACACATCCATACTACTACTACATTTTCATTTTTAAACATTGGTTTGAAATAAAAACATAATGCAAATTTAACAAATCTCTACGCATGACCATTCCAATACACTGGACTTGTGTCGGTGTAAACAGGAAGCAGATTGTCTAACGCTAGGCTAACTGCGGCAGTCCTCAACCAGTCTGGTGAAAGCCCAGGACTTTCCATTCATTTTGAATGTGGGGAGTGCGTTTAGGCTTTGGCGGTGGGGTCACGGGGGAAACAAACAAAAAAAGCAACGGCTTGAGGCAAAAACTTGAGATTGATTTAACTTTTGGAGAAAAGGAACCCCACTTCACACTGCGGTGGCCAAATGTAATTGGAGATTAGACTTGTCAGTCAGTTTTGAGGCGATGTGAGAGACAGGAAACATCACTGTCTCTATTTCTGCCACAAGGAAGTTTTAAACCACTTATGAGGGTAAAAAACAAAACACCAGCACTTACCTGCCCAGGAGTTGGTATAACAGCTGACTGTTTCCTGCAACAAGCTCTAGCACAAAGCACAGTCGCTCTGTCTCTTTTTTCTCTTTTCCTCCGTGAAAAAGCTGCCTTCAAGTGGGCTCAGAAATGCTCCGTCTACAAATGATCTGACGGAAAACAATAATTGTGAAATATAAAGTCTACTTGTGCTGCATTGGGGGGTTATACACATTTAAGTGACCCTCCATTTTATGGGCTTGGAAACAACAGTGAAGATGTGAGGCGTAAACACACTGAAGTAAAAGATATGCGTTAAAAAATGTATTAGTGTGGGCGTAGCCTCAGCGATCTTTTGTGAAGAAGATCCGGTTGTGTTCAGTTTCTTAAATTAATAAATGTCCCTTAACCAGTGGCGCCCCATGTACAAGTTCCATTTAGTTGTTGACACACCGTTCCAGCACTGGCCTACGGGCTAGGTTATTATAACTCTGTTGATGATATGAGCTGTGTTTGTTTGGTTAGCCCATCAGTAATGCAGTATGATGGAGGACGTGGAGGCCTTGTTTACATTACCAATGGTCAGGAAGGGCAGACTAAGTAGATTTCCGGAGAGATGGGAGGGTCTACTGCCTCATTTTCTCCCTGCCCTTCCTGTGGACGGACCCCTTAACACGCTAACACGTTTTCTCTGTAAGACACTTCCATCATGTGTGGCTGTGCCTTTTATCTTTTACAAAGCAGTGGGCTAATTACTGTGTTGAGGTTACTAGTGTATGTCACTTATCTCAGTGGTAATTTGTCAAATTTTTACAATTCTGTTTGCATACAGAATGCTGTGCTGATATTTATTATATTCATTTGTGGAGATAGGGGCAGTTAACAATGACTTAGATCTTTTCGTTGACCTGGCAATTTCAGCTGGAAGAGAATGAAAAAAGCTGGGAAGGTTTTTAGCCATGTCTCATTCCCGAAAACATTCAAAAAATAATGCTATGTGTTTTGTTTTTTTCTGGCGTGCTGTTGTGCTGATATCACCAATGTCAACCTCCTCTCTTCTCATTCTCTCTGATTATGTTGAGAGACTCAAAATGCTAGAGTGGTGCCAATGTCTGCCCCACTCCATTTGTATTTAGATGTCCTGCCCAGTACACAGATGACGTTGATGTCGAGCCATGCTGGCTGCTATTTTAGTTGCATTTTTGTAGCTGTTATTCCGATCAAAGACTATAGCACAGAGCAGAAATAGACAATATTGTTGGCGTATGAAAAGGCATTGATCTGTGAAAATGAGTATCAGTAATGTATCCCACACAACACTTTTTTTATTCTTGAAGTGGAGTTGGCATTCTTGTCTGCCATTCGCTGCTGTGTCTGTAATAATAAAAGCTGTCAGTTTCAAAGAAGTGGAGGACAGAGAAAGAGAGGGGGGGTGGAGCGAGAGAGAGAGAGAGAGTGTCTTGTCTTGTCTGGAGGCTGTGTCGGCTGTAAATGTAAAAGAGACGAGTCATTTCCTCTCTGGTATCATAGGTCACCTGGTACACGTCGAGGTGACTTGCTGCCTATTCTCTGCCAGCAACCCTTTCAATAGCTGCCGGGGCTCTTTTGAACGTATCTTTGCTCTGTCCTGGTCATCCTCTGTCCATCACTTTATCTCCTTCTCTGTAGCTTTTCTTACCTGCTTGTCTAATACAGAGTTTTATAGTTTGTCTACTGATAATGCAGCTATAGCTACACACTGATTATTTGAACAGCCTGCTTAGTTGTAAATCATAACAGTACTGTAACAGTACTGTATACTAAATGTTATTTTTAAATGTTGCTGAGTTCTATTAAGTTTGTTCTTCCAGTCCGAGCTGCTTACCTCAAATTTTCCACTGATCTAAGGATAGCTTCAGATTTAGTACTCATAGATATTGAATGCTAATTCAAAACCTACAGGCACTTTTATCAGCAGGGAAGCTCTAAACATTGATTGCTTGCAATAGCTTAACCAATGCCTCACACTAGCTTGCCAGGTATGAGTGGGGATAGCAAAAACACTGGTATGTTAGTTTGTGTCTGTCTGTGTTTGAGAATTACACACACTCAGGCTTTTTATCCTCTCCTTCCTGTCCTCAAAGGCACCAGTCACCGTTTGTGGAGGGACTTTATTGACATGTTTATATGTATTTTTGGACTTAGTGATTTGATTATATTTCTATATAGGGCTGCACATTTTTTTGTCATAATTAAATTTTCTGTCATTTTCTAACTAATTGCTTAGTTGTTTTGTCTATAAAATGCTAGAAAATAAAGAAAAAAAAATGTTGGACAAAGTGTAACAAACATGTTTGCTTGAAAAACAAGGGTTAATCAATTATACAAACAGTGGCCTTATATATTTCCTAACTGACAAACCTATTAATCAACTAATTGTTTCTTCTCTACATCAATTAAAGTGCTATAAATTGGTCATAAAAACTAAAGCGAAGGCCAAGTTTGATGCCCCATTTTCGGCATTTCACAGTAATAGATTTTGGATTTGCATTGCTCTTTGGACCACAGAGGATTTACGCTTTGATTAAAATGAGCCCTTGGCTTTCTTGCTGTATTTGAAGCGCATGGTGAAGGGAGGCATGGAAAATGGGTGGTGGGGCAGGAGTACACTCAGGATGCCCTGTCGGTCAACAACTTGTCTTGATCTGAAACAAAACGCCACAAGCAAACTGGGTGCCACTTAGAGTGCCCTAAAATGGACCATTTAAGCAAATACTAAATCTGGCTTTTATGCAAGTTGGAAGGCTTTATTTCTACATTAGAGCTGTGTATTTTCTCTCATTGCTGTGTTTATCTCAGAGGGCAGCATCAGCTTGTTGTCTGTTGTTCTCTGTCTGTATGATTGAGAGATAATGTGATTTCCACTGTTTGTCCTTGGGCTGCTCCTTCCTAAATGAGATTTTCAGCCCTGCTAACTAAGTTGTAGGCAGATACCTATCTTCTAGAGGCCATTTGTCAGCATAATTACTGGAACATGTGTGTGCGAGCCTATTACTGAACAATACGTATTGCTTCTGTTGCACTTAAACATATGGTAATGAATGAGTTTTCACTAACAAATGGGATGTTTGCAAATGATATGATCATCAGAGTGATTTTATAGGCAGAACAGTTTGAGATGTCAGTAGGATGGAAGAAACCACATTTTTCCAAATAGATCTAGGCACATGTGGCTTCCCACCCCTAATGCCATTTCACCCTCAGGTCATGCGTGTATCCATCCAGGTCAGTGACTTCAAATGAGGCAGGCAGACAGCCCCCGCCACTGCAGCAGTCAACCTCTACCAGACAGTCGAATACACACTGGACAAGTTAAGCCCAACGAAGATGCATCAATACTCAATTAGGGAAATGGTCAACTAGTTGTGGGTGTGTGTGTTTGGAATTGACAAAGTGAAAATTTGCGTTCGTCTTAAACACAAATCTTCCAGGTCTTGTGTCACACACAGTACATTCAGTCTTCTGGGTTCGTTTTTGTTAGCTGAGCTGTACAATTTTAATGGATGCTATGAGAGATTTTTGAGTCACAATGTAAGATTGTTTTTTTTTACTTCCTGGAATATCTCCACAGTGTTTATGAATTACTACAGCATTTCCTTTTGAGATCTAATATTCTCCCTAGTGAATATACTCAGGTTACCGTCTGATTTAGATTTTCATTAAAATAACCCATTTCAATTTACCTACTTACTACGTTATTTATGTCCTTTTTTTTTTTCTCCGTAGTGGGTGTGTATTTTCCATAGACCCAATTGGCTAGGTATTTATATTTACAATTGTGTTAGGTGATCTATAAACCGAGCTAGCATTACATTTCCCATGACATGAATACATTTGGGGTGATTGGGTTGGAATATCATTTACCCAAACAGATGTGAAAAGATGAGGGACAAGTGAAGAAGCACTGGAAACAGTTTGGAAACATTCCCAGGGTGTTCATATTTATCACAGTGTGTATGTATGCATGCATGCACTGCTGCTTTTTACTCAGCAGTTGAGAAATACCACATCAAGACTGGTCAGTCATCTTCACAATCCTATGTCATTCAAAGGGCTCAAGGCCTGTTGGTCAGTGTGAAGTATGTGTAAACAGTTTCCAATTTTGCTGTCAAAATGAAAAGATGCAGATGTGCCTCATTTGGTTGTCCTGTCCTATATTCTGTGTCTCCAGTCAGTTTATTGCTGCAGCCAGACCCTGAGTGTTGTGAAAGTATGTTTATAAAGTCCATCCCCCTGCTGTGACCCCGTAGTTCCCATGCTAACTGCTGCCTTCTCAGGCCCTTTTCCACTTTTCTCATTCACGTGCATGTACGCGCACTACTACAAAGCTATATTTATAGCAGGACTGTGAATCAAGTTTGAAGTAGCTGCTAAAGGCCTGTTCTGGATTCTGGTTAGATTCAGATGATAAACAATCTGCCTTGTGGTCTGTAACACATTTCTGCATCCATGTCCCTGCAATGGGCACTGTTGAGCTTTTCAGCTTGATCCCAGCCTGGGGGGGGGGGTGAGATGGAGTAGGAGGCTCCTTCCTTGTTTCATCTGCTGGTTGTTTTTCCTTGACGGTTTATGCCACCCAGAAGCTAACTAGTGAGAAAAAAACTGTTTTTGGCTGGGTGTGAATTATTTCCCTCTCATTATTTCCCCCCCAAAAAATCAGGCATGCAGCTTCAATAATAAACATGTTTCTGCTGTCCTTGTTTGTGTGTTTTGGCACCAAACCATTTGAAGTTCATGGAAAGTTTTCACATTGCATCTTAGTCTCAGTAAGAAATTCTGTAATCCTACATGAATATGTTTCTTTGTAGATGCATCCATTTCCTTGTCTACAGCACCGGGGCAGCAGAAATTCTCATTTTTAACAATAGAAATACACACATGGATGGAGTAAATAAGTGAAAAATTGCAGACATCACATTGGGTGTATTGTATGAGCTCTTGGTTGACACAGAAGGCGGCCATGTGTGTCATGCTTGTATGAAGCCTAAAGCCTTCCGCAAGCTCCTGACAGGAAACACTGTTGCTGGCTTACAGGAGGGTGTTTCTATGGAAACCAAAACAGGTGAGGGCAGGAAGAAGAGTAGAGGCTCAGCTGGCAAAGATGGTGGGGGTTGAGACAGAAGAACAAGGTCAATGCACTAAAAAGCCTGCCGCACAAACAAAATCTCCCAACGGCACTTCTAACCCTCTGACTTAAATATCTTTTGAAGGCTTGTCTGTAAGAAATACAATGTCAAGGTTAGGTCACTGTTTTAATCTTCTTGTGTTAGCGTGGGCAAACAAAGAAAGAGGCATTATGTGCAAGCCAGAGGTGCACACTGCAGACGGCAAGGTAAGCGGTTTTTTTTCATGTCTGCTTATGTGTAGCCATAGAGAGTTTCCACCACAAATCAGAGGTTCATGTGTTTCTGATGTCTGTCTGTAGAAACTGCTTGCACTTCATCTTTGCAGACCACCACAAAAGTGCTCTATTTTATGTGTATTATATGCTGGGATGTAACACTAATGAGCTGCTCCTGTCCTCCAGTGAAGCACTTGCGGAAGCAGCAGTGACTAGCTGTCAGCTTGTGGTGAGGTTTCCTCTGTCTCGGCTGCATGTTTCAATAATGCAGAGCAACCTTTTCTAGCAACAGTCAGTCACAAACCTCTAGGGACATAAACACTGTTGTCTAAGAAGAAGATTGCCAGGGACTTTCTCATTTCTCATGTCCCTTATCACATTTTTATATACATTTGTCAAAACAATGCTTCGGTGACTGTTGAACAGCATACTTGGTTGAGTGGGGAATTAGTGTTCTGTATAATTGACTGTCTCTGACTATAAGATTAGCTTTTGGTCATATACTGATAGTCAAAGTTGAGCTTTGCCGCAGAAAATCCCTGGCAGCCCTCAACTATCGATTCATATTGGTCTGTGGTTGATGTTTTGGCTCTGCCGTTTTTTTTTTTTTTAAACAGAATCCTGTGGTGTTCCCCATGTTTTTTTTCCGAGTGCATTTTAGAGGTCTTCTCAAAGAGATGTTTGAGGAGTGCTGCTTATCATTATGGAGTTGCATAATTGGTAGCTTCAGCACTATTAATCAGTGCATTTGAAATACTTTCAAATGTTTTAATTTACTTGATGGAATTAAAGAGTCAAATGTGAACGTTGTACATGATCTATTGTGAATGTTGTGCAGTACATCTATGTAGGTTACCCTTATATTAATTTATCAAAATGATTAAATATATTATGTGTAATTAATTCTATTTTGATTTTTCAGGTTCCCAGGCTGACTGCAGTTGACAAGCATCAATATTCACGCCAAGATCTCTAACAAGGATTATATTTGAAGGCTCTTTGTGCATAAGAAAACAGCCACCATGCCAATACTAAAACAGCTAGTTTCTGGCTCCTCCCAGACCAAGCGCCGCTCACGCATGGACCTGACCAGGGAGATGATCAGTGCTCCACTGGGCGACTTTCGCCACACCATGCATGTAGGCCGTAGTGGTGATGCATTCGGAGACACTTCGTTTCTCAGCACCCGCTCAGGAGAACCTCCCCCTGAGACCAATTTCTTTCCCCGCTCTCCCCGGCCTGGCCTCCTGTCTCGCACCTTCAGGAGCAGCAAACGCTCCCAGTCAGTGACCAGAGTTGACCAGCAGAGCGACAACACCCTAGTGAGTCCTGGTGGGTCACCCACCTATGTGAAGAATGCCATGTCTCTGCCCTTTCTCAATGATGACGACAGAGGGGACAGTATGGTGGCTAAGAGTTTGTCCTCGAGTCCTTTAAAGCAGCACAGTGAGGTGGATGGGAGAGGTGCAGCTTCAGCTGCTCACTTCCTGGAGCTGGAAGAACGCAGTTTTGGGGAACTGACTGAGCTTCCAGAGAGCTCCCACCACTATGGAGGAGGTATGAAGCATGCCGAGTCAGTAATGTCTTTTCATGTTGACCTGGGACCCTCCATGCTGGGTGACATCCTGGGGGTGATGGAGAAGGAGGATGATGATCTTGGCTATGAGGAGGGCAAGAGCAGCGAGGGCCGTGCCTCACCACCTCTCAGCACCCACGGTGAGGAAGAATATAGTATGGAGAGAGAAAAAGATGAGGATGCAGAGGAGGAGATGGAAGAAGAGGAAGAAGCTACAGATCTCCAGCAGCAAGCATCAATGCATCCAGCTAGCTCTGTAGATCTTGGGCCTGAGAATGGAGGGCCCTACACCCCGGAGTACACTCCAGAGACTCGACCCAAACACTTAAAACATCTTGACAGCTGCTCCATGTCCAGCTCTGGCTCTGCTGCCCTGGATGAGAAACCAAACAGCCAGACGTATGCAGGAGATACAGACAGTGCCACATTCAGTGCCCCGCCAGAAGAGGAGAGCAACTTTTCCTCTTTCTTGGAGGATGAAGATGATGAGATCCACGTATGAGACTCTGAAGAAAAAATATATATACATATATAGGACAGAGCTCTGGAAGGGGTTTATGTGAAACTAGCAAGTCCTTTGACAATGTGGATTTGCACTTGAACAGCAATAAAGACTGTCAGTTACTGTGGGAATGGGAGTGTGAAGAAGATGGAGGCCACTTGCTTTGTAGGTCTGCAAGAAGACAGTGACTGCTCCTTTTTGGAAAAGCCCAAACTCCATCTGTCAGAGCCTTTCCCTCCACTGTCTGTCAATCTGTCTCTTCCTTTTGAACACTGACGGAACTGACATGGAAGAGCAACCACTCTTTGACTATAGAACATTGCAGAAGTAAAAGGGGAGGACGGTTTTGAAAGAAACTTTTAGGAAAAGAAAAAACTTTTGGCTTTCTCTCCCCTTCCTCTCTCTTGATACTTCACATGTGCTCATTTTGGTTCGCCTATCCTCTTCTTGTTGTGCTTTCTCTCACTGGCGTTGGGGCATCATGATGGCTTGGCTGAACAGAAGGCCTCTGTCACTACAGGATCACTGGTGGGTATCTTGTCACAATAAAGGGGGCTGTGTTTGTCACTAGAGTGTGAAGCCCTGTCTTGAGCCCCTATCTGAAAAGATATTGATATAAGTGCCATAGATCTGGTCTGTTTTCTCTCTTATGTAACTCAGGGTCTTTGCGATGCTGCTCAAAGGCTGCCATTTCCTGCTGTAAATCAGGACAACGCCCAAACCAAAACTCTCTTCTGTTTTTAATTCTCTGTGGGTGCCACACAGGCTTAACCTCAGTGTAAATTAGAGAAAAGCTGTATTGTAAAGCTAATAGGGATGCATTGGCCTGCATTAACTAGAAAGCATGGTGTTACCGCAGAAAGCCAGAGGTGTGAGAAGTAGCATATGGCACGCTGGAGAGGAATTGTAGAGCGTTTGTAGTCTGTTTTTCAATGAACAGATTATTTGTTTTGTTCTACCCTTAAGCCCTTGTGATGATGCTTTTACAGATTTCGGATTACTGACATGATTTGGCCATCTTCTTACTAATCTGTTATTTCAAGTTGAAACTGAAAAGAGTTTGATAACCACTTCCTTCCTTGTTTTTGTACATCCGAGCAGCCGCAGTTGTACAACTGAACTGTGTAAAAGATATTGATCCTTATTAGTCCATGGGCTGCCTTTTATGTATGAAGATGGCTTTAGGGTATGTATTGTTGAAAATTGGTGCACCTGCAGGCACATTTAAACCAGACACTACTAGTATTACCTGTTGTTGGTTTTTAATCTTTGAAAAAAAAAAAAACCGTTGCTATGATTGTTATGTCTGTTTATAGAGTGGATGAAAGAGAACACTGCCAGCAATAGCATTAAAGCATTAAAAGAAATTGCTATTTCTGTGCAACTTGACAGTCATTGCAGCTTGACTGTATCTCTTGCATCATTAAAAGCTGCGGCCAGGAGTATTGGGGCTCAGTTGTGCCGATTGATTTCACTGCCTTAACTGAAACTGACAAATGTGCCAAATCATAATTTTCCAGCCAAAAATAATTTTACTTGTGAAACTCACTTTTGGGAGAGCCTGTCAAATCTGTCTGTTACTTCCTTCTTCTGTATGGGTAATCACTGTTTAATTTGTGTGTGTGTGTGTGTGTGTGTGTGTGTGTGTGTGTGTGTGTGTGTGTGTGTGTGTGTTGAATTTGTGTTACTGGATTTATATTTCCTATCACTCAAAAACTACAAGAAAAATATTCAGGTTGTTTCTAGGGTTAACCATTTTGTGCGAATGGGAAGTTGTCTGTGATGCCCTTTCTGTATATTAATGTATATTATGCCTTACTTCTTTACTGTTACCTTCTTTCTGAATTATCTAAAATAACCTTTATTTTTCAATAAAAGAAATCCTGAACATCTTCCCTGCTGCATGTTTTATTGCCACGCTGTCTCCGTGCATCAAAAGATAATGAAGTGTAAGTGCTACTCAATCAGCAGCATTAACATAGGAATTCCTTGAGTGCCTTCTGTTTCCTGTCACTATTCTTTAGCTCTCCCAGAAGAGGAAGGAAGGAAGCAATCGAGGCCCAGTTGGATGTTTCTCTAGGCGGGTGTGTGTCCTCTTTTTTTTTTTTTTTTTTTATTTTATTTTTTTTTCTTCTCCCTAATACCATCATGACACAGCTGTATTCTCGCTAGAGACCTAGAAGGGGTAAAAGATGGATGGAGGAAGGAAAAGTGTATCGTTATGGAGCGCTGTAGTCATAAACAGTAAGGACAGGTAATTCTTCTCGCCCTGCCGATTGACGACGGATGAGTCTGGCAGTCATGTAAGACCAGGATCTCACTCATCATCACAGGCTCACAACTGTTCTGTCACCTTTGGTTTTACAAACCATGCTTTGGCTTTTCACATGCTAGTGAACCTCTCATGGCTCGGTCAAAGTTAAGTGCACTCAGTTTTCTCTAACACTCGCTGCACGCAGTTCAAGGTCTCACTCAAATCCTTCCACATTAAAACGGCATGCTGAAAATACTGCTCCATTCTTCATTGGTGTCCATTTTTTTTGTCCATTCAATCTTTCATCTCCACTTTGGGGGGGGATCTTTAATCTCCATCCACTTTCAGTTTTTCTCAGTCACATTATACCAGCATCCAATCTGCCAGAGGGCTTGAAAAAGTCATTATTCTTACACTTGTGGTAAAAACGGCCCATTTATATTGATTGTTATGGTCAATACAAACCAGTGGAACTATTGATCTTACTTTCTCTGTCAGTACAAAGTCATTATTCTTTTTAGACGTTATATTTTTTTAATTTTATTTTTTACTTTGATTTTTGAGAAGGAAAGACTAAATCTTCACTAGTCATCACTTTTGCATTGGCATTAGGTTTTTCTCTATCAATTACCCCTTTTAACTTAATTATTTATCATGTGCTGCTCACTTTGTCTAAATGTTGTTATATACTGCCATCTGGTGGTTGTGTGGGGCTCACGTCTGGTGATGGTGTGTAAGCGAAATTGCTGGTTTGACTTTGGGGCTCTAAGTGAATATTTTTTACCTTTTATATCTTTGTATAAGCCTGCACCTTGAAACATATTTGAGTTTTATTTAATTGTATTTATTTTCCCGTGCTACGCCCACATTTTACAGTGTCTCCAGAAAAACTGTTGGGGAAAAAAACTCCTCACCAAGACTGTCAAGTAAGATTATTTGCTTGATTTATAACAAAAGCAGGATGTAAACACAACTGTTGAAATTGTCCTTTACATTTGAACTTGATGCTGGAGACGGCATATTTGTTCAGGAGGCTCAGTTCACCTCCCTCCCCCACATACAGTCACTGCAATTTGAGTCTGCCTTGCAGCTGTTTCTCTCTTTCAAACACCAGTTTCTCATCTGCATCAGAGGCTGTCAAATGTCACTTCCCTTTTGGTTTCTAAGTTACTTTGAAAATTGTGTTTTCTTCCTGGAGCCACCAATGGGAGGCGCTCATTGCCTTAAGGTTTATGTCAGAATCCCGCTGCCTGGTCCCACAACCTTTTTCCGCCAAATTCCATCAGCAGACTTGCAACTCTTCCAGGAGGCCGACGGCATGCTGAAATCTGGAAAGCATTAAACAACCTGCTGGTGGAGGAGGCAGATGAAGGAGGGAGAGAGGGGAAGTAAAAAGTGGGGGATGGGGGAGAAAAAAAACAGAATACAAAATTGTTCATATTACCGCCCTTTGCCTGGCTCTGCTCCCTTTCCCCTCCCACACACACACAAACAGCGTATGGGCTCCCCCCAAAAGGTTCAGCCCACTCCCCAAGCAGTTACAGAATTTTTCTTTTATGTTTGCAGCAGTATTTTACTCTTCTTTTTTTAATGGGTCATAAAAAAAAAAACACTCATTTCTGTATGTGTGCATGTGCGCGTGAATGAGTGGAGTTTGCTGGCACAGAGCTAGAATGTGATTGCCATGGTCTAAAGCCCCAACTGTGCGTTTGTGGTCAGCCGTGAGAATGAAAATAACTGGCATCCTTTCCCATGCTTTGATACACATATCTCTGACCATATGTATGTAGAGTATCTGGGAGAACGTACTGTACCCCAGTGAGAAGGCCCGCCCATAAGAACATGTATAGAATCTGAACTGTGCCTAGCTACGTTTTTAAGCAGACAAGCAAAATCTTACAAGGAGTAAGTAAGACTTACAAAACACTAAGTCTTTACTGTTACATGTCGGTGCATACATTTGATTTTTTGTATTAAAAATGTATCTTGCCCTTCATTTTTTGCTGTTATCAATAATGACCATGTATATTTGTTAGCCAGTCATTAAAGACATTTCTGCTTGGCTGACTTTTAATTGATTAAATCTCAAAAGTTTTTGCCAGAGTAATCTGTATTTGCCTTTTCAAATGCTCTACATCTGCCCTCACTTTGGTCTGCCAAATAACCAAACAAATTGTAAGACAGTCAAACTAACAAATGTTATTAGGAACAAAAAATGTTTTCCCTTTGTGGCCTTTAAGATGGGCTGAAGTATTCCTGTAGGAGTGCAGCATGCAGAACTATGGATTTTGGTGTTAACGGGAGTAGCGAACATCAACATTCCAGTACCCAGTTTTGACCTATTGACCTGTAAACCCTGGAAGTGCAGGGCGGGCAGCAGGAGACCACACACATGTGGTGGGAGGAGGAGCAGAGAGGACGCAAAACGTCTCCGGTGTCCTTGCCTTAAAGAGCTTCAGATGCCTGTGTGCGAGACTTGCAGTGCAGTCTTCCCTGCTAAGGGATTGTTGCAGATATGTCAGAATGTGGATATATAGCTTTCTCAGAAGGAAAAGTTATTCCAAGGGATACACAGTTCATGTCTTTCTCTGGTTCTCCCCCCAGTTGTTGAGCAACGAGCCCTTTTTTTTCATAAATCTGGAGATTGTGTCATAGCCTCTTTGGGCTGGACTCAAAATCGTCAGTGTTAAAATGTGTTTCCCATCTCACAATTGCAAAATCCTGAATCCAGCTCATCAGAGTTTTATTGCTTGTTTTGCTATGAATGATCAGACGAAATTCTTTTTTTAACACGTTATTCTTTTAAGGTACAGATTTCAAAATGTACTCATAAAACTTCCACCATGATTTTGCATCGAGCATGAAACACTAAAATCTGAACATGGAGGACTCATTTTTGCCATAAGCACAGAAACAATGATTCATCCCATCATTTTCCATGCTTTCCTTCTGTCTGTGTGGTGCTCTGCTAACCCTGTCTCACTCAGTTGAAGACAAGAACGGTTCCTGCAGTCATGTGCGTCCCCAGGAGGTCGGGCCTGGCCTGCACTCAGCCATGACCACAAAGAATGGGACTGGGGGCTCTGTTGCTCTCTACCCCCTCGAGTCTGCCAGAAGCCGCTTCCCTTCCAAGACCAGTCCACGGCTGGTTGACGCTGAAGGAAGGAGAGGTCTCTATATACCCCCTCACATGCTACACTCCACACACCCACACCTTTAGGCTGCTGTGAAATGTAAACTTCCACTCAAAAAGCTTTAAGGATTATTGATCAGATTAAGTACATTTTTAGACATCGAAATGCCTAAACTAAGAGTTAGGTTTCTAATTTGTTCTACTTTGTGCTCTGAATGTAGCTCATTGGTGGGTAAAGTTTATCAGTAAACCCAGGATTGATTAAAAAAGAGGCTCAATATGTTGATAATACAGTGAGGCTACAACCTTGCCAACATTGGCTTGGACACATTCCATCAGATGCTGTATGTCCATACAATGCCCTCCTTGTTTAGTAGAAACTGCATGCCCACTGTGGAGCTAAATATTCTTAAACTGTCCAGGAAGTGAGGGATCACAGAGGGTCACTTCCCATTGGCCAGTTTTAAACTTTGACCTTCCAGTCCTTTTTCAACTTAATCTTCCCTCTCTCCCAACATAATGATTAATACCAGTGCCACTCATTCACTGCAGGGGCAGAAAGATCTGAAGGACAGTCTCACAGATTGATGCCTGATGATAATCTGGTAAAAAGTCGCTCCTTTTGACCAGCACAATTCATTCATTCAGCACCTCTTTTCTTCAGCAATCTAAAGTCATCTTTGGTTAGCCTTGCATGTATAAATTCAATTTCTGAACTCATCTGTGTTTCCCCAAACTCATTTTCACATATTGAAATTTATTATCATATTCTTAAAAGTACTTTAAATTAAGTCTATGTGAGCAGATATTAGTTTTAAAGTTTTTTTCTTTTACATTTATAAGCAAGCAAAAAAAGGACAGTATTAGCTAATAAAGTAATAGCTATTGCAACTCAATAGCTATTACTTCACCTCTATATTCAGGGGGAATTAATATGTTCCTCATTCACTTCTGACTTTATACTTGGTTGGGTGGGATGAGGCGATGAGCTCAGGCCTCTGTCAGCATAATAAACAACAGTGATTTCATAGTGAACCCTGTAATATCAGCTCTGGCAGAGCCAATCAGACAGACTTTCTATAACAGTCCATCACCTTCCTGTTTTCATGCAACGTCATGCACGCAACCTCCACTAGTGGAAAAACTGTAGCAGTTTAAGGGCACATTCACTTCTCTCAAATCTCTATAGCATCCCAAATCAGGGCGTGTCTGCAGATAGAAAACAACAGTAGGTTGAAGAATGCCAGCGTTCCATGTGGAGAGTTGACTACTGTACTGGGTGTTGGTCCTCCATTTAACAACTCCGTCATTCAGTTTATGCTCTCCTCCCTCTGGCCATGGTACGCTCAGGGCTCAACTGGAGAGAAGAGGGGGAATAGTCCGGCCGATGCTGGCTCTCTTAGTCGTCCTGCCGGCCAGGGTCTGAGGCTCCTTCTCCTGCTCCTCTGAGTTTACACAGCCAATCAGATCAAGAAGACCATAAACAGATGTATGGTGTGTTTGTTTATTTGTCTGTTGGGTTGGGGTGTCTTTATTTTATTTTCTTATTATTATAAGATTGAATTAGGCTAGATTTACACTTTGCTTAAATTAACTAATTAAGCACTTCATTTTATGAGTTCAAAACAGCGCATATTGACTGAAGAAGAGGATGATGTGCAGAGTGACATAAGTCAGTTACAGTGGTGCTCAAAAGTTTACATACACATGCTTAAGTTGACTAAAAAGAGGAATAAAAAAATCATGTTTTGGAAATTGGCCTTTGGTATTTAGGCAGTTTTATTTAGACTAATACCTGGTTTGATTTGCATTGAGAGATGATTTTATAGAAAGTATCCCATGCCTATCTCTAAGCATGGTGAAGAGTATGTGATGATGTGGGGCTATTTTAATTCTAAAGGCCAAGGGAACTTTATCAGGATGCATAATATCCTGAATCCAGGAAATAACTGGCCTTTAATAATAAAAATCTGCCTGCCTCTATGGGAATTTAACATAGGGGTATGTATACTTATGACCCCTGTATTTTAAATAAGAACATTTATTTATTTACAATACGTTATTCATTCACAAAGAAAATTGGTGTCCTTAAAGGTTGGATTTTACCTCATTTTTTAATTTAGGTATTAAAATAAATTTCCAAAACATGATTTTTTTATTCCTCTTTTTAGTCAACTTAAGCATGTGTATGTAAACTTTTGAGCACCACTGTATTTGTAAAAACTGAGTTCTAAAAGAAAAGTCAGCATGGAAAGAATATACAAGCTGCAATAATTTACAAAATATTTACTTCTTGCACATATTAAATTGACCCTGTTTACCCTGGGTGTCTGTTTTGAATAATAATAATAATAAATAAGTGGTAACGGCTTGTACAGTCACCCTCCTGCAGGCATGCAGGCTCTAGGTGTAAATGCTCACTGTAATACTGGATTAAAACAAGTGTCAAAAACAGCACAGCACAAAAATTTGATCTATTATCCTTAACATTCTTACATTTGCAATGAGACATGTTTTGGTTTCTGGTTGGATTTAGGCTTGACATTGAAATCTATCTGCAGTGTTTATATTAAACATAAACACTCAATGTGACGCTTTGCATGTGATGTCGAGGCGTTTCTGGGAGTGAGTTTGAAAGACACAGCTGAGCATGAGGCCATCTTCTGGCTTTCCTGTATCAGACAATTGCCTTTTGGCAGTGTACCTAGCATGGTAAATCCTGGTTAAAACCCTCTCCACCCTTTCCATCTGTAGCTGTTTACTTTGATTGACAGCTCACTGGGATGCTCAAAGAGAGGCAAAGAAAGTTGTCCCAGATTAATGTCAAGCAAAGCACTGCCTCATTCACACCACAATCTTCAGAAAAACTTCATGTTGACAGTGAAAACCGCAAGCTGCGTGTGTGTGTGTGTGTGTGTGTGTGTGTGTGTGTGTGTGTGTGTGTGTGTGTGTGTGTGTGTGTTCAGGAATGCAAAAGTGCTTACGTGGGTGTTTGACCGACTTGGTGAGCAACAGTGGGATTGGACAAAATGGGAATCAGAACAGGATGGAACAAATACAGACAGCATGGTTAAGTAATAATCCAAACCACTTTTTCTCTCTCTCTCTCTCTCTATTCTCCTGCTGCATGCTCCAGCTGTGCTGTTGTTTTGGGCCAGTCAGGAAGTATGGGGTGGAGGCAGGGTGAGGTCACTATGCTGTTGGCCCCTGGGATGGGAGGAGAGACGAGGGACACATAGCCCACTTTCACAGCAATATCTATTCGTTCTTAATCTTATTGTTAGCTGAGCCCTTCATCAGACACATATGGTATACTCCAGCCCTGCATCTGGAACACCTCACAGTGCTCCCATTTGAAACACTATCAAACACTGATGCCCCTCTTTCACATATATGCCTATGCACACACAGGCGTTCATAGTGAGAGGGAGTCACCCACAGAGCCATAGGCATGTTTAGAGACCACTGTGTGAGTGCCTGGCCCTGCGTGCTTGGGATGCCTTGGGTGTGACCAGGGTGGCCTGCAGTGTGTGTGTGTGTGTGTGTGTGTTATTGTCGCTCCAGCTGCCTGTCGTCTGCAGCCTGTCCGATCGGTTCTCACTGAAGGAAGAGAGCTAGCCAGACAGTTACTCAAGCAGACAGTACACACACACACACACACACACACACACACACACACACACACACACACACACACACACACACACACACAAAGAGGAAATGCTACTCAACGAAAATAACTGTTGATAGAATTTGGAATATCCTGATCACCAGCAACTTTCATTGAAAATGAAGAACTGATTATTTCCAGGCCTTTATTGTGGTACTGGTAATCTCACGCAGATCATTACAATTCTGAATGGGAGAACCACAGTCAAATTCAATAATGAAACCGAAAGAGTTGGGATTTAGCCACCTGTTATACGTCAGTTTTACCTTCAACGCAAAGTCTCCAGTTTTCCATGAAGTTTCCAGTCATCCATTGTGCAACATCTGCACTAAGTCTAGTGAGTCTCAGGACTTGGCCAGCGCCCTACTCCCTCCTCCCATAACCATGTGTGTAGTTTTTACAGACTGGAGATCTACAAACCCAACCATGACCTCAGAGAATTAAATATTCTCCTCGGAAAACCCCCACATCCAGAGAGTGGCATTTTAGGTGGTCAGCTACATTGTGATTGTATATAGTTTCTGTGTGTGTAAGACAGCGAGAGCAACACAGAGAGATATTTAGTTTGTGGCTTCATTGTTTTCAATGAGCACGCATCCCCAACTTGTGCATGCTTTTGTGTGTGTAGTCAACACGTGTTTGTACTTATAGTATTTTTATGATATATTGGTTATTACGCCCATAAGAGTGGCATTAGGTCTTGCAGTAGGCCAGTTTTTAACAAGGATGAGGCTGAATTGTAGGCCCACTGTAATAAGAGCCCAGGTACTTGTATTTAAAGGGTAATTTTATAATGGAAAAAAATATAAAAACAAACCCTGTTTTCAATTAAGTCTTTCCATCCCATCCCCCCACAACTCTGAATAAGCACAATTCAATCCAAGCTGCTGTGCTATATTTTCTTCTCTGAGTTCACCACTTGCCCACACCATATAGCCAAGAATGGGATTTAATGTAATTTTTCCGATTGCACATTCAAAATCTCAGTTTAGTCTTCGATGATGGCTGATGCCTCATTTATAGTCATTCTTCTCCAAACTATTTTGTTTGAAAGAAAGCAAATGCTACATGACAGAAAATGCAACAAAAAACTTAGTTAAAGTAAACAAGGAATAGATAGTGTTTTTTCTCTTTGTAACACTGCTTGTTGTTTTTGACCACACCCCACCTTTCTATAGTCATGACAGGGTAAAATTGATTACATAGGAACATAGCAGAACACATGTTTTGAAACACGCACATGGGTTGGGGAACAGGCTAAGGTCTCATCTGGAATGCATAAAGCATAACAATACATCCCAACGTCTCTCATCGCTCTGGATCAAGAGCATGGTTAGGCTGGGATAGGAGTGGGTGGGATCTGCTATGTCTTAAATCCTGCTGGAGTAGTATAGAGTAATAGGAATACTAATGCTGTAGTCTGTTTAGATCAAGCTGGTCTCCCTGGGAACTTGTTCATATGTGTGGAAAAACTGTCCCTTTTGGGGGAAGGCACTTCTTTGCTTGCAGTAAGTTTAAAGTGATAATCTGTAAGGATTTTGGACACATTTTTTATGTTAAAGCGTAACTCTCAACAAAATGCCCCCTTGGGTCTTTTTTGTGAATGAACCAAGTCAAACTTTTGTTTAAAAGCATATTTAGAACGGAACCGTCACTTTTAAGATTTACTGTATTCTCGTTTTTTGGTCAAATGGCCTTTTGAATGGAAGTCTTAGGGGCACTTTTACGCTAGCCTCAAAATAGCTATTTTTAAACACTAAGAAGGCTCGACACAACATGACACTTTGCTCGAAGTATCACCAGGTGCTCTACACATGAACGCAAGCATTGAGAACATTGTTTGTGTTCACAGAGTTTAGTAAAAAAAAAGGTTTAAGCGACTTACGTAGTTATTGTTGTTAACCCTATCCGCCATTTTCCCAGTCAACAATAGGCGATCTCCGAATGCGAATCAACGGACCCCATAGGAGGAAATGTCATTCTTATATGATGCTTCTTTTTCAGCTACAAGGTCAATATTGTTTTTCACTAACGACCAAACAACAAATTATCAGTGCATTTATATGAAACTAAGCTTTAGGAACTTTCCATCTTTACTTTCCTCCCTCGGCTATTTTTGACTGGCAAGATGGACGGCGACCGGAAAAACAGCTACAGTGAGTTGTTAGAACCTTTCTTTTTAGTAAACTCTGTGTTCACAAACAATGTTCTCATTGCTTGTGTTCATGTGTTTTTAAAAATAGCTATTTTGAGGCTAGCGTAAAGGTGCCCCTAGGACTCTCATTCAAAAGGCCATTTGACTAACAAAAAAAGGGAATACAATAAATCTTAAAACTGACACTTCTGTCCTAAATATGCTTTTACACAAAAGTTTGACTTGGTTCATTCACAAAAAAGACCCAAGGTGGCATTTTGGCGAGAGTTACGCTTTAAGCGGGCACTGCAGTTTGGTTTACAAGCTCTCACAACCAATTAACTTGGCCAGTACTGAGATATAGTATTCCTTTGATTTTCCTATGTGGAAACAGACTTTTCTGTTTGTGCTCTATGGTGTTTATCACCGTTTGCAGTAACTGTTATTCTATTTATTCCAATCTAATTATGTTTTTTACATTATTTTCTACTGTGTAGAGAAGCTTATTTTCTTACAGAAACCAACATAGTAAGCTTTCATAAGCCTTTGTGAACTAATCACTATGACAACATTAAACAAATTATGAAAGAGAGTAAGAAGACTACAAGTCTACAGCCATGCTAGCTGCTCTGTGAAGCTGTAGTAAGGCACAGTGGGGCTTTGAGCTAAATGTTACTGTCAGCATGCTAACATGCTCATAATGAAACCACTTTTCACAGACTGACTGGTGCATCTCTGTGTCTGCCAGAATTTATAACTCTATCTACACCTCGTCTTTCACTCTTCTTCCACTGAGAGGAGCTGTCTGTGGGTTATGTGCAGATTGTGTGTGAGAGGCAGCTTGGGCTGCAGTCCAGACCGATGCCGACGGACGAGAAAACACAACACACACCCAGAGCGCAGGCTTTACAGCATTGCCACAGTTTCCTTTGGCCAGGCCACTAGACAGTCACTAGGCTAGCCATTGCAGTTAATGTGTTTCACCACATTCCTCAAAAGCATTCAAGTTTGACCAGCCATATTCTTCTACAAATACCAACAGGAAACCAAAACACTATGAGTACCGTATTAGGGATTCCATTATCAAGTTTGGTTTTATGTGTCAACAGCCACATCACTCGTAATTTAAGCAGTGAGATGTAGACAGAGATAAAACGAAGGCTCGTTCTGCAGCAAGGTTGTTCTCATTCATTTGTTATGTAACGCTTCAGAGTACAGCCCACAATGTAGAGCATAATTACTCATATAATATTACTCATCATAATTAATGTGCATCCATTCTTTCACATAAGACAACAGCAAGCTCTTGGCTATCTGTCCAAAAACTAATACTCGCCTCTCAGTTGTTTTACGCAGACTTAAAAATACATTTGGTGTAAAAACCTCCTGATGACCACAGGGTACCAGAGCTGCACTCATCAGTGCTAATCATGTCGACACATCTTACCTCAAAAAGTAAATAAGCTCAATGTTGGGTGTTTACATTAGCCTATCATGATCTTTGACCCCTAGAGGCAGCCCTGTATATCACTTCTACAAAGCTACAACAAATACATGCCTTAGATAACTCACTTAATAGGCAGTTGGAGTACTCTTCTTATTCTCCCAGGTAGACCAGATTTACAAAAGCTACAAAGTGCTGGCAACACTTCAGGAAAGTAAACATTTGCTGGCACACACCATTCTTTACATGAAGTCATTCTTGGCAGCCTGTAAAGGAAGTGTTAGCTGTCAAAGGAGCACAGCTACACTGCCTGGAAAAGATATCACAGCAGCAGGAATTAGAGAACCACTCATAACAAGAGCACAAGAAGGATTTTCTTCTCTGGAAGTTGAAGTGGATTTTAGGTTCAGATCAACAAATGAATCATATGGCCATGAGTCTTTTTTTCAGCCATATTTGATTGGAATCAAACGTAACTAGCATGGACTGTGTCTCATCCAGCTTAGATATTTATCCATAGATAACAATGAGAGCAAGGCAATTCAAATTGAATTCTTTTATAGCTTTTATTGCTTCATTCCAAACCCCTGAGGCCAGTATCACTCTGATTTGAAGCAACAGTTTGTATGCTTGTCTCACTTTTTGGGATGTGTGTGCTGATCACATCGACTCCAACAGGAAGCCAGGGGCTAATGATTTGCACATGTTTAGGATCACTAGGGTGCCACAATCTGGAGTTCGTCATGCCGTATGTCTCTGATTTATTTGGTTGTTGTTCCTTCACAGGGACAGGCCCATTTCTAAAGGGAAAGAAAAAAGCTTTTTCACCACTATAACATCTTGGCCCACTTTATCTCATTTAGCGCCCAACCAATGGAGATCTTCAGCTCAGTCACAGTATATTGTGGAGCTTTAGAGTTTAAAATGGAAGAGGTGAGATGGGGCATGCACGACACAGATGCTCTAACGTGATCCTGCTTTACACTTTCACACAGACCTGCCTGTAATGTTTTACACACAGCGGAGATGTATTTGATAGTAAAACCTCTCAAAGATGAGCTGCAGACATTACAGCTTGAGGCCTGGTTAAATGTGAAGCCAGTGAAAGAATTGTGTCTTTTTGTGAGGACATTTTGTGCATGTTTATGTTGCGTAAAACCTGCAGGGTATTATCAGTGTCACTGTGTGTGAACAGTTTGACATGGCCTTGTTGAGTGTGCATTCCTTTAACGTACTGTTGGTCTGCGTCTAGAGGGCTATGCTCTGTGGGATGTTATCTGATAGTCACTAAGTGATGCAACACAACCACAAAGAGGGAGGCTGGTTCAGCCTGGAGAATGGGGTGGCACAAGGAAAGAGATGTACACATCCTGGAAAGCAGAGAATGCATCTGCTAGAGGAATGTCACTGTCTGTGGTTTCAAATAACTAACAAAAACAATATAAAGTGATGCATTTTTGCATTTGACACTGCATTTTGATCAAACACAAGCTTGCCAAACTAACAAAAGCTTGAGGTTCTGTGAGCACCTGTGTGCTGTGTAGATCCCAACTTTTTCCAGCTATGATGATCCAGAGATGTCCGGTGAGATTATCCTTAGATTGTTTTTTGTTGTTTTTTTATGCACAGGCGTTGTCAGCTACTCCTGATGACATTTGACCAGACTGACTTTAGTGCTTTAGTGTTTCCTCTTGTTTTGGCAGTGGCTTCCATAGGTGAAGGAGCACTGAGGCGTTCCACCATTCCTTCATATTCCCACAAGTAAAATTGACTGTCCAGCTGTTCCAATAAGACATCCTCTAAACAGCCAAACCAGGGTCATGTCCAAAACCTAACCCCTAATTGTCTCACCCTTCCCTCAGTCCTGTGTATGCTATTGGAACCGGAGCAGCCCAAAAGAGTCATTAGGCCACTCCTGCAGCCTGGTGCTGTATACCAGGGCTGGATTTAAACTGAGGCTGACTCATTCTGTCACAAAGCAGAGGCCCACTCTAGTGATTGTGACACAAGTCTTGACTTGACTTTTGATATGAGCACTAGAGGGAGGCTGGCCGATTGTGGTTTTGAAAGAAACTAAGATCATTTGCATTGATGCCAAAAATAAAACTGAAAGTTTGAACTCACTTTGACTTCCGGCCAATAACAAAGTCAACATACTATGATTGTAAGAATAGAGGATTCATGTTCAAACTAGAGTTATCTACACCTATAAAAACTGAGTTTTCCAATAAATTCACAGCCCAATGTTTCATAGCATTACAATTTGTATTTTCATTAAACAACAGAGAAATCCCTATGACGCCTCTTTGGTTTTGTTTTAGATCAGTTGTTTTGCTCAAAAATATGCTAGAATGAATAGCTGTGGATGCGGGGAGGGGCCTATAGAAAATGCCTTTCTACAGGGCCCAGAATTTTGTGCTACGCCCCTGCTCGAGGTACTGCTTAAACAGCAATGTAACTCTTTTTCTCAAACCTGTGAGGTTTATTAAGGAAAACAGAAAAACACTCCAGTATAGCCACAAAATTGTCACTTTCTAAATAACCAACCATCCAAAATAGCTCACCTGGTGAATCGCTCAATGAAGCAGGGTGTGTTGGTTTTAAATTTCAACTGCAGCTTTGCCACAATGGCCATGACTATAGTAACCGGTGGTGAGCTGCTCCTGTCTGTTTTCTTTGTAATCCCACTCTTTCAAAAGAAGAAGAGAAGAGGAGCAGTTTGTTGTCGTTTAATGGGTCAATGGTTTCGGATGGTTTCCAGTGCTTTCAGCCATAGGAAAGATCCTTACGCTTCAGAGTTATGGTTGAACCTTGAGCTATCACTGACACCACAAAGTAATCCGTCAGAGGGTTTGGCATGCAGGGTGTCCTCACAATAACTGGGAATTTTTTTGGCAATGGATTCTGAAATCATTATCACAACACATCAAACAATGACTGTATGAAAGATTCATTAAAAAAGCAAAATGTGAATGTTAATAGAAATATTAAACCGCTGTTTAATTACATGAGTGCAGTCTTATTAAATCAAATAAAGCTGCAGGGAAGAAAGGGTGGGGCACTTTGTTTCTTACTGCAGTGAAGCTTAATTTACTGAGGAATGTATCACAGATGCTGAATTATGAGAGCTCGCATCAACAGCAACAGAGCTTTGAATTTTAAAGTTATATTTGTTTTTATTCTTTAAATGGATTTATACACTTTAGAAATAGACCTGCCCTGTTTTACTACTGTGCTCTGTATGTCTATGCTGTGAGTAACAGAGCAGGATTGAGTGTGAATCCTCTGATTAAAGAGGAATGTAAGACGATTGTGACATTTATAGTATCATCCCGCACACCTGCTCCAGCTGGGCAGCCATGTTTGACTTCTCACCTTTCTGCTGCTACTGGTGCTGCCTTCCACCTGACCACTGCACCAATTACATCTTCATAAACAGCATTACGTCCAGCTGAGTGGCCTACTGTCAAAGAACTCTCTCTCTGTTTCTCTCTCTCTGCCCCCTCCAGCTCTGCCAGGCCTCACAGCACTATTTTACCCGGCATCCAACAGCGAGCCTGGGCAACAGTTCCTCCCCTCGCATGTTTACAAACACAGACCACAGGAATCCACCTGATGAGCCAAGAACTGCAAGGGAGAGAGGAGAGAGAGAGAGAGGCACGGGCTGTGCTGTCTGACCAAACAGCTGATCACAATCACGTTTGAACTAGGGTGGTTTCAAAACAGCAAATGTGTGCTGGTGTCACTGTCATCTGCATTCTGCTTTGGTTTGCCACTTTGTTGTGAGGAAATGGCCTTAAAACACAGTGTAATGAGGGATGCAGAACCACGGGTTGTGGTGGACAATCTTTGTCATTCATCCTTGATGTGTGAGTGGAGATCCAAGCTGTTCTATCAATTCAGCATGGCCAAAACATTACAACATGTTAACACCCTTTGGCACTGGACAAACAAAAACAATCTCTCCAGACGCAGGAGTAAAAAGGAGGCCTGCTTCACACACTTAGGCATTCTGGGCATACCGCGGGGCTTCCAGAGGGATGTTCTGTTGACATGCACACAAACTCACACACACCATCTGGACAGAACACTGCTGTACATGTGAGGTTTAGCTCAGTGTGCACATTTAAGTTCTGCCAGTCGGTGGGGGTCAGTTGGTGTGGCCTGTAAAGACAAAACATCAACAGAGATTCATGGTGCAGTATGTGAATAGTGAACACCTTGGGATGCAGGAACACGGTTAAAGAATATATATCACAGCTGTAAAATGTACTGATAACACATTAATCATAAAATTATTGAGTATCATAGACACATCATGCCCCCATTGGAATTTGTCTGCTCATGTCATAATGATTTTTTTTTTCATTAGGAGAGAAATAATGGATGATTCTTCGGGTAGCCTATAAATGCAGAACGTCACAGAATTGTTAAGGCTTTGCGGTTTGCACAATAATAGCATAGGATTATTCAAACAATCCTGTAGACTTTAGGACAATCCAGATGATAGGCTACCAAGAAATTGAGAAAAGAAGAAAAAAAGGGAAAACTTTTAGGAACGGCCGCTGGTGACGTGCATGGCCTGCAGGGCGGTGTTTCTCAGGCGGAGTCTGATGGGGTGTGTGAGCCACATCTGGAATAGTAGCTACAGAGGAAGACGTCGAGAGAAGCAGAACCTCGCTGATACTTTCCCCAGCTCTTCACTCCCTTTTTCTCGGAAACAAACCTCTTGCTTTGCCTATTTGTAAGTTGGACTAATGTGTTGGAGTTCCTTTGTTTTTGTCAGTGATTTTTCTTTTTTAATTAACTTTTCCCCCCAACTTATACAACAGGACGTCACACCTGGACTTTAAACCGACTTTGGATTTACTTATATGAACCGAAAAAGCAACTGCGTGTCATTGTGCGTCTTGTATTGTGGGTCACCATTGTAGACTTAGATCTCCACTCATACTAGATAGTCAAAAGTCGAGGCTCGCGCATGGCGGCACTACGCTGGAATGTTTTTCATGCAGATGGTTTAATTGAGTTTGTTTTCCAGCAGCATGCATTGATTAGTCTTGAGTCAGCCGTTCTTACTCACATCGACCTCCTTTTCGCCGAGCCTTCACTGCAAACGCGCATTGTTTAAATTGAGTTGTAATTAAATCATTTGCAGTTGTAAAATAGTTCAGCGGTTCGTGAAATCAACTTGAGAATCGATTTAGTATCACTATAGCTCGACTTTTTAACTCAACATTGTCCATGTTAGTCCCATCAGGAAGAAATTATAGTTCTTTCCTTCCTCTTTCTACGTTTCAGTGTAAGAGGATACTTTCACATTCAGGTAAACATTGCGGTTGGTGCAGATATGAGGAAATAGCGCCATCTGGCGTCGAAATTAGCTAATATTGAGCTGCACGCCTCAACATGGGTTATGGACGGTTGGTAAACTAATGTGGATTGACTTTTTTGTCTTTTGTATCCCTCTAGATCTCTTTGAAAAAATGCTGCTCATTCTGCTTGGAGTGCTTATTTTGCACCTAATCATTCTCACTCTTCTCATCGTGTCGACAGCAGCCAGTGTAAGTTGTTCTGTTAGACTTTATTCACTTTTAAATTATGAAAAAAAATCAGAATGGAACAGTGTGACTAAGCTAGATGCTTTATTGTAATGGTCATTAACTGTTATTGCTGTCGGAGATTATAGCCCTCAATTGTGCTGTGGATGCTTCAGCGTATTCTGTGTTGTTGTGTTTACCAGGCCTGGTCTGTAGGTGGGGATAGCAGCACAGATCTATGGTACAGCTGCAAGACAACTAATGGAGGATACCACTGCAAGACAGCCAGCACTGAAGGTTAGTCAGCATTCCAGGAAAAAATTGTTATTGCCTTATGTATGGAAAACGTTCTGAATGCATGCTCTCTATCTGTCTTCTAGACTGGATCCAGGCAGTGCAAGCCCTCATGATCCTGTCCCTGCTATTCTGCTTCTTCTCCCTCATTGCGTTTGTGTTTCAGCTGTTCAAACTGGTTAAGGGCGGACGCTTCTTCTTCACTGCCATCTTCCAGATCTTGGCAAGTGAGTATGACTTCATCACACTCTGAAGGGTCACACCCCGAGCAGATGCGGGTGGAGTCGTGAGATCATTCTGCCTTCAGATCCTCCTCACCACTCTTTCTCGTCTCTCCTAGGTGTGTTTGTGATGTGCGGGGCGATCATCTACACCGTGATGTATCCGGATAATGAACCCGGCATACAATTCGGCTACGCCTATGTGCTGGCCTGGGTGGCTTTCCCCCTCTGTCTCATCAGCGGCCTCATTTATATTGTCCTGAGGAAGAAAGAATGAGAGAAGGAGCAGAGGAGAAAAGAGGAGGGGTAGTTACTGTAAGATACCCCTTACAACAACATCACACTGTGCCTACTGCCCACAGACCAGACTGACATCCCACAACAATACAACAAAGGTGCATGTGTCACTAAAAATTGTAAACACAAAATGGAGACATTTATCACAGCAGGGGATCATTTGCTGTATTTCAGTATCCATTATGTTCCCATCAAATGCTGAAAAATATCACACCTCAATTTTAACAAAGTGTCACTACATGTTCCCCGCGGTGACAGATTGTCTTCAACGTGTGTTTATATATGTGTTGGCGACATATTGACTTTTGTTGCATGCTGGCACCCACAAATCCATCATGTGTGATTATAACAAAGACAAGTAATCCTGCCTCGCTTCAGTACAAAGATGTACATAGTGTCTGTGGTTTTTAGACATATTTATAACATTTTTACATACATTTTGTACATAGTTGTCAAGTTAACATTATCATGCTCATTTATGTGATAGACTTTTTTTGTCTCTCACGAATCATGCAGCTGTGCCAAAGAGATGTCGCTTAAACTGCAAGAGTATCAAGCTTTTTTTGGAGTGTCGAATGCTTTGAACCCCGTGCCTTACTTTGAATATCTGTTTGTCTTGAAGGAAATGATAGAACTCTTCAGAAAAAAAAAGATAACAATAAGAAGTCTTAATAAACTCATTAAGTTTTTCTGAATTATAATTGTACTTGATATGCCAAATAAAAAAATGGGTTTGCATTTTGTAATCTAGTTTTGAAAAATTGGTGCTTTTATACTATTCTTGAAATGTATAGCCTACTTTGTGATGAAAGTGTGTCATGTCCTGTGATTAATTTGCTTTGTACAAACCCCAGTTTGCATTTGTGTCAGTATTCTTCTAAATAAACCCTTTGGAATTAATGATTATTTGTTGGAAGGTCCAACTATATGTAGAATTTACAGAGATTTGTTGAATGCCCTGTGTGTAAGTATAAATTTAGTGTTCATATCACACACTGACATTTTCTTAAGATATTTCTTGTTCAGTGGTCTTCTGAACTCATATTAGCGCGTGTATTAACAGCATAGGATGCAGTGAGTAGCAAATGGCAAAAGAAGTGTTGAAGACTGTTGAAGCTCCTTGTAGTAGCTCAGTTAATTAAGTACTACTTGGTGGAGCTGTGACAAAAAACACTCCCAGGATGTTCACCTTAGGGTGACATGTATGACCACCACATAGTCATATTCAGATAAGATAAATGCTTTGAGTTTACACTGTAAATACAGAATGAGGACTTGGTGAAAGAAATCATTGCTTTAGAATATAAAAAAAAAACACTAGTTTGTACGCAGTGACTTTTAATAAAAAGGATTTTTCAGTAAAACCGATGATCAAATAGCTTGTCATGCACATTTATCCTGACTAGAAACAGACTCACTTTATACAAATAGCACCACCTGGCTACAGTTTAAGGACATGTTCATTAACTGCTGGAAACTCAGTGTATGGCTGCAGCCTGGAGCGTCCATGTCATGCCGTCCCGTCTCATGCCGTCCTGCCTGGTGCCATCCCCGAGCTTCTACTTTTCAAAATAAAAGCTTGCATCTAGAATAAACTAAGCTCGCGTCGACTATCATGATAAAATACTTAAAAAAATATGTCTGTCCATAAAATAAATGCAGATTATAGGGAAACTAAAAAAAAAATCATTCTGCCATCCTGCCTGGTGCCGCCCCGAGTTTATACTTTTCAAAATAAAATACTTAAAAAAAATATCTCAACCTACTTTTTAAAGTAAAAGCTCCCGTCTACTATCATTAATGAATAAAATACTTGCAATATTTGGGTTTTTTTTAACAGTAACGGCAATCATGCAAGTGAATAAAATACTTTAAAAAATATGTCTACAAGATAAATACAGACTATCATACAGATTAATAAAACACTTAAAATATATATCCCTCTATAAAATAAATGCAGATTATAGGCAAACTGAAAAAATCCTTCTGCCATCCCGCCTGGTGCCATCCCGAGCTTCTAAATAAAAGCTCGCATCTGGAATAAAATGCATTAAACAATAGGCTCTCTTACTTTTCAAAGTAAAAGCTCGCGTCAACTATCATGCTAACTTCTTTTAATATTTAAAAACGTCCGTCTCTAAAATAAATGCAGATTATAGGCAAACTAAAAAATTCCTTCTATGGCTGGAACTTGGAACATCCCTCCTCAGGAAATCCTGCCATTAGTTGGCAGAAATGGATGCGTCGCTGATGCAGGTTTTATCAAATGTAGGCTACGTTAATATCAGGGAACAACACAACAATAACATTCAGAAATTAGCAAACTATGGCGAAATTGTAACTTTAACAGTTTTAACATGTTTCGATTGATTGCAAACGTGGTCACGAATTTACCCGTGACTCCATCTGGAAAATGATTCGCGATTTCGTATTTTTGACCCTCTGAAAAACGACATAAAAGAATACAGTTAAACGTGGATAAGAAAAAAATGCCTCAACAGCGTCTCTGTGATGAAAAATGTGACATATTTAGATTTCACAGTAAAGTAAAGCTTTGCACTCATTGGAGAAATTGACTCGACTGACTGGATTTATGAGTTGTGTATCACCACTAGATGTCAGTAAAGGATTTATGCATGTGTTTTAGCGTTTGTTTTATTCAGTGCTGGCAGAAGTATTCCGGACTTTTACTGAAGTGTAAGTGTCACAATAAAGTACCAAGAGTCAAAGTACTCATTATGCAGAGGGGTTCATTATATAATCATATACAGTATATTATATGACTGGATTATAATTAGTCATGCACTAATGTGTAAGCATCACTAATGTTGCAGCTGGTAAAGGTGGAACATATTTTACATTGGCAGGAGTCCATTAAATTGCCTTTAAGCATCTAAGCAGTCTGTGGTGAATGCTCATGGCAAGGATGGCATTTTGAAGGATGACATTGTTTAAGGTTCCACTAGGTGGGGACTGCCATCAACATTTACTTGTAACAAATTTTCTCGAAAGATCTTTTTTTAAATATTTTTAAAAAATAATCAAAACTCTGTAGGTTGTTGTTTGGGTCATATGATGTAAAATTTGTTGCTGTTTCACCCGCACTGAAGATGAAATATTTTCCTCCTGTTTTTGTGGTTTAAACATACAACACTGGGGTAACATGACACTAATCTTCTCTCATGCTCCCTCTTAGAAGTTGGCACCACAGTGGATTATTGAAATATGATTCTGCTCTTTGATCAAATGCAGTATAGATGTCTTATACTTAACATCAGAAACAAAGTTTATGCCTGCCAGCACTCAAACTACAGTTTGCACAAGGCATAGTAAAAAAATATTCCTAAAATTCAGTGTTATAGAACAAATCAAATTGTATACTAATAAAAAGGTCTTAGTGTCTGCCATTATTAATAAATTATTAATACCCAAACATTTATTATAGTATTGGAAGACACATATTTTATCTCATCTTCTCTCTGTCTCTCTCTCTCTCTCTCTCTCTCTCTCTCTCTCTCTCTCTCATATATATATATATATATATATATATATATATATATATATATATATATATATGTATATGTATATATATATATATATATATATATATACAGTACAGGCCAAAAGTTTGGAACCACCTTCTCATCAATACGTTGTCTTTATTTTCATGACTATTTACATTGTAGATTATCACTGAAGGCATCAAAACTATGAATGAACACCTGTGGAATTATGTACTTAACAAAAAAGTGAGAAATAACTGAAAACCTGTCTTAAATTCTAGTTTCTTCAAAGTAGCCACCCTTTGTTTTTTTGACAGTGCTGCAAACCCTTGGTGTTCTCTCAATGAGCTTCATGAGGTAGTCACCTGAAATGGTTTTCACTTCACAGTTGTGCCTTGTCAGGGTTAATTAGAATTTCTTGCCTTATTAATGGGGTTTGGACCGTCAGTTGTGTTGTGCAGAAGTCAGGTTGATACACAGCCGACAGCCCTACTGGACAAATGTTAGAATTCATATTATGGCAAGAACCAATCAGCTAAGTAAAGAGAAACAAGTGGCCATCATTACTTTAAGAAATGACTGTCAGTCGGTCCGGAAAATTGCGAGAACTTTAAATGTGTCCCCAAGTGCAGTCACAAAAACTATCAAGCGCTGCAACGAAACTGGCTCACATGAGGACCACCCCAGGAAAAGAAGACTAAAAGTCTATATATATATGTATATATCTATATATGTATATATATTATCACACTGACAACAATTTACATAAATAAAACTGTGAAAACCTCCCACATGTTCCTTTGCAAATGTGTTTTTACTATTGTTGCACAGATGCTGATCAGAGGGTGAACTTTAAATGTGTAAATAAGTGTTAGATGCTCTAAAAGTTTCATGTCAGTTTTATGTCAGTTATGTACGACATGAATGAGATCATCTTCAGACTCTAGACATCATCATAGATAACACCAGCAGCCATGAAAGATAAACACCAACCTGTTTTTAGAAGCCTACCAGATGCCAAGGTGCAATTATACACAAACACACACACACACACACACACACACACACAGATATTTTATCTAGTATATCTAGAATGGCTGCTAAACATGCAAACGGTTGATTCAATTCACATTCTCAAGTTTGTTGGGCTCTTCCTAACATCGTCAGTCCTGACACAAAAGAGAGGCCAGTTAATGTTGCCCTGGTTTAAGTCCCTGGGCAAACAGATAACATATTGAAGATGTCAAGAAAACTCCGGAGGCCTATAATGGCCTCACAGCTCCATTTCAAACGTGCTTAACCTTAAGGGTTATTTATCACTGGGAGGGTCACCGGGGGGCACTTAGTATTTACTGCAGGACATGCAAGATGGGGGAGAGAGGATTGAGAGGAAGCCACCCTCATCACCATCCCCTGGATGCTTACCTTGGTGGCTAACATTAACACTGTTTAACTACTTTATAAAGACCAGGATATTTCAGTGACATGTCTGACTCTCCTAAGTGTTAAACTGTTGCAAAACAACAAGCCAAGGACATTTACATGTAGGCAGCCAAGTGTTTTCTTGGTATCCCAGGAACGCATCAGGATCATTTCCATAAGTCTTCGTTTGGGAATTTCTCTGGTGAGGCAGTAATGGTCGTGAAGCAGCACATACAATGGACGGCAGCCAGCTGATAGGTTCCTGAATGGGAGATGTGAGGACTTCAGAGGAAGCTGCGTCCCTCCTCTCCTCTTTCTCTAGGTTTGTTGCCTTTTTATCCAGGGGGTCTGTCTCCCGAGAACAAACCCCAGAGACTTCAGATGTAGCTAAACGATAGAGAAAATGGGCAAATCCAGTTTATTCAAAGCTGATTTAATCACACCCATAAATCTTGGAGAAATCAAAGCCCATCTTATGCCCGCCCCTCTCCTCTCCCTTTGTCTTGCTAATACACATTAGAGTTCGGCTGGCTGCCCACTTTGACAGCGGCCCGGACAGGATCTGGGCAAAGTTGCAAATTTGGAACCTGGAGGCACCTTTGACCCATGACCCCTGCCGTTAAATCTTGCCACTAGACCCCCGCCATGCAGAGGTATCTCCCAGTTCAATTTCCTGACTAAAGCTCACAGGGAGACATAAACACACACGGAATAAAGACGACGGGCAAGCGAAAAAGAATAGTATTTATTCCTTGTCTGATTAGTACACAAATGCAAAAAACCACAAATGCACATGACTTCACAGGCACATACACACACAAACTAACTTACAAAAAACACTCATAAAATAGATTGGTTCTAATGATCTAAATTACTGTATGAGTGTGGATAACATCCCACAAACTCTAAATCACCCACCCATGATGCTCTTTATAGCATGGTTTCAGAGTAAAGAGCAGGTCACAGATGTGAAAAACATTTTCCTTCAGTAGTCAGCTGTCAGAAGCAACAGAGCCAGAAGTATTCAATGCAAAACTTTCACACTGCATGTAGACTTAAAAAAATGAGAATATTTTTTAATTTAAGTTTTAGATTAAAGTTTAACAAACAGTGTGTATTCACTTATCTCAAGTGACTTTGAATAATATTTGATTCACAACATTGCTTCTGTGACTTCAGACTTAAAATGAAACAGTGTGTTGTTAATAATTTAGCGAGACTCTACTGGTCATAAGCGTTCACTAAGAAGAGAAAGAATCTTCACTACTATTTTTACAGATATTAAATCTCATTCCATAAGTTTGTGGGAGAGATTTGGGAAGAAGTGCTAACATGTGGTACTTTAATATGATGTTTCCCATATCATATTCTGTTCATTTGTCACGCACACATACACCTCATACACAAGACACACTCAAAAGCTGTGTGTCCAGTGGCCACTAACCAGCAACAAAGACCTTGTAATCAAACACTGGTGGCTAACAAGGGTTTTAACACTGGTGTGACGAGGCTACTGAGGCAAACATTTCTCCTTTAATTATACAACAGTGAGCCGGAGAGTGTCTTGCCGCTCTCTGGTGATTCAGGCCTAAGCAGAGCTCCTCCAAATTAGAGAGCAGTGTGACAGTGCCAAGATGCTTCACTGTGGGGAACCATGGAGCGGCGGTTGCACTGCTACTGATCCATTTATGGACTTCAAATACGCTCCCCACATTTGAGTTGGAGATGAAAATATGCAGATAATTTGAGAGAGCCTGTGAAAGCTTGCAAATCCAGGCACGTGAGGACAATTACACACAAAGTGGCCAAAAAAATGATTTGAAAACATGATACAGTTGAAAGCAAAAGAGACTATCTTCTCGTCACGCATAAATGAAGAGGCGATCACCCCAAAATGAAGATATTAAATGTATGTGATCGTTTAGTGTGTGAAATTGTGTCTTTGCTAAGACAGCCAGGAGGCTGCTTGCCAACTCTGTACATACTCCCAGAATTAGTGTCTTTTAAATTTGACTGAAACAGCTGCACATTAATATTTCCTTGTAAATCATGAAAACCATGTTGTGAATATTAGCTTTTAATTTCTCATAGCCATTTTTATAATCTACTGTGGAGTTTTTCTTCAGCATTATTGGATGTCTCAGTAGTACAGGGTAACCCTGAAAAAGATAGATGTACATGCATGCATGCATACATAAATGAATACATATACGTAAATCCCATTACAAGCATTCATCTGTCAGTGGGCTAAATAAGCGGATGTGATATCTGTTGACAGATCAAATGAAGGATGGCGGTTGTGCCCTAATTGAGGGGTCAAACTGAAGTAGCTGTGCTATTTCAACCTCACTGACCCTGCCCAATGGCCCCAGTCTCCCCGTTGGATTTCAGAATGGATAAGGAGTTGAGACCAGCCGAGTAGTAGGTGTTTGTAGTGGGTGTCTTTGTTTGTCTTCCCAGCCTCAAAAAACTTCTCTGGTGACTGATGATCAGTTTACTTGTGGCTGCTGAAGTCTGGAATAAGGAAAGCTAGAGTTACACCTTTAGCAAACAGTCCACTGCCCAAAGTTCAGAAAAAAAGGTTGATGAGATGGTGGCTTATACCAGCTGAAAACTTCACATACTCGGAGCTACACACACACACAAACACACACACACACACACACACACGCACACACACACACACACACACACACACACACACACACACACACACACACACACACACACACACACACACAGGTAGGTCCAGAAATTGCAAGTTCCCAGACACAATCTGCTCAGACAGTCTTTTCCAGGATACCTTTTTTATCTAACTGATTTGTCAGCAGTATTATCCTATAGATTGCCTTCATCCTCTGATTGGATGTAATGGCCTATTTCCTCCCTCTTCCTCTTCCTCTTCTGAACACTACAAGCCAGGTTAAGTTTATACCAAGTCATCCATTGAAAAATAGCTGAGGCCAAAATGTCTTTTGAAAAGCTGCTATGCTACAGGTGCAAATTCGTTAATAGCCAGGACCACTTAAGGCATTGGGACCACCCACAAGATATATATTGTTGTCGGTTTAGATTGCTTCTGTGGGTCTTTTATTTGCTCTTCAAGTGACTGAGATTCTAATACAATGACTGACTGAACAAAACAGATTAAAAGGCAATTTGATAATGATATGAGACATGTTTGAGAAGTATAAACACCATGTCATTCTCAAATGTGCTTTCATTTTAAGGAGATTTAAAGTAGCAAAGAAATAACTTCCTCTCTACAAATTTAAGTATAAGAATGTATGAGTAAGAATTCTCAATTAGGGCTGTAAAGAGTGTTGATGTAATAGAGACTGGATAATGTAAGCAGCACAAAGGCCAGAAAACCTCTTTAAAGCTGCTGGCATAAACCTATAAACAGTAAGGAACCCCAGCTGTAAGCAGCCAGTCAAAATCTTGTTATCCCACAGTTAACCCTGTCAGGGAGAATGGACAGACACCTAAATATTAAGACAGAGGGAGAGAAAGAGAAAAGAGAGAAAAAATCTTCTGAGAGTACAAACTCCTAAGTTCAGATGGGGTTAATAGGTTCACCTTAATGTCTGCATTGTGCAAATATTGACAGTGACGCCGTCGTCTCATCTAATGACCTGGTCCATGTCTGATCTCTCGACTGGCCATGTTGCCTACAGACTAAAGAGGCCAAACAGCTGTTCTGTGATCATTTTACTTCTGTCCTGAGCAAATCCAGACCAGTCTGGATGTAATAAGACTCGCATCGCTAATCATTGCCCATACTGCCTACAGCAAAGATGGGAGATTTAGGGGTATGCACAATTGCAAAAGTAAAGCTACAGGGGGAAGGATGCACATACTATTAGTTCATCATGAATCACTTGGAGAACAATCTGACTGTAATGAGAAGTAACAATATCTTCTCCTATCACATTTTTTCAATAGATAATGATATTACTAAATCTGGGGAGGGACAGTATTTAATTATCTGAATAATGTAATCTTAATTAAAACACTATATTATTGGATAACAAGTCTAATTGTAAACATTTGAGCAAGTTAACATGAAATATAAGCCAGTGTGTAATTCAATCCCTTTCACATTCCACATAACAATTAAAATCTACTGTTGAAGTAATTAATAGTGTAGAAAGTTTGTGATACACCATTCGTTCAATGTTCCTCAGAAATGATTAGTTGAAAACCACTCCTTTGCACTGACTGGAGACTGAAGTGTCTTTCTGCAACAACACATTTTCTATTGTGCATGCGTCAAAAAACAGTTAACTGAGACAAGCCAGGTTAATTCAAACGTTTCTAAGTGCCTCTTATTCAATTCTTCAATAATGTCAGGCTGATACATTTCCCCAGGCCCACACAAGGCTGTGAAACCTACACATGTGTTTTTGAAAAGTCTGAACTGGTGAGTGAATTGTTGTTAAGCTAGAAAACACTTAAAAATGTAAACTACGGTGCACCCTTTGCACAGCTGGCATGTACAGTACTTCATTACCGCCAAGTATAACTCTAGCTACTGGAATATGGCTCATACATTAATCATCTACATGTATAAACCAAAATCGTAGGAATGAATAACATATAAACAGACAATCTATTCTTCAAACAAAACCATGCCAAACTTTATCGGTACAATAACATTGCTCATTCTTCAAAAAAAATGTAAGACTTCAAAAGGATTTTTTGGACATCTTAGAAAGCCTCAAGTGGCAATGGCAAACAATGGTGATAATTAGCCATATCAAAAGGGGCATCGACTAATGAGCCAGTTAACCTTTCAACCTGCAGACACAGGACTCCTGATTGGCCAGTGAAGTCAAGCATGACACCTTTTGTCAACTCCATCAAAACAGGATAGCAAAGCTTTTGAACAATCATCTGCCTTCTGTTTTCTTTTTGTTACAAAGCTTGCACACTGAACATGCTTTCACAGAATGGTATGTTGCATGATGCACACATGTTTAATCCCAAATAAAAATACAAAATTTTAATAGTTACATCTCTCCAATGGAATGAAAGGAAAAGGTAGTTAAAACATGCATTCATTTATTTCATTCATTACTGCTTGCTTCTCCTTCTCTGCTCGACATTTCTTTTAAGCTATTTTTTCAGAAGTGTGTAAACATGACTGGAGAGAAGATACATACAGTGGTGTGAAAAAGTGTTTGCCCCCTTCCTCATTTCCTGTTCCTTTGCATGTTTGTCACACTTAAGTGTTTCGGAACATCAAACCAATTTAAACAATAGTCAAGGACAACACAAGTAAACACAAAATGCAATTTGTAAATGAAGGTGTTTATTATTAAAGGTGAAAAAAAATCCAAACCATCATGGCCCTGTGTGAAAAAGTGATTGCCCCCTTCCTCATTTCCTGTTCCTTTGCATGTTTGTCACACTTAAGTGTTTCGGAACATCAAACCAATTTAAACAATAGTCAAGGACAACACAAGTAAACACAAAATGCAATTTGTAAATGAAGGTGTTTATTATTAAAGGTGAAAAAAAATCCAAACCATCATGGCCCTGTGTGAAAAAGTGATTGCCCCCCTTGTTAAAACATGCTATAACTGTGGTTGTCCACACCTGAGTTCAATTTCTCTAGCCACACCCAGGCCTGATTATTGCCACACCTGTTCACAATCAAGGCATCACTTAAATAGGAGCTGCTTGACACAGTAAGGTCCACCAGAAGATCCTTAAAAGCTACACATCATGCCGAGACCCAAAGAAATTCAGGAACAATTGAGAAAGAAAGTAATTGAGATCTATCAGTCTGGAAAGGGTTATAAAGCCATTTCCAAAGCTTTGGGAATCCAGCGAACCACAGTGAGAGCCATTATCCACAAATGGCGAAGACATGGAACAGTGGTGAACCTTCCCAGGAGTGGCCGGCCGCCCAAAATTACCCCAAGAGCGCAGCGACGACTCATCCAAGAGGTCACAAAAGACCCCACAACAACGTCCAAAGAACTGCAGGCCTCACTTGCCTCAGTTAAGGTCAGCGTTCATGCCTCCACCATCAGGAAAAGACTGGGCAAAAATGGCCTGCATGGCAGAGTTCCAAGGAGAAAACCACTGCTGAGCAAAAAGAACATCAAAGCTCGTCTCAATTTCTCCACAACACATCTTGATGATCCCCAAGACTTTTGGGACAACATTCTGTGGACCGATGAGACAAAAGTGGAACTCTTTGGAAGGTGTGTGTCCAAGTATATCTGGCGTAGAAGGAACATTGCCATCCATCCATCCATCTTCATCCGCTTATCCGGTATCGGGTCGCGGGGGCAGCAGCTCCAGTAGGGGACCCCAAACTTCCCTTTCCCGAGCCACATCAACCAGCTCCGACTGGGGGATCCCGAGGCGTTCCCAGGCCAGGTTGGAGATATGATCTCTCCACCTAGTCCTGGGTCTTCCCCGAGGCCTCCTCCCAGCTGGACGTGCCTGGAACACCTCCCTAGGGAGGCGCCCTGGAGGCATCCTTACCAGATGCCCGAACCACCTCAACTGGCTCCTTTCGACGCGAAGGAGCAGCGGCTCTACTCTGAGCTCCTCTCGGATGACTGAGCTTCTCACCCTATCTCTAAGGGAGACGCCAGCCACCCTCCTGAGGAAACCCATTTCGGCCGGAACATTGCATTTCATAAAAAGAACATTATACCAACAGTAAAATATGGTGGTGGTAGTGTGATGGTCTGGGGCTGTTTTGCTGCTTCAGGACCTGGAAGACTTGCCGTGATAAAAGGAACTATGAATTCTGCTGTCTACCAAGAGATCCTGAAGGAGAATGTCCGACCATCTGTTCGTGTACTCAAGCTGAAACGAACTTGGGTTCTGCAGCAGGACAATGATCCTAAACACACCAGCAAGTCCACCACCGAATGGCTGAAGAAAAACAAAATGAAGACTTTGGAGTGGCCTAGCCAAAGTCCTGACCTGAATCCTATTGAGATGTTGTGGTATGACCTTAAAAAGGCCGTTCATGCTCGAAAACCCTCTAATGTAACTGAATTAGGACAATTCTGCAAAGATGAGTGGGCCAAAATTCCTCCAGGACGCTGTAAAAGCCTCATTGCACATTATCGCAAATGCTTGGTTGCAGATGTTGCTGCTAAGGGTGGCCCAACCAGTTATTAGGTTTAGGGGGCAATCACTTTTTCACACAGGGCGATGATGGTTTGGATTTTTTTTCACCTTTAATAATAAACACCTTCATTTACAAATTGCATTTTGTGTTTACTTGTGTTGTCCTTGACTATTGTTTAAATTGGTTTGATGTTCCGATACACTTAAGTGTGACAAACATGCAAAGGAACAGGAAATGAGGAAGGGGGCAAACACTTTTTCACACCACTGTACATACAGTGATGGACTGGTAATTTGGAATTTAGGCCAATCAGAGAGCCGAATGATTGTCACAGCCATGCGGCCCCTTAATTGTAAATGGCGGCCCATATCATTTCTCTCAGCCCCTGTTCAAGCGTTATTAATAATTGTCTTTGGCACAATGATAGACAAACTTCTTCAAATCCTTCACACCTGTCAGTACAGCAATCCAATCAATTATTATATTTATACCTCATAAGTCTCTCAATATCACAGTCATGGTTACCCTCTACAGTCTACAGTCACAAACCTTTACATCAGTCTGCATTGTTTTTGAAGTAAAATTACTTATTCAGATCAGATGTTCAAAAACGTGCATGGTTTGAAATAAAACGGATTTACCTGCATTTCTTTTATTTGATTATTTGTGTGCAAAAATTAAAATAAAGCAATGCCTTCTGGGAATTTCAAGAGAAAATCAAGTATACCAAGTCTGCGTCAGCGTGGTTGTTGGAAGTTGGAAGCTATACTGTTGACAACAAAAAACGAATCAAGGCATTAAGAGACAAAAGGGGGGGGGGAGAGAAAAAGAGAGAGAGAAATATAAGAGAGCACTGTTGGCTGATGGTGAAAAATGCTGCAAACTGACTGATTTGTTTTTTAAAACAAGTGCAGCTTCGGCTAGCACTAGTGCTAATACTGCTAGCACTAATGTTAGCGACACATTGGAGCCAGCACACTAGGGAGAAAGACAGGACCGTCAGGAATGTGTATTTCTTTAACTGTCTATGGCAATATGAGGAGGAGAAAGAACAAAATGAGCAAGACGAGGATGAAGAGATAGACATGGATAACAAATCTATGGAACTAACCAACACAGAACAACAAGCCTGCTGTGGGTCTGGATGTGGATTACCAGAAGCAACAGAGATGGAGCCCAATGCTGCAGTAGAGAAGGTAGCAACAGGTACATTAAGTGTGGCTACTTCAGAAGATCAGCTCAGTCATGTTTTGATTAGGGAGCAGCTAGCTTCGATGATTTATTTATTTTTTTATGCATTGGGGTTGTGCATTAATAAATCTATGTTTCGGTGCAGTTGTTTATAGCATGGGAGTTTACATTCACCATCACTGGGGCTATTAAAAGTGCATGTTCTTTCCTTGCGTCAAAGGTTCCTCCCGCTGGTGGGCCACTGGTGGGTGGAAATGTCAGGGCTGTTTTTTTGTTCCCAGTCCATCACTGCATACATCCATTCTACATGCATACCTTCCATTGATTCATTGAATAAGATTAAGTGTACCTCTTTGTGCAGTGTACGTGCATGACTTAATATGTACTGTAGCATTAATGTCCTCAATTACCATTGTTAATAAAAAAAACTTGACACGTTCATCTATTCACTGACTGCAAATAAGAACAAAAAATACAAGATCTTTGACAGAAGTACTGCATACCTTTACAGCTCCATTAGCACCACCTCGAGTGTGGATATGAATTGTAATAAGACTTTTCCATCTGAGGCTGTCAAAGTGACAAGAAGCCTTTGACAGCTCCAAAGTTCCAAATTCCTGGGTCATAAAAAGCTGAATTCACAGGAGTAGACTCTGTGTTAGCCAGGGGTAAGGAGAGGATTTGTTCGCTGTAAAGCCCACGGTGGAGCACAGTGATCAAATATACTGACTTGCTATAGCCTTGAAGCTGTACATCATCCCAGTGAAGCACAACAACTGGTGATCAGTTAGTAAGTCATCATGGGGTCATGTTACACACAGATTTGTCAACAGAAGAAATCATCATACAGGATGCACTTAAAAATATAATGTGACATAAGTATACATGGAATTACACACTGTATATGCACATAAAGAACATCACGTTGCTGCAAAACATACTGATGCCATTTCTATTCCTGCTGCCACCTCGATTAGAAATGTTTATTGATTCTCGATGTGTGATAGGACTATGCAAGGACAGGACTGTATGTCACACGTTCCTACCTCTGCCCCCTATTTCCCACGGGCAAAACAAGCATCATAAATCTGATCTGGCTATAAAACTCTGGCCTCAACTGAGACAAACACTTAGACATAAACACAACACATTCCTTTGCACACAGCTGGGTTAGTTAAAACCTACATCTTTAGTGTGACTATTATTATTATGAGCTTAATATGGACTCATGAAACCCATTATAAATGTTTGCTGCATTGGTTAGCTGTACCAATGTGTAAACAAAACTACACCAAGGCTAGTTGTGTGTGGCAACAGCGCAGCCAGATGTCCGGACCACAGCAGCCTCATGCTAAAGCCTCTGAGCGTTCACATGTCCTTCTCAACCACTGCTAAAGATGAGTGGTGAGTGTAGCTGACCAACCCTGACGGCTGTGGCTCACCAAAGTCTATTTGATCTTGGTGCAGACTGCTTGAAGGCAGGACCTTGCAGGATGTCTGTTGTGGGCAACGTGAAGTCAATTTCGATACTCACTGACATGGTGACCTTTTGAAATGAACAATATTTGCATAGTCATGATTTCTGGAATTTTTAACAATGTTATTCAACTTTTTTTGTAGAATAAACATAATATCTGACATAAATAATTATTATTATATATTCTATACATGTATATATATTATACATGTTGTAAAACATGTCTGGAGTGAATCTTCACCCAAATTTAGTTTACAGTTAACATTGGCATAGAAAAAGGGAAAAAAAGAAAAAAGCCATTTATTCTCATGAAATAATTGTAAACAATTTTGTTAGTTGTACAAAATCAGACAACTTTCTTTGATAATATATTGCATGAATTCCTAATTCACGGCCCATGAAATATCTGACATGATGTACTATGTGAACCTTGGGCTGTTTGAACTTTGACATGGATTTGTGTTAGGCACTGGAATAACCAATGAATAGCAAAGACGAGGAAAAGGGGCAGTGCAGCCATGTCAGCTATTATTCTGCCTTCAATTTAAATTAAGAAAAGGGTGGTGTGCACTTGCTCCCTGTCTCAAGAAGCTTTTTGAAAGATTAACTGCTCAAGACCACGTTCTTGCAATGTAGGTCAGATATTGAGCTTAATTTTTGCCTGTTAACTATTTGCAAGAGGAGAGAGAGAGCCGAGGAAAAGAGAAGAGAGAGAGAAGGCCCTTTTAAAAGAACCTCTGTACCTTCTGAGATGTACTCTGGGTGGAAGTGGAGTTCTCGATGAGCCAAAAGCGTTTTTTCAAAGTTCGTAGGGCATGAAGCCATCTTACGAGCATGAAGCCATCTTTAAAGCTGACAAAGTCTTTGATCCAGCGGTTTGCCATGATTTTTTTCTGATTAAGGTGGAATTTGGTCTTTTCATTCATGTGGATCTGTCCTGTTAACACACAAACACACACACACACACACACACACACACACAACTCTCTAACTCTGCTTCAACACAGTCACACAGCGCTGACAGACCAAATGCAGCTGACTCCAAAAAAGTGCATCCAAAAGCAGTCGCCTCAAGGTGTAGTAGGTATGCTTTTGAGGAGGTACGCCTAATTGTTTTTTTTCGTGGCCTGCAGAGAAACCTCATCCCAGCCCTAAGTAAGGGATGGAATAAAGATTGACTGTTAAAGTGAGAGCATTGCATTAAAGCTAAATCCTCATAGGTAGTGTTTTAACTCCACCTTCTAGTATTAGCTCAGATCACTTGGAGCCCCTGTGGATTTGCTGCAAACCACTCAAATGAACATCAGATGTCACAATTTAACCAAAAAGACATCATATCCAAACAAAATGTGTTTCAAAGTAAGCAGTAGAAGCCACATATTTGAATTGTAACGGAAATTTTCTCTGACAAAACCCATTCATTGAGTAGAGAACATTTATGTCAAATTTAGCTTACAATCATGAAACATCATAATCGTATGATCGTAATAATTAGGAGTAGTAGTAATTAATAAAGCAGCCTATTCTCTGAACATAAAATAGTCATTACCATAACAATAGGCACTGTATTACTGGAGGAATAAGTGAATTAGTCTGCCTTGTCTATCCTAATATAGAGCAACTACCATTCATCTAAGACATGGGTCACTGGTTAATGCTTTAGCAAGTGACCAGAGAGGAACGCAAACTGTTTAACTGTGTAAGTTAATAGCGGGATGTAGAGGGCACACTGTCACAATACTGCAAATGTGGGATGACATCAAGTAGTAAGTGTGTGTGTGTGTGTGTGTGTGTGTGTGTGTGTGTGTGTGTGTGTGTGTGTGTGTGTGTGTGTGTGTGTGTGTGTTTAAGCTATGAGGACATAGCTCCACCCTTGTTCCTCTGTGCGCTGATGAAAGTTGCAGCAGCAGCTATGTCAGGAGAGCCAGAGTTGGGCAGGGAGCAGGATCTGCAAGCCGACTCTATAAAACACCTCTGTAGGTGAGGTTAGGAAATATCCTTGGGCTTGTGCTAAAGAAGTTAGTTAAATCTGATATTTACTTTTCTTCTCCATCTCCATCCTGCTACAATGCAACACAAATCATGGCCTCTTGTCAATTAGTAGTGCTAATGATAACCTTAGTTTTTTCAGGCTATCTATTTATTTGTATGTTTGATGGATTTGATTTTCAACTCCTCACAGGAGCACTGTTCTGGCCACCTCAAGCTCTAAATAAAGTGGAGAAACAATTTAGAAAAGGGTAGGAATGGTGATAAAGTCACAATAAGTCATGGAAAGCATCCGTTGTCAGTGTCCATCCAGATGTCTTTAATTAAGTTTCCATTGGACAAATCCTCACCTCAAAATGTCAATGCAGAAAGCAAACTGCAACTATAATCTTTCCATAAATTTATCTTGTTAAGATGTATAACTCTAATCACGACGTAATCATAGATTATGTGCTATAGCCACAATGTTTCCCCAACTATAACCATAGTTTCCAAATATTAAAAGTGGATATTAAAAAAGGTTGCCGGTAAAAGTAATCCAAGGTTTGTGCGGATGATCTCTTGAAGCAAAGTTCTTTATTTCTATGCTTAATGCATGGTAAAACATGTTTGAAGCAGGTAGGTCATATATTGTTGTGTTGCCACTATTTTGCTCATTAGCAATTTACGCAGTGGGTTCCAGAGGGTTGAAGGGGCAAAAATCTCCTATTAATCTATTCAAAACAATAAAAAACTCAGTGCGAATGCCGACAATAACCCTTAACTACTTTCTTTGATGAGTTACTTTCTTTTAAACGGTTTATGCTCTGACAGATGAAAAGAGATTTTTAAGTGTGTATAACAGATTGGAAGTGTTTGATTGAAATAAACCTTGATGGGTCTGGAGCCTCACCTTCTCAAACTAGCACACCAGCACTCAGCACCCTCAGCACTGCTGCTGACATAAATGTAACACTTACTCACTGAACATTTAAGTGGAAGGTGACACATGAAGGAAAACAACAGAACAAAGACAGTTTCTGCCCTCTAGATGGGATGGATGGCCTAGATAAAGATCTCTCTTATGGTAAAGGCTGAAATTAATTCCATACTGTACTGTGACAACTCTCCTGTCGTAATCATCAGGCATTGGCTGAAACCTAGGCAGAGAGAATAGGTGCATCTTGATTGTGAACCTTGTTACTTTGAAGACTATGAGCCGTCATCAAGGGTAACCCAGTGAACAATAAAGCTGTAGGTACTGCATAAGTTACAGTAATGACACTGGGAGCAGCATTTGAAAGCATTAGCAGAGTAGCTTCATTGTACCGCAAGGAAGGAAAAAGAGAAGATCATAGGAGTTCCACCACATAACTTCGACCAGCTGGTGTACACCCACAGAATGGAAAAAAATGGGCTTTAGGGCTCCGCATGTTTTCTCACAATGTGACTTAATGGAAGTCATCAAAGGGAAAAGCAGTAGAGAGTAAGGGTTTGACTGAATTACAGGATAATTGCTGAGGCTTTTAGATGTGGTATGATGCAGCACAGGCTTGGATGCGGAGGGAAAGCGGAAGAAGACAGGGATGGAACTAATGTGTTTGTCTTTGTCACTATAGTAGTGTCTCTGTTCATGCTTTTGCGTTTTTGATGCATTTGATGTACTTTTACCTGTGTCTACTGTGTATAATATTTGTGTTGTGTATTTATCATGCCATCAACCTGCCGGTTGTGTGATTTGATTGATCTGGAATAGTGGTTGTGTCATTTTACTCGTGTGTTTCTTGTTTTATGTGTAGCACATCTATTGTTTTAAGCCATCAACCTGCTAGGCAGTGCAGATGTAAATTAGCCTGTATGGCTAAATCTGACACATTTACATGTTGGACTCTGTACTCATGTTGATTAATGTGTGTTGCAGACCCACTGTTTGGCTAAGTTATTGATTACAGTTTGTTTTGTAGCATACAGATAAACCATAATTTCTCATAACATCTGACACGTTTCAAATTTGAGAAACAACAATACTCTCAAAAGAGCAAATATAGTAGAAATGAGAGAAAGAAGTGAGAGCTTGTCATCTTACAATGAGTGACAGCACTCCCCAGATACCATAGCAACTCAAGGAATTCTACTCGATAAAGCCCATGACGAATCAGAACCTTGATGTTTGCTGTTTTCCAACTGAGGACAGTAGGGGAAGAGAGATCAAGGATGGGACCAATTAAGAACAGGAATAGTTTGCAAGTGTTATATAAGATATCAAATTTGATATTTTTTTTATTTTTTTATTTGATAGTGCGAATGAATGACATCCTTACTTTCAATGTGAGGCTTGCAGTTATGAATCATTATCATATCATCAACTATAATTTAGTGGTTGGAAGTGTGAAGAGCTCAACAATGCAAAGAAAAGTTACACAGAAGGTTCAGTCAATGTCGCAATTTTCCTTTCACCCTTTGTAGAATTTAAAGGGATTGTTTGGATATTTTTAAGTGGGGTTGGTAGGTAGTCAGTGTATTACCTACAGTTGATAGCAGTCGGCAAATTAGTTTGGAGAAGCAGGCAGCTGGAGAAGCACTGAGGCTATAAGCAATATACTGCTGTGGACAGGGGCAGCAGCTATGCATATTTTAGTCACTAAAAAAATCAATACCAATTTAATTGTATGTTATATTTAAATGTTTTCATCGCTTTACCTTGTGGTAATATTATTATATATTATATATTACCCTGTTTATGTTTACGTTGGGGTAGCATCACTTTGCTATACCCTCCTCCAAAGCACATTGAAGGAGGGCTGGCTTTTCCACAAAATAGTTGTGCGAGAAAAAACTCAGATTTGCAGAGATAATCTAGCTAACTGTGTCTCTATTTACCATGCCGAGATCTGAGGAGCGAGTCAACGATCCTCAGAAATCCACCAAATTTAGAAAGTGGAAGGAAACGAAGGATAAAATAGGTTGATCTGAAGCTGTTCTATGCTCTGACTTTATTGACAAAAACAGTATGAGCATGGCTTCAGTCCCCCCCCCCCATGTAAACCTAAACAGGGCTGTCTGACAGCAAGGTAAAGTGGTGAAAATAGCGTATTGTAAGATAAACTGTAGGATCCCTACAATGCTACATGGTTTGCATACATTTCAATGGCCAGTATAGTGCGCTGATGTTACATTACATTGCAACAGATGCAAGCCTGAAAGCAGCCTTAAGCAACTGACAGCTAAGGATGACACAACCAATTTTGTTTTTTTGCCTGGCACAAACTTGAGACCTATTGAAAAAAAGGACCAGAAATCAGAAATACTCAAGGAGAGATAAGTGAAATGTTTGTATGAATTTGAGATGAACAGAGTCTGGTGCAAGGGGCTGTCTTGGGAAATTATCTGCTCCATTCTGACATTGCTTTAATTTCCATTTGATCCCAGGAGCAGGAGTTTAACGAACCAATTAATTGTAAAATCAGATTAAATCCCTCAAAGCCTTGAAATGATCTCTGTGTAAAGTGTTTCCCTGATGCTCAAGGCACACATATTTCTGTCCCTAGTTCATTTTTATTGTAAGATCTCTGTTAGATGCCAACAAGTCAAGTTGTGAACTGACACGCCACCCTTTTTATCCTTGTACCCAGCCATAATGACATATGTTCCGCAACATAACTTTATTAATTGCAATGCCATGTGGGCTTGTCTCTGCCATGTCCAGCAGTCAGAGGCACTATTTTAAAAATATCCTTATCTATGACACATGTGTAGCGATAAATGAAACGGTCTGGTCCTGAGGCCAGCTCAGACAGTGATATACCTTCCACTCCAGATTAGCACCAGCTAAAGGATCTTCCTGCTTGGCCTCTCAGGAGGTTGCAGACAGACAACAGACCATACAGTCAGTCCAGTCAGTAATCCCACTGAGAGTACCACAAAACCCTCACCCTCAAGGTCCAAATCTTGGATTATAAAGGTGACATTGGTCTATAGGGAGTATAGGGGGCTGTGCACAACTCATTACAGAGAAAGGATAAGACTGGAAAAGCTCTGGGATGTCTGAGCTGGGTGGGGTCACAGGTGGCAGAGCCTGAGTAACTAATGCTGAAATATAAATGTACAGGAAATTATAAAATGATAACAAGCTTTGAAGACAATGTGTTGCATCACATAAGACAAACAAACTATTACTGTGCTTTGAGCAGAGCTGTTCAGATATGAAGTTTCGTCCGACAATTCCGCAGCTATGATGGTTTTGCAATCAGGGACTTAATAAGCAAGGTAAAGTGATAAATCATCATCACAATCATTACAATGGCATGCCACGGGGATTTGAAGAGGACTTGTTTGGCCTAATGGAGAGTCCAAAGTGGTACCAGGCTGGCGGGCGACTGCAACAAATAGTGCTGGGAGACCACAGAATGAACATTAATGACAGAACTGCCTCTACTGGTTAGAGGGCACTTCTCCCTTCGTACCTTTCCTCCAGGGAATCTCTGGTTACAGCGCGTGGCTTTCACTGGAGGTGATGCAACATCCAGGCTTAACAACATCACAGTATCTGTTTGTCCTTTGAACAATGTAGACTGAAATTTAGTTTGTTTATATTAACAAAATCTGATCAAAATGAAGCATATACATTTATTTTGCCTAATCATAATGATTGGCAAAGTGATGAAAGAAAAAAAATGCAAGCAACTTCAAAGCTCAAATTAACAACCATGTTGAGGGCCATGTGTGAAGTCTAATAATCTCATTGGACAATGTTGGAAGCCTCAACCCTTTAAAGAGCAATGGGGAGATCAGCTGTCTTTCATAAGGTTAGTGGTTTAAAGACAACGAACAAAAGGTTTTATCTTCTGGGAACTTGAACTGCAACAGAATCCAGAGTAAACAAAATTCCTATAAGGACGAGATGAGAGCAATTTCAAGCGCATTATGATACCAACCAACTGCACACAAAGTAAAGCTATGCTGAAGCTTGAAGGCTTATTAGAGTCAGAGCAATTACTTAATCAAAAATGTGATTAAAAAGAGGTTTGATGACTCTTCCCATCTGTTGCAGCCCATAATGAGCTAAAAATAAATAAGTAATAATGAGCAGCGTGTAACAGACTTGATAACATTCACAGCTAAAAGTATTTTCAATGCTGACAAAGGCTAAACTATAAGTCCATTCATGTGAAAGTGAAAATATGTTATGTGGTTTGAATATATGTTATCCTTGCTTTTTCGTGCAAAAAGTGTTAATATGTCTACAAAGTGCTGTAGCAAATTTACTGTAACCTGTACAGTGAGTAACAATAAGTATTTTGATTATCAAAAGAGCATTTCTCTTCCTTCTCTTCTTTTTCGACAAATGTTGAATAAACTGTTGAATCTTACACAACACATTCTGAAAATTTGGTTTAACACAGAATTGTCATTTTTATGTACTGAGCCCTGGAGCAAGAAGAGAAAATGTACTAAACCACAGCTCTGGTGTTGCCTTAACATTATTGTAAGAACGTGTTGAGAAGTGTTCAGTATGCTATGTGTTATGACAAGCTGTTTTAGATACAGTCAATCATTCACAGCTCTGAATCTTGCCAATGAGGAGCTGATGTACATTAGCTGCACATCTACAGTAGATTTGACCTGACAAGATGTAGTGTCTGTAATCTGTAATCTGTAATTTAGAAAAAAGCATCTGCCTTATCTTTACACATACATTCTCACCCATGTTGTATTTTAAATTGGGTAAATCAAGCTGGTCCCACACAACACTTAGAAGCCATTTTGGAAAAGGGATTGGATTTGGATTAGCTATGTCAGCACATATATGTCAACTCCAACTCTACTGTCTCAATTTAATGCTTGCCCTTCCAATCGGATTAGGATTAAGGGTTTGGACAATGCAGAATAAAAGATTAAGGGCAAGAGAGGAAGGCAATTGTCTTGCTTACCTTTGAAACAAAGTTTAACCACAGTTAGAATGATTATGTCCCCCTTCTTATCTTTCTGATTTGGGTGCTCTTTCAGAGACGTTAGTTATGTCCTAGAGATCAGGCTTTCATGGTGCTTGAAAATAAATACCCCCAGTATTTAAAAAGCTCTGTTCTTCCTGTCGATGACTAAACCAAATCAACAATGTTAAACATTTGCTGTTCTTTAACCTTTTTCAACTTATATGAGTTTAGTTTGAGAATCAAAGACAAAATAGACTTTTGGATGTCATATGCAGCCTGACCTTGTATAATAGCTCACAATATTTATGTGAGAGTAAAAAAAGTCACCAATCAAAATGTGAAAAAGGTTATAAAAGCTCATTCAACCCTAGCAATGTGTATTAAAAAACATGATTCTCTGCAGGACTCAAACTCCACGTCTCTACATTTGTTCTCTAAACCAAACAGTCTGCTTTTGTACTATGATGTTATACTTTCTTTCACAGCTCTGATTCCCCAGTGGTAGCTGCCAAGTAGATGTGTAAAGTTTCTTGATGCACAGGGCTGCCAGATGTCTTATTTTTATTGTCTTCCCAACCTTCAAACAACAGCAGCCGCCCTTACAACAGCCTGGAGGGATGTGCGCTAACAGCAATTCCCAAGTTGGAAGCCCAGCAATTAAAGCACCCCTGTATCCCTGTAATTGCAAAGGGAGCTGCTTCCTGAGTGATCAGACTGCTAGGCTGCCACCAGGGAGACTGGCTTCATCACCTCTGGCAGCCCCAGGTAAATGAAGGTGTTTTGCTGGAGAGTTAAATAAAGATTGTTCGTTAATAGAGCAGGGTCATTCATTTCTCACTTGAACCTCAGTGCTACATGATGGATGGGATAGCTAGGTTGCTTGAGGCAAGTGCATAGACAACCTGCGGTGCCTCCATTAAAATATGACAGAAAATATTGACAGATTAGCAAATGCTTCTGGAATAAAAACAAATATATGCAATAGACTGTAATTCTGCAACCGAATATTGTGTCATCAGTAGCATAATGAACATGATTACGTGTGCTTCAGGTCACAGCTCAAACACACAACCAGGAAAAAGAACCTCCTGTTCACACCCACATAAACACATTTAAACAGTGGCTTGAAACCTGACCTCACTTCATATTGTCTAGGGGGAGACAGCTAAAGGTAGTTAACACTGCTGTGCTGATTAGCCAGTTGATGGTAAATTAGACACAGCAGTACACCTTTGCCTGCAGGGATCCAGAAATCCAGGTTAGGTGGGGGTAGTGCATTAAGGAGTAAAACGACAAGTTCAACATTTTTAAGAAAGTAAAACAACAACATAGACCAACATTTTTAATATAATACAGTAAGATAATTTGAATAAAGTAAAGCCGGAGATGAAAGACTGTTTAAAATTTGGTAAAACATATTTATTTTTACTTCATTAAAAATGGACATCTCTGAACCTTTTAATTAACTTCTCAGTCAAACTTTCTTCATTTACATGTTTGTAAAACAATGCACACAGCAACATAGTGCCTCTACAACAGTGGGGTTGCAGTACATCATTATGGAATGACGTCTGTCTAAAATGCTCACAAATTTATGTCTATTAAGGTTGAATAAAACTCAACCATACATGAAATTTACATGAGGAATTTTGGTCCTAAATAAGTTTATTGTTACTTTTCTTCAGCTATCGCTAAAAGTAAACTACACAGATGCTTATTTCAGTTGGTGTATTATAAGTAAGAGCATCATTAACACATCTAGTATCATCTGTGGTAAAAAATAAATTAATAAAATAAAAGAAGCTGTACAGGATGATCCATGAGAGCCATTTTAGTACAGATCAATAAATGTGAATAAGCCATATGAATCATTTTCTTTTTTGGAAAGAGCAATACATGATTAGGCTTTTTGAAGCCTGTACAGCAGATTTTTGGAAGGAAAAAAAACAGGAAAAAAAGTATTGTGACAGGACCCTCTATTGTATCCTACTTAACATTCCTAAATGGACATAAAGTCAAAATATTGCAGTGGAAATGTTTATTATTATTTTAATTTGAAGTTGGCTCAAGGGTTAACCATAAACTTACCACCATTAATGGATCCATGTTTTATTGCGGGGCTCGAGAGATCAAGGCAGTGCCATCACTCAGGTCTAATTGACATGATGAGGAGCTATTACTGTATTGATCCACCTGGCAAGTGGCACTGGATCAGCTGAGTCCTGTATCGACCTGACTAAGAGGGTCCACAGACCTCTGAGGGTCAGGCAAATGTTAAGAGGATATTACTAGTTTTTTTGTAAAGTTGGATCTCGTTCAGCTTAAGGTGAAGCAAAAGCAGCATTTGGAAAAGTAAAAGAAGAAGAATTTATCCACGAGGACAAACAGATGTAATTGGGGAAAAAAGGAATACTGACCATGCTCATTATACCCGTAAAAACATTGTGCTTTTATAAAAATGTTTATGTACTTGATGAGAATTAAAACTGGAACATGAAGTATGTTGTGGATCATGAATAAACCTGGTTAGGCAGCTTAGTGAGTTAATATCATAACAATAAATTATCATAAAATAGACTTCTGAACTTTTTACATAGCCACCAAATACTGTGCATACACTGTATAACAATATCTCCAGAGTGAAAATACAGGCAATGGACCAGCAAAAGTCCATCATCATAGATTTCCTCTCAGTCCCAACCAAAGTCATGACCAGTCATCTGGTAAAACTTGCTATTAAAGGGTTTATAAAAGTCCCTTAACCTCTGTACCACCTCTGGGTCAATATTAGGATGGGTCCTGCCTTTGGTTTTGCCCAGGCAGTGTGGCTTGCTGTTCCCCTCAGGTCTTTTGAGGCAGGGGAATCCCTTTGCTGGGTTAAAGTGGAAATGCTTCTCCGTGACCACCCTCCTGAGCCCAAGAAAGTCCTGGACACGAGCCATCTCGCCTGCAGGGTCGCTAATGAGACGCTCTCCGCTTACAAACAGCAACTGTTCCGTAGGGAAGTACTGGAGCCAGCGCTCAAGGTGCTTAGCGTACATGCCAATTTGAACAGCGCTCCATGTGGTGTCAATGAGACCCGCTGACATGTTCTTAAAGGTCAGGCTCTCGAAAGAGAGGATGTCCGGCTTCTTGGAGCGAGTCTGGGTGTAGTCTGAGATGGCCCGCGTGACAGGATCACGGACAACTACAATCAGCTTTGTATCTTTAGACATGGTGTAGATCCTTGCAGGGACTTCCTTGGTGACATAATAGCTGGGAGTCTTCTCCATGGTCAGCTGTCCCTCCAATGACTTGGGCATCAATTCCCTGCAAAAAGAACAGGAAACACACTGATTTACATTTGCATTATGTTTTTCAATCTTCTTTCCACTTTTCAAAAGTAAAAACTTACAAAAGCCCCCAAACAGGAAGATGAGATGAACAATGACACAGTAGCTCCTTGGCAGGTTTAGAGTACTGTCAGACAGGAGCAGGTCAATCATCATCAAGAAGAGAATTGTAGACATTATGGGCAAAATTAACAGAGTCTGACGGTACCTAAAGTGACAGGAACTGGTAGGTAGGAGGCCTATCAATCATTGCGTGTAAACACAATACACAGTTCATGACATTTTTTAAATACAAACCCTAAAGGAATAATGTATCTCCCACTGCCGTATTTAATCTACCTTAAGACCTCAATCTTTCTAACCCCACAATCCTCACATTGAAATATCATACACCTCCATTACATTATACAAAGGACGGTTTAACTGTAAATAGGCAGCAGTATGCTACCGAATGTCATGCCAGGACAAGATGACTGTGACTGCACCTTGCTCCTCATATGTGTCTGTACATTTGAGTAACGGGATGCTTTAAAGGAGCCTTGCATTCCTCATGAGAAAATGCAAAGCTTGGGAGCTTTTCCCATTACTGCATATTGTCTATATTGACCCTGGACGGCTCTGGTTGGTCATAATATAGCCCGTTAACTGCAGCCCTGACTGGATAATGGCTAAAGTGAGCCAAGGGGGATTAGGACTAAGCCAAACACGCTAGAGCATTAGAGGCTGGTTGACTGCCTTGTTGGCTGGCTTGTCTCTGGAGAGAGAAGGAGAGAGGGAGAGAGATATGTGGCCACGACGATGAGACTCAATGGTAAGCAGTTAATCCATAAAAGAAATACAAGTGATGGGCATAGTAACGTTAACTCCTGCATAGCTTTGTGAGACTGTGTCAGACAGTGATCACTCAACTTTATGCAACATTTCATCAATGTATTTTGAGGTTATGTTGCATCATACTGCAAGTTATATGAAAATGTTCCTCATCCACCACTCGTAAAAATATAATGGAATTCAAACACACCACAAACTGCTGGTTCAAGAATTAAAAAAGGTGTGAGTTGTATGTTAACATATTTACAGTATATAAAGTTAAATAAATGTATAAACTCTACACTAGCTATGGACACTTCCCCACACGTTATGTGTAAAAGTACTTGCACATGCAGTATTTCTTATAGTGCTTAGAGGAGCTTAATATATGCTATACTATATATAGTATACTATATAGTATAAAATATACGCTATGCTATATATATATATATAGTATACTATATACAGTATATATATATATATATATATATATATATATATATATATATATATATATATATATATATATATATATATAGATACTTGTGAACACAACATAAATCCTTAATGTTTTCTAGCCTCACAAAGTAGCAGAAAGAGAGAGATTCACACACTCAAGAGATTCAAGAGCTTTATTTATTAACTGCATCAAACTAGCATGTTGGTCCCTGTAGTCCTATATTTCGTACAGATTTGATTTCTTGAAAGCAAGAGATATCTCATTTTCTGCTAGATGGAAATAAACATGTGATGTTCAAGCATCAGCCCTCCAGCATAACACATTATGCTTTAAGTCAGTCAAAATGTAAATCTTCAATTATAACAGTATTTGGTATTATTCTCATGTTTTTACTGTGAGCTGTTGATCTAAATCGAACAACGGGAGAGCAGAGGAGCCATGTCATTAAAGTGATTACAATAATTTCCAACCATCTGTTGGTACACGCACAAGGAGCTACAATATCCCTCTTCAAACCTAGCAGCTTACGTTTTACAAATGTATGTGGTAGAAAGGAGCCTAAAATGATCTGTGGGATTTGTGCTGTGCAGAGCACTGGGAAAAAAGCTTTTGTGATTATGGAAAAAGTCGGCATCACTCATACCTCATTAGTGTCATACAAACACGCAAGGGGTTCTCTTTCTTATGAAACCTCATCACCTCATGTCACCTGCTCTTTCCTTTTTAGGGTGGCCCTAGCTTTTACAAATTTATTCCGCTTCTCTCTCCCTGAGTGTCTTAGTCACCATTGTATGTGGTGGAAAAAACGTAAACCTAATCAAGGTAATAGGTGTGAGAGACACAAACAACTCTATCAGAGGCCCCTGCAATTATGTTATGCATCTCTTGGATACACACAAGCAAAGTGCTTTAGGCCTTTCGTGGGGCCTCAAGGGATGCACAAACATAGTACAAATCAAACTTTCCACACAGTCCTAGAGCAAAACAATCTGTTTAAGAAGTACATGCATTATTCATCTTAATCGAGAGATAGGGCAGGGAAGAACATCTCTGACTGAGCGAGAAGTGAGAGAGTTAGGAGGGTAGATGTAGCAAGCTTTCACAATTTGTTGTGCTTAATAAACAATGTCGCCTGGAACCGATAAGTTTTAGTGCATCTTTATTTGTCAATCAGCCATGCAAAGACATTATTATTCAGCTTCCATTCAGTAAAAAAAATTTTTAAAAACAGTCCTCTTTCCAGAATTGAGCCACAGTGGACTGACTTTTGCCCCTTCATGAACATTGCATGTTCCTATTTGACTTCATAAAGCCAAAAACACTGCTTTATTCTAAGTGGGCTGTTAAGTCATAATGCAAGGAGTCTAAGCCTATAATTGCTGCACTAAAATAAAAAAGTATATATGGATGCTTGGACATATAAATTAACATAATCTGCCCTCTAACCTGTCCTGTTAAACTAGTAGCAGGGGCTGCGCAGATAACAGAGGGAGGCAGAAAGGAAGACTGTTAAGACAATGAGATAAAGCAAGAGAAGAAGGACTGGAAGGCGCAAAGAGAAGATTAGATGGAATCAGGTGTACTGTTGGAGGACAGAGACTGCATAGATGGACCCACTGACCAAGAAGTTTAAGTTTAAAGTGACCGGCCACTTTAGTTGCTGCGTCTAGTTTTTGTTGTGGCAGTAGCACAATATAAGTCACCACTAATGCAACCTACAGATAGATATTAATCCAGGAGTGGTGTGTTGCGTAATTTGCCTCTGTTTTTTGTCTGCTGGGCGATCAGGTGTGTCCATTAAACTGACTGCTGGGGAGACGGCATTTGAAAGCTGGTGCCTTGTTTACATTCACTGCTATCAGGAAGCAGGTTCAAAGGTAGGAATTTACAACGTCGCTGCATGCGGCTTTGTGTTCAGCTGCTAGATGATGCCCATGGTGATGAGTTCACCAAAGTACGGAACGTGTATGGTGCAGTCTTGCTTGACTGACTAATTTGCATCTATAGTTTAGCTTTTCAGACCACTGGGACAAGTGACTAGTCAGCAGCATTAACTAATGTTATGATGAGTCTTAATCTCACACTAAAGCTCTGAGAGGGTTTATGCTACTGTGGGAATCGCTCTCAAAGTGGTGGTATGCAGCCACTTACACTAATCATACATACTGTGAGATGTATTCCAGACAAAAGCATCTTTAGGGGAGGAGCTCTTTGGCCATTTCATGTGTTTGAAAGTCATTGTCATCATGCGTTAGTCAGGACCTTATGTAACGTTGACTAGGATAGAGTATCTCAACAGCATTCCTGAACAACGATAGCGCAGAGAATGGCTTTTTTTCTGTCTTGCATTATTACTGTCAGTATGCAGAACACAAGGCCACCAGGTCTGAGGGAGACAGGCCCAGTCTGAAAAGAGGAGGACGACAAAACAGTGTGTCAGACATGCTTTCTTCCCTCACACAACTGTCAGCCTTACATTAACACATAACAGTTTTGACAGTCCATTATTTAAAGAACCAGCAAGCACACCTTTTTGTCATGTCGGTGGTGCTGGAAAAACATAAACCAACAATATTAATTAAACATGATGTTTTTACATTCTTTGTGAAAAAGAGAATCGGTAATGCTTAATTCAATCAATATCATTATGTATGTCCGGTTTGTAGCAGTGTTACAGGGAGATCCTGAGCCCTGCAGCAATAAAAACACAAGCCAACAGTGAGTCCATAATAATTTAAAGGGGGTTTCCACCTATTTTATACATCAAAGTCTGTTTACAGGTCTTGGAGTACTCCAGAGGGAGCTGATAAGTTGCCTCATGTGGTGTCACTTGAGTCAGTGCCAGTGGCTGAAGACTACAAGTTTGAAAATGAAAAAAGTTAGAAAGTAAAGTGAGGCTAAAGGCTCAAGGCCACATTAGCCACCACTAGCAAAACACACTCATATCTCTGACAAAATTGCCGGCTCCATAGTTTCGGGAAGGAAGAAGACTAAAAAAGACAATAAATGTAGCTCTGTTACATCAATTTTGATCTTGGACTCCAAAAATACATCCAGTAAAAAGTTCACAAAATAGAGAGGGAATTCTGGGTGTGACAAAGTGACGTCAGAGAAAAGCTGAACAACACCAGCCAGCAGCTAAGCAACTACTGAACCAGTGATAATAAAGACTTGGTTGAACAAGGTCAACAACACTAACCAATAAAACCAAGTAAGTCTTGTGTTGAAGCAACAAAGGAAACTACCAAAACAGTTACAGCTACAGCCTGTGAGATGAGAGAGCAGGTGAATAAAGCTTATGTAACTAAATGTGGTTTTATATAGCAAAACAAAACAATATAGTTGGAAATGGTACTGTAATCGTTGGCTATAATGTGGCACTAATACAAGTATGCTAATATATTAGAAAAGAGCAAAGCAAAAGTAATGGAAGATATTGGTCAACTGCAGCTGGGAGTGTCAGAAGGAAGCATTTTCACATGATGTCAGAGTTTCCATTTAATTGGATAAGACAATTTATTATTTGTGTCCAATATATGTAGGGATCGGTGCAATAAGGTAATTCCCTACAGGCACATACTGGTCTGAGAGGATCAGCAAAGCAAACCAAAGATGGCCTGGGCCGATTGGGGCTTTCTAAAGTTGCTCTGACTTGCTGTCAGGGAGTCTCTGCAGTGGAGAAAAAGACAGAAGCAGGAAACAACACATTCTCTCTGAAGATACTACAAAGGAGAGCGATGAGGAAGTCAACAACTCATGGGGATAAAATGGAGTGAACATGTTTGTTTCAGTGTTTCCAAAGTGCTGTAATAAGCGCTGGGGTTTGACAATTTGCTTGGAGCAAAAGCTTCAATCTCTAGAATAGGCAGGGGAGGTGCACATTACCAGTATTGACAATCTAATGGACTCATTCTAGGAATACTACCATTTAGGAATATCTCTGAATATCATTTTTGTCTATGAGTGGAAACAATCTTATAGAGTCTGAAGTTTTAAAATGCAAGGTTTTGTGGTTTGTGGAAATATTTTAGGAATGTTTGAAACAACAGCTGCATGTGTGAATGGTTTCTTTAAAGCATCTCATTATCAACGTAGTTTTCCCTTCTTTTCCTGTCAGTGTGCTGACACATTAGTTTAAGCTAGTGGATGTACCTATATCTAGAGCTCTCTAACTTACGCCAATCCCCCTGTGTTCCCGCAAAGAGCTAAAAGTGTTGCGTGAGCAATATTCCACCAGTGGACTTACATGAACCTTCTCTTGGGAAAAAGGCAACTCTGCACAGATCCCTGAAAGTCAACTTTCAGGCTAAAAAGCTTCAAAGTGTAGTGTTGGAGTCTTTTCTAGGGCAGGTTCCAATGAATGCTCTTTCTGATGAACTCCTGCTGGGCCTCGTCAAAGGGCACTTTCACCCTTCTGAGCACATTTGCATACAAAGTGAACGCAGAGAAAACATGTTTCACACTAATTGTCTACTCTTTTATTGTCAGGGTTAATGCAGACCTCAGGGGTTCTCCAGCATCCCCTTTCATTGAGCTCCATAATACTGTTGCACTTTCTAAAGACTCACTTTAAATTTACTGCCCTCTATCTGCCACTGGCCTGCAGTAAGCTCCCCTGGGGCTCTGAGGAGGATTAGGCCGTCTTGTCTGACACCCTCAGTGAGTTAGTAAGAAGGCCGCTCATTGTTCTATATATGGAGCCTCAAGAGGAAAAACACAATTTCAGCCATTAAGTCACATCTACTGTATGGAACACAGAAGAACTTGATTTGAGCATGCATGCAGAAGATGAGTATTAACTTGCCAAAATAAGACATACAGGAGGAAGTTGGTGATGTTATTAAAGAAAGGATGGGCCAAGGCCTTCTGTGTGAGCGTGCACAATTGTCTGCCTGTTTCTCTGTTTCTACCGATGGGTGAGAACATGCTGCGTTGTGGTTGGTGTCCTGCTGTGCAGGAGCCTCTCCGCTATGTGGGGCCTCCAGCACGACGGACACAGCAGACCTCCAGCGGGATGGACACACCAATCACAGCAGATAAATGGCGTTGGCACAACTCAATGCCACCACAGGAGCTGATAAGCCCACCCAGCGGACTGCTCCTCTCCCAAGACTACTGCACGCTATTAGTCTGGGGGCAATGATGTGAAACATATGGGAAAACAAATCCACACACAACTTCTCCTGGCTTTATGCTCTTAGCATATAGACTAACGTCTGTGCAGACGGGAGAGAGGACTGCAATAAGAAATGTTTCAACATGCTTCAAAAAGATGTGCCAAACTGCTAAAACACCATATACAAATGCTTATTTATTCAAAGAAAATGTATTTGTCCAACAACAGTGTGCTCCACCATAAAACCAGGCGAGGATTTTTTCCGGGCTCCACTAAATGATCATTAAGAGTGGACTCGAGGTCATCGTGCCTTGCTGTACAGGGTCAATCTGTGGCACAGTGCTCTCACTGTGACAACTCAAGCCAAGTTGTTTTAATTAGCCAGATCACTTCTCTGGGAAAAGAAGCCTTTATTATACATGTCCCAAGATGAAACAGTGTTCCATATCCACAAGCTGCCACTGTGAACAAGTCGCTGGCATGTCTCAATTATAAGTGGCTGCTTCTTTGACTATATCTTACGTAACATTGCATTGTATCCATCTTTAATGATATCTTCTCCTTCTTTTTCACGAATTGTTAACATCCATTGCCTACATCACACGTGCATTGTAACAACAGCATTAGGGCTTAGTGCAATAAACAAAGAAAGATAAGATGATTTCAATTTGTTCTTGCTACTCAGTCTGTAGAGATGGACAAAAGACCACTCTCCACACACTGGTCATCCAAAAATGTCTTAAAACCTGTCCGGAAATTCTTAAAGGAGCTTAAGCGTGAAGTCCTTTGAACAGTGCTTCGCTTCCCCTATTGTAGCTTTATGGAGACAGCTTTGAAACAGTGTCTAGATCCTTTGACATTGCCTGTTAATCCCTCAGCTCAGTCAAAAGGACACTTGAAACAGCAGCATCTCTTATTAACAATGTGGTTGCTCTGATGCAAAGCTTTCAAAGCCAAACCATTTCCGAGAATGTTTTGGGTACATACAAGATCAATAATTTCCACGAATGTAGTGTGTTTGTGATTTATTGCAACTAAGAGTAGCATGTTGTGAAACTGTGCAGCTGAGTCAATAGTAAAGAGCCTTTTTATTGAGACTGTGAGGCATGGTACAAGGACAATAGTTGCCATGGCAGAGCATATAATAAAATGTTACATTACACAATGTTGAAGGTCAAAGCAGCCTATTTTTGATTGAACATCAAAAAAAATGACTGCCACTGAATCAATACACTGGAACTCAGAATGTTGAATCATGACGTATGTAGAAAAATGCCAGGATCTCTGAGTGAAGGTGATGCAAACAAGCAGAAAATTGTTGGCTGAGAAGAGTTTCCTGAAATGTACAATTTAAGTTGTTGTACAAAATGTGGATATGTATTGTTGTGCCCTATGACCTGAGGTATACTGACATTAGCGGGTTGATTGCACCAACAGTTGTTAAAACTGTACAATGCATCATCTAGATGTTAAAATGTCCTGCTCTTTATGTGTATCAACAGGTTGTGGTACACTTACAGCAGTGTTTTGTTGGTTTCATGTTTATTTCTATCAGTAACAACATACCTAATGTATTAGTTTACTGTGAAGTCTGTTTTTCAGACGTAGATATCACTCATGTTTTGTGTTCAGGCCTAAACCATAATGAAGGTTATCAAGATGACAAACTGTAAACATCTTTAGTCCCTGGTTTAATAAAGACAGTAATAGAGTAGGGTTTACCGTCACCTTTAGTTTACTGTCATTCTAAAGATTGACATAAATAACTAAAAGGTCACAGCACATTTCAAACTTCATTACAAAACCTTAATCTATTATTAAATCAGCAATTCTTAAGATTGTGTTTGAATCTACCTGTAGGATCATGTTACTTACCTATGGTATTACAAACCTATGGTATTAAAAAAAGACCTTTTCTTATTGTATTACACTACAATATGAATGAGCTGGTTATCACATTAGTTTTACTTTTGCAGAAAATGTTATGAGACTTGTCAAGATAACGTAATTTAGTAGTTATGGTGCAATATAAGAAAGTTAAAGGTTACAAGAAAATAGACTTTTAAAGGAGAAAATCTGTATTTAAATCTTTTCTTTTATGCTTTGAGGGTCAAATCCAGATGTTATGGTAAATTAAATTGTATTTAGCCTATCATTGATATTGTGGTTTTAATATTGTTAACTCATATGATACAAATTAGATACAAGTTGCATGATGGTGACACAAGGTGTAAATAAGATTTTTACAAGAGGAACATGGATGTTTGAATTTTATTCTGGAAAAGAGATATGCTTGCGGAGAGCCTCCATAACTACTGCACACAAGATGCACTTATGCAAGGAAAAAGGTCTTTGTGAAATGTATTTGTTTTTAATAAAGCAGAGCAGAGCTCAGTTCATAATAAATATTTAAATATTTTAAAACAGCATCTAAGTGTGATAGGCTACCTGTACCACTTCAGTCCCTTGTCGTAGTTGCGGTCGAAGAAGTGCGGCTCTGCTCCCACCGCTCTGATGTCTGGATGCAGGCGCAGAAACTCCAGCAGCGCCCGGGTCCCTCCTTTCTTCACCCCGATGATGATCGCCTGGGGCAACTTTTTACTTTCCGACTCATTGAGGAAACCTGACATGGCATTATCATCCAACGCTTTTGCCTCGCCTCTAATTTCATCCCACTCTTCTCCTCTGCTGTCCAAATCGTTTTCGTTATTCAGCAAGTCCCTGGAAGCCCCGACAGAAGACTGATTGTCAACTTCTGAATCGTTTTCATGTCTGTTTACCGAGCCATACGCCAGGTTTGGCATAGTTGAGCAGTAACCAACACAACAATAAATCATATACACCCAGAGGGACAGCATTATGCAGAAAACAAATAGTTTGTTTTTCACGTGGGATGATGGCACAACATATAGATTGTGTAAAATCGGACTATATTCCATAGGACCGCCGTGAAAAAGTTACAGGCCTATTCCAGTAAACAGGCATTTTGGCAAAGGCGCCTCACTCCTCTGCCATGACTCAGATCCTGGCCAACCGGTGCGCAATTTCCCTTAACACAAGCTATATCAGCATGGAAACTGATAATAAATTGTACGGCGGGCGTTCACCTTCTGCTTCAACTCCAGGTCTGATTGGAGAATATATTTTTTATTCTTGATACAAACAAAAATGTGACGAAATAAAATTGAAGAAAATCACAAAACAGGCGATGAAAATTTCGCCAGGTGAGCGATACGCGCGTCAGAGACCGAGATTGTCCCCCATCACTTGCTCAGTGTGTGTGAGCGCTCACACAGCAGCACCAAGTTATCTACGCCAGGCAACAGCGTCAAGTGTGCTGGATTATTAGGACTTCCGGTAGGGCCTTATAAAGTAAACCTGGTGGAAATGTAGCGAAGTAAACACACTGTGTGTGTGTGTGTGTGTGTGTGTGTGTGTGTGTGTGTGTTGTTTTTATAAATGCATTCATTTCATACATTTACTACCATGATGTCACTGTAGCTATAGGCAATGGGAGGCTACATCATAACTGAAAGCTTATGGCAAAAATATTACATTTAAAAATCCAAATTATTTCAACATATTGGGTTAATTGAGCAAATCTGCTCTATTATTGTAAATTATTTCGAATTATGTTCAAATATGTCTTCCAACTGTAACACAAGTGTTACATCAACTGCATGTTGTAAGTATTTTTTTGTCTTTGGACTCTGGATTTCTTGCAGTGATTTGCAGATTTGCATAAAGATGATTTTCGGTATAAAATAGTCACTATCACTTTTATTTTGAAATGTATAACGGTTCCGGTCTTGTTTTGTCTTTCTTTGTGTACCTTGACGCAGCTCTTAGAGCCCCAGACACACCGGAGGGCGGATTGCCAGTGGAGCTGAACAATCCCTCCAACCCGATCATGAATACAGCCTTTTTAATGTCAAAAACCGGATGATATTACAAACCGAGTCCTTGTCAGAGGTAAAATGTGGCTCCTTTTTATTTTCGTTATGGTAGATCAAGCATTGAGGAGCACAAGTGAAGAGAAAACATTTTTTCTAAAAACAGTATCTACTGTTTGAGATGTGAGCTTCTCTTATTTGGCTTTAATATTATTTAGTGTTAGTAATTTATAAGTAATTTGAGCTTGATGGCATTCCTGTATTTTGAATTTTGGTGGACATATGGATCACAAACTGCAAATATGAAACAGATATAGGCTATATAGGGAATATAGCTGTCTTTTGCTTATGTTCTTGAAAACGCATACATAGCTCCTTGCATGATTACATCTTTACATGTGCACTTTTGAACTATATCCAGAGCTCGGTCGTTATACCAGCAGACGAACTAGAGACATGACTTGAAAATATGTGTGACGGAACAACTGTTTCGTTAACAGCTTCACAATTTTCCTTGTATTGTGGGACGAATGGTCTAGTGAGTCAGAGTTCATTGGTCTCATAATCCTTCCTAATTTCCCTTGCAATCATTCCGAACAATGTGAACATTTCGTTCTACATCAACAAATGTTATTAACATATTTTGGGGATCCTTAAAAGACTTCTTAAATGCCACAAATGCCGTGTGTGTGTGTGTGTGTGTGTGTGTGTGTGTGTGTGTGTGTGTGTGTGTGTGTGTGTGTGTGTGTGTGTGTTCGCACCTTCTCTTGATTCAGGGTCAAAGGCCTTCAGTTCCACTGAACCCCTGAGCTATCAGAGGATTAGCAGGATTACCCCAGACCTGCCATGTCAGTCAGAGTTTCACCAGAGACAACCCTGCCCCCTTCATCTAAGCCCCTTATCTCATCTCTCAGACACTGCTATATATGATGTGTGTGTGTGTGTGTGTGTGTGCCTGCGTGTGTGGTTGTTCTAATCCTAATAGTTGCATTTACACAGTGCATGAGAACAAGATAACCTGTTTGGGAATATGTGGACATCAATGGGTTTGGTTGGAGCTGGAGAGTCATGGTTTGCCCTTTGTATGCTCTGTGTACAGACCATGTTTGTCTTTGAACTGTGTACTGTACTGTAACACTCTGGATGCAAGTTGAAGGGTTGAGTTCAAGTGTTCGGAGAATTAACGTCATAGTTACTCTGAAGTCCAAAACACTTTTTTCCTGTGTATAACAAATGGAAGAGGCCATTAATAGGTGGCCATGTATTTGACAGATAGTCTTGCACAACAAATCATTCATACAGCCTGAGCTCCCAGTATGAGAATACTATCAATCAATATAACTTTGAATAATCACTACAATTAAACATACAGTCCATTAATAATTCATTAATAGCAATTTCATGACAGTACTGTAAAAGCTGTATTGATCCTTTGAGGGATGATATTTAGATGTATTTACAATGATTTATGTTCACTACAGTATGACACACTATAAGAAGGGGACATGGGCCTCATTTTAGCCTTTTTCTGAGGTTTCATCTTTGTTTGCATGCAGAGGATTGACATACCTCAAAGTAGAGCATAGTCATGACAGGATGAGGCTTAGAGTAAGAACAAAATACACTTGAAGGATGACACACACACACACACACACACACACAGGGCACACGCGCAGACACACTTTTTCTGAGTTTCCAAATAGTGTGGGCTGATTTGATCCATCTGTTGTGCTTCATGAGGCACAGAGACAACACATCTCTCTTTCTACACACACACACACACACACACACACACACACACACACACACACACACACACACACACACACATGTTCACTATGTGTCATCTCACAAGGACTCAGGAGAAGTAAACCGGACACACTAAAGGGAGTGCTTGACTTGTTCTACACATCCTCAGCCCGATTACACTAACTGAACCATGTTAACACACTCCTCTTCTGCAGCCTAAACAGATGACATACACAGCAACTTGCTCATACATGAAAACCAGACAATTAAACAAAGTCTTGCATCAGGACACACTGATATTCAGGTGTGTGTCGTTTATCGTACCATATAGCTACAGTATAAACAAATGTAACTTAATCTAACCTTTGGTTGTCAGTCTGCCATTATCAAGCCATTTTCTAATTTAGTGAAAGGAAAAAGTTCACAGTTTTTTTGTTTTGTAGAGTTTTCACAGTAGAAGAAAGCCTAAAGCTGTGTCTTTCTACGGTACAAGGACACATGGCATCTTACACATCTGTCTGCACAATGCAGCTTTAATTGTGTTGCTAACACCCTATGATTGCTTATCAACTTGTCCTGTTAACATGTATAATTGCGATCTATGGTAAGGTCTAAAAGTTAAAGTGCACTTATAGTTCTAAATAAATATAAACACAAAAATCACATTGCGCTGACATCACTGTTGGAGCAACCTCCAGATGTCAGAGATCTGAGCCCATTAGAGGGTAAAGTGGATTGATGGATGATCTCATCCGCTGCTCTATACCAGAAAGAACAAACAAATGCAACAACAGTAGGACAGACTAGGTCTTACACACGCAAAGCCCTCAATCTCATGACAGGATTATTAGGTGAGCCCAGAGGCAGATCAAGACACCAATCTGGCTCCTTAAGTCCTCCTTCAAGGTCTTCAACTCTGGCTAAGGCCGTTTAACATGTCTATATATTCTCTGGAGCAGTGCTAAAGACCATGTTATCTTCTGTTAAGAAATAGTCGTAGCCTGAGCGGATTTCCTCACTTGATCCTGTAAAAAAGGTCTTATCGCTCATTGCCTTCCTCCTGGACCTGGAAACAGCACTGGGGCAGGTTGGAGGGCTAAAGCAGGCTTAGATGCCCTGGTCCTGCCAAGTCAAACTCTGTACACAGTAATGGTAGTTTATCATAGGTAAGTGTGGCTTTATTACATTACCAGAAATAAAGATGCACTGACTTTCATACTTTTAGGCATGAGCATTTGTTTCAGAGAGTCATTTGGTTGCAATGCTTCTAAAACATGAAGCATCAAATTACAATTTAATAACAAATGTTAAAAGCATTTATCCAGTTAGAGAAATGAAAGCTTTTAAAACATATGTAATTGTATTGGTTTAAGAATATTACCTCATGCTGACATGCACTATTTGTTTTGCTCTTATTTTTCCCTATAATGAAGGGTTTGTTTGCTATTGCACCACAGACAATAAATTTGTGTAGCACTGAAGTTGTCTCAAATATTATTCAGTGTCAAAACAGGTTGTTTATTCCTGTAACTGTGAGTTATCTTAGTCTTTTTCACAATATCCAGATGGTTCACAATTTTATTATCAATGTTGTGGTATCAGGTGTGATATAATTTATCACTTAATTTTCAGGTCTATTTCAATTATGTGCTTCCACTTTCAGAGGAACATATAAGATAAGATAAAATAAGCTAAGATAGACTGTATTTCCCTGAAGGAAATTTGTCTTGGACACACATTCAGTATCTGCTGTTTAGGAAATACAACATAACATACAGTACACAGTCTATCACTAATATATACACAGAAATGTTGTATGACACATTATAATAGTCATCATAATAGTTTACCTAATATGTGGAGAAAGGGCAAGCAGCCTCATCAACATGCATACATACATACCCAAAAATGTAAGCACTTTTAGATAAAAACAGTATTTCAGGAGTTCTGGCTCTGGCTGGTTTGCCATTTAGGGCTTTGATGGACATGGGGACAAAAGAGTTATTAAAGGGACTGAGCCTGCACTGGGGGACTCTGAGGCATCTGTCTGAGGGGAGAAGCGAAGCTGGTACTCAGGGTGGAGGGAGGACATTGGTGGGGTCTGAAATGGGTTGGGGGGGGGGTCTAGGCCTGTCTGAGGATAGTTTTGTCAAAGACAAAAACTCATTGCTCTTTGTGTAAAGTGGGTAATCTGGGCTTTCAGCTGTACACTGAGTTTGCCAAACCAGGCTGAGATGCGTTACTGCAGAATGCTCTTTAACTACGGCATTGTAAAAGAGGAGCAAAACTTTCTGGTTGACACCGAAGACCCTCAGCCTAAGTAAGGAAGTAAAGCCACTGATGCCTAGTGCAGGCATTTTCTAACTGAACACTCCATGTCAGTTTGTTGTTGATGTGTATGCCTAGGTATGTGTATGTATGAGTTAACCTGGGCTACATGTGTTCTGTTCATGGATGACCACTGGTGAGTGGTCTCTGATGGATTTGAGGTTAAATGCCATCTTCTCTGTTTTCTGTACTTTGAGGATAAAGCAGTGTTGGACTGGTGAACCGATGTACCCCTGGCAGGTGAAAAAGAGGGCCATCTCGGAGCATGGGGGTAACATTTCAGTCAACTTCATTGACTTTTATTTTAAATATTAGTATGCCATTACATGCCTTTTAGCTGTTCTGTTTTTTTTACCATAATATAGGTTTGTGGTTATCTATGGTATAATTAAAAACATGATACTCATAATACTTTAAATGTCAGAAGATGGCAGGTGCCATGCAGACAGAGAAGCAAATCATATTTTAAATCTCCTTCTGCTTCAGGTGTTACTTCTGTAAGACAGATGGTGACCATAAAGACAGCTCATAAGATCTGATAATAAATAAAAAACTATCAGTTTAGATATGAAATGTCTTTAATATCTGGTGGAGTTTATTATGTAAGGGAGTATAATACTTTACCATCTCCCTTCTTTGTCTTTCTTTACAAGCTTTTTCAGGAACAATCTTTCAGTGAGTGTGTTTTTTTTAACCCCCGACCACTGCTTTATTATCATATACAGACCATAACATCAAAGGATAATGCAGCCTTGCCATTTGACCATTTCCAAAAACAGATCCTACCAGTCAAAGAAAACATGTTGACTGTGTTCAAAAGGATGCGTGGAACATTCACTGGCAATGGCGGCAACTAGATACCCAAAGTCGAAGGCCTGGAGGCTGGGTGTCCCTTAGGGGGTATATCCTGGATGGAAATGTAGCCCATTATTTGAGCTGAGAACAGGTGCTTTCAACAAAGAATGCTGCATCATCACGGTCCTGTGGGAAATGAGAGGAAATATCAAGGTCCGGGAATTTACGATGTGGCCTTTTGAAAGCAAAGCAGCTCAGATGCCAGGTTCTGAGGAAAACTAGAGAAGTAATTTATAAAATAAAGATGGAAAAACAAGGAAAGCTTCTTCTACAGTACATTCAGCAAGAATGGATGAGAGATAATTGGACCTGCACATGAAAATTATGAGTTGGTCAAAAAGTTTGAATCTGCCATGTATGATGGATGGCATTCATTATTGTAATTACATGTATCAGAGGATGACACATAAACACATAAAACATGGTGCTACATTTTAACATCTAATCCAAATTATATAAATAAATAGCACTTTTAACACGTCTGGGAGGAGCTCCTCTAAAGACACATTATGTTCCACATTTTCACCATTTTCCTTCCCCGTACTTTTGTTTCACCATTCCTGACGTGCTTCTTCTTTTACTTCCCTTTCATTTCACTCATCAAGTACTTACAAATCTCGATTTCTTACTCAGATATCTTGAGCATCTCTTGAGCAAAGTAAAAAAAAAACATTGCCTCTAAAGCTTCCTCACTCAGGGTAACCTACACAGATACTCTGCTTCTTGCCACCCATGGTGTAGATCAAGCTTCGCTCTTTAGCTCCGTGCTAGCTGTAGCCTTCATCCGGGGCCATGGCTCCTGTCAGACCAGAGCAGGCCCCCTTTGATCTGGGCTGAGTGACAAGACTGTGTGGTCCCATGCAGTGCCCCTGGCATCCTCTGTCACCAAAGGCAGTATACGACAAGGTCACTTAGGGGAGGGCAGAGGGAACACACACATGATCTCCAACCTGTATGAATGGGTACAAGACTGAGGAGGACATGATGCAAGACTACCAAGGGCCCCAAGCTGTGGCACAAATTGTTCATCATGTATAAGGAAAGGTAGTCTACTGATGTTTGGTACAAACCTAAATTACAGATTTAACTAAAAGTCAAGGATCTCTGTGTGTACAATTACATTCAGGTACATTACCTATAAGCTATAGAACAGGTTTACTGGGGTTTCCCAGAAGAGAAAATACTTTGTTCTGTGATTTAGGTTAATATTGAAGATGTAGTCCATTTAATGTTTTATTGTTTATTTAATAATTTAAGGGCTCCTTTTTTTGTAAAATGTCCATTATTTTTTATTATTTCTTCTGGATTGATGATTTCAAAAAACTCCTGCTGTGATATTTTTTATGTGGCAGGTTTTATTTATGGAAGTTCTTTCTGACACATGTTTCCCCACTGCAACAGTATTTTTTGGTCTCTTAAAAGTTCATGTTGGTTGGGCACATCTCTGTGCATGGCACGATAAATAGCACTGCTAGCTAACTGTAGCTGAACTAAATTGCACACCTGCATATAGTGGATATGGTTTGTAATTTCTTGCAAACAGTAAATTATCTAAAGTTTAGCAAGAATACAATCATCACTCTGATTAAATTGTAAATTATTTAAAGAAATTTCCAGGCAGACCACTTAAATAAATCAGAAATAGCTAAAACACACAGTTTGTCTCTGAACTACACTTATTATAAATGTACAATCATCTTTCAGTCTGCCAGTTGTATTTTCCATCAGTCACGCTGTCCTATATCCGCTAACTGTATTCTCTGTGGAAAGACGGCTGAAATAAAGTAAATCTGGTCTGTGAGCAAGTAGGCAACCCCCTGAGGAAGAGAGAACACAAACATGATAAGAGGCTGTTGGTAAAATTACAGACTGCAGGCAGTCCTAATGGAGTTCAGCGCAGGGTTGAGGGAAGCGGTCAGTCAGTCATCAAAGCTCCTACTCTGACGTTGATGCTTCCTACATTCCTGAGCACCTATGTCAACTTACATTGCAGTTCAACCTTTTAAACACAAATCCTGAGAGGACAAACAACCTAACTTTATTGTACTTCATGACCACAAAGAATGCTCACTTTAATGATAATAAACTGATACCACATTAACAAAGCATAAAGAAGCTGTATGAGGCCAATACAAACAGCACATTGATGATTATGAAGTCTCCCGACAGGGCTAACCACTCTCATTAGCATTAGAAAAATACACTTGAAACATGTTTAGTGTACGCATATTTCATAAGGGTTATGACAATCTGTTGAAAATTCAACCTCTTCCAGATTTATACCACACACTACAGCAGTAAGGGTAAACCACCTTTGGTATACTTTCCTGAGTTCATGATCAAGATTTGCCAAAAATACACTACACAGGTCTTAACTTAGAGATTCAGAGCTCTCTGAACATTTGATTTGTAGACTTTTCAGTGTTCAGTTTGGCTCTTGACCTGAGTCTTTAAGTTTTGGGTTTGAACAGGTGCTGTGGGATCTAGCTCTTCTAATTCAGCTTTGTGCACTCCATGTACATTTTACTTTTCCCATGGTCTATGAGCACTCAGCTGTAATATCCTCTATCACCAGTGGCTGCCAGCTCAGGGAGGAGCTGGCTGGTCTCTCAGGTTGCTTGCCGCACATCATAAATCCAGGACCATCTGAGCTCAATCTGTCTTTCAGATTCATGAAATGCCAAGGCTACCTTGTGTTGGTCTCATGTGAAATGTTCTGCATGTGTGTGTGTGTGTGTGTGTGTGTGTGTGTGTGTTTTAGCTACACCTGCAACAATATCAACATGTGTAGGGTTGGAAAGTACTAAGGAAAATATTGTATGTTTTACTCCACTGCATGATTATAATGTAATATTATAGATCGAGATTAAACATTATTGATTTTCAGAGGGAAATTCACATATTAAACTGTTGGAACACTGATTAGTGCTACAGTGAACTGTTGATATTTAATGTTTGCACTGTTTCATACCGTAGTCCTATTAGTATCACTTAAAATATAAGCATCACACAGGTACAGTTACATCTATACAACAGTACACTTTGGTACAACATCTACAGAGATACATTTCATTTTTTTATGTAACGTTTATTTCTATAGGGAGTTTTTAAAAATGTATTTTAAAAGTATTGCCTGAAATGCCCGTTTCTGAATGGGCTTATAAAATACACAAAACTCAACAAGAGAATACATACAAACCAGCAGAAAACACAAACAATGATACATTCAAATTCACATTCAGTGAAAGGCACCAGCTTATTGATGACTAAATGAGTGATGATGACTGTATCAACTTGAGTTTTAAACAACCCATTTTAAGCTGTGGATAACCTGATCCCACCCCAAAAAAGTCATCTTTTCTCACAGACATACACTCTCTTTCAACAAAAACCAACCATTTATTACATACATAATAATGTACATATTTCATTATTATGTATGTACACAAATATATTCACATGGCATAGCAGCGTGAGCTCACCACCCTGGTAAGCAGTTGTTAATCTACAGTATGTGTATCCACGAAGATAGGTGTTGAAAGGTGCTGTGAAAGGTAACACCTTGATTGCTGATATGAAAGCACCACCTTCTCAATTGTATATCCACACATTATAAAAAGAATCCATGGCTTTTCTTGGTAAAGTGATAAAGCCACTACCATCTTCTACTTTGGTCAAAGAAAGATGTTTTTTCTGTTTTATTTACATCTCTTTCTAGATGCTGAGTGCCATTGGTGTTAGTGTTCAGCTTTTGTGGCTCTGTCATTTGATGCATGTTAAAACAACCCCTGTAGCTTAGACCTGTAATATTTTTCCCCTCAGATGTCACAGCGTTTTCATTAGGCCTGGCACTAGGTTGCTGGGGCTCAATATGGCCCTAGATAACCCTTTAAAGACACACCTCAAAGTCTGGCCTTGGTGCTCAGACTTACCTGAAAGAGCTGACGTTAATGCCTATGGTGAGCTTTGTCTCTCCACACCCTGTCTTCAAGAGACACAAACTGCATCAACTACAAAGGGAAGCATCCCTCTCTGTTTTTTTTGCAAGTTGACTCAAATTGTAATATTAGTGATTGATCCCTGATTTTCTCTTGTTGTGAAATAAACATAAAAGTGAATATATCTGGTTTATAAAAAACTACTGTGAGTTATAGCCAAATGGTGTACACGGACTTGCTGTCTTGCAAACACCTCCTTGAAGAATATGTCACACTTCTCTTTAATGACAGACCAAAGGCTTGTAGCGACCTACTCATCACACCCAGACTTATTGATCTGGGTAACACGATGCAATGTTTCTGAAGATAAAACACAAACATGATGTACATGGTGATCCTACCAATCTTCCCCTCTGTTGACTGGCAGTGTTTAACCTTAGCTCATAACATGCCATTAGGTCCTTCCTAATGGCATGTTATTGTTTGTTTTGAGCAAAGCTAACACTTGACGTACCAACATTTGGTTTTAAGCTACACCTAAACCATCTAATGACTACATGCAACGGTTTTGTAAGTGTTGCTCTGATACCACTCCTTGGTGCAGTAACCACCAGGTCACTGTCAAAGTGCAGCCCACATGTCATTAGCAGGAATGGGTCATCAGGTGGAAAGGTTATGACCTCGGAGAAGGCTTCATTTGGTGAACTGGGAGCCACTTAGTCCCCAACTGCCCAGTGAGAGGAAGAACACTTGGTCATCCCACTTACTGAGAGCAACAGCAGGAGACCACATGAAGAACTGTCAAAAATAAATTCTTGTTGTGCTCACATGAGATGCATGCTACAAACCTGGGATCATGATCATGATATTTGGGTATTGGGATAATGATATTTGGGAATTGAAATCCACCTCTGAATTCCCTTGTTTGACTTTATGTCCCGCCCTTGCACTTTCTTAGTTTGTTCTGGAGGGATTACCGGTGAGAGAGTTTCTGAAACAGGCAAGCGGATGTGAAGAATCATCCATGCTGATTTAGATGTGTCCAGAGACACTCCAGAGCAGTAAGTTTTGGGGGTTGGGGTTAGACTCAGGACGAGCCCTGGAGATGCTTTAGAAATGCTCCCTGCTTTTAGGGGGATGGCGAAGGGGTGTCTGGACTGGAACTGCACAGTCCATCTGAATGGGAACTAATGAAAACAAATGATCTGACAAGGTCATAAGGTTGAGATCAAGGCTGAAGGATCCTCCCCCCTCTCTCAATTTCCAACTTGGGGAGATTAATGAGGGCAGAGAACAGCCATTTCGCTGTATCATTTACTCCCTGAGGCCTCTGGACCCTGTGGTAGCGGTGTGCAGCCCACCTGTTGGCCATATTAAAGCCGTATGACACTGAGCCAGAGGGCATCAGTCCTGATGCGGGGCTGTTACTGCTCTGTCCTGTTCACAGCACAGACAGGAGCATATTGTGTTGTCATCCAATCCAATCCAATCCACTTTATTTATATAGCACGATTTTAACAAACACAAGGTTTCAAAGTGCTGCACAAAAAAATAAAAAAAATAATACAAAATAAATAAATAGATAACACAATACAAGCACAATAATAAAAAAAAATATATATATATATATATATATATATATATATATATATATATATATATATACATGCACATATATAAGGTACAATAAAATAAATACAATAAAATGCACTGACGGCATATGGTAAAGGTATACACATAAGATCATTACTCTACCTGGTGTTAAAAAGCCAAAGAAAAGAGTTGGGTTTTAAGAAGAGTTTTAAAATGAGACAGAGAGGTGGCCTGTCTAACGTGCAGAGGCAGTCCACTCCAAAGTTTTGGAGCTGCGACGGCAAACGCACGGTCATGACTCTAACCAAAGCCTCCAACAGCCTCCCAATTGTCTTGTCAATTTTTCCTCTTGACAACAGAGACACAAGATGATTCTATTCACATTTCTTTTCCAGTATTAGCTTACATGTACAATACTGAATGAACATTCTGATTAGACATTTAATGTGCGACATTTTGTTCATTTTTAAAGACTTCATAGAAGCCTTTGCCCAGTGACTAATGAACATACTTTTTTAATTTTACAGTTGTTGACAATATTTTGATGAACTCATCAGATAAATATTCACCAAGAGAAGCATGTATCAGGCATGGCATTGGTGTTTGAGCATATTACACAGTAACAGATACCCTGAGTAAACAGTCCAGTTATAGTGGTGCTTCACACTGTAGTGCTGAAGACGTTAATAGGTTTATAAGACAAGACTGCTCCCTTCTGGGCAATTAAAATCAGCACATAGTCCAAAGTCAGAACTGACTACCACGTTTAACTTTCAGAAAGGAAAAAAACCTCCAGGAATACTAATGTATTATGTTTACAACTAACAATCACATTGAGAGAAACTTCAATCAAAGTCTGTTATATTGTATTTGTTTGTTAACGTATTCTTTAAATTAAGTAGGCCTATTAGTTGTTAGGGCTTTCTAACGTTTATATGCATTGGCATATATAATACACCAGATGGCGATATTAGCCAGGCTGACTCACAGCAATAAAGGTCAGTGGACGCATCCTGCCGTTGTGTACATGGTAATTTGTCCACTATTTTAGGGGGGCGTTATATGTTAGCAAATAACACCACATTAGCTTATTTAGTAAAAACATATCTATTTTTAATTTGTATTCTTTTCATTGTTATGAGCATTTATTCATATGTATTTAATGTACTATTTTATGTATTTATGCAAATGAAACCCTCCAGATTCAGCCGTGTTTCCTCACACACTTTATTTGTAGCCAGCTGGTTCAGGATTTGAGCAACATTACACTGCAGCTTATTCCATTGCTGTTGTCAACTGCTGAAATGTAGATTACGCAATTGGATTTAAACACGTAGGCTATTAGAATAAACGCCTACTTGATCACGCCTTATAGCCCCCTGGGAACCGGCTTGATTGGACTCTTCTTTATTGAGGATCAGCCTTAACTTACTACATTTCCCACACTGCATTGCTGCGCAGCTCTTACTTGTCACTGCTGTCGCTCTCTGCCTGTGTGAGCGCCCGCGGTGAATTAGTCCAGCATCTCTGCGCAGGCAGTGAGGAAAATGTAAAAAAAATATATATAATTTGAAAATATGTAATCGTGGAATAAGTTTTCGGCGTTGGCAGCTTGCGATGAGGGAAGAAAAATATGGAAAAGATCGGATTTTATGTTGCGCCCCTGTGGAGCACGAACCGTTATATTGAGAGAAATGCGGAATATTTCCCCCTGTAGGTGTTAACGCAGAAAATACAAGATGAAGAAGCAATTCAATCGGATGCGACAGCTCGCCAACCAAACGGTGGGAAGGTAAGCAATCCCTTTCCGTGCGCTATTCTCGCCGGGCCAAGTTAAAGGGAAGAGAACCCCCTGTATGGCCCTTATAAGATGTGAATCACATCCGTGTAAATGTGATTTTTATTACATGGAATCAGGCTGAATATATGGAATAGATAATGTAATGTGCAATCGGACAATTTCAGTGAAACAAAAGAATACCCCGTGTTCATGTTGGTGCGTACTATCCATTGAAAGAGGCTACCGCATAGGCAGCATGTAGGCGCATTGCCCCAGTGCAACCAGCCCACGGAAATACATTAAATATAGACATTCGCAGGATCACAGACCATCACGCAGAGATTAGCCCCTCCATATGATAAAGTATCGCCTCTGGAGTACAACAACATGCAATTGTGAAGTTATGGTGTGATTGCATTTACCTCCTGTCAGAACCTGTCAATAGGTGAACGTGATGCAAACGGATGCAGAGTGGGCTGCGACGTGAGGGAAAATGGAAAAAGGCGCAATGTTTTCATTACGCAGTTATGTCAGCTGTGAGGAGGGAAGCACCTATTAGGCTGGGTTATCAAGTCCATGAATTCCTGAAGGTCGTACTCCGCACCTGGCATTTATCTAACATACTGTTTAGTTAAAATGATGCGATTATAATATTACCCGTTTTACTGCTTCAATAGATGCCTTGTGACATTTTACACATGTCCAATGGGTTTATCACTCTCCCCTCACCCTGTTCGTTCACCTCGCAGGGAAGCAGAGCAGCTTGTGAAGCAGCACTGGCCCACAGGGTGTTCCCTGCTCTGTGCATGATGGGGATTAGGACCAGGAGGTGTGGGTCATTAAGGCTGTGTGAGTGGCATGCACTCAGAAGGGAGGGGACACACCTTGCAGGCTCTGTTTGTGCTATCATTGTCAGTTGGTAAGGGTGGCAGTTTTCTAGCCACAGTCTTTTTATAATCATTTCTGTGTGACTCAGTAGTGTGTTTGTGTGTTTGATTCTGGATGTGTGTGTGGGCAGGTGGGTTATGGGCCTTCATATGAGCAGAGAATTCAGTGCTTCCTTGTGTGTGTGTGTTTGTGCGCGTGTGCCTGCCCAATTTTAAAGCCTTATTTGAATGCACTCCCAACATCTAGTGCATGCCTGTGCTGTTGTGAGTATAATTTTCCCCTCACACGCTGTTTTCTGAAGCTGTCTGTATAAGAGCAGCAACAGCTACCTGCTGAGGTGGTCTGCCTGTATATCAGAAAGCTATAATGAGCAACAGCAATGCCTCCTTGCAAGTGGTACCTAATGTTCACATTCAGTGGGTGGCCACTCTCAACCAGTAATAATAATAATCAGAATTTCACAGTTATCTACTGTTCATTGACTCATAAGGGGAACTTATGGCATTTGATTAGAGCTTTGGATCAGGGCAAGAAGTAACAGGTCTGACCCTCTGATGATATTGAGCAGTGTAAAACATTGGCTGTGTCATAGGGAGAGATGGAAATAAAGGTAAAGCCAAAGCCATCACTGGCATCCTGGGCCAGGTAGTTCGATGAAGCACACAAGCTTTCCTGGCGTGGGCAAGAACAGTATAATGTGACTGAAACTAACAATTCTTGGCTCACTCGTGCTAAAAGTACACACAGTCAATTGTACCATAAGGTGTTTTTGATAAAACTGTCCATCAAATGTGTTTTTATGTTGCTAAGAAAATAAGGAGTAGTATGTGCTCCCTAAAGGTCAGCATGCTGTTTTTGTTTTTTGCCATATTGTTTTGCATGTTTTTGAAGACTTTCTTTTCAACTGATAATCTGAAGTAGTAAAATAAGTGTGGGCTGAGCCATATTGAATAACTCATTCTTGCATCCTTAGGGTGATAATGTCCCTTGATACTACCATCCATCGAGGAGAAATGTGTGGAGTGTGTGTGTGTGTGTGTGTGTGTGTGTGTGTGTGCATATTTTATGTAGTGACAGTGTTTTGCAATATGTCCTTGCATATACATGCCTTGTTCTGTTAGTTCAGGATCAGTGGGTGGGGGTCATACAAATGTGTGTATGTGTAGATTAATGAGGCATCTTAATGTAAACATTCACTAAACATTCATGCTATAGTTCTACCACTCTTCCTGTTTTTACTTCACACAACACTTGATCTGCTTTTCTGCGAGGAGATTTTCATCCCAATTGTATTGGTTGCTTATTGCCATTGAGATGGTGTGTAACTATATTTTAACTGAAATGGAGATGCTTTGGGTTAAACTCAAGCTGTCTTTTCATTTTTTTCCCACTGGTTTGCCTTTTGTGCTGATACAAGGCTCCAGTATAACTGTTACCTTGAAAAGACAGGAATAGATTAGCACATCAGAACAGTCTGTTTATTAACAATACAGTTACTTTCCATCTTGTACTCACTGAGGCTTCAGATATACTATATTGCTGATTCAAGCTACACCCATCTTCAGAAAGAATGGGAGTTACTCTGTTGGTTTGAGCATTTGACCTTCCAGAACCTTAGCAGTCTCAGTGGAGCTGTTAATACTGCTGACCAGTCCTCAGTCCCTTCTAAACAACTCAACAAATCCACAAGAAGAAGATTGTCCATGTTGGAAATTGAATGACTTTGATAACAAGAATCTGTTTGAGTGTATTAGCAGAAGTGTGTCTTCATTAAGTTATAACAATTAAACTGTAATAAACACAGACTTTAATCTACTCATCTCCCCTCTGGCATGTGTTAATAATGTCTGTAATTGTCTTTCTGCATTGACAGTATTACTGTGAATCTTTTTTTATGTGTGTCTTATATGTAATGGAGATTGAAGGACTTTTTCAGTGGGGGTTGGTCATCAGGTGTGCTGTGTCAGCATCTCTCTGGCTACCCAAGGCTGCTGCCGCTGCTGCTGCCGCTGCCGCTTGCCTGGGTGAGATCTATGTCATGTGATTGCCAGCTTGACCAATCACCTCCGTGGAGCAAGACTTCATACCGGAGGATGTGCAGCCAAGCATACGCTATAGCTAAAAAAATGTGTTATGGCACAGTGGGAGGGACAACAGGGTGTCACAGTGCTGTAAAGTGAGATAAATTATGTCTTATCTTATGAATTTGTTTGTGTGCATTTTGGTATGTTTTTGTTAAGCTAGGCCATCATTGTTTTTTCGTTCAGACTTAATAAAGGCCTTCAGTGTTTTGCAAACCCTCTCCATTATGTTAAAATATCCATTGAAAAGTATTTGGGTTTGTTGCCAATATGCATTGTAATGTTTGTATGCCCTCATATACACACCAAACAAGCCAGGAAAAGATTGTGTGTTACAGCCAGCTCACACCATCCATTTCCCTTGACCTATTTCTCTATTCCCAACTCACTGCCCTATCTAGGTCTAGGACAGCCTGGTAAAAAAGATTCCATGATACAATTATGTCAGTCTGTCAGGGAATTTCACACATGAAAGACAGAACACAACTGAAATTAAGTATTTTTTTTCCGTTTTATAATTGAAAACGGAACCGCCCTAACATCCTGACAAATTGCCTCTCACCCTCTCCTTACACCCTGCATCACTCACCTGTGTGATGTCCACTAAAACCACTAGTGTATGGTAATAGCATTCTTCCTGCTCATGCCTTTAGGGTAGGCTGTAGCTCACCACAACACCATGCAGTTGTCAGAAAAATGTCAGCCATTTGTGGGATGGCAAATGAGTTCCTTGCTTTCTCTCTTCCGCATTGTCGCAATCATGCTTTCTCTCTCTTCCATCTGACAATCAAACGCAGTAGATAAATGCATTGCGAGCTTGCATGCTGATGTATCATATCATTTTATTGTCCATAGAAAAAATGAATGCGAGTGGGACATAGGGAAAGAAAGAATGACTGAGGCCAACATTATGAAACGTGTCGGTGCATGCTTTTGTATACTTCAGTATACATATAGTTTGCATGTTAATGTGTATACACTTTGAGTACTTGTAGTACTCCTCTACTCTAATGATGACAAAAGGACTGAAATTAGAAGATTATGCATGAATCATTAATGTATCCCTGAACAAATGTATTCATGAACAAATTTCTGTTAGCATTAAAAATAACTGCCTTTGCTTGTTTTTACATTCAGAGCAGCACTTACACACCTCTTGGCAATAATGTGTGCAGGACTCTAAACGAGCATATGGTAGCTGACAGGTAACATAAGATGTAGACAGCAATGCTATTGAATGCCAATGCAGCATCTCGTCCGATCCTCTCTTTCTCTTTTCCTCCGCCACCTCGTTGCCTTGATTTGTTGGCTGGCTTGGCATGAGGACAACACTGACTGAGTCTTGATTGAAAAGTTTAATTTAACAAGTCAAGGCCCTTTCATGACATAGGTTTTATTTAGTTTTGAGGCAGGCAATAAGAAATGAGTCATTACTTGAGTTCTAGATTGTGTAACTTTATTTGAAGTGAGAGCTATAGCTGTAATTCTGTAGTGCCATTCAGCGGTAGTATCAGAGATCTATGTTGATAACCCTCCCATTCCTTCAGTGCCTCTCAGAGACGGCAAACTGCATGATAGAGTTAGTGATAAAGAGCCTTTGTCAGGGGGCCATTTTGGCCATCAAAAGAGAGATGATGTAATATCGGACAGATCGCTGCTTCTCTTTTCTATGTCACAACAATCAAGAGACTAACCTCTTAACAAGCCCCTATACTGGTGGTCCAATACAAACTCAGCACTAGTGTATTACATTGGCACATATGTAAGAAACAACATGGCACGCAAACAGTTTTGGGGACGGGTATTTGATGCTAACAGACTTACTTTGATTTTGTTTTTGTCGCTGTCTACCTGCTACATATTATAAGTAGGTCCAATCACGTCCATGATGTGTTACAGGCTTGGGGGTTGACCCAGTCTGTTGCTCGTGATCTCATCTGAAACAGGAAGTGACCTCAGGGCCTGACTGAAATGCAGCTAATTAATCAGATGCAATTCAAGTTGCGAGGCATTCAGGAGCAAGACAGGGTCTAAAGAGGATTTAAAATATTACTCATACTGTAGATACTGTAAGCCGTGCTTTGACAAATAACTTTTAAAGTGGTGAAGTAAATTTATAAAACTATTTTAATAACTTCAAGAACAATTTTCATTTATCATTAGGTTGCATTCATGTATTTAGATTGAATTGTCTGCAATAAACTGGATATTATACACAGTAGACATACATTTGTACTACAATATATATTTTTAATCCAGTTAAAAGCAGTTTTATATCAAGTTAGTGCAGTAAGAATATTCAGCAATCTTCAACTCTGTGAGTAATCAGAAACTTTCAGAGTGGCATTGATGTTAGAAATAACTAAGGAGACGGGCAACTCCCTACCAACATGCCCACTTCCTTCCATTCATCAATGCCAATAGGCTCAAAACAGGAAGCACTCATCCACTAATACGAGTCCAGAGTTTCTTGTTTTACATTTAAACTTTTGCTCTTTGATTATAGAAGATGATCTCAATCTCCCATTTGTATATTATGCAGTAGATACAATCTTTCATTTGCTTTGGTTGCCTAGAAACACCTAGAAATTTTGTATTAGCTGTTTCATCACATGTGTTTGACTTTGCCAACCCAAATGTTATATTTTCAAAAATGGTGGAGAATATATCTTTTAAAACTACTAACTAAGTAACCAACAACAGTTTGTGACAACGTTTTAATTTAAGGCCATAAAGCACAACATGGATCTTTGTTGAGTTCTACTTCATTGTCTATTTGATGCTATCTATCGGACATAGTTTAGGTGCAGTGGGTTTGTGCTCGGGCAGAAGTCAAGTGTAAAAACACAATTAAGTCACAGAGTGCTTCTTGTGGGGATTATTCACCATGAATAAAGTTATTAGAGATAACTCACTGCTTGTGTTTCCAGTGAAACGTTGCTGAATGCTGCAGGCTCGCTCTCTCTCTCTCTCTCTTTCTCTCTCTCTCTCTTTTTCGGTCCCTCGTTCACTCCCTCTCTGGACATGTGTTGTGTGTGTGTGTGTGTGTGTGTGTGCGCATGCTTGTGTGCATGTGTGTGTACACTCCTCTCACAGTTATTCTTGCATACTTAACAGAACCATGACCTAGTTTGCTGAACAACTACAGTAAGTGTTTTTTTCTGTTTTAGTAACCTTGTGTCCCATCAGCCCTCCGCCTTGTCATTTGGGAGGAAACTGAGTGGGCCTCCTGATGTGTTTGCACGGCAAAGGTCTGGAGAAAAAAAAGAGCAGAAAATTGAGAAATAGTCAGAGAGCATTTATTAGCATGAACACGGCTGTGTGTTTTTGTGTGTGTTATCTATGTGAATGTGGCTGACTGTGGATCTCATTCCAATGCTCCAGGCCGTGTGGTGCCCTGCTGAGGCCCAGGGCCACCATTCGGCTTCACTACCCTTTCCTCGTAGCACAGGACCTAGCATCTAGCTCAGCTTTTTCAGGCCCCAGAGTAAGCAATTTTGTCAGCCAGGCTAGAAATGTGAAAAAACCAGAGCATGACCACTTCCTTTTTATTTTAGTCTGTGGATGGTAAGTGTTATAGCCGACATTTGGCTAGCTGCCAAGGCAATATGTTGAAGACTACGGATGTTATTTTATTCACATTTTGATTATGTTGACATTGATTATTCATGGTTTCATAAACCATGCACAGTGCTAGGGGGCTGAGCATAAGGTTTTCCAACATTAACATATCTCTAAATAGAAATGTTTAATATGAGACAAATGTGTAGGGAATGTGCAGCTGATGTGTAAATGGTCAACTGGGAAATTGGCACACATGTTTTCCTTCAAACTTAATGGAATTACAAAGACATGGAATGTCTAAGGTTCCTGGGAAAATATGCACAATAACTTACAGTTATCCTTGGCCAACAGTAAATACACAAGCCGATATATCCGCACCAAATTCCAACCCTATATCTCATCAGTGCTTTGTTAATGTCACCAGTGATGGAGAGGGACTCATACAAAGTCAGGCAGTAGATTTCTTTGTGTGAACATTGTCTCAGCTAATTTATTATATTATTTTCTTGTAGTTGTATTTTTGCATTGCACAGATTTGTGTGTTTCTTTTTTTCACTGATGCATCAAAAAAGAAGCATGATTTTGTCTGCTTTTGATTGAACAATGACTTTGTATGTCTGAAAGGTTGTTATAAACTTAAGCATTTTACTTGAGTTTATAAAACTTGAGTTAATGAATCTGTATATTTAGAGATGTGCTTGTGTGTGTGTGTGTGTGTGTGTGTGTGTGTGTGTGTGTGTGTGTGTGTGTGTGTGTGTGTGTGTGTGTGTGTGTGTGTGTGTGTTTGTATTGAGTCATCAGCAGCTCCAGGTGAAGGAATGCCTGCAAAGTGGCAGATGGTTCGCATAACCCTGGCAAAGTCTCCCTCTCCCTCCATGAGCATACCGCCCACATGGCTACCAACTCTCCCACGTGTTTACTTTCCTCCAAGTATTCATTCTACACACTATTTGTGTTAAATATTTCCTCATATCCAAAATGTCCTGTAAATTAGCTTTACATTAGGTTGTATTAGTTATACTCCAATATCACCTCTACTTTGTGTTGAGTGCCTTCACAGCCCGTGTACAATTCTGCTTTCCGAAGAGGAAATACCATTGTCAGAAAACAAACATGCTCAAATAACGAGAGAGTCTGCTGTCTTTGAAGAGATGCTCACATCTGTCTGTAGTCTGGGTCATAATGGCCACATCAGTTTTGGTTAGTGACAATGCCAGATGTAGGCATTGTTTAAACTTTTGTTCCCTTTTTCTAAACAGCAACGCAATTAACTAATTGTGTATTTTACCCTTCTAGTGAATGCTGTTCACTTTGTATGAGTTCTTACAGACCAGTCAAATATTCAAGAAAAACACTCCCACACTCACAAACACAAACACGCACTGGAGAAAAACAGAAAGAGTGATAGGAATAGGATGGCCCCCCACTAATTAAACTTTCTAGCATATGCAGCTGTCAAATTGATGAGAAAGTTTGATCGTTAACAGAGTGGCTTCTCCACATCCCTATCACTGCCAGAGCTCCTGCCCCATCTGTGCTGTTGTGTCCCTATTAGGGCCCCTCAGCTGCCAAAGTCTCCCAAGGGACACCTCCACCAGTCAGTTGGAGGCCACATAGACGGACGACCTCAGAGCTGCATTGCAGACCTGCAAGCTACACACTCAGCATGAAATACATGTGACTAGTCTTGCCCGCCATTTTGTGGGATATGGATTTTTAGAGATTTTGTGTGTCACAGTAAAACAGAGCCAAACTTTAGTGCAATGTTTAGGTTATTTTTATCCCCCTTTGTCATGTTATCAGCAATCTGCTATCACACTTAGCCTTACAAATAATGCCAGAAACTTCTTGCACTGCTATCATTCTCTCTTTTGCTCATAGGTGTGCACACACACACATTTCCTGTATTTTTAAGTTTTCCCAAAGGCTGACTGTGACTAGATCCATTGTTAACTGGTTTGACCCAGTTCCTATGGTTCCATGCTTACATATTGGCATTAGGAGTGGTGATGGTAATAACTGACATCATTACAGTAATGTTCAGCTTTCTGTCATTGGTAACTTCATATGGAATATGTATACAACACTACATATTAAACTTTTCTGCCATTTTTAGACTGTGATTTTCTTCAACAACTGGGCAACACAGAGCTGCTAGACTGTGTTTGACTGACAGACTTGGTGACGAGGCATCATACATGAAACGAGCACTTTAGTTATGGGCTGCTGACGTGTTTTTGTCTGGCTGATGAATAAAACAGCACAAACCACGGTCTTTTCCATTCTCTTTGTCAACAGTGAGATGAATTCAGATTTAGTTTTTAAATAAATTATACAAAAAAACTATTATTCACAATTGGCATTGGCATGGTTGGGGCACAATAGCAGGAAAAGGTTGTGCAGACAGGAAGGGAACACGCTGAAAGAAAGTGTGCACCACTGGGTGGCTGCAGGTCTGGCTTTGACTCATTTTAGGAGGGTGGTTCCTTTTGTCAGCCTACAGATGTTTTGAGCATGAAGTACATGTTATCCTCCCCACTGATAAAGTAGTCTTGATAGGTCATGGATTGTTGCTTTAGATGTGTGCATTGTTGTGAGTGAAGTGTGTTTGGGAAACAACCCAAATTGGTGTAATGCATGCTCATATGAGACAATTAGCCTATTTTATCTTTGTTTATTATAAAGTGCATATTGTGCTCTTTTGGGAAATCTCCTTGCAGAAAAATGACTAAAGTGTTACCGTAAAATATATGCTGTCTGAAGTGAAATGACACCATATATTTATGATATCCAGTGGTTTGTTCTTGAGCTTTTGGCTCATTCAGTACTCCGGATGAGTAGTTTTATCTGCTTCAGCGGCAAAGCAGCTCCGCCCTTTCCTTCAGTCTTTGGCTAAGCCCCCAGTCTGCTGGATTCACAGTGGGATGTGATGCTCCACAGTGGGAACAGGCATACTGTATTTGAATCAGTGACCTTTGCTCGCTGCTGTCTTACTTGTTTTGCTCATGCTGGTGTTGCACTCCATTGAGTTTACAGCATTAGATTGCCTGATAATGAATGTGATCTTCTTAAGGATTGTCTAAAATCATAACTGAGAGAGACAGCCACACAAACACAAGCACTGACATGCACATCCACACATTCTCCAAAGGGACAGGTGCATCGATTTGGCCCACTCATTTTGGAGCACTGCCACATTGATGATGTGCAAAGAAATCAGTGAATGAGTCTACTTCCAATGCAATACAGCTGGGACTGTATTTCACAACTGTGAAACATTTTAGCAAAGACATGCCACTATTTGGATACATGTAAGACCCATGTGTGTCATAAGACAACAGGTGTCTGACAATAACAGGATATTAAGACTCCTTTTTCAACTACTCAACTACCCCTAACTGTTTTAAATTTTGTCTTTACAGGGCAGAAAAAACAGAGGTGTTAAGCGAGGACCTTCTACAGGTGAGCTGTGGTGTGTGTGTGTGTGTGTGTGTGTGTGTGTGTGTGTGTGTGTGTGTGTGTGTGTGTGTGTGTGTGTGTGTGGAGAAACGTAAATCATGATGATGATTGCTTTGCTTTACCATGATGGAGATAGTGGCTCCAATGTTTTTGTCTCACAACCCTTAAAGTGAAGCAAGGTCTGTTTAGGTCCTGTTTACATATGTCTGTATGTAGTTGAATTAAAGAGAGATTAAGGAAGATAAACTCTCCAGTATTGATCATCTCACAACCTCTCATGGGCAAACTTAGGTTAGGCCTTTGACTTATCATTTTCATTATCCAATATTGTTTGATGAATCAATTAAATTTGTGACAATTTCCCATCACAACTTGGCACAACCCAAAATTATGCCTATAAATATCTTATTTCTAGTGACCAGTCAAAAAGGTTTGTGAACTATGCGTTTAAATGAAAAGCATTTTTAAATTTGTTGTCATTTTTATTGAATACAAGGAATCATAGCTGTAAAATATGTGTGCATATATACATAACTTGTGTACTGCAAATCTGTACCATGGAGACAGAAGCAGGTGCTGATTTATGATGCTGCATCAGATATTACAGATGTGTTGTTAGAGTTACAGTGTTGTGTGTGTGTGTGTGTGTGTGTGTGTGTGTGTGTGTGTGTGTGTGTGTGTAGGTGGAGAAGCGTCTGGATCTGGTCAAGCAGGTGACACACAGCACTCACAAAAAGCTGACTGCCTGCCTGCAGGGTCAGCAAGGGACTGATGTGGAGAAGAGATCTGTCAAGTCACCTTCTGTGAGTATCTTCATCTATCATTCTCTCAAGACACACACACACACACAGAGGATTTGGGATAATGCAACATAACATTATTCATTATTATTGTCATTTTTTCTCTCTACTATCAGAAAAAACTACCACTCACTATCCTGGCACAATGTATGGTAGAGGGGGCTGCAGTGTTGGGGGATGACTCTCTCCTGGGGTAAGTCACCGTAGTTAACATGCCTTTGCTCACACTTCCCTAGCGCGCGTACACACACACACACACACACACACACACACACAAACACACTCACTCACTCACACACAGAGTCATCTTGAATTATTGATTTGGCTAGTGCATTCTTTTCAGTCCTCATTACCCTTGTTTTTAATTGTATTAGATTGCCTGTGACTTTGTGTTTGGCTGTCACCAAACAGGAAGATGCTGAAGCTGTGTGGGGACACAGAAGAGAAGTTGGCCCAGGAGCTCATCCAGTTTGAGTTTGAAATAGAGAGAGATGTGGTAGAGCCTCTCTATGTGCTTGCAGAGGTGAGCACCAATTACTGTAAGACACTACACCTTGTTGATATGAATGAATTACAGAGCCTTTTATTTCCAATGTTAAGAAATTTACAAGCAGAATATGGTCCTCATTTACAACAAAAGTGCTGCATTATTATTCCCTGAGCACTTAGCACTTAATTTTCTTTTGTAGGTGGACATTCCCAACATCCAGAAACAGAGGAAGCACTTAGCTAAACTTGTTTTGGACATGGACTCTTCTCGAACAAGGTGACATCCCCATTTAAATGCCAGGCTAACAACCTTCTCTTGTTCATTTATTTTTTAAATAAAGGCTCATGGCCATTTCTTTTACATCATGTCCATAGATTTCAGCAGTCGTCCAAGTCATCCAGTCACCCAAGCACACTGCAGCCAGGCGCCAAGTCAGAGTCCCTCAGAGAGGAGATGGAGGAAGCAGCCAATCGGATGGAGATTTGTAGGGTGAGTCAGAAATCAGAGCTACTCAGATATTCTTCCCTCCTCCAGCTCCTTTGCTCTCAATTTGATTTATAGCCCTCATGCATGTATCAGACACAAGTGGACCACAATCAAGGATGAAATTACAATTATACAGTATGAAGGATTCTAGTGAGATAACTTAATGGTTAACTGGAATGGTTGCCTTCTACTTTCTATTTCAGGATCAATTGTCAGCAGATATGTACAGTTTTGTGGCCAAAGAAATAGACTATGCAAATTACTTCCAGACAGTAAGTATATTTTATCATTAAAGTGGTAATCCTAGTGGGGAAAAAAATTCTCTCTTTTCTGCAAATCAAATATTTATTCTCATATTATCACAGGTTACAATAAACATAGTACATTATCTAATGACATTACTTGCATTATATGATACACACTTTTGTTTGTTATAATCTCTTTTCCTATTATAGCTGATAGAAACGCAAGCAGAATATCACAGGAAGTCATTAGAGATTCTTCACAGTATCCTGCCCCAGATTAAAGCTCACCAAGGTGAGACTTGTACTCTCTGTGTGTGTGTGTGTGTGTGTGTGTGTGTGTGTGTGTGCGCGTGCGTGTATGTGTGTGCGTGTGTTTTAGACATCTGCTCCAATCCCGCACTTGAAGCAGTATCAAGATGAGAATGAATTAATAGGAGTTAATAGCCCTGACATAATGTAGTCACATAACAATCTCATTATAAGCTACGTATCCATCTTCATATGTACTGTATGCTATCGGCTAGTCCAGTTTACAAGTTATAAACTAAAGAGAGTGCTTGCACATCACATTTTTCTATAAAATACTACAGATAGAGATGCAGTAAATATTTAATTAATTAATGCTGACTCTGAACGTTATAGGCAGTCATTGGTCTAAAGTTGTTTAAAGTTTGTTTGTGTCTGTGTGCGATCCAAGTTGCTGTTTTGTGTTGCAGAGGCGTGGGTGGAGAAGCCGTCGTTTGGCAAGTCTCTGGAGGAACACCTGAATATAAGTGGAAGAGAGATTGCCTTCCCCATCGAAGCTTGTGTCACAATGCTGTTAGAGTGTGGCATGCAAGAAGAGGTACAGGGCATACACACACACACACGGATGGAGAGATAAAAAGTAGAAACAATTTTGCACCAGGAAACATGTCTGTGGTTACTAACCATCTTTACGTTTGGTTTTATTTGTTTGTGGTAATAAGACCAATTGGACCAAAACATGTAAAGCCACCAGTTTGTTCCTGTGTTATTTATTATTAACCAAGTGCACAGCAATAGAGACAATTACTTACAATTACTTATTACTTACTTACTACAGCATTTTTGCACAGGTTATGTTAGATGTGATTATAACACATGATTTATGTGTTTCCTGTGTGTGGGCTGCAGGGCCTCTTCAGAGTGGCTCCATCAGCCTCCAAGCTAAAGAAGCTGAAAGCATCCCTGGACTGTGGAGTTCTGGATGTGCAGGAGTACTCCGCCGATCCACATGCCATTGCAGGTGAACTACACCTACACAAATGCCTTGTTCAAAGCCCATTTCCATAACAACAACCTCATTGTAAGTCAGTAAAAAATATATCTATGTTAAAGTCCATGATTGTTACAACATCTGCCAGGCTTTTTGTTGTGGAAAGGTCATTTGAACTCTACAAAGGTTTTCGGAATAATTTGGGTCCTAGTTGGCAGAAAATGTTGTTCTTCAGACGAACATAGTGCAGTCTTCATCAGCTCTGCAGTCTTCATCAGCTTTGCCCTCAGTGCTCTTTTCCTGAAGGCTTTTTGTTCCAATATTGCTGGGCATTTCCCACATTAACATGAAATCTGTGTTGAGCAATCTCAATCTGGCAGCTGCACTAGCTGTAAGGGCCTGCTGGAGGGGAGTAGAGATTTGGGGCATGGCCATCCAGCACTGTGAAGAGAGACAACAACACTCCCCCCCCTCTACAAAGGCGAACCAGTTTTTACTCTGTCCCTGTGTTTTGTCACCCAAAGGGGCTCTGAAATCATACCTCCGTGAGCTCCCTGAGCCACTGATGACAACTGAACTTTATGATGAATGGATTCAGGCCTCCAAGTGAGTTGCTGTTTTCTTATTTAATGCGTTTTTGTGTACAATTATGCTATTGGCAGGGGTTCTTAACTGACAAATGAGTGAAAGAAAATAGTGACATTAATAGAGAAATTAAGCAACAGTAATCCATAATGATTTGTTATTTCCCCAGCATTCAAGATATGGACAAGAGACTACAAGCATTACTGGCAGCGTGTGAAAAACTCCCCACAGACAATGCAAACAATTTCAGGTCAGTTGCTTTCCTTCGTTTTCTGTCTTTCTATCTTTTGTGCATGTTCTCATCTGTCCAAAAAAAACGCAGACAATATCATCCAATTGCAAAATGATCAGTTTTAGCCACGCAGTTTCAGTCCAATTAATCCACCTACAGGCAAGAAAAGTAAAGGCAGCAGCAGATCTGAAATGCAGACATTCAGATGTCAACACCTGCAGTCAACTAAATGAATTGCTTTTGCAATATTGATACTTGAGCAACCTGCAGGCAAAACTTGTGCAGGCTGTAGTAATCATTGTCTGCAAGTGGCAGATATCAAAATTGCAGCAACTATTATTGTTTGTAGACGATCAACATGGTTACATCTGCAGGTTTAAACTGCTACTGCTATGACTTTACTTTCCTATACAGTAGTTGGCACAGGTCGGGATTTGTACAGCTATAATGACAATGTGTGAAAATAGCAATTAATCATGGCAATCATTACCTAGAGTTACTAGATGTGTAGCTTAACAATATGTCTGACAAATAGGATAAATGAGTGAAGTATAAATTGTTTTTAAGATGCACTCCTTTTTTTGAATCCCACAGATATCTAATCAAATTCTTAGCCAAGCTAAGTGACTACCAAGATGAAAACAAGATGACTCCTGGTAATATGGCGATTGTTCTTGGTCCTAACTTGCTTTGGACACACACTGAACCGTATGTATTTTAACAAAACTATTTTACATGTATGAAATTAGTTTAGGATTATACTGTAGTTCAGTTCTTTCTCTTCTTTCCAGTAACATGACAGAGATGATGACCACCCTGTCCCTACAGATTGTTGGCATAATTGAGCCTATTATCCAGCATGCTGACTGGTTCTTCCCTGGAGGTGGGGATCACATACTATGTATGTAATATTGTAGTCAGGCTAGGCACCATATTGATTTTTATTAATCCTGAATAATTGTATTGTATAATGGGATTTAAAAAACATATATGACCTATAATTTTAATGACCCAGTTTTATTCAAATTAACATATCAAAGTAAGTCAGAACAATTAGTGAAACCCTAATTTATTATTTATACTTATAATACTTACTTGATACAATATGAATGCACTTATTATTTTACTAATTATATAATGTGACATATATCAACATAATAAGAAGTATTTTCCCTTTGCTCAAGATAAAATCAGGATTTTATCTGTTTTAGGTAGATACTGTAACTCCCACTCTTAACAGTGGTAGACACCACACAGACCAACACATACACACACAAACAGCACTGTACATGAACTACTCATTATACTGTATGCTGATGCTGTGTTTGCTCCTCCCTCAGAGATTGAATTCAACTTGACAGGCAGCTACGGCAGCCCGATCCACACCAACCACAACTCCAACTACAGCTCTATGCCCTCACCAGACATGGACCAATCTGATCGCAAGCAGCAGCACGACCAGAGCCGACGCCCACTGAGCGTCGCCACTGACAACATGATGCTGGAGTTTTACAAGAAGGATGGGTATGATGCCAAGTGCATCCTATTGCTGCCCACATCTCACTTTCTCACTCTCTTTCCTCTCGTTCCACCCACACCTCCTCTCAGGCATCTGATAGTTAATTTTTATATTTGAGGCAGGCAGTATACACACACACTAAAAATCAGTTTATGAATCCTGTAACCTAAAGTTTTCACTCTAGACCCCCCTATAGACCACAGAAAGGTGGGAATTGTGCCGTATATCTCACCTGTCAATAATTCCAGCACAAACCAGTCTAAGTTATTATCAGGATTCATCAAGAGAAGTGAAGTCTGAAAAATAGTCTCATTTGAATACATGGGGCTGAATTGCCTTGAGTGGCATTGTCTCTATGGCAACAGGTCTCTGATGAAGGGCTGCTGGTTACCTCTTTTTTCTCAGGAAATATTTCTACAGTGCTATCTTCCCATCCTCCCACACCCAGCTCATCCTTCACAGTCTGGCTAGGACGTCACCTGGCCTGAGTCACTCATCCAGCTGGTGGAAAATTACTGGCAGAATTAGAACCAATGCCTTCCCAAAAATACCCCTGTCAAATTAAGGAAAAAGGCTGTAATATTATAGGAAACAATCTAAATATAGGGATTGAAAATTCCCATTTTTTTAGAGTAATTAACAACTTAGGATGGAGGACTGTGGATTTCATCTCCCCATCAGTGGTTTAAGTCTGGTGTTGTGAACCATGTCTGCATTACTTCTGACCTCATATCCCTTTTGCCTCTCTTCCCTTACTAACGCAGCATTAGGAAGATACAAAGGTACCGTATCATGACTTTTTCCCCACGTCTTTCCTTACCACCCCCCACTCACCTCTTTCTTCATTATCATAAATGACTCTGGATATGTGTTTGTCTTCAGTATGGGAGTCCGGGTTATGGATACCTCCTGGGTGTCTCGTAAGGGTTCAACTACGCTGGCACGCAAGACCTCCTCCACCCCTCCAGGCATGCAAGGCCCCGGCTCCCCGGCAGACACTCTCATCCCTGAGCAGCCCGGAGAGCTCGCCATCTCCCCGTCTGCAACACCGCCACCTGGAGAAAGGGTTTAGTAAGTCACTGTGGAGATGCTGTTCCCCTCTTTCTCAGGCATCCACTCCTGTTCATTTTTATTGTCATCACCATCATCATCATCATCCTCAACTTTCTCAGCTATGTGTGATCCAGATTGTTGGCTGTTTCAATCATATTGCCATTCATTTGCAACTCCTCCATGTTCTTTTTAGTGCATCTCTGTCAACACTTTCATGTCTGATTCTGTTTTCACTCTCCACATTTCTTCAGTTCTCCCTGTGGTTTGTCAGGTTGATGTCATTGTAGGTAAACTTTTTGAAAGGATAATAAAAAATTTTACTCTGAAGGGTTTTAGTCCAAATACTGTATGGAAGTTTTGTTTCTGTACATGGCACTAAGCTTTAATCTGCAAGTCCTTTGCGAGCATGCTAATATTTCCAATATCCCATTGTTGTGGCTTGGCTTTCTCAGCTTTGGTCGTGAATTATTATTACCTTTTCTGTTGACATTCACCCTGCCTGTGTGGCAGACAAGAGATAATATGGTCCCGCTTTGGCTGGCTTTCCCCTCCTCTCCTGTGGCTCTTTCAGCCGATGAAAGGGTTTTGTGTCTGTTTCACACTGCCCTGGGCTGACTGCAGGACCTACAATGCAAACAAGTCATATACTGTAGGATAAGGGCAGATAGGGTTTCCATATGCAGTAGAGAGGAGACATTGAGTCATCAGATCAGCTTGATAAAATTGTAAGCTGCAGACCAGCACTTTGGCTCCAGAGACAGATCCTCACAGCTCTTTGCAGTGAGCAGACACAAGGTGATCACAGAGGGAATCCTACACTGTATTATTTTCCTTTGGCAATACACCTTTCTTTTCCTTTGCTGTTTCTTCGTGCTTGTCTTTGTATTTGCACTAAGCTGACTGTATGCTAAGCTTGGTGCCCACCACCCACCCTAAAATGCAACTTTTTTTCTTTTATTCTTTTGTTTTTGGCTACGGACCAACTAACACACTAACACCCTAATCATCCAAACAGCTTATCCTATATCGCTCCAATGCGTCTCCTTGTTCAATCACTAGAGCTGTTTCTTTTGTGCTGTCTATTTTCTTAATATCTACAGCTCAGACAACGTGTCGCCCATTCGGCCGGACACCTCTCATGCCCATCTACCCCCAGGGGAGGACCGGCCACCCCCCCCTTACCCCATCTCCTCGTGCCACACTGCCCCCCACCTCTTCTATCCCAAACCCCCACCCTGCGCTCGCCCCGTGGCACCGGGTCCAGAGTCCCAGCCTCCCGCCTCCCCCCCGCCCCCACTGCGCTGGTCTGGCTTCACTCCCCCTGCCCCGCCCCCTTCCTCCTCTTCTTCTTCCTCCTCCTCGTCACTTGACATCAATTCGAACCCCAAACCCAGCTGTCTGCATTTCCCCAAGCACAGCCCACCTGGTGACATGGTGAATGTTCCCCCACCAGACTCTAATGCTTCACCACTCTACATCAAAACCCCCTTGGTACTAACCCGCCATGACCAGTCCATTGGCAACCCCCCTAGCCTCCCTTCGTCTGCGCCCCCGCCGTGGGCTGCCTGTCCATGTGCCCGAGAGAGAGGACCCCCCAGGCTGACTAGGTAAATACAACACACCCATGGCCACGATGGATGCATCACAGAGTGGCAGATGTATCTCTCCTCTCCTCTAGCTTGCTGGCTTTTCTTTTCTTTTTTTCCTTATTTTGTTTTCTTTCCTTTAAGTTACAATTTTGTAACATTCACGTTGTCCAGGGGTGCCTCTCATGGGGTTGCCTAGCAACAAAGGATGTTACTGGTTTATACAGCATTTGGTTTCATGGAGGTATTGAGTAGACGATAAATACATGGACAATGCTGCATATGGCTATTCAAAAGCATATGAATATATTTATTCTACAGTTTGCAGCATTTTCTTTTACTAACCAGCAGAAGGAAAGATCTGTTTTTTAAGAAAGATGTTAAGGTGTCCTTGTAAGCTACAGTAAAGAATATCTTCATACAGTATAAGCATCTTTTCAGCTTGACCCAAAGTGCTGAGTTTATATAGAGTGACTGTAGCAGTTTCATGACTCATATGTCTGTGGTGTTACAACCTCACAGGACAGCTTGAATCACTACAGCAAATCTTTGTCAGCGATAAGAACAAGCTCGCTGGATAACTCTCATTCTTTTGATTTGACTTCCCATTAAGATGGATTATTTTTGGGGAAAGAAGGCTCAGAGTTACTGCAGGAGATTGCATTTAATAAATGTAATCCAAAATGAGGCTACCATACTGCAGTATGGATGCTCTCTGTGGGTGTGTGTTTATTTGAATTTCTCACATTAATAACACATACTTACCGTAAGAAGAAAATACATTATGTCTATGATTATTGTTTTGTTTTTTAAATTAAAAAGCAGTGAGAGTAAAAGGATATCAAATGTTACTCCCATTACTGATGTCTAACCTGGATCAACGAAAGTACATTTTCAGGAAAATTTTTTGACATTCAGAAAGGAAGTCCCTCACCTTCCACTCTCTGTGTGTTGTTGCTCACACTCTCTTCACATCAGGAAATGTAAGGTTTTGAAGAAAATTTGGATCGTGCAACAAGGCAGGCCTGGTTGGTTCTTTTGGTGAATGATTGTAAAGATTTACAAAGAATATGTTTACGGCATTTACTATCTAACTGGGATGTTTTTGGACCAATTGGTGGGAATTGCAAGCCACAACCCAGAGCATTGTTTTTTCTTGTCCCAGAATGTTTGCGTGGTGTAGCCAGACGTTACTCCACAGCGCTGTGGAGATAGGTCTGACAATGTGAGACTGCTGATGTCTTTTAAAACAATTTCCACTAGGTGGGTCCTTGATTAACTGCATTGGTTGGTCTAGGCTTACAGTATATTTAGATTTAGTTGCTCATATCTTGTTACATGCTGCATCTTGACTCTATTTTCTGTGCATTTCATGTGTTTGTCGCTGAATACAAGTATGTACACCTTTTGTTTAGCTCAGTAGTATTTGTCCGTATGAAATCTTGTGAGTCCAGTTAAGATCCCAGCTGGGCAAAATAGAATTGTTTTAATAATTATAAGCTCCTGGATCAACTGATTGATCCAATTAAGTGTTCTGAAAAGTATGCATGGAAGCTTTTTTCTACCTCTGTTTGTATTCTATTAAAAACTAAAATGTGTTAGAAATGTTCCATCTGGATAGTGGTGAAATACTGATTGAGTTTGTCAGGCAGGACTTACACAATGCCATCGAACTTCTTTATTTCAGTAAAAATAAATTACATTCAGAACCCTTAAATGACATTATTATCAACAAAAAAAAGAAACACTTCACAAATGCAAAACAAGCTTAGTCATCTTTGTTATAGTTTTATAGACATTTGTTAAATAAGGGTTTTAAGAAAAAAAATGTGACACAGTTTGCCTTGCAAATATTGTTAACACTGTAAACATAGTGAAAGACTTATAAGTGATGATCATGATGATGATGATGATGATGATGATGATGATGATGATGATGGTGGTGTTGGTGGTGGTGGTGGTAGTGGCTGTTGTGGCACTGAGGTAATGTACATGAGGTATACTGACAGTTCAAGCATACTGTGTCTGACACTATTCACATACTAATGTCTTCCTGTCTTTTTCAGTTCATTGAAGAGTAAAGAGCTCTCACCTGTAACCGGACACAAAGCCATCCAGGTGGCAGGTCCAACAGTCCCTCCCAGCTGTAGTCCTCAGAGCAGTAGCCAGTCCCCCCACTCCACAGAGCACAGTCCTCACAGCCTGCGCCAAGGTCATCACCTTTCTCAATCTGAGCTCACATTGGCTTTCTTCAGATTATGAGGATGTATTTTCATTCTTAACATGAGACTAATGTGACTGTGTTGTGTGTTTCAAGGTTCCAAGAAGTTGGCCCCTGTGCCTCCCAAGGTCCCATACAGCCAGTCTTGCGGGATGTCTGACCAGTCCACAGGTCAGCCGTCACCGGTCAGCCTGTCCCCCACACCTCCTAGCACCCCCTCCCCTTATGGACTGGCCTGCCCTCCAGGGCAAGTGCCTCCATCATCCCCTGGGCAGACCCCATTGGGAGCACCTCACTCTCTTTCATCTCCACCCTCACTGACCGGAACGCTCACCAAGTCTCGGCCCGCCCCTAAGCCCAGGCAGAGACCCAGTCTGCCCCCTCCTCAGCCGCCCACAGCCCCGCCGGGGTTTACTGGCATGGCCATGGCCCCAATTCCCCAGCCCCTGGAGCAGGGCCTCCTGGATGGACTGTCTCCCGGGGAGAGCATGTCTACAGGTAAACATCAGCCCTTGACATCCCCTCCGCCACCACAGGTGGGGCTACAGAGGCCTTCTCTCAGACTTGCTGTGGCTCTGTCCAATGGAGACGGTGGACGAGTGTAGGACTCTGTAGGACCTGTCACTGTAGATATAAAAGATACCTTTCCCCTTTATTGACTGTTCCCAAACAAATGTCTGAATGAATAAAAGTTGCCTTTTAGACACAGATGCCTGAGAATGATGTAAATATTAGCATTTTTGTGCTACTGTAGTGAACAAATCTCCTTGACTGTATTCATTGCTTGTGTTATGTGATGATGTTTCTGGGTAAAGTGTGGAAACATCAGAGAAGCATAGCTCGTCCTGCTTGTATGGAAGTTGCCATTAGATTCATCATGTGCTCTCTGTTTATCTGTGTTACCCAGACCCTCACTTGGCAGAGGTAGGTCAGAGGCTTACACACCAGTCCAGTCTCTCTTACTGCATAGCAGGCGTGGAAATCTAGCCAGACAAATCCCACACTATATCTACAGTATGATGTTCTGATGATAAGGTGTTCTGTCATTATATACCAATTATTCTGTCACTTTGCTATATTTATCATTCTCTTGTTCCCCCTGCTACTATTGTGTACCTTGCAGCTGTGTGAGGCCAGGGATTCAGTGTGGGCTAAGTGTGAGGGGGACTTTTAGGGTAAGCCAGACCGTCCCCACCCCATGCGCTCCATCTCACTGCCTGGCCTCGTGCTGTGGCTGCCTCTGGGGTCTCCTGCAGCCTGCATCAAACAAACTTACCTGTTAGCTATCAATCAGAAAATGTTGCCTATTTCCTCTTAGCAGGATGACATTATTGACTCTTTGCATGGTGTTGTAGTTCAACCGATAATGCATGGCTTAAGGACTTCCCAGAGTGCACCACACTGCGCTCACATTGCAGACGCCGTCGCATACAAAGGTCCATCTCAAAGTCCCCCTCCTTTCGTTCCCCATTCCCAGCCCTATACCAGCAGACATCCCCCACTAATGCGCCTGCCACCGGTATTGGGGGGCCACAGGTAACCCCCACTCCTCCTTTGGCAGGTTCACCGCTTTTATAACCTCTGCTCTCTCTTACTACACTGCCACGCTCCATCTCATTCCTACACAGGAGTAGCTATTATCTCTGCTTGGACGTGCTGCTTTTTAGTAAATGCAGCTGTACATTAGAATATATTTAGACTAAATACTGCATCTGGACCTCATGGTATTTCCATCGTTACTTTAAACCCACTTGGTGTCTTGGTGCCATTTTTTTCCACAGAGTTCCACACACATCTTGTTGCCTCTTTGTTGGTTTACCTGGTCATTGTTGTAAACATGTACAGTAATATGTCATTGTGCAGTCATTATGACCTGTTATTGTATTTATTTGACAAGATAAGACACAAAAGCTGTGACATACTGCACTCGTCACTTTAAGTGTGACTAGCAACACTTAAAACCTCCTTGTGTAGAATGTGAAGCACATATAATCTACTGATTACTTCAGCCAGGACAGACATCATATGCCACCTACAATGAGTTCAGACTCAAAAAGATTAATATTATTTCTGCTCTCTTCCGTTTTTTACACCTCATAATCATCGCCTTCATCATATGCCCTCTTCTCCTTCTCCTCTTATTCATCATCACAATTTTCCATTCTGCTCATCATACTCACCTCTCCCATCATGCCCACCATTAGATATCTTCAATTATGAAATCCCCTCCATCAATGTCAATCTGGACTGCCTCATCGATGAGTTCAGCGGTGCCCCTTGCAGGAGGTCCGTGGCAGTGACAGACTCTCCAGAGGGGGACGCTGTGCCTGAGGAGGAGCCACAGAGCACCACTCTATGACCTATGACCCTAAGGCATCACAGCTTACAAGCACCCCTGTGGCCGTATATACTCTTAACTGTCACCACCAAGGCCTATTGGAAACACCATTTGGCCTCACCAATGCCCACCTGAAATCAGAACTTGAACACATCTGCTACAGGCTGCAAAGAAAATCATCTCTTACAATTGCTCGCTAGTCCATAAATGTGACTACTACACAAAAAAAGACACCAAAATGCCATAGGAGGACAGTTGCCTTTAGGAGGAAAGACTGGAATATAGATGAGTATTATGTTCAAAGTTTTTGTAATTGTTTTGTTTTGTAATGCTTTGCTTTGTTCATCTTTGTTTGATGCAGTGGTCTGTATTTCTGTGAGTTTTTCAATTTTGCAATTGCAATCAAATTGCAATATGATATTCACATATTCAAATTGCAATATGATATGAAGTTGTACAAATTTTGGTAGGGGAAACTTGAAGCGTGACATGGTTTGGAGCAAAGCCTGTCCTCAGGGTAAAACAGAGAGACAGAGAGTAGTCTTGTTATTTTTGCTCACAGGGTATTCAAGCTTTGTGCACATTAGGAAAATGCTGAGCCGTAGAGACAGGGTTTGCATGCAGGTTGAAACATTTAATTCAGTTTAATTCTTATTGCCACACACAGTCTTTACTTCTGTAACTGTAGTTCTTTATCTGACATTAACCTTCATACAGGTAAGCTCACTTTAACTCACTTTATACCAGCACAGAATGAGAAGAATGTTACTGTAAATTAATTTATTTTATTTTTTTGCAAATGCACCACAATGTGTTTGCATGACATGCCAATATGAACAAACTGCTTTGGATCAAGGGCCTCAGAAAGGCAGTGTTTTATTTTGTGTGAGTGTCTGTTGTTGTTGTTGTTGTTGTTGTCAGTGAAGAGTAAATTTAGACCACCCACGTGCTGTTACAGTTTGATGATAATGGATGAATGACGACACTGCCTTTAGGTTTGTATGATTCTCTCTCTTAATCTTGTTTCAAGTGCTTCAGGTTCAGTAACCTTTGACCCCCTAAATGTGTGTGTAAATACAAAGACTGTACATAAATTGATGTATATAAATCTGAGAGGAAAAGTATATGTAAAATGCATATCTTGATATATATATATATATATAATATATGTGCTGATATTTATCATGTGTAGAAAACGTAATGATGAAAAGATTGCTGTTATTTTTGTCCCTGCACACAATTAACAGGTTTCCTGTAGATTCATAATGTTTTACCAGATAACAATGATGCTGCAGCAGAAATGCAGAATGTTATTTCTGCTAAAAATCAATTGTGGGTTTTTTAATTCTGTCTCCTGAGCTTTGACTTCTAACACGCTCAAGCGCTAATGAGTTGCACACCAACACCCTATGTTGTCTTCTTTGTTTCTTTTAATGAGTTATTTAATAGAGTCCTGTGTAAATATTTTGATTAGATTGCTTTTAACACACTGACCATTTAATTAATTCATAATAAGGATACATGTAGTCCTGAGCCTATATTGTTGGACTGACTACAAATATATGTACTCGTTCAATCAGAAAAGCAGATGTCAAATCTGGCACAAAGTAAACAATGAGTGTGTACAGACAATTAATCAGAGGTTTTTCAAGTTCACCAGAGAACAGATGCTGCAGTGTCACTTTTTTAATTCCATATAAAAATGTTTTAGGACTATAATTTTGTCAATAAAAGTGCAATTACAGTGTTTACTGATCCACCTCAGTCCAAAAAATGGTCAATGTCACCCTTACCAAACCTACAGAAAAAAGCCATTCATTTTATTGCAAAACAATTAATTTCTTTTCCAGTTTGTTTTATGTGTGAATTTACTTTGACTAAATTAATTTTGGATAAACCTTTCTACAAAAGAGATCTATGGTATGCATCAGTGTGTGCTCAATGGACTATGTTTATGAAGATTTTGGTGATGTTGATAATTATATTAATAGTTGTGGTGATTATATGACAGCAATTGCAAGTGCCCTCACTTTGGTTGTTATTTTGGAACTATAGGCATAATTAATGTGTAATAGAGGTTTTATTTTCTGTGCTGGATCCATACATTTATATGAGGAGGCAGGGGTATATCTCTCTGTGTGCAGACTGAATGTGACTCAGATTTCCATAGGCTACCTGATTTTGTAATAACTAACAGGCAAATGAGAGCTTGTATTTGGATGAAGGTTAGTTAGGGCCTGTTAGCATGTATTATTGTCAGTGCAGGGCAGTATTACTGTAATGATTTTTTGTATCATAACTGGAACTTACAGCCACCTAAAAGCATGCATTCATATTCATTCTAGGTGTAATTATTATGCTGCTTTAAAGAAGTAAAAAAACTAAAAAAACTCTGTACCCTCTCCCAAATCAGAATTCCATCGCATATAATTTATTCCAGTAAATTAACTTTACAGCAATTTTCATTACCGTATTCATTTACCAAATGTTACACTGTTACATAGTTTTATCAATCATTTTAACTGTAGACCTACATATCCTAACTCACCTCACCATCAAGTATGTTGGTCTAAAGTTAAGCTTAATTTGTTTACATTTTAAATGAAAAAAAGGAAAATCTGAAAAAGTGTGATGCATGCGCTTAGATAGTCTTTTGATAATCCACGTTTTGTGTCAATCACTGTCTTTTTAGGGATTGTAAAAGGGGTAAGATGTGGACTCTAGAGAATGTGGATTACAATAAATGGTCCTTTGTTGGTTATTGAGCAATACGTTAGAGGAGTGGATGTTGCCTGTGGATGTACTGCCTCCTTCTGCTTTCACTAGTGTACAAATAAAATCTGCCGCTTGTCAAGCCTACCATGCCCAGCCCTTCCTCCTCTGCTTAGCATATCAAGTGGAACACAGTGTGTACTGTGAAGCCTACCTGCAATCCTTATCAGAATGTCAGAAATAAATATATATTAAACTCTACATTTTTAATAATCTCACCTGGTTCATGTGGGTTTTATTTCAGTGCTTTTCTGCAAAAATATTTGTTTTAAATTGTGCAGTTGTCCATTTGACTCCTGATGACTGAACTATTACTCAAGACTTACAGCACATTTTTGAGGAGCTTTCAAAAGTAATTCTGTTTTCTGACACTACTACTTCACAAGTACGGATGATAATGCTACTGTACTTTTATGATTTTTAATCCTACTATGTGTTCAACAGGGTGAGCATACTGTTGAAGAAACCAGGTGGTTCTTTGAACCCCCCCCACCATAATAATGACCTGAATAAGTTGCCCTTATTATAATTGTTTGCCTATTATCTCTTTGCACTGGAATGTGTGTCCTTTCTGCATTTACAACTTTGTGAGCCAACAACAGGAATAAAAAGCCTAAATCATCAAATGAAACATATCATTATTATTGTCCTCCCAGTCTCTGAGAAACTTGGCATAGCTGAAAAACAGAGGCCTCTTCAGGTGTGTAACCTGTAAGACTGGCCTAGCAGGATGCTTGAGAGATTATGAGGAAGGAGTGTACACGTTTGTCAAGGTGCTCACGATACTAAGACAGCTCATTTGTCTTTCATTTGTTGCAAACTCTTTGTTTAATAGTAATTAACAAGAATCTTCTTTCTAAGAATGCGATGATCTTGTTTTTAGTTTTTTACTTAACTTCCGTATTGTTTTCTTATTTTTGCCAAAATGGACCTGTGTCTCTGTGCTCTATCTCAATGTGAATTCTTAAGAGTGGTAATCTAATGCCACAGTCCAGCAGTGTATCTCCTTACAACAACCAGCAAGGCACAGCTCATCCCTACCTGCTCTCCTTCAGATGGGTGCATCAATTATTTCTTACCAAAAGTTTTAAAGGTGGCTCTGTTTACACCGTCCTTTATGTACACTATGAGGGGAGCCAGTCACAGGATGTTACTGAGTGGTCTAATAAAACCACTTACTCCCTCCATTTCCCACTTGATCAGCATGAATGTTTAAAATGGAAATTGGAAATGTCTGACATCTTTCCTTGTGATGTAAGGGTGCGAGAAAGTCTCTCAACATGGTACCCTGACTGTTATAACAGGGTGTTTATTATCACACTTTGCTCCTTTAATGAGCCAAGCTCTTGCTGTCAAAATGTAACCCCTTATTTTTCTTTTAAGCACATAATGCAGACACAGAAAATAATCCTTAAAGTGGGATGGATGTTATAGCTCTGCAGTTTACAGTTTTGTTCCGCTGCTTGGAAACCATGTTTCCAACAACACAACAATGAAATTAAGTAGGCTTATGGCTATTTGGTTTTTATTGCATTTTATTTTTTTGCCAAACTCTTTTTTTATTGTTAAAATTATAATTTCAAATGTTCACTCTTGTTGGATTTACAAATTCTTGGGTGTACTTTGAAATTGTCCTATTTGCTTTTCATAAAACACATAGCCCATGCCACAGACAGGAATACAACACAAAAGACTAAACTGTAGGCTTTAACCTTTACTTTACTGTTGCTTGGTAATGCACATAAAGGACATGCACATGCCTTGGAAGGAAATTACAATACTTGATCAATTCTTAAAACTATGTTTCAAACTAAAGTAGGCCTTGTTTAAGATATTGACTAAATTGTACATTTTCAGTTTATCGATTATTTACTAAAATGCATTAGATTATTTTTTATCAGTGAGACAAATAAATTAATTCACAAAGTGCATAGGCTAACTGGTTTAAACTTCATTCCATGGATGGGACGATTGTTTCTAAATGTCAGTTTATCATTTCCTATTGGCACGTCATAATCCACATCCAAATCAGAAGGCTATGCCAACAATATCCAGGGTAAAGTTGCAGCTACCAATGCCAGTATAGTAAATGCTGACAGCAAAACGAGCAGGCATCGTGCAGTTGTGCAAATCCTGCGCCTTTGCCTGCGCCGAGGTTGAACCACAGTCATCACAACACTGAGCACATCGTCTTCAGCCATGGGTCGCCCCTGCGTGCTTATGATAAAGATCTGAGATGCATTGTGGCTGGGGTTTATTAACCTATGTCGACGAATTCCTTCGGATATTCTCCTATAGCAGCGAGCAATCCAGTTAACTTCCCTCGGTAAACGGTCCGTGGAGTCGCGCCGTGCGCTCTGGAGCTGTCGCGGTGTAGGGAGAGGCACCTCCAGGGTCTGCACTTCATCTGGCTCCTTGGCCGCCACGAGGGACACGAGCGCTTCCTTTTGTTTCTTGACGAATGTAAGATGTCGGCAGATAGGGCAAACAATAGTGTCTTTGAGAGTGCTGCTGTTGATGCTGACCAGCGTTTTAACCAGACAGTCGTGGCAGAAGACATGTCCGCAGCTTAGAGTCCTCTCTGTGCCCGACAGACACTCGTAGCACACTGGACACTCTCGCGCGTCCTCCTGGCTATCTTCCTTATGAAATGCCATTGAAAGAAAATCAGTCACTGCAGCAAGAGAGTTGGAAAATTAAGACTAAAAGTCTATTGGTTTGGGAATGTAGTGTGAATCAGTGCATGACTGTTCTTCTTTCTTTTTTATCTTTGGCTGAGGGTGGAGGCGAGAGCTGCGCCTTGTAGAACAGGGCCTGCCACCTGTGACTGACTGCGGTGGATTGACTGATTGGGTCCTCTGAAGGCATTATTGGCAGTTCAAGTGGCCAAGCTGGTTCAAGTTTCGTGGTGCACTAGGCCTATATGCTTAGCCTGACATTCCTCAAATATTCATAAACCAGCACGTCTGACCTTTTTCAAAGCTGCAGCTTCTTTCTGTAGATTTGCTTAAATAAATTAAAGACTCTTTTTATTTCTATTTAATTATGTCTATTTATGTCACTCCTTATTAAAATGTTTAAACATTTTAATAAGTCATTATTTCCTGTAATTAACTAAGTTTTTACATTTTATCATTGAAAGCAATTAAATCAAAGGTTCTTACCACAACCCTGTTACTAACAACGTTATTAAACACAAATTATCTTAAAGTTAACTCAATTTAATCAAGACGGATGTAAATCAATGCTGACTGATAAAGTTGGTGGAGCTCATTTTCTTTGATTTTTCACACAGGTCGTGCGCAATATTTAAAGTTGCAGATATACTATAGTCAGTTATTGCCTAAGTTTGCCTCAAAATATGAAGAAGTTCACTAAACTTACAAAAATGTAACACAAACACATGTCATGTGGGGTCTGGATGTCTTCCCAGGGACATTTTGTGCAACGACTTCATTACCTGTGTTCAAATACACTTTTAAGCACCAATTTACGGTAGAAATACCTTTATTTAGCCAATGTGAAGAAGAAAAACACAGATAACAATTCAAAATATGTCAAAAATATAATGGAAAGTATGTTGTTGCATGTCATTGGGCATTTTTAAGTGGGTATATGGAAATCCTGGAGCTTTCTTAGTGGGTATACCATGTATACCTGTGAATCAAGTAGACTGCACCACTGCACAAACACATACAAAAAAAAGCCTCCATTCTTTTTTAGGCGTGAGTAGGCCAAAGAGATTTTAATATAACTTTAAATTTATCAGATTAATAATGTAGGCCTACTATAATTTAACATGGTGGCTCAGGAGCTTATGTCGAAGAATCCTTGGTCAAGACACTGAACCTCAACTTTCTCCCAATGGCCAGCACACCATCAGTGAATGTGTCTGTGAATGGCAGGGAAATTGTAAAGCACTTTGCGTAATATAAATGCAGTCCATTTACAATAATATTGTTTTTTGTGAGACAAAGTTCTTAAATGGGAGCTCTAGCTGCCTTCATTTATCCTGCAAGGGGATATTCACAATTATATCATATTACGTCAGATCATAGACTGTAATTATACAGGCCATATGTAACAAAGCAAGTATACTAAAATAATAATAAAAAAGGCTTGTGACAAGGAAGGTGGTGTAAAACAGTTAAGAAATTAATTGCACAGTCCACAGCTAATATTGGCCCTCAAAAGGAATATAACAGAGAAACAATAAAGAGAAAATAACATAATTTTGTCCTGTCCCTGTGTGGTGGTTTCTGGCAACTATATGCCACCTTGTGGTCACTGTTGTGAAGACCATGTGGCAACAAATCTACAGTAAAAGAGAAAAGAAAAGGTGTGGCTGATTCTAGTCCATCTATTTCTATAGCATGCCTTGCCAAGTTATGACGTAACATGATTATGTCAGCACGTACGTATATGTCAGGATTTACGTTGGTTCCGGGAGACGCGTTGGCAATTTCCTAAACACAGCTGAGCTCAGTCACTTTAGTATCATCCGAGGCCAGGCAGGGAAGAGGTGTGCGTGTTTGTTGGATGTAACACCGGTTGGAAGGCACCTCCTGAAACAGAAGATAGCTGGACACCGATTTGACATGAGCAGGTAGCAAATTTAACCGTAAAATATTCCGTTTTAATTTGTTTAATGTGTGACCAGTATCGAACTGTCGTGTTCTGCCGCGGCTCCGTGTGATTAACGTTACCGAGATGACAGCTCGAGCTTGGTTTAAACGTTGAGAGGTTGTCGTTTTGATTTCTGCTTTATATGCCGTTTATTTTCACTTTTTGTATGTGGTATATTCTTTTTTTCTTCAAACAGCAAAGCATAACGTTACTGTTTGGCACTACGCTTTGTAACGTTAATGTCTGGTCAAACCACGCATTATCCCCTTAAATAAGGCAGCGTTTAGTAGCTAACGTACCTAGCTAGATAGCTAGCTAGCTGCCTCTGTCACCAGTAGCTACATTTGGTCTGATAATGTCAGTCTGTTTTATTTTAAGGACTTGTTTTATGCAAACATTATTTGTGTGTATTTGTGAAGAATGTCAATTGTCATTTTTACGCTAAAGCCTCCATTTGTTGATTTTTGATGATCAGTTTGATATTATTTAGTATGTTTATTTTGAACCTCTAGCATGCCTAGCAACATTGGCATGTCCTCCCACAGCTAAAACATAACACAAGGGACCACAATATGGGCCCAGGTCAGGGGAACACTACCATCACACCCTGTAAAGCTCTAGAGCTGATTATTATTCACATTAGAGCAAACCAATATGATTGCAAAGATGTATATGACTCACACCTCTCATAGGCCCGATTATAAATATGTGACTATATAGTGTCAGCACTTGAATTCTTAGTAAGCACTTCGTCATCTGCAACAAAAGAGGATGTAGAGACAAGCATGTGGGAAAGGAAACTCTCTCTCTCTTCACTACCTTCCCCTGTTTACAGATGGCTCTACAGTAAGTTAAGGGCCACCAGCTTTGCTGGCTATGAGCCCTGCTGCCTGTCCTGGTATTGTTATTAACAGACAAAAAGATCAAGGGGTCAAGCTGACACCACTCCAAAGGATGCTGAAATGAGAGATAACAGGAACTTTAATTTATTCTGGCCCCTAGGCATGCACTGGTTACCGATATTCAAGGTATACCGTGGTTTCAAAACCAGTGACATTTTGTGTCCCACCTATCCTAAGGTATGAGCTGTTTTGTATGCGTGGTCAAGGGCAAGAAGGGCAGTTTAGAAATCCTTCACCCTGCCAGTGTGCAGTGTGTTTTAAAAATAAAATACATTGTGTTCAATGGAAAAAGTAGCCCAGTTGTTTTTTACCCAGACAATTTAAAAAAATTGATGAAATATACATACCTCAATACCATGAAACCATGATATTGTTCCTGCTGTTTGCTACATTACCTGGTATTTCAGTGTGATGTATAGGCTAATCAGACAAAAAAATAGTGTTTTTTTTCTGGAGCTATTGAAAGGCTTACCTTGGTCAATTTCATGTTATGGCAGTAGCAGCTTGGCAACATGTCCCTCTCCCCACCCTTAGGGTGTTTTCCTCTCCAGTTTCCTTAGTTTTTCCAAAGTACTGACACGTGAGGGACCTGTAGCCAGCAAATTGTTGATGACGCCATCTCAGAAGAATGTTCAAAGGGAAGAACAGGCGAGTCTAGACCATCTTGGCAAGGAAAATAACACACCCACCTCCTCGCCTAAGCCCAAGACAAACCAGTCTGGTCAAAATATCAATTTCCTTAAACTGTGGAGCGTAGTTTGCCTGACCTTCAGTCCAACTGAGGGGATTCCTGTCCATTACAGTCACTGGATGTCTGATCTATCTGCAGGGTATCCTTATAATCTGTTTGGATTGTGAATATTCGTGGAGCTACAGCAGTGGGATTGTTGGGGCGGGCGCTGGCCATACAGGACACGCTCCAAATGTGTTTTAATAATTTCCTGAAACTTGCCTTGTTGGTCCACATAGATCAGAGTCAGGCAAAGTTTCATTAGCGTACCAGAAATGAGGAACAGCTGCCTAGTAAAGTGTAATTTCTTCAAACAGGGCGGAAGATGGAAAAACATGAAACACTTAGTCAATTCTTAAGAGCTTACAAACAATTTTAATCTGTTTCGCCACACTTAATCAGCATGGATTGCCTTTTAATGACTTGAGTATTTGAAAATGCTTAACACATGAATTGAGGATAAAAACACAAAGTCCAGGACTTACTTTCATTATGGTCCTCAACACATAACATCAGGACAAGGCAAGACACTTACAGAGTGTGTGATAATAAATGACAACATAAAAATTTTTCTTAAATAAATCAAAATAAAAACGGTTACTGGCCCCCTGCTCTATTCCGCTGCCCTCTCTACTAACCAGGCCTTAATTTTCTTTCTGAAAGACATCTCAAGTTGAGCTGTAAGGTTAGAAAATGAATGAGCACGAAGCACACTTCTACTAGGCATAGAAAGTCCTGCCATGTTTCATGTCCCAGCTTCTAAATAATTAGGTGATTTTTCCATCTGAGGATATAGTCAGTATTTCATGAGTAACTAAGGATGACAGCAGGGTGATGTTGCCGGCCGATCTGGCTTTGTTTGTCACTTTTGAGTAAAGAAAGATCTGTTCTTTATCTTCCCCAGTGAGGAATTTTTTTTAAAATCTTGATTAGCCCAGTTGTTCAGCACGGAAAAGAATGCCCTGTGCATGATTCTACATGCCAAAGGATGCAAATAGTGAAAGTGTTGTACCATGTTTTGAGCCATGTGTGCTAGTTTATTTTTTTCACTGTTCAATGCGTGTTCTACTTTTAACCTCATGAGCCTTGCATCTTTTTATATGCACTTTAAGATGATGTAAACTGTTGTAAGACTAATAAATAATCTCTTTAATCCTCAGGGTGCCCTGACATGGACAAAGAGATGATTCCCAAATTCACATCAAAGGATGAGGAAGTTGATTACTGGAAGTCCCAAGCTCTCAAATATAAGAAAAGGTAGGCAGTGTGATTTACTTCCCATATGACATGAGTTAACATCTCTGAGTTTCTACATACATGCAGCCTACATAATCTCTTTATCCATGTTTTTAGCTCATTCATATATCATCATTCGGACATATGACTATTGGATCAATGTTGTGTTGTGCTCTTAGCTTTTTGGTGCATGGGGAGTATTACTGTTTGCCTACTAAGATCATTTTTGCAAATTGGGTTATGGAAAAATGTGTCATTAAGTTGTAGTTACTCACTCTTACGTAATGGGCAGATGCTGAATTATGCTGAATATTTAGTTTTGTCTGTAGTCACATCTCTGTTTAAAGTTTTAGCACAGAAACCCATGTTTAGCCATATAAGGTAAATGACAAGACAGGCTTTTTTAAAATAAGTGCCCAAAACAGCTGGGGCTTTTTTTCAGGAGGAAATGACTGCATCTTTTACTTATTAAACAGAGACCACAGTCTATGTTCGGGTAGGCAGCAGAGGTGCTTGTGAGTGTTTTGTAAATCTCTGTTGAACTCAGTCTGTCTTTTCTATTTGTGGAGTTGGGGCCTAATCATACACTCAAAAGAAGTGTAAACCTGCACAGAGAGGGTTAAAGTACTGGTGGTTTTCTAAGAAATTCCTGCTGTGGGTACATATGGAAAGAACTTCAAGCCATGGAGGAAAAAAAAAAAAAAAAACATCTCCCAAATATATAGTGGCTTGTCTCACACGTTTTTGTGAATACATTTTCTCAAGATCACTTTTTCACATTGGCAGCATGCAGCGTTTACGAGTTACCTATTGAAAAGATATGTCTCTGAAGGGATATTTTTAAACTTTACTTTTTTCCATTTTGTTGAGACAAGGTTATTTGGACATCATGAAGTTTATAAGTATCACAAAAAGATTTAGTAATGTAAAATGCACTTGTATTTTCTGCATTTTAATGTTTTTTAATGCTGTTTTCTGTCACACATACGGAGTGCTGTTGGATGTTTAAAGCGTGAGACAGTGGCAGGGAAGTTATAGGGCTTGGCATGCTGATGAAGCAGCCACTGTGGCATTGGTATGTGTGGAACGACCCTAGCACAACAACTGATTCATGGATTCCAGTGCTCTGTGAGGACATTATCCCAGCACAAGTCAGCTGATTTCAGAACAGTTTGACCATGGTGTCATCATGTGTGTGTGCACACCCTTGACCGGTCCATTTAGATTACTCAAACTCAGCAATTACCTTCCACTTCCACAATTAAATGTTTCCTTAAATGAATCTACACAAGTCGGAACTACATTATGAGTTATGTGTGTTTTTTGTTGTTGTTTTTTTTAGAATTTTCTACATGGGGTCAGGCCTAAACAGCGTGAACACACATCCTGTTTCTTAGCACATGTCCTCATCCTGTTTCTGTGCCCTCTCATTTTCTCTTTACCTCTGAACTTTAACCTCTTTCACAGCTGAGGGCTCATGATAGCAGGCCTGTCTTTTTCTGAGCTACTTCTAAACCATCTACTGTCACAGTTCAGCTGTCTCTTTAGAGCTGTATATTTAGAATGCTTAACTCGACAATGCTGAGCTGTGCACCGTTTCCTGTTTGTCAGAGGCAGGATTGATTATTAAAAATCTGATATGTGATACATACATATGAGTGGGCTTTTCATGCAGGTTTATTCCTGGCCATTGGAGATAAAGCTGCTAGAACATGCTTGAGCCTGGCTCATTTCACAGGACAAAAGCCAGCCAGTTTTCTAGAGCTCATGCCCATGGCCATTCAGACAGTCGGCTGTACAGAATTGAATGGTGGACGGTGAACAGGGTAGCTGGTAATAGACAATGATTGTTTGTGTTTTCCCCACTGTGTCTGTGTGTATGCCATCCAGTTGCTATGATGCCCAGGAGGAACTGCAGGAGTTCCAGGAAGGGAGCCGGGAGCTGGAAGCTGAATTGGAGGCACAGCTTGGCCAGGCCGAACACCGTCTTCGAGACCTCCACATTGAAAACGAGAGACTAAAGAACGAGATCGCCAACCTCAAGGTAACTGGTCACTTGCACCGTAGCTTATTTTGGAATTTGGCTTTGTTTTAAGGTCTATGGGTCAGGGCACCATTAAAGTAATTTGTGGTTACTTAAGAGGTTATCTAATCTCTGTTGGATCCTGAGGACAAAGTCCAACGTCCTTTTTTATGTTAGGTGTTAATAAGGAATGCTCTTAGGTAATCCTCCAGCGCTCCTTAATTGGATTGGGAGAAAATAGAAAACCGCAAGGCATGAACGGTAGTCAGATTTATTCAGTGTGCACTCGTTGGGTGATCATGTCCATATTAGAACAAATAACAGTGTATACATTCAGGAAATTGTGGTGGCCAATATACACAGAGCAAAAACATATTGTGCTTTTTCACATGGCCAAAAAGCATGATTGCAGCAGCTAATGCTAAAAATAAACTGTGTGAATGAACCAGAGAGATCATAAATTATGCTTTCCTGTATTTGTGCCTCTGGGAACACACTACAGACATGCTAATTGTACTATAAGGTACCACAGGGGGAATGAGCCACAAGGCCTCCTCGGGGAACAAAGAGCCTCTTTGAAATGAATTAATGGGTGAAACATTATCTTTACTAACTGTCTTGTGATTCACCAGGTTCTATTACCAACATTAGGGTTACTGTTATTTATTTATTTTTAATTTATAAAAATGCTACTTTCACACTGCATGCCTCACCAGAAGGAAATTAGTGTGGATTTGTTTCATGTAACAAGTGGTCTGTCCGATGTCCTTGTTTTACTACACACACTTATTTCCAAGCTCTTCTCTCTTCTTTACTCTATCCATCTCAATCAGGAGAAACTGGAACATCAGTATGCCCAGAGCTACAAACAGGTTTCTATGCTAGAGGATGACCTGGGCCAGACACGTAGCATCAAGGACCAGCTCCACAAATACGTCCGAGAACTTGAGCAGGCCAACGATGACCTGGAGAGAGCCAAAAGGTCAGACTGTCACAGCACATTTTGGTCAATATTTGAATTGTTTTGGCAAGGATATGATGATAGATTTCAATTTTTCTAGTGATTGGACCTACTTGGAATTTTCATAAAAGGTTTTAACAATTGTTCCCTTCAACCTTTGTGTGTGCAGGGCAACAATAGTGTCTCTTGAGGACTTTGAGGGCCGTTTAAACCAGGCCATTGAGAGAAATGCCTTCCTGGAAAGTGAGCTGGATGAGAAAGAGTCCCTTCTAGTATCTGTGCAGCGGCTGAAAGATGAAGCACGAGGTAAAGACAAGAATCCATTCTGCCATTTTCCAGGCAATATGTCATCTGTGTAAGGGTTAGTGGAGGAGAATTTCACGAGATTGTCTTCTGCAGACCTGAGACAGGAGCTGGCAGTACGGGAGCGGACTACGGACAGGATGTCAGCACCGAGCTCACCCACCTCAGACATCGACAAGATGGATTCTGCAGTACAGGCTTCTTTATCCCTCCCAGCCACACCTTTAGGAAAGAGCATAGACCACCCCTTCATCAGCTCAAAAGGTCAGGAATCATTAATCTCCTTCTTTATTGCACACATGAAATGGGGAATAGAAATATATGCAATGTATTTTAATATGGGCTTGTGTCCTTGTGCAGCATTGACCAATGGCTGTGGCAACTCATCCCTCACTCCTTCTGCTAGAATCTCAGCTCTTAATATTGTTGGTGATCTCCTGAGGAAAGTTGGGGTAGGTATTATTGCCTTTTAAAGTAAATATTTGCTGATTTAAAACCAGCTCTGTGTCATGGCAGTGTTTGCAGAATGTTGTGTGGCTCGTCTGCTCCGGGCTCCAGCGCTGGCTCCACGGAATACAAAATACAGATTGCATCTCTTGTTTTGTGACTAGGCTTTGGAGTCCAAAATCGCCGCCTGTAGGAAGTTTGCCAAAGACCAGGCAGCAAGAAAAAATTACTCCACAGACAATGGCAAACTTATCAACAGCAATGCCACAAAGTTCTCTCACTCTCTACATACCACTTACTTTGACAAAACGTGAGTCTTTTAGCAAGTGGTTTTGTTCTTCTCCTTGCTACTTTTATACCTGGTATTATGCACATTTTGTTTTTGCCATGTATGTATGTATGTATGTATGTATGTGTGTATGTGTCCCTGTTTGCTAATATTGTGCGTGTTCATGTGGCAACGGCAGGACTGTAAATGGATTGGACCCCAGCTCCTTGAAGACATCCAGAGCCGTGTCTCCACCAGGCATGCTGCCTTTGAGTGTTTGAGGCGTCCCCACACCACCCAAACCTCTAATGAAACTCCTATCCACCCAACACAATGTGGGAACCGAGAGGACACTTGAAAGTGTGTGTGTGTGTGTGTGTGTGTGTGTGTGTGTGTGAGTGTGTGTTTGCGTGTTTGGGATTGTGAATTTTTGAACGTGATGTGTGGAAGAGAGGCTTGAGTATACAATGAACTTGCCTCCAGTTTTCAGCTCTAAATGCATCTGTGAGTAGGTGCACAGTCATGTGTGCATTACGTTCCTACTGCATACTTGCATGTGCCTAAAGCTGTACTGTACTGTGCTCGTACGAATGTTTATGCAAACGTGTTGCTCTCTAGATGTCAACTTTGAAGTGGCACCATTATATTCTTAGTTCCACTGTTCATCTGAAAACTACTATCTCTGACAAAAGGTCCTCAACAGACCACTGCTTCCTCGTACCCTTTTCCTCCTGTATTTTCACTTAAATTGCACAGTTAAACTTATTTCAATTTAGAATGTATTATATTTAAAAAGGGATGGGTTCATACGAATTAATTTATTTCACAGTATGCTTTAAAATGCAATATTTCCTATTTGCTATTTTCCTGCATGTGTGCAAATGTAATGTGGGGTTGGAGAGTATGGTTGGACCCCATATTCATGACTGAAGGGAATGTTGATCATTCAAAGCCATGTAGCCACAGTGCAGTTGTTCCTCTTGTTACTGGCTACTTGCTGTAATTTGGAAGTAGTCACCATGTTAAAGCTGGCTCTGTCCTCTGAGGTTAAACAAACTCTCCTTGTAGGTTTATTTCTTCTCTGGACATCCATTGAGATTTTGAGGGAATTGTTTTTTGCCTTTGTTTTTTGTTTTATGTATAGATTTTTTTTTTTTTCTTGGGACAGGCTCATTTACCTTTCTATGATATGATGGCATTTATCCACAGTGGATTTGTAAAATAATTTTTTTTTTCTCAAGTCAACTTTATTGACAATTCTGCAATATGTGTCAGACATACAGAGCAATTGAAAATATTTTTCTCTCCGACCCAATATGAATTTGGTTTTATAAAAGTCACACAAAAGAATTCTCAAAGCAAAACAAAACCGACTCAAGGATCCTGTTTGAGACTGTCTGTTACCTTTTTCCTGGTGTATGAATTAATGGTCCATTGTGGCCTTTATGTCATGCCGCATATTTGCTGATTATTGGTCGTTGTGTGAACTTAACGTTAATTTGACTTGATTGTTGGAGTTTTAGCGGGTTGGTTATTGGCAATGCATTATTTTTACAAGGCAGCAATTTGTCTAAATCGATTTTCCCCACATATTTCTTTTTAGCATTTATATATTTTTGGATTATTTTCCAAGTCATTTTTGGCACTCTGAGCCTGTTACTGAAGCCTGTTCTACAGTCAGTGTATATAATGATGGTAAATTTGCCTACCACATTTGTACATACTTACATTTGGCATTAAGGTCCTATTTATTTCAGATTCTATATGGCATGTTCAGATAATGAATGGTTAAAGCCATTGTATTATAATATCAAATTGTATGTCAAAATTGTTTCAGTAAATAAAGATTGAGATGACAAATATGTTGTGTAGTATGAACCCTAAACTGTAATTAAAGATGATACAGCACACAGTTAACTTAATAGACTTTTTCCTAATCTTTCAGGTACATCTTGTGACCGTCATCAGTGGATTAAATTAGCTCAGCGGTCATTCCATGTCATTATTGTACAATGTTTAAAGTGTAAAATATCCAGTAAATGGACTTTGAGCTAAGAAGTTTTTGTTAAACCATTTCCCAATGTCAATAATGAAACTTCAACCTCAAAGATGATATAAACCCACTGTACTTTTATATTAACATTAAAACAAAGTAATGAGGAGTGAAGGAAGTAAAAATAGAAACATTTTTAAGTATTGACAATCCAGCAGAAGTTATAGCCCCTTCTCAACTCTTGGTGAAGAGAGCATTAACGTTCTCAGTTAATGCACTCAAACAGTCCATCAGGGTTCACAAAACTAAAGGCCTAATTTCATCTCCATTTCCTCATTTAATGTGTTCTTCTTGATCTAGAAAAACAGAAACAGCAGCCATTTCAGTTTTATTCTATAATTAAACCGTAAATCATCACAGCCTTGATCTTGATCTTGATAGTTCAGCAATGTTGGTGTGTGAGAGCAGAAGTATGGTACCTTTCCAGAGGCTGTCAGAGGGTAGCTGTCGACAAAGATCACATAGTGTGGGATCTTGAAGTAGGAAATCTGGGGGGGGGGGCACACAAACTGTACAGCTGAGCTTGGATTTAAGATTAAGTTGAGCAGTTTTATTTATCACATCATCTCTTACCTGGCCTTTGCAGAATGCTCTTATCTCCTCTGCACTGGAGGTCTGGCCCTCCCTCAGCCTGATGCAGGCACACACCTGCTCGCCCAGCCTCTCATCCTTCACTCCAACCACCTGTGAAACACACAGAGAAATAGAACAACTAGAATGTAGATTTAACACCTCACTTCACTGTGCTGCTCTGTGCTTGCTTGCTACAATTGTGTGCCATATATTTGTATGTTTTACTCCCTTATAAATGTAGTGTAATTTATTTAAATTTTGTAACAATAGTATTTTAAGATGCCTATTAAAAACTGTCCGGGCACTACAGCTGGACATTAGCCGTAGAGGCTAAACCTGCTCCTTTTTCTGTACAGTTAATTAAAGGGGACTGTCCACAACAGTATAAACTGATAAACTAAACTCAACGTATCTGACATCTGCTGCCCTCTAGTGGTTCTGAGTCTCACCTGTACCTCCTGTACTTTAGGATGTGTATAGAGAAATTGCTCTATCTCAGCGGGGTAGATGTTCTCCCCTCCTCGGATGATCATGTCCTTTATGCGTCCTTCAATGCGACAGTATCCCAAACTGTTCAGACTGGCCGTATCACTGTGTAGAAGATGAAACACACAACATGTAACATGTATACGATATTTCCCAAGTGAGCAGCAATCCCTGTTCCAGTTACATAATATATTCTCTTTTAGACAAAGATAAGGTGTACGTTATACATATAGCATCTTACCCAGTCCTGTACCAGCGGTCTTGGGAGATAACCTCTCTGGTTTTCTGAGGGTCATCCCAGTATCCATGCATCACACAGCTGCCTCTGATCATCATCTCTCCTGAGGCCCCCAGAGGGACAATCTCCCCAGTAGTAGGGTCCACCACTTTAGCCTATAGAAAGACACACAGGCATTAGGAACAGTGTGGTTATCACAATATAAAAGGTTTTCTGCAAAAGATAAGGCATACCTCAGTGTGGCTCATGATACATCCAACAGTATTTATCTTCAGGTCTTCGTTGTCTTGTGGGAATCCCAGAAATGTGACAGGGCTGTTCTCAGTGGATCCATAAGCGATCTGTCAAACCAGCATGTACATGTGATATGCTGGAGAAGCTATAATTGTAAAAGTCAATACAGGACATGTAATCACTCACCATTAGCTCTTTCATGTTCATGTCTGTCATCAGTTTTCTCACAATCTCAGGAGGGCACGGAGAACCTGCCATGATACCTAAAAACAGCAGCACATAAACAACAATGCCTCACATGCTTGCTAAACATCACACCAAGTTCAATACAACATATTAATCATGTTTAGTTTTTAAATCAGCTTTGGTATATTTGCAATTGTAATACAAGAATGATTGCTCTGTAAATTGAGTTTACAACCACGCCCCTGTATTTTTAACTGTAAATAAATTAGAAAAAAATCTCTTACCAGCTTCAATTGATGATAAATCATACTTGTGTAAATCCTGTTGGCTAAGCATGTCGGTAAACATTGTGGGCGTGCCGTAGATGAAATTGCACCTTGAGTGAACAAACAAGAATCAAGTTAGGTGCATAATGCTGTATATTTGAAAGCCTTTTGGGTGATAAGTAGCATGCCATACTTTTCACTCTGAATGGCCTCCAGGTTGGCTTGGCTCTTGTAGCCAGAGGAAGGGAAGACCAGTGTTATCCCATGCACTGCCATACACATCCCTCCCAACACAGAGCCAAAGCAGTGGTACATGGGAACAGGCACACACACTCGCACCTGAGGCTGATGGGAATGTAGAAAATTTGATTATTTACATTTAACTGTCACTGTTTCATTTCATTTCAAATCAAGAGACAAATATGTACTTACTCTCTGTGCAAAACCCATTCGGAGACCCATAAAATAAGCATTGTTAACAATATTGTGGTGGGAAAGACTGGCTCCTTTTGGACTCCCTGTCGTCCCCTGGAACAAATACACAAGCAACATGACTTCATCTGGATCAATGTTAAATCCTAATGTTAGTCCAAGTTAAACAATACACATGTGACAGTGTGAAGGTTACTGATGTGAACTGAATGTTGATGATCTCATCGAAGGACAGTTTGTTCTGCAGATCCATCATCAGCTCTTTGTGGTGCTGACTCTCCCCTGCTTGCATCACATCTTCTACGTGGAGCATCCCTGGCTGTCTGCTATCTGTCACTATCACCATACGCAAGTCTGGCAACCTGGCAGACCCAAGACACGATATTTATATCACATGCACATAACCCTAAATTATAGATCGTGAAGCATTTTTACAGTTTCCTACTCCAATAATGACAATAGAGGAAGAACACATATTCAATCTGACATTGGCTCTGTCAAACCTGGAGCTTTTGATCATGCCTACTGGCGTCCTGTCGAGCTCTGGGCAGAGCTCCCTCAGCATCTCACAGAAGTTTTGGGTTTTAAAGCGGGTAGGGCAGACCACAGCTTTACACTGGACCTGCATATGTCAAATCAGTTTTGTTGAATGTATATTCCTACTTTACAGAGTAGTGTGTAGGGATTATTTTTACTATGAAAATAATAAATTGTCAGCTGATGCCAGTTATGCCTGTCCAGTGGTGAAAGACGTACTCAGATTGTTTACCTAGGTAGATATAGCAATTTCACAGTCATACTGTATGGCCCATTTAAGAACATTGTATATTGTATGAGTTAATTACAATTCTTGATGCATTATTGGGGCTTATTTCTTATACTGCGTACAGTATATATAATTTTATTGTGAATTTCAACAAAGGATAAATAAAGGCTTATCTTTATAAATAGCAACACACCAGAATTTATATGTTGATATATTTTGTATTATTGATCTAAATCTGCAAACTAACTGGAAACTAAAGGTATGAATCTGAATTGTAGTGAGGTAGAAGTATAATATAACTAGCAGAAAATGGAAGCACCCAAGAAAAGTAAATGTGTAGCTCAAAATTGTACTGCTGGTCATGAGGACAGCAGGGATACCTATTTTTTGTTCTTTTATACACTAGGTTCAGAAACCACCACTGGCAGTTATGTATGCTAATGCCTAAGAAAACATGTCGTACCTTTTTTAGAGTAAACTCCACTTCCGTCACCTGATAGGCTGTGTTCAATGACACCTGCACAGATAACAGTTGTATGTATACAGTTCATCACCATAACGTTTTCAAATGGCTTTATAGTGCATACCATATCTTACAAATTACATATTCTGAACTACATGGCTGAATACCATTATACATCATGGAAAGGAATGGTACTACAGAATAGTTCACCAGTGCCCCTGAAAGGGTTCAATGTCCTGCTCACTGACACTTGACAGCAGCGTGTTTTGTAACACAGAAAAGTCTGTCCGTCTAAACACAATGCTACACAGTAAATTAATGTTTAAAGGTATAAACCACTCCCAAACTGACCAGTATAATTCCAGCTTTGGCTGAAGCAAACTGGAAAAGGATCCACTCGTACATGTTAGGTCCCCAAACTCCCAGCCTGTCGCCGCGCTTCAGGCCCAAAGCAAGCAGACCTGCAGCCGCCTTGTCAACCTGCACCAATTATTGTCACAAAAAATAGTGGATCATACTTTATCATCAGTGGTATGAATTCTGGATCTTTACGACATACCTTTCTGGCGTTTAAACCTGTGTTAGCGCTTGATAGATTATTATGATTTCTGAGAAGCTTGATGATTATTGCTCCCAAAGAGGAAAACCAATTCATATTTTTACATAAAATTTGGTGATATGAATGCTTTATGATATGGTCCTGCTTCACTTAGAGTCATTGACAAAAACTGTTTTTAGGAGGCCCATTTTGTGTCCCAGGACTACCACATGTGAATTCATCAGGTGTAAAAAGGTCAAACAACAATTCTATTAACCTAAAATGTTAACATTGAAAGAAAACGTACAAACAAGTTAGATTTAGCAGTGATTTTACAAGTCCATCTCACTAATTAGCTCCAAGAGATTGTCTCATTATTGAAAAATGCCGCATTGGTATGCCATGAATAGTGTTCAAGAGGTTTGATACATGCATGAAGGCACAATAAGACACACATCTTGCTGAAACTGCACAAAGGTTTTCCGGATGCCGTCCTGCAGGAAGACCACAGCTTCACGGTCAGGCCAGCGCTGGACTATAGAGTCCAGACTCTGACCTACAGTCAGGGGGAGCAGAGACATGGAGGAGGTGCCATGGACATAGCTGCTGGTCAGTGAGGGTTTGCGAGGAGGACTGTCCACATGGAGGGACCTGCCATTCAAAGATTTAGGAAAAAGACATGAATCAAATATAGTACATATAGACCATGATTTGAGCATCACCATTCACCGCAGGTTTTGATAATGAAAAATTAAAATATACTATTCTTCTACATTTAAAAAAAAAATGAGGCTGGTTATACAGTGAACCTTGGATAAGCCAATTAAATAACAGATTCAAATTTAAACCATGCTATTGTAGAAAATCAGTCTCAGTATTCATGGCCAAGGAAAATCAACCTAACTGGACTAATACAAGCAAAACCAACTTTTAAGTAGCCATTGTTTCAGATAATGACCCTTAAGCATGTAATATGTAATACTGACAGCTAGCATTATAAATAGTTACTCCAGTCCAAATTCTAAATACTGGAGATAGTTGTCTCCCCCAGAACCCTCCTCCCCAGACTCAAAGTTCACGGAGGTCGCCAGGTTGTGAACGCAGCATCCAAAAATGTTGCTAGAGCTAGTCTCACATAGCCACACCTTGCTCCACAGCGCAGCAGAATAGCTAAGGTTAGCTAGATGCTGGATATGTTGACAGTCATAAATGCCTGTGCTCACATGGATAGACACACTTTCTCGGCTTAAAATTACTGCAACAACCGCTGAAAGGCCACTACTACCTTGCTGTCCTCTCTACTGACTAACAGAAACACTCAGCTTAAAATTCAGTGTCGGTCGGCTATGGCAGCTGAACAGGCTACAGTTAAATGGCATGTTTCCATTATGAGAAAGTCAAACTTGTGGTTTCTGTCATAAGACTGTCAAAGTGGTTGTAAACAGCCCTGGCCCGCTTGCCTATGGTAACGCTAGCAGTTAAGAGGTGTATTAGTCAGGACCAGTCAAGATCAGTTCACTGGCTGTGTAACAATTGTTTTTGCAAGTAACCAACTTGAGTACTCTATAATTCACTGTGAGTAACGTTAAACGAATGTTGAAATGACTGAAAATGCACGTTCCTGGTAGTAGCCGTGATAAATTAGCCTGAATTTTAATGCTTACCTGTTCAAGAGATAATTAGCCAATCAGCGTCCTTATGGGCTCTAAACTGTCTCCATTTTTCAAATAAATCTCCAATATTTACCTGGGTTTTGTTACGTCTCTTGTCATGCAACCTAACAAAACATCATATGGGAAAACCAATAAATGGTCACTAATAATAGTTCATTGTCTCTGAAAAAATACTTCAAAGGCCTTGGTTCTGATCTTAACTTCACACAGCTGAAGAGATAAATGCATGCTAATTAATGGCTGAAATAAAGACATGCAGGCACTAAACTGGACGCAGTTTACACACAGTTTTCACACAGTTTAACAGTCAAGGAACAGAGATGTATAGAAACATATTTACCTAACTTCAGGTTACAGAAAAGTAGTGTCTATCCCTGAGTTCCTTTTCCCACCATCTCTGCCAATTCCTTTTTTAAATTCTTTATTAGTCCCTCTCTCCCCAATGATACATGGATATCTATTTCTCTTCTTAAACTCTTCTTTGCTATGAGATCCACCTGCTCATTCCCCCTCGCTCCAGTGTGCCCAGGAACACAGAGTGCATGTTCTCCCTGTGTTTATGTGGATTTCCTCCAGTTGCTCCGTTTACCTCCCACCATAAAGACATGCATGTAACTACAGTTGAAAAGTAGCCAGCTTGCTAAAACTGGCACATGTATAGAAATGTTCAGTGTGTATAAATAAAATAAAATAAATCTTAAAAAGATATGTTGTCAATTTATTTCAAAGCCAGTTTTTTCTATATTTACAGGGAACAATAGCCTTTTGAGTGACGCCATGTTGCCATTTAATCACTGAACATAAAGATTACAAACTTACCGACCCCACCGGAGCAAACTTGTGTTGCATAATTTCCAAGCCTTGCTGTGTTTGAGTCCATCTACAAATCTGAGACTGTGAGCACAGGAAGACCGAAGCAGTGCTGACATTGGTCTTGAATATCCCACAAACTCTTTCAACTGTTAGAAGATACTGGGTCTTAACGACAAATGAGTTGGTTCTATACCTGCCTATCTTTACATAAGTCGGATTTTATCACTGGGTTCCTCTCACCCTCGTTGGCTTAGAGCCAATTTACCTCAACATCAAAAGATTTACGATGCCTGCATTCAAAAAATAAGTGCTGCATAAACATGAAGCATCAGGAAGTAATAAACCTGCCATTACTTTTTGTAATGATTAACCTATATTAGCTTGACCTGGTTAGATTGTTTTTGAAGCAAAGTATTTAAACTTTTAAGCAAAAAAAACATTTGTTCCAAATCTACAAGATAGAGAAGGGATAATAGAAATACCCTATAATACTTATATAATAATAATAATAATAATAATTCATTTTTATACAATGCATACACAGAAATGCAGTTGTATATTTTTTTAACGTACTTTGTAGTGCTGCTTGAATATTAGTTGTAATTCTGTTCATTTTTGTTTTACCACCCCACACCTTTAATAAGTCAAAACTGATTTTAATAAAAACATTATAATATGATTTGCAAATATTCACATACTAAACAAACTGTTAGTTTAAATGCAGCTTTACATGATAGAGTAGTATGCAGTGCAACCTACAGACCATGGGTTCTTTTACCTGTTAATTAAAAGGGACACCACTTATTAATACAATTACCAGTTTTCACTTAGACAAAATTAAAGGCCTAATTTCATCTCCATTTCCTCCTTTAATGTGTTCTTCTTAATCTAGAAAAAAATAAACAGAAGCCATTTCAGTCTCATTGTATTATTAAACCCTAAATCATCACAGTCTTGATCTTGATAGTTCAACAATATTGGTGTGTGAGAGCAGAGGTAAGGTACCTTTCCAGAGGCTGTCAGAGGGTAGCTGTCGACAAAGATCACATAGTGTGGGATCTTGAAGTAGGAAATCTGGGGGCGGGGGGGATGACACAAACTGTACCACTGTGCTCCGATTTTAAGTAAGTTGAGCAGTTTTATTTATCACATCATCTCTTACCTGGCCTTTGCAGAATGCTCTTATCTCCTCTGCACTGGAGGTCTGGCCCTCCCTCAGCCTGATGCAGGCACACACCTGCTCGCCCAGCCTCTCATCCTTCACACCAACCACCTGTGAAACACAGAGAAATAGAACAACTAGAATATAAAAGAATATATAAATTTTAAAAAACTCAGCTGACTAAAATAGAAAAATTAAAAAATCTATATATAGTCTATAGTTTGCTCTGACAGTCTCTTGCACTTGCATGATAACGTTGCACCTTTCTGCACCTTTTCCACACCACTCCTTTAAACATGCTACAATCAAACTTTACTGTAAGGGCACATCTTTCTTTGAATTTTTGTAGTATGTGTAAGTGGATGTTATATGCATGTGTGTCTATGTGTAGGTATGTTGTGTGTAAGCTATTGGACACCTTGATTTTCTTCAGGATAAATAAAGTATCTCTATCTCTATCTCTACAACTGTCCTGACATTAAGAGAGACATAAAGTTGGACTATGGCTTTAAGGTGTATCTTTGCTGTTGACTAATAGCAGACAACGTATCTGACATCTGCTGCCCTCTAGTGGTTCTGAGTCTCACCTGTACCTCCTGTACTTTAGGATGTGTATAGAGAAATTGCTCTATCTCAGCGGGGTAGATGTTCTCCCCTCCTCGGATGATCATGTCCTTTATGCGTCCTTCAATGCGACAGTATCCCAAACTGTTCAGACTGGCCGTGTCACTGTGTAGAAGATGAAACACACAACATGTAACATGTATACGATATTTCCCAAGTGAGCAGCAATCCCTGTTCCAGTTACATATATATTCTCTTTTAGACAAGGATTAGGTGTACGTTATACATATAGCATCTTACCCAGTCCTGTACCAGCGGTCTTGGGAGATAACCTCTCTGGTTTTCTGAGGGTCATCCCAGTATCCATGCATCACACAGCTGCCTCTGATCATCAGCTCTCCTGAGGCCCCCAGAGGGACAATCTCCCCAGTAGTAGGGTCCACCACTTTAGCCTATAGAAAGACACACGGGCATTAGGAACAGTGTGGTTATCACAATATAAAAGTATTTTTGCAAAAGATAAGGTATACCTCAGTGTGGCTCATGATACATCCAACAGTATTTATCTTCAGGTCTTCGTTGTCTTGTGGGAATCCCAGAAATGTGACGGGACTGTTCTCAGTGGATCCATAAGCGATCTGTCAAACCAGCATGTGCAGAAGGAGAAGCTATAATCGTAAAAGTTGTGTAAGGCATAATTTGAAGATGTACCGTATGGGACATTTAACCACTAACCATTATCTCTTTCATGTTCATGTCTGTTATCAGTTTTCTCACAATCTCAGGAGGGCACGGTGAACCGCCCATGAGACCTGAAACACAGCAGCACATAAACATGGATGCCTCAAATGCTTTATAAACATCACACCAAGGTAAATATACATTTATTATGTTTCAGTCTTTAAATCTCTTACCAGCTTCAATTGATGATAAATCATACTTGTGTAAGTCCTGTTGGCTAAGCATGTCGGTAAACATTGTGGGCGTGCCATAGATGAAATTGCACCTTGAGTGAACAAACAAGAATCAAGTTAGGTGCATAATGCTGTATATTTGAAAGCCTTTTGGGTGATAAGCAGCGTGCCATACTTTTCACTCTGAATGGCCTCCAGGTTGGCTTGGCTCTTGTAGCCAGAGGAAGGGAAGACCAGTGTTATCCCATGCACTGCCATACACATCCCTCCCAACACAGAGCCAAAGCAGTGGTACATGGGAACAGGCACACACACTCGCACCTGAGGCTGATGGGAATGTAGAAAATGAGATTATTTACATTTAACTGTCACTGTTTCATTTCATTTCAAATCAAGAGACAAATATGTACTTACTCTCTGTGCAAAACCCATTCGGAGACCCATAAAATAAGCATTGTTAACAATATTGTGGTGGGAAAGACTGGCTCCTTTTGGACTCCCTGTCGTCCCCTGGAACAAATACACAAGCAACATGACTTCATCTGGATCAATGTTAAATCCTAATGTTAGTCCAAGTTAAACAATACACATGTGACAGTGTGAAGGTTACTGATGTGAACTGAATGTTGATGATCTCATCGAAGGACAGTTTGTTCTGCAGATCCATCATCAGCTCTTTGTGGTGCTGACTCTCCCCTGCTTGCATCACATCTTCTACGTGGAGCATCCCTGGCTGTCTGCTATCTGTCACTATCACCATACGCAAGTCTGGCAACCTGGCAGACCCAAGACACAATATTTATATCACATGCACATAACCCTAAATTATAGATTGTGAAGCATTTTTACAGTTTCCTACTCCAATAATGACAATAGAGGAAGAACACATATTCAATCTGACATTGGCTCTGTCAAACCTGGAGCTTTTGATCATGCCTACTGGCGTCCTGTCGAGCTCTGGGCAGAGCTCCCTCAGCATCTCACAGAAGTTTTGGGTTTTAAAGCGGGTAGGGCAGACCACAGCTTTACACTGGACCTGCATATGTCAAATCAGTTTTGTTGAATGTATATTCCTACTTTACAGAGTAGTGTGTAGGGATTATTTTTACTATGAAAATAATAAATTGTCAGCTGATGCCAGTTATGCCTGTCCAGTGGTGAAAGACGTACTCAGATTGTTTACCTAGGTAGATATAGCAATTTCACAGTCATACTGTATGGCCCATTTAAGAACATTGTATATTGTATGAGTTAATTACAATTCTTGATGCATTATTGGGGCTTATTTCTTATACTGCGTACAGTATATATAATTTTATTGTGAATTTCAACAAAGGATAAATAAAGGCTTATCTTTATAAATAGCAACACACCAGAATTTATATGTTGATATATTTTGTATTATTGATCTAAATCTGCAAACTAACTGGAAACTAAAGGTATGAATCTGAATTGTAGTGAGATAGAAGTATAATATAATTAGCAGAAAATGGAAGCACCCAAGAAAAGTAAATGTGTAGCTCAAAATTGTACTGCTGGTCATGAGGACAGCAGGGATACCTATTTTTTGTTCTCTTATACACTAGGTTCAGACACCACCACTGGCAGTTATGTATGCTAATGCCTAAGAAAACATGTCGTACCTTTTTTAGAGTAAACTCCACTTCCGTCACCTGATAGGCTGTGTTCAATGACACCTGCACAGATAACAGTTGTATGTATACAGTTCATCACCATAACGTTTTCAAATGGCTTTATAGTGCATACCATATCTTACAAATTACATATTCTGAACTACATGGCTGAATACCATTATACATCATGGAAAGGAATGGTACTACAGAATAGTTCACCAGTGCCCCTGAAAGGGTTCAATGTCCTGCTCACTGACACTTGACAGCAGCGTGTTTTGTAACACAGAAAAGTCTGTCCGTCTAAACACAATGCTACACAGTAAATTAATGTTTAAAGGTATAAACCACTCCCAAACTGACCAGTATAATTCCAGCTTTGGCTGAAGCAAACTGGAAAAGGATCCACTCGTACATGTTAGGTCCCCAAACTCCCAGCCTGTCGCCGCGCTTCAGGCCCAAAGCAAGTAGACCTGCAGCCGCGTTGTCAACCTGCACCAATTATTGTCACAAAAAATAATGGATCATACTTTATCATCAGTGGTATGAATTCTGGATCTTTACGACATACCTTTCTGGCGTTTAAACCTGTGTTAGCGCTTGATAGATTATTATGATTTCTGAGAAGCTTGATGATTATTGCTCCCAAAGAGGAGAACCAATTCATATTTTTACATAAAATTTGGTGATATGAATGCTTTATGATATGGTCCTGCTTCACTTAGAGTCATTGACAAAAACTGTTTTTAGGAGGCCCATTTTGTGTCCCAGGACTACCACATGTGAATTCATCAGGTGTCAAAAGGTCAAACAACTATTCTATTAACCTAAAATGTTAACATTGAAAGAAAAGGTACAAACAAGTTAGATTTAGCAGTGATTTTACAAGTCCATCTCACTAATTAGCTCCAAGAGATTGTCTCATTATTGAAAAATGCCTCATTGGTATGCCATGAATAGTGTTCAAGAGGTTTGATACATGCATGAAGGCACAATAAGACACACATCTTGCTGAAACTGCACAAAGGTTTTCCGGATGCCATCCTGCAGGAAGACCACAGCTTCACGGTCAGGCCAGCGCTGGACTATAGAGTCCAGACTCTGACCTACAGTCTGGGGGAGCAGAGACATGGAGGAGGTGCCATGGACATAGCTGCTGGTCAGTGAGGGTTTGCGAGGAGGACTGTCCACATGGAGGGACCTGCCATTCAAAGATTTAGGAAAAAGACATGAATCAAATATAGTACATATAGACTATGATTTGAGCATCACCATTCACCGCAGGTTTTGATAATGAAAAATGAAAATATACTATTCTTCTACATTTAAAAAAAAAATGAGGCTGTTTATACAGTGAACCTTGGATAAGCCAATTAAATAACAGATTCAAATTTAAACCATGCTATTGTAGAAAATCAGTCTCAGTATTCATGGCCAAGGAAAATCAACCTAAGTGGACTAATACAAGCAAAACCAACTTTTAAGTAGCCATTGTTTCTGATAATGACCCTTAAGCATGCAATATGTAATACTGACAGCTAGCATTATAAATAGTTTCTCCAGTCCAAATTCTAAATACTGGAGATAGTTGTCTCCCCCAGAACCCTCCTCCCCAGACTCAAAGTTCACGGAGGTTGCCAGGTTGTGAACGCAGCATCCAAAAATGTTGCTAGAGCTAGTCTCACATAGCCACACCTTGCTCCACAGCGCAGCAGAATAGCTAAGGTTAGCTAGATGCTGGATATGTTGACAGTCATAAATGCCTGTGCTCACATGGACAGACACACTTTCTCGGCTTAAAATTACTGCAACAACCGCTGAAAGGCCACTACTACCTTGCTGTCCTCTCTACTGACTAACAGAAACACTCGGCTTAAAATTCAGTGTCGGTCAGCTATGGCAGCTGAACAAGCTACAGTTAAATGGCATGTTTCCATTATGAGAAAGTCAAACTTGTGGTTTCTGTCATAAGACTGTCAAAGTGGTTGTAAACAGCCCTGGCCCCCTTGCCTATGGTAACGCTAGCAGTTAAGAGGTGTATTAGTCAGGACCAGTCAAGATCAGTTCACTGGCTGTGTAACAATTGTTTTTGCAAGTAACCAACTCGAGTACTCTATAATTCAATGTGAGTAACGTTAAACGAATGTTGAAATGACTGAAAATGCACGTCCCTGGCAGTAGCCATGATAAATTAGCCTGAATTTTAATGCTTACTTGTTCAAGAGAAAATTATCCAATCAGCGTCCTTATGGGCTCTAAACTGTCTCCATTTTTCAATAAAATTCCAGTATTTGCCTGGGTTTTGTTACGTCTCTTGTCATGCAACCTAACAAAACATCATATGGGAAAACCAGAGTGCATGCATATTATTCAATAATATAAATAAATGGTCACTAATAATAGTTCATTGTCTCTGAAAAAATACTTCAAAGGCCTTGGTTCTGATCTTAACTTCACACAGCTGAAGAGAGAAATGCATGCTAAATAATGGCAGTACTGAAATAAGACATGCAGGCACTAAACTGGACGCAGCTTACACACAGTTTTCACACAGTTTAACAGTCAAGGAACAGAGATGTATAGAAACATATTTACCTAACTTCAGGTTACAGAAAAGTAGTGTCTATCCCTGAGTTCCTTTTCCCACCCTCTCTGCCAATTCCTTTTTTAAATTCTTTATTAGTCCCTCTCTCCCCAATGATACATGGATATCTATTTCTCTTCTTAAACTCTTCTTTGCTATGAGATCCACCTGCTCATTCCCCCTCGCTCCAGTGTGCCCAGGAACCCAGAGTGCATGTTCTCCCTGTGTTTGTGTGGATTTCCTCCAGTTGCTCCGTTTACCTCCCACCATAAAGACATGCATGTAACTACAGTTGAAAAGTAGCCAGCTTGCTAAAACTGGCACATGTATAGAAATGTTCAGTGTGTATAAATAAAATAAAATAAATCTTAAAAAGATATGTTGTCAATTTATTTCAAAGCCAGTTTTTTCTATATTTACAGGGAACAATAGCCTTTTGAGTGACGCCATGTTGCCATTTAATCACTGAACATAAAGATTACAAACTTACCGACCCCACCGGAGCAAACTTGTGTTGCATAATTTCCAAGCCTTGCTGTGTTTGAGTCCATCTACAGATCTGAGACTGTGAGCACAGGAAGACCGAAGCAGTGCTGACATTGGTTTTGAATATCCCACAAACTCTTTCGACTGTTAGAAGATACTGGGTCTTAACGACAAATGAGTTGGTTCCATACCTGCCTATCTTTACATAAGTCGGATTTTATCACTGGGTTCCTCTCACCCTCGTTGGCTTAGAGCCAATTTACCTCAACATCAAAAGATTTACGATGCCTGCATTCAAAAAATAAGTGCTGCATAAACATGAAGCATCAGGAAGTAATAAACCTGCCATTACTTTTTGTAATGATTAACCTATATTAGCTTGACCTGGTTAGATTGTTTTTGAAGCAAAGTATTTAAACTTTTAAGCAAAAAAAACATTTGTTCCAAATCTACAAGATAGAGAAGGGATAATAGAAATACCCTATAATACTTATATAATAATAATAATAATAATTCATTTTTATACAATGCATACACAGAAATGCAGTTGTATATTTTTTTAACGTACTTTGTAGTGCTGCTTGAATATTAGTTGTAATTCTGTTCATTTTTGTTTTACCACCCCACACTTTTAATAAGTCAAAACTGATTTTAATAAAAACATTATAATATGATTTGCAAATATTCACATACTAAACAAACTGTTAGTTTAAATGCAGCTTTACATGATAGAGTAGTATGCAGTGCAACCTACAGACCATGGGTTCTTTTACCTGTTAATTAAAAGGGACACCACTTATTAATACAATTACCAGTTTTCACTTAGACAAAATTAAAGGCCTAATTTCATCTCCATTTCCTTCTTTAATGTGTTCTTCTTAATCTAGAAAAAAATAAACAGAAGCCATTTCAGTCTCATTGTATTATTAAACCCTAAATCATCACAGTCTTGATCTTGATAGTTCAACAATGTTGGTGTGTGAGAGCAGAAGTATGGTACCTTTCCAGAGGCTGTCAGAGGGTAGCTGTCGACAAAGATCACATAGTGTGGGATCTTGAAGTAGGAAATCTGGGGGCGGGGGGGATGACACAAACTGTACCACTGTGCTCCGATTTTAAGTAAGTTGAGCAGTTTTATTTATCACATCATCTCTTACCTGGCCTTTGCAGAATGCTCTTATCTCCTCTGCACTGGAGGTCTGGCCCTCCCTCAGCCTGATGCAGGCACACACCTGCTCGCCCAGCCTCTCATCCTTCACACCAACCACCTGTGAAACACAGAGAAATAGAACAACTAGAATATAAAAGAATATATAAATTTTAAAAAACTCAGCTGACTAAAATAGAAAAATTAAAAAATCTATATATAGTCTATAGTTTGCTCTGACAGTCTCTTGCACTTGCATGATAACGTTGCACCTTTCTGCACCTTTTCCACACCACTCCTTTAAACATGCTACAATCAAACTTTACTGTAAGGGCACATCTTTCTTTGAATTTTTGTAGTATGTGTAAGTGGATGTTATATGCATGTGTGCCTATGTGTAGGTATGTTGTGTGTAAGCTATTGGACACCTTAATTTTCTTCAGGATAAATAAAGTATCTCTATCTCTATCTCTACAACTGTCCCGACATTAAGAGAGACATAAAGTTGGCCTATGGCTTTAAGGTGTATCTTTGCTGTTGACTAATAGCAGACAATGTATTTGACATCTGCTGCCCTCTAGTGGTTCTGAGTCTCACCTGTACCTCCTGTACTTTAGGATGCGTATAGAGAAATTGCTCTATCTCAGCGGGGTAGATGTTCTCCCCTCCTCGGATGATCATGTCCTTTATGCGTCCTTCAATGCGACAGTATCCCAAACTGTTCAGACTGGCCGTATCACTGTGTAGAAGATGAAACACACAACATGTAACATGTATACGATATTTCCCAAGTGAGCAGCAATCCCTGTTCCAGTTACATATATATTCTCTTTTAGACAAGGATTAGGTGTACGTTATACATATAGCATCTTACCCAGTCCTGTACCAGCGGTCTTGGGAGATAACCTCTCTAGTTTTCTGAGGGTCATCCCAGTATCCATGCATCACACAGCTGCCTCTGATCATCAGCTCTCCTGAGGCCCCCAGAGGGACAATCTCCCCAGTAGTAGGGTCCACCACTTTAGCCTATAGAAAGACACACAGGCATTAGGAACAGTGTGGTTAACACAATATAAAAGTATTTTTGCAAAAGATAAGGCATACCTCAGTGTGGCTCATGATACATCCAACAGTATTTATCTTCAGGTCTTCGTTGTCTTGTGGGAATCCCAGAAATGTGACGGGGCTGTTCTCAGTGGATCCATAAGCGATCTGTCAAACCAGCATGTACAGAAGGAGAAGCTATAATCGTAAAAGTTGTGTAAGGCATAATTTGAAGATGTACCGTATGGGACATTTAACCACTAACCATTATCTCTTTCATGTTCATGTCTGTTATCAGTTTTCTCACAATCTCAGGAGGGCACGGTGAACCGCCCATGAGACCTGAAACACAGCAGCACATAAACATGGATGCCTCAAATGCTTTACAAACATCACACCAAGGTAAATATACATTTATTATGTTTCAGTCTTTAAATCTCTTACCAGCTTCAATTGATGATAAATCATACTTGTGTAAATCCTGTTGGCTAAGCATGTCGGTAAACATTGTGGGCGTGCCATAGATGAAATTGCACCTTGAGTGAACAAACAAGAATCAAGTTAGGTGCATAATGCTGTATATTTGAAAGCCTTTTGGGTGATAAGCAGCGTGCCATACTTTTCACTCTGAATGGCCTCCAGGTTGGCTTGGCTCTTGTAGCCAGAGGAAGGGAAGACCAGTGTTATCCCATGCACTGCCATACACATCCCTCCCAACACAGAGCCAAAGCAGTGGTACATGGGAACAGGCACACACACTCGCACCTGAGGCTGATGGGAATGTAGAAAATGAGATTATTTACATTTAACTGTCACTGTTTCATTTCATTTCAAATCAAGAGACAAATATGTACTTACTCTCTGTGCAAAACCCATTCGGAGACCCATAAAATAAGCATTGTTAACAATATTGTGGTGGGAAAGACTGGCTCCTTTTGGACTCCCTGTCGTCCCCTGGAACAAATACACAAGCAACATGACTTCATCTGGATTAATGTTAAATCCTAATGTTAGTCCAAGTTAAACAATACACATGTGACAGTGTGAAGGTTACTGATGTGAACTGAATGTTGATGATCTCATCGAAGGACAGTTTGTTCTGCAGATCCATCATCAGCTCTTTGTGGTGCTGACTCTCCCCTGCTTGCATCACATCCTCTACGTGGAGCATCCCTGGCTGTCTGCTATCTGTCACTATCACCATACGCAAGTCTGGCAACCTGGCAGACCCAAGACACAATATTTATATCACATGCACATAACCCTAAATTATAGATTGTGAAGCATTTTACAGTTTCCTACTCCAATAATGACAATAGAGGAAGAACACATATTCAATCTGACATTGGCTCTGTCAAACCTGGAGCTTTTGATCATGCCTACTGGCGTCCTGTTGAGCTCTGGGCAGAGCTCCCTCAGCATCTCACAGAAGTTTTGGGTTTTAAAGCGGGTAGGGCAGACCACAGCTTTACACTGGACCTGCATATGACAAATCATTTCTATTGAATTCATGTTCATACTTTACAGAGTCCTGTGTAGGGATTTTTATGTTGCCTGCGGTCTAGGTGAGTGTGTGGAAAGACTATGGCTGCATCCCAAGTCCTTAAATTTAACTTTGAAGCTGCATTATTTTTAATAAATATTGATTTATGTTTTAGCTGTGTTTTGGAGTTGTGTCTTGGCTTTTTTTATTAGTAGTTTAAGAAAGAATGTTGACTGTTTTTAAAATGTGTATCCAGGTTTTTAAAAAATAAACATTGTAGGCTTTTTTAGATAATTGTCTGTGGTCACCTCATTGTAAACTTCACTGGTTATAACTGCTTTCCTCCTGATGAAAAAAACCTGAGTTTTAATGTTTTCTCACAAGAGGTCCTAAGCCTCACAACATAAAAACCTAGGTGGTGTTGTCGGCCCACAACAGAATTTTAGAACCCACTCCTCCCATTTACATTTTGGCATTGTCAGCTCCATTTGTAAGAAAATGAAAATACAGTTTTTATAAAGTTCCAAATTGTACTGCTGGTCATGTAAGAACAGCAGGGATACCTAATGTTCCCTTGTTATTTTATGCACCAGGTTAAGACACCACTGCTGGTCGTTATGTAAGTAGGCTAATGCCTAACAAAATGTGTTGTACCTTTTTTAGAGTAAACTCCACTTCCGTCACCTGATAGGCCGGGTTCAATGACACCTGCACATATATAACAGTTTAAACAAGTGTATTTATACAGTTCCTCGCCACCTTTTATAAACGGCTTAACAGCACATGCCATATCTTACACATGATGTATTGTTTATAAGCTGAATCCCATATTAGATCATGGAAATGGATGGTACAACTACAGAATAGTTCACCACGGCCCCTAAAAGGGTTCAATGTCCTGCTCACTGACACTTGACAGTAGCGTGTTTTGTTTTATAAATAAACATTTAAAGGTATAAACCACTCCCAAACTGACCAGTATAATTCCAGCTTTGGCTGAAGCAAACTGGAAAAGGATCCACTCGTACATGTTGGGTCCCCAAACTCCCAGCCTGTCGCCTCGCTTCAGGCCCAAAGCAAGCAGACCTGCAGCCGCCTTGTCAACCTGCACCAATTATTGTAACAAAAATTGGATTATTCTTCACCACCAGTAGTATGAATTCTGGATCTTTACAATCTAGCTTTCTAGCTTTTAAGCATTTGCTGTCATCAAACTGCATTTGATGAATTCTGCTTCATGTAGAGACATTTTTTAATCAGGTGTCAAAACAAACAACTATTCTGATAACCTGAAAGAGTACAAAAAGTTTCATTTAGCAGTTATTTGACAAGTTCATCTTACTAATTGTCTCAGTGTTTTCATTGAAATAGGTGACTCATTGGTGACATGAATAGTGTTTTAGCGTTGATACATTTGGGAAGGCACAAAGTCTGAGACACACATCTTGCTGAAACTCAACAAAGGTTTTCCGGATGCCGTCCTGCAGGAAGACCACAGCTTCACGGTCAGGCCAGCGCTGGACTATAGAGTCCAGACTCTGACCTACAGTCAGGGGGAGCAGAGACATGGAGGAGGTGCCATGGACATAGCTGCTGGTCAGTGAGGGTTTGCGAGGAGGTCTGTCCACATGGAGGGACCTGCCATTCAAAGATTTAGGAAAAAGACAAATACAGTACATATAGACTATGATTTGAGGATCACCATTCACCGCAGGTTTTGATAATGAAAAAGGAAAATATACTATTCCTCTACAGTATGAGGCAGTGAACAGTGAACCTTGAATTGACATGTGGCCCTTTGCTGAATGTCTTCCCCTTTCACGCTCCTCACTTACTGTACCTGTCTAGCTGTAATATACAATAAATTAAAAATAAACATAAACCATACCAAGAAAACCCACAGACTCATCTCTGTCCTCACAGCCAAGAAAACTCGTAGCAATAGTATTAGGTTAGTCATGGTTATTCTTTAAATGCATGCACTGCCTTGATGGCAAACCATCTTTCTTTTAAAGGTTGCTCTTTGACCACTGAACATGAAGATCATAAACTTACCGACCCCACTGGAGCAAACTTATGCTGCATTGTTTCCAAACCTTGCTGTGTTTCAGTCCATCCACAGATCTAAGACTTTGAGCCCACGATCTTAGCAGTGCTGACATTAGTCTTAAGTATGGCACAATCTGGGTTAAACTGGATCTAAGTGTCGTCTCTCTATTAAAGGAAAGAGAGTCTGTCCCTTCCTAAAGTTATGTTCCCTCTGGTGGCCATCAGTTAGTCAGTCTGTCTGATCTGATTTGCAAGCACAAAATAACAATATGTCACACAAGGGCCACGGCAAAGGGCGTCTGTGCAGCAGCAGGGGTGGGGTTGTCTGCAGCACATTTACCTGGTGCAAAGCATGTCTTCACCTATGTACGCAGTGGGTCTATACCCATAGACATGGTTTGCATACATCTATCAATTTTGAACAGGACCAAAAAATGGGCCACAATAATTTCTGCTTATCTCCAGTGTATTCTCAGAAACACTAAAATACTGGGTGATACTGCTTTCTCCTCTTGCCAAATACAGCAGGCTTATCAAATAATGCAGCCATCTAAATCAGCGCAGTGGGCTGTTTGGTTCTTTGATAGTGCATGCAGTAGCAGACAGTAATAACCAAATCCATGTAAAACTATAAAAGAAAACATAATGTGCATGCACATGGAGAGAGGGCAAGAAGAGTGAGGTGGTAACAAAATTAAGTTTTGCAGTATACTCGTATGTTTGGCTAAGAATTGATTCTATTATATGAACTACTTGCCAAAAAACAAAATTCAGGGTGAAATAATATTAGGAATAATGTTACATAACAATGATTTGTAGACAAGTCATATTTTATGCAAGGGTTGCTGTTAGGTGATGTCCTGTCAGTAGTGACTGACTCATGCACAGAATCTATGGGTTTCTGGCCAAAGTCTCACTTTGAACTTGATGCAAATGCTTTCCTCAATAAGGTTTTTAAAATGTACACATGGTTTTCAGTGTAGGGACCAGGGACCCAAAGTTAAATTAATGGTGGTCTACCAAAGGGATCAACTAAGACCACTACAATTCTAAAGAATGAGAAATGTAACTGATTTACATAAATTCTAATCCTTTAACCTTTGTGCCAAGGCTCAGTAATGTTTGGTCCTCATCCTCTGTGCCCCACTAACTGTATTTACTTTATTACTTTGGGGAAATAAAGACTATTTGTTCATTTTATAAAACATTGAATGAATTTTTTACAGTTACATTTAGAGATGCACAGAGATTAGAGAAGCACAATAGTGGCCCAACGTTTCCCAGTATCTTGCTGGCACAAACATCTGGACCAGTCACAGCTGGCCTGGCAACCCAATGGCATAGGTTTTGTTTCCAGATTTTGTGATGAGATATATAATTTTGAGTATTGCACAGTGAATGTTTCTACTATAACTATTTATACCCATTTCTACATCAAGTTATGCTGGAAACAATTGAAAATATCAAAAAAATAAGGCCCTCAGGTGTTTTGTTGGTGAAGTACATCTCTTTAAATGTGCACTTATTCATGTGAATCATACATTAATTCATTTGAATGAATTTATAAACCCCTGGACTTCATATAGCTCAAATGTGTTTCATCAGATTTCTGCTCATGTTTACAACTTTGTGGTCTTTGACAAAGTTGAGAGGGGGCTGTCCGCTGCTCTTCATCGGAGGTCTTCTCTCTAACTACAGTTGACAAATACGTGGTTAAGGTTTTCTTTTCAATGAAAACGTATTTTAGTGTAATTAGCTATATCACAAATCTGAGACCGCCACTAACAGTTTGTTTTATAATATATGACATTAACTGTTAAATTAACCTTAGCTCAACGTAGCCTACATTTCCGTTTCTTGTCGGCAGTCAGTTTGGAGGAGTTCGTTCTATCGACGGTATGACATGTTGCTAGCTATTTTTAAATGCTTAACTTCATCATAAAGATGCTTTAAACAAATTGTCGCAATATAATCCCGGAGGAATGTAGCAGATTCGTTAACAACATGTTTCAACAGGATACTAACGTAAATCTGCTGTTAGTCCGTCTGTCGGCGGTGTTGTTGTTCTGACCTTGCTAACGTTAGCGTTAGCTATGTTTGCTGACTGGGTTTGTTGTTGTTATGGAGGACACAGTAGCCTACAAACTAATACCGCTCCTTAGCTGGCAAATTATCAATTTGTTTGTCTTTTATTTGTGTTTGTGTGTGTTTGTGCCATATCCAAATATCTGTTTCGAAATCGGGGACACAGGTGCTTATTTAGAACAATGCCAATAAAGAAAAGCTATTTTACGTGAGTAAGCATTAACATTGTTCATTGTGAGTAAGGATCAATCTTGTGTTTCCCTGCCCCTCTAGTTAACATGGCTGGGAGACGAGTTGCACTGAAGACCATAGACTGGGTGGCTTTTGCAGAGAGGGTGCCGCCCAACCAGAGGACCATGTTTAATAACCTGAAGACACGGAGTGATGCTGTTGCAGCAAAGTAGGTATTTCAAGTAATATACCAATACACACAATTTCCAACATATGTCCAGCTCTTAGAGGTCGACCGATATGGATTTTTCTCTGGCCGATGCCGATCATTAAAAATCAGTTGCAGCCGATAAATGGCTCTGATTTATTGTTGGCCATATACTTGATTTTAAACCTCTAATTGAAAGATAAAATGTAACACTAATAATTACTTAAGATACACAACATTTCTCAACACAAGCATTTATTGAACACTTCACCAATCTGCACTTGTATATTTAAATAAAAAATGTATAATGTAAAAGCATATATTGTATCAATCATGTATAAAAAATATATTAAATATCTGAAACACGTAAGAAGAAAATTACTTTTTCAAATAAATTTTTCAATGAAAAAATAAAGTTAAGTGCACTTAGTGGCATTTATCAAACATTTGAGAACACAAATCTGCAATCTTTCATAAATAAAATAAATTAGCAATTTTAATAATAGCAACCAGCAGCATTTCTTTGTTTTAGGTCTGAAGAAAATTTATAACACTTAACATAATTGGTCGACCTCTAGCTTTTATCATTGTAGTGAACTTGCTTACCTTTTTAGAAGGAGAACAGTGATGCTGCAGCATCGTTGCACTTCTAAATATAATAATAGGTGCATATTCTTCTGCACATTTAGCAGACATTACATACACACTATGTTGGTAATATGCTGTTATTTTGATACGCCACTGATAAAGGTAAACTATGGTGTTTAAAAAGATTACTGTGTTCACAGGCTCACCTCTCTGCCAGAGAAACCCGCTGTAATCGACTGGAGCTACTACAGATCTGCTGTGGATAAAGCAGGCATGGTGGATGAATTTGAGAAGAAGGTAAGAGAAGTTACCAGCAAATCTGACTATGTAATCCTGAAAACTGTTTTAAGTCTTTTAACAGAAGTGAAACTAAAATCCTTATATTATTATTAGGCAAAGTGATGGTGGTAAGACCATGATAACAGCATGTTGACTATTTTATTATCAGATATTGTATTAACTTTCTGTTTCATCTCAGTTCAGCGGCCTGAAGGTTCCTGAGCCTGTCGACACTCAGACAGCTCTTATCAATGCACAGGAGGCAGAAGCGGTGAGTGCCAATGTGATGGCATTTGGCAGTGTATTCTAATTTTATTCTTCTTTTTTTCTGCTTCTTGCTTGACAGAAAAGTAAACTTTCACCGTTCCTTTTTTACATCATTATTACCGGCCAACCATTCCCCTTTAAGACAGGTAGCCATGTGAGCAGCGTGTGTATGTGACGTTAGTCAGATGGGGTTATTGTTATGGGAAGTGAGGCTCTTCGTGTGTAGAAAAGTACCGTAGGCAGTAGCTGCGGCTGACACAGTGATGTGCATGGTTTTAAATGGGTAGTCAGTGAAGCTACAGCAGTCAGTGTTTTATGTTCGCTGCAAATACGAACTAAATTACCTGATTAATGCAACATAATCACAACTTCTCCCGGCAAGTTCCCCCTGCAGAATGCTGCTACCAGCCAGGCTAAAGCTAATATAGTTAGCCTAAAGAAACAAGGGGTCCGTCTGTCCCAACTAACATTACGGTTTGGAGCCGCAACACTGGAATTGTAACACTAATCTTCTACAGAAGTCTGTGTCTGATCTAACGTCATTTCCACTGATTTAATTGTTCTTGGTTGCACAGAGTTTGTTGCTAGTGCGCGTGAATTTATCAAACTAACCAGCTGTCGACCACAACCTGGAATTTAGAGGAAGCAACATGCAGTCACTGTCATTCACGTTAACCTGGATTGATTATTATATGAACACAATGGTGTCATGCTAGTCAACCGCCGTATTTCTACCTAATTTCCTTTCCAAAACCACTTAAGAGTAACATTAGTCACAGCACTAACTTGCTTTTGGTGTTTGTAAAGCATTAAAGTTCAACAAAGAATGGTTCACATTAGAAAAGATCCTTTTTCATTTTTTTTCTTTTATGTAAATGCACTCCCCTACAAAATCACCGCAGTAGTCGAGAATGATTTATTATTCCTAAACAGAGCTATTTATGTCATTTTTTAAAAATTACTTTTTCTTTTTTCATATTGGAATATATATCGCAGGGGAAAAAAATATCGCAATGTCAGCTCTTCCAATATCGTGCAGGCCTAGTATAAATTAACATTTAAAATCAAATTAGATATATTTTGATATATAAGTCCCCCCCCTGACTATAATTCGCAGGACCAGCCAAACTATGAAAAAAGGTGTCCTTATAGTCCTTAAAATACGGTATAACTTATTTTTGTTTACATGCAAACTTTTGATAAAATTTAATTAACTTTTATTGAAGTAAAATTTGAGCTGTGCCACGATAAAATCTATATCATTTGTTTTAGTTGGTCTTAAAATTATTTAGTTATTTTTCCAATGTGCTTACGCAACATAGTGGCAATGGATTTTGTAGTGTACATAAACTCTTTTGGCTTCCAGAACACAACAGCTGCTGCCTACATCGAAGCATCCAAAGGTCGTATTGCCCAGTATGAGAAGGAGGTGAGGAATTATAAATGTAAAAACGTATATCATAATCCCTGTGTGTATCAATACTGGCTTAAAATACAAAAGCTGGAAATTGTTTTAAACACAAATCTACAATTCAGATCCCACAGATATACAGACTAAGGTATGGTCACATTACACCTCTGTCCTACAAATATCCACTCCGTCTCCCTTTCACTTCTATTGAAGAATGTAAGACAAAGACCGTTGCGATTGCCCAATATTAATTTATTACCCGCTTAAGATATCACATCCTTTTTGAAGCGTGCAGGGCAATTTAGTTAAACAGAAGTGCAATGTGTCCACACCTGTAGACCTGATTCTACCACAAACTCGTCCTCTTCACTTCAGTCCTCATCCTGTGCTCTTCCTTTCCCAGTTGGACAAATTCCGGAACATGATTCCCTTCGACCAGATGACCATCGAAGACCTGAACGACACTTTCCCAGAAACAAAGCTGGACAAAGAGAAACATCCTTACTGGCCACACAAACCCATTGCTGAACTGTAAACATATCTGCTCTGACCATATTCTATATATATAGTATGTGTATTAAATTCTTGTTTCATCCATTCAGGAGTCTAGTAAATAATTGAAATGTTGTTTTTCCACTGCAAGAACTGTATTACTGGAGGAAATAAAATATTAGACATTAGACAAGTTATTCCTGAAAATATAGTTCAACTTTCTTGCTTTATGAGATCAGTGAAATGAGTTAAAAGTTGTCAATGTTCACAGGCCCATTTTAAACAACCTCAGAGACCCTTCACAGGCAAAAGAATTGTTGTTTTATTACTAAATTTCTTCCCAGGCTTTATGAGCTCAGTATGATCTGTTGGACTGTGTTTTCTTTCTAAATTTGGTATGAAATATCCTCCAACTCTCACTAGAAATCTAACCCTTGTGGATACACTGATGAGTTTTAAAGTACACACTCAGCCAAATCACTCTCAGCAGAAAGCAGAGTAGGGTTTCCTTCCCTCGTGGGGTCACTGTTGTCTTTGCAAAAGCGACCTATAGTTGTCAGTTTTCTGCATCAGCACTCATGTTTTCTCTGTCTGCAGGTAGGCACAACCTTACTGGGTTGGATCCACTATTACATTAAACAGAATCAAGGCATTTATCAGTGTGTGGCTGGCTTGTACAAATGGTCATAGCTCCAGCCCTTTTATTATGCAGTGTCAGACTTGTTCAGGCTTTGTTATGACTAGAGCATAAATCTACATTTCACCACGGCTGGAAATGTGAGCATTCTCTCAGGGATTGGAGAGAGACTTTAAACATAAAGCCTACTTTCTGTGCTCTTATTACACTATTATTATGGGTTTGGTTTGTGGTCTTATATTGTACATAACTCGGTGCAGACATTATGGCGATAAGTGAAGGGATGTACTATGGCCTCAACATTGTGACTCATCATATAGATGCTGCCCACTGGGCGCCTCCAGGGGGCAGCATCTGTCTCATTAAGAGAGATCATCTATAGCCTTACCTTGAATTCACCCATTGTACTAACTGCCATCAACCTATTTTTATAATCAATTTTATTTAGGCCAGGGTTTTTCTAAGCAGTTTGTATTTTGAAGAAAGTGACACATTCAGAACAGTATTACAACTAACAAGTGTGTTTGTAGGGATTCACCCTTTTTCAAAACAGCAGCACAAATTAGTTATTACTCGGATGAACTAAAATAATATTTCCGCTTAAAATGTTCTCTTTTTTCATACTTGCTATGAAAAAGTTAGGAGAGATAAGTTTGTTAAGATAAATGCCAGAATTACAAAAGTGAAAATAATCTACCTTTAATTCCTAAATACTGGAGGAAAAGCAATGTGATGCAACTCAACAATTGATACTGTATATGCATGAAATTAATTGACAGTATTTGAAAAATGAAGAAGCCGTGGTTTCTTATGTTTTACTTTAAATCTTGGATTAAACTAGCACAACAGTATTACTGCAATTCCACAAAGTTTGGCAACTTGCTAGAAACAGCTTTAAAAAAAAAGAAAATAGTGATCAAAATAAAAGTAGCAGGCGTTGAGATATCTTGGGTCAAGCTACAAAAAACCCTTGGTCTTACAGGTCCGGTAATGCAACTTACTACAGCGTCTTTTATTAGAACCTCCTCGTCTGCTAAATGCCATTCAGTAAACAATTCTCCAAGAACAATCTTAGATGACTCTGGTGCCATTATCAGGGTTTTCTTCAGGCATGGCAAATGTCCTCCAGAGGCACATGAGACATGATATAACTGTCTCCACAGCAGCAGAAGTGGTGGACACATAAAAATATTTAGGACTTCTTTTAGCTGCCTCACATTTTCTAGATTGCAGGCCAAAACAAAATGTCTCTGTCAGCACACAGTGAGGCTCCGGTGCCCTAAATGCTACTCTCTTGATCTCTGATTTCTCCACTCAGACATGTTATGCATTCCACAGTGGAGCAGTGATAATCCTCCCAAAATCTACACATTATGTCATACTAGCAAGTTCTTGTCTCTTCAGTCTGCAACTGGGTAAACTTGACATGACTGTGGTGCAACATGACCACACAGCTCCACAACAGCTTTCTCAAGACACTACTCAAGAGTTAAGATTAAAAAAAACTCAGCAAGTGGAGCAAAGAATCAAAACAGGCTTTGAGTCAAAGGGTAAGAAATAAATATTCTTTAAGATTAAGGGATTTCTCACATTCTTGGTCTCATTTATTAAAATCATGTTTTTATTGTCTTTCTGTCCTGTCGTTGCCAAGTGTTCATTCAAGCTAAACAGCCAAATTGTAATTTTACTTCAGTTTTTTTTTAAGTACTTTGCAGTTGTGGATCACATCCTCAATGCTAACCAATCTGGTTGACCTTTGAACTTTTGGTGTGCAGACAGCTCCCTTCAACATAACAGGGTCCTGAACTCTGATTAAGGGACACTAACTATCACCTGTGCCCAGCTACTATGTGAAACAGCTATAGATGCATGTGCACACAACTGTGTGTGTTTATGTGCATGACCCCCTACAGCTCTACTTTCCCTGGGCTCAGCCATTCTTTTCCCAGCTGACCATTCAGCTGTTGCCAACACTTGTCCACTTGATAACTGTTGCCGTAACTCAGAACTCAGCACGCTGGTTTACTACCATTAATGATTTTAATAAAAACATGACATGTAGCCCATTGTCTGTAATTGAACAGAATAACTTATTCGAAGGATTATACAGAGAGAAATTAAAGTGTGTTCAATCCAATCAAGCATTTGAAAAAGGAACAAATCTGTTTAATCCATGTTTTACATTGGGGTGTGTGGTGCTGAGCTGTGCTATGAGTGAGTTGGTGTGTGACAGGCCCTAAATTCCTCTGATGCTATCCTGAATTAGGCTTTGCTGTTGTTGGGTTGGGATTCCATTTAACATGTGCTCATAATGTTGAAAAAGCACGCCCAAACTATATTTCATCTTTTATTAATCTTTTTTTGTTGTCAAAGATCATCCAAAAATAGCATAAATATGTTTTGTTTTTTTAAGGTTTCAAGACAGGAATTCACACCAATCTCTCATCATGCTATTTGTTCTTGTAATTTAGTTTAACCTTAACACATTTAATATGAGATATTTCAACTATATAACACTACCATATTTCTTCACTGGTGCAAAAGCATGGAGTATGCTGTAGTCTGTATAATGCTCTACTGTTTTATTATGGCTCCATTTTGCACATCTAGGGAAATTATAACCCATTTTGTATGCATGCCATGTCTAACTAGCCTAATTGAAAGTAACAGTGCAACATTATGTCATTTATACATATTTAATTTGGATCATGAGGGTTGCTGGCTCATGGCTTGAAATTGTTTTTAAGTGTGAAACAATCCAGTCTAAAAACTAAACAGCAGTGCGATGCCATTATTGCCTCATTTACTGAGTCCCCCTGCCTCAAGAATTGCTCCATCATTCTCTGTCCCAAAACCAAACAGCTCACATCCGCTCCTGTGTGAAAATCTAAGTGTTCACTTCCTACCTATCCATCACACAAGCTATTATGCTCCTCATTTAGACATCCATCAAATGTCACATGTTCCATTAAACAATCCATCATGCTCTGCACTTGTTCCACCATTGGCTGATGATCTTTGTCACCCTTCAATGCCCAAAGTTGTGTGTTTCCTTTAGAGGCTAGAGGGCACGCCCCGTCTCCTTCAGATTCTAATGGCTGAATTTAGGCAGGAACCATTTTTTTCTCTTCTTATCCAAAGGCCACGACCCGGGCCAGAGGTCAGAAGGGGTCAGCCTGGTTGCCAAGGAGGAGTCCACCGACAGGGCATAGCTACTGGTGCTCACTGGACTGTGCAAACAGCAGTTCTGCTGAGTCTGACAGGCCTGAGAGCAGAGGAGCCCTGGCAGATTGCATTATCATAATCAGACAAGAAGCAAGGGTTGATGACTGAAAGGTTGTATAGAGCACGCAACAACACATTCATTCAAAGCCAAGATTAAGTCAAGAGAGCTCTAGTGACAGGACAAGCTTTTGTTATTGTGATCAGTGGAGCTTGCTGTGATGGTCCATCCACAATGTATTGTATCACTTAGGGCTGGGTCATGCTAGGAAAATAGGTTTGTACAATGTGTTGTCCAACCACATCGCAAAAGTGTTTATAGCCACACTCCAAGGTGGGCTGAAGAGCTGGCTGTCAGATTACAGATTTTCAGCTTCCGAAAATTACAGAAAATTACCCCCCATCTCTTTGCAACAGACCGCCAAACACCATGACATGGTGACATCATGAGAAAGTTGTCCCCCCGTGGACTATGTCGTCTGTTGCCATGGGGCCCCTGGAAATGGCACTGCGGATCCCAGTAAATGAAGGCTGTTGGGGGCGGGAGCATGAAGGCAAGTAAATAGAAGTGCCATTTTCAGTGTGTTTGCTTGATGTCCTCAGAGCCAAATTCTGCTCGGTTATTGGGCTGCTGGGCATTGGGGGGCTCCTAGTAGCTCTGTGCAGCAGGACCCCCCACTCTGGAGACATTAGCGTGTTTGCTGAACGAACAGGGCACCCTGACGCGGCCTCTGGGAGCCATGTGAGCTGACAGCAGCCGTGCACTTTCACTCATTAAGAAAAGAGGACGATGAGGGACAAAAGGAAAAAGGAGACAGTCTTGTCTTAGCAGGCTGCTGCAGCAAATCACCATTCACAAACATAAATAATTACTCATAACACAGACATCAGACACGAAAAAGGAATTTACATGACAAAGCTAAGCAGTGTGGAGCTTTCTGCCACATACATGTTTAATAGTTTTATTAACAGACTATTGATACTGTATGATTTTTACTGGATGCAATCCTTTGAGTCTCTGCCAGAACTAAGCAACCATCTGATATAGACAGTGCCTGGTCTACTTCATGCACACTACCCATTTACTTATTCGGAGCACACAATTCCCAGATCCCCTTTGATACCTGATATTTAGACATGCAAGCCCATGCTGTGACCTCGCAATCACTTTTTGCTAGAGACACCCAACACCAGAGTGCTTAATCCTGCCACAGCCTTTCAGTGGGAGAGGCGGGGCGAAGGAGGTGGCTGTAAGGCATTTCATGACCGGGAAACTCATGACCCACTGGGGATTAATGAGCATTCTGTGAGGGGCCTTTATTGGCTTGTTGACCCCTTGCTTTCTGATATGTTTATCTCTCTCTGGCTCGAATTTGGAATGACATGGATAGACTGAATGCATTTAATGTTCAATCAAAATATGAAAATGTTAATAAAATAAGTTTGAGCTACTCAAGTACAAAAATGCCTATTTTAGCAACAGAGGCACTCTAGCAACTTGGCTTTAAGGATGGCAAAGTCATCTGTCAGTTAGTCTACTACTACAAATATACAGTAGAGGGAACCCTGCAATCCTAAATTGAAGTGGGTTGTTGTTAAATAAAACAAATTATATCGTAAGAAAAAGAGTGATATTCAACATGATTATTGGGATGAAAGATTCAATGTGAGCTGAATTGTGTCAGGGCAGCATTGTGTCAGATTGGAGGTGTTAGGACTGCAGCTGCAGAGTGAGTTGTGGCTCAGTGTGGGTGGCGGCTATCTTGCTGCTGGGGTGGTGTGTTTATGTGCGCTGGGTTTAGGGCCACGTGCACAGTGCAGGCTAGCACACACACACAGAAAACCACAGAGACTCTATTGATTCCAGCTAATCAAGGCAGTGGCGCAGGGGGAAGAAGCATGTGTGTGTGTGTGTGTGTGTGTGTGTGTGTGTGTGTGTGTGAGAGAGAGAGAGAGAGAGAAAGTGTGTGAAGTCAACACATTCCCTACATTCCAGCACTTCCCGGAGAGGCATAATATATAAGCCAAGACACTGAGCTTGCAGGCCCTCTTCTCACTGCTGGGGACCTCCTGCTCTTTAACTCAACTGCCCTTCTCCCTGTGAAGTCACTGTGCTTTTTGCTGTGGCTGTAGTTTTCAACAGTAGTTTTCTTTTTCTCTCTCTCTTCTTTAATTCCACCCACGAGATGACCATGCAATGAGTTCTGGCTGAATCACACTGACAGGACAAAGGCACCACATACAGTATTTATGTCTGGTTTAAACTGGTCCTTCTCAAGTGCTATTTCAATAAAATCGGACCTCACCCATAAAGTTGCTATGGATAGCACGTGCATTTAAAACAGATTATTCAGATTATTTGGTTAAGCAACACCAGTTCTAAATCCCTTAGAAGCAAATGTAATGAAATGATATTTGTAAACATTCTCCTAAATTATACTTTATTATTGAAGTTTTTCTGACCCCATAAAGAAAGTGCAGTATTAGTGACAACAGCTAGAACACATCAGAAAACAGTGAAACATCACAGTTTTCTACAGCTCAAGTAAAATAGTCGTCTGTTGATTGATTAACCGTTTAATCAACTAATTGATTACTCCATTAAAGATAAATCCTTATGAGATGCAGAAGATAAATGCTGCTCTTGTTGTGTACAAAGATCTTATATGCACTGGATTAGATGGAGCACAGCACACACCATCAACACTCTGGACAGTGATGCAGATATTGATTATGTTGCAGTGGAATTAAGATTTCTGTTACCAGCTGCTAGTGGCCACATGGTACAAGCAGAACCAGGCTGCCTGGATAGAGAGAAAGGTCTGACAACCAGGACAGCTGGACCTGCACAGAACCCACCAGCCAAGTAATGCCCACTGACCCTCCACTTTATCCAAGACTCAAAAGCCAAAGTAAGAAGGTTCACAGTAAGTCATCGTTACCATAGAAACTCTGTTTGCATTTCCCAGTAAGCAATTCAGGGACCTCTGGCTTTCAGCTGGAATTCAGACATTCATTTCAATGCACAGTGCTGTCTGGAAAAGCAATTGTCTATGTGGGGCAACTTATTGAAAGACATTCTAGGTGTGTTTCCGTTTAAGTGAAAAGGCAGACAAAAAGAGCCTTGGCAATAAATTAGATGTCATCTTAATAGGCCTGTCTCACGCTTTGAATCTACTGGTAAAGCAGCATGCACGGCTAAGAGCTCCAATAGATGGATTTGTTCTCTACGTTTGATTTGAGGTGATCAAAATAAAAAGCTTTCCATTAAAGCAGGGAGCTCCTGTACATGCCAATCAAAATTTGGAGTGTGGTTGGAAAATGCTTTTCTCTGATGCATGCCCAGTGACAGGGTTGTATTCAGGTCTGTCTTCAGTCCTCTCTCTCTCATAGCAGGCTGCTGCGCTGGAACAAAGAGGCCTTTCACATTGACCTTGACACTCAGCCACCCCCATCACCACAGGAACCAACGCAGAGGAATCCACTCCCAACTCTCTGATATCAATCTCTCTGTACCCCTGGCAGACGGTCCCAGCTCAAGGCTAAGGTGAACCTTAGCCTTTGATTTGATTGATATGAAAAAATAAAAACTGTTGGCACCAGTGATCATTTTATATCTGATCAGAAATTTCACACCATGTCCATCAGTAGCCAAATGTAAGCAGTAGTGTGATTAATCAGCACTGATTAATTTGCCGTTTTGTTTTTTTAGTCTATCGATTGTTAGATTGCCTTAAATGTCAACAATTAGAAAGAAGCAACCATTAGTTTCTCACAGCCTAAAAAGATTAATCAAATGTCATTGTGTCTGACCAAAACATAATTGATTTTACACACACACACACACACACACACACTTTACATAAGCACCACAGAACAATCATCCAGGGAATAAAAGCTTTTATTCTCAATGGCAAAAAAAAGGTTTTTGCTTTTTTTGGTTGTATTTTTAAAACAATTGTACAGCCTGAAAAAACATGAATTCAGGCATTAAAATTGTAAATCATTTTTTAAACAAAAATAAAAATAACAGGCTTTCACTTTATACATTTCTGTCATAAGAAATAACTTCAAAACTGTACATCAAACCTTTTTACAAAGCACGCAGAGCTTCAAAATATACAATGTTCATTCACATTTTTTACAAATAAAAAACAAATGGCGGTTTGCTACATTTAAAACTTGGGAGTTCATTGTCTGCGAGAAAGGCAGTCTGAACACATTCCACGTTGCATCACGTTCGACCAGCGTAGTCCATCCAGCTTGCTGCTTAGCAACATTCAGGAGCTTCAGCCTTTGTCTCCAAAGAGTCATGAGACAGCAGGAGAGGAGAGATGCTTTGCCATTGGGCCAGTCTGTAAGCCTCGTTCTCTCCTAAACATAAACTCTTGGTTCAACTCTCCTCCCCAGTAAGGACATGTCTTATTTCCAAGCGTGGGCAGGTAACACACTTAGTATGTGTCCACGTGACAGGGGTTAGTCCCCCGATCCTGCGCCTCATGATACAACTGCAGGAAGTCTTTGTAGCGTGGGGCGCAACCCATCCAGGCCTCCCCAAACCTCACTGTCCCGGTGAAGAGGAACTCGCTCTCCCCAAACCTCACCCCACACTGAAGGGGCATTTTAATTTGGCCAGTCCATCTCCGTACCCTCACACCCCCAGATACAAAAACCTGGGTCTTCTGTCTGTAGAGGCGGCTGATCTCCACAGTTACAGTCGAGTGCTCCTCCTCCTGCTCCACCTTCTTAATGCTGCCCTGTGCCACTGAAAACACCAAGCAGGAAGACAAGATTTAGAAACTGGAACTGGCTATAGATTTCATGCTACACAGAATGGTGTTTTCATTGGACATTTCTGCACACCATACAGCAGCCAGACGCCTATAATTCTCCCAAACAAGGCTTTAACTTACCAAAGTCATTGGTGCAGACCGCAAGAAGCATCTCAGTGTTGCTGCAGGGCTGACAAGGTGCTGGATGGAAATAAAGAGAGAGGGCGGATGAGTTTGATGGAGCACTACAAACAGAAAACAGGAAAAGTCCACGATTTCTTTGGCACTCCCGCTCTTGCAGCATGATAAAAATCTTTTATAGGTCAACAACATTCCAGTTAAGTACCACTTACACAAACACACAACTGGGGCTGTGCCAGCCATGTAGGATTATGTGTTTCACACATACAATGTAATTTCCATCCTCACTGATGATTATTTATTTACAAAGACGGCAGAGCAGGATTCAGCTGTCATGAGCATCTTGACTTTAACACCAAAAAAAAAAAAAAAAAAAAAGCTGGGCATGCTGCTGGCGGTCAAAAGTTTGAACAAAAATTAGTTTTTAATGCTCATGAGGGGCTGTTTGGTGAGCGTCCCCGCCACAAGAGGAACCTGAGCCCTGTAAGCGCTTCAGCAGGCCTGCTGGGATTGAAACAGTGAGCACTGTCTCAACTATAACATCAAGTAGTGTTTTAACAGCCTTAAAAGTGAAAATCACTTCAGAGAAGAGTCATAAGGGCAAAACCTCCCACCCACCATATCTTGTCTTGAACAATAAAAAGGCAAGCCATGAGAAGGCATGCTGGCATAACTTCAGGGCAAATAATACTTAAAATACTTTAAAGCCTGCCCCAGGCTACATTTTACCTTTCACTGGTGGCTGTAGGGCAGCAACTCGGACTGCCCACCTCCAGAGTGTTTTATAGCAGGAGAAAGGGCCCTAAATGAGAGCAGTCAAGTCAATGATTAGTTGACTCAGGTGGTCCTGCGGCTGGCCTGACCACAACATCTTTATTAACCCTGGATCTGCTGTGGTTTTCCTTTGCGGCAGAGTGGCACACAGGGGCAGGTGGAGAGTGGAGTGGGGAGGGGTGTCGAGTCAGCAATGGGCTAAGGGTGGGGCAGCAATAAGAGTACACCCATTAAATGAAAAATAAGTAATACAGTTAACTCAGGTAAATTGAGTGCACTGGAAATCCACCTAGTTTATATAGTCTGGTTTGTAATCTGACAAATGTATCTAGTTTAGAAATCATGCATTCTGGAGAAAGATATGCAGACCATCACCCTGAATTAAGTCCAAAACCAGAAATATGTGCCCTACTGCCCTCTGTCATCTTTTGGCGCTGCAGCTTATTTTTAGCTGGCTTGTCTGAAGTTGAGAGTATAGGGGTGAGGGGGGAGCATGTTTTAGGTCAGCTTGTGTAGCAACACAAGGCGCTGCCGCATCATCAGAGAGATCAGAGGTCAAACAGCCACAAGCTCGGACGGCTTAGGAACAGCTGGAGAGCCAGGGGGACTTCAGAGCGGCCGACCTCGCCCAGAGCGGAGTGCAAAGGCCCTTTGAAGTGAGCCTGTGTGCTGCCATAGCATTAGACAGAGCAGCCAAGAGCCGAGGCCTAAACCCAGGCGTGTTTTTTCTTTCCTCCAAAGTGGAGCCGAGCAGGGCTCACATGTCAGACATGAAACAGAACCACAGGAATGGGCTGAGAGCCGAGTCAGCATCCCTCTCTGGCCCATGCAGCACCACTCTGATCAGAACCACTTCACAGCAGCAGAGAGGGATGAGGAATGGGACCAGTGGTATAGGAGGAGTGGAGGGGCACGATATAGTGTCCTTGAAACATCTGGGCCCTGATGCATTCCACTGTAATGGAGCACAACTTGCTAATACCACTCTGCAGAGACGAGAACCACTTCAAACAACGAGGAAGAGAGACCGAAGATAAATGAAGTGGAGAGGAATGAAAAAGGAAAATACTAGAATGATAAATAGGCAAGAAAGAAATTGAGGTAGGAAATTGTGAGACAGAGGAAAAAAGGGAATAATTTAAAGTGAGCTGAAAGGTAGGCCAAGGGAATGACAGCAAGAAAAGAACAAGGGGGGGGGGGATAAGCCTATATGCTCCTAGAAGGTCATCCCAACATCTGGTTGGAGATACATTCCAGCTTGACGGTGAGCAACTTAATCCCAGCACAGGGTCAGAGAGAAGAAGAAAGAAGGAAGAGATGGGGGGAAAAAAAAGATGAGAAGAAGCAACACAGCAATCAATTTACCAGTCCAGAATTCAGATGACACGAGACCACGGCCTTTGTGAATCATCCCAGTGCTATCTCAGGCCACATCACACAACCAGATTATACTGCAGAGCTCACTAATGTGGCCAAAACTCTCTCTCTCTCTCTCTCTCTCTAGATTATGACGCAGGATGTTGATATGTGAACCCAGAGAGCCGTAAAAACAGATGTGGGCCTGATACTGCTCATATTTTGCTTTAGGTGGAGAGGAAAAAAAAAAAAAAAAACAGTTGCTCGCACAGTTGCTCAGCTTGAAACTGTAGGTTTGGCAGGTACGCAGCGGGAAAATAGATGGCTGTTTTTCAACGGAGGCCCCCTGTTTGGCTGTGCCTCTCCACATACATACATACATACAAAAACAATTATAGCTTAGAGCCAAGTCAAATTAAGCATGGTTGGTTGTGAAACAATCTGAAATATGAACATTTTTTCCAAAAAAGTTCCACAAAGACTCCAAAGGCTTCAGATTTTGATGTCTTGATTCTCACAGGGAGAGTTGGATTTTGACAAGAAACTTTTTACCCCAAAACAAAAATGGACAGACAATGCTACCAGAGAAAAAGACTTTGGCTTTAGCATTAGCAGTGTGCTGGAGCAAATCTTAAATTTCCTACTATTAGAGTTCAACTTAATAAAAGAATCCACCAGTAGATGGCTGCATTTAGTAAACGCCACACACCACAGGGATAAGCACAAAAGGAAGCCAGGTCTGGAGGAAATCAATCAAAGGCTGCTTAGATGAAAAGCAATTATCTACAGGTTAAGCACTAATATTGGGCTGTAAAATCATCATAATGGAGTTTTATCTTACCACCCTGTGAGTGTGCCAATGGCCCCAGCCTGTCGTTGACCAGCTCATACTGGAATGCCGTGATGCGGCGGCTGATGTCCATGTGCGGGACAGCCTCGATGAAGACAGCCCCCTCCTGGATACTGAAGCACTGCACCTTGCCCTGAGCTTGGTCCTGATCACGTAGCAGTAACCGCAGCTTGCCATTACGGTCCAGGTAGATGTTGGTGCCACTGGAGTGTGCAGAGGGTTTGATGCAGACAGAGAGGCGGGCGGCGGCAGGGGAGACCGTGTTGGGTCGGAGGTTAACAATGATGGCCCCTGTGGGATAGAGCCACTCCAGAGAGCCTTGGGAGCAACGCAAGTACACCTGCTCCACATCCCTGGCGTGGCCTTCATGAGTCAGACCACTGGAAGAAAAGAAAAGGGAAAGACATCAGCAGACATCAACCACTCAAGACAGAGTGGAAGGCATTGTTCAGAATTTCTGAAAAAAAAGAAAGTGTACAATTACAGAAACCCAACAATGTGAAAGCTTTCTTTGTGTTCTTTAACTCAGCACAAAGGAATTATTCAGTAATCTGAAAATGATTTTCTGGTCACTTATAGCGAGAGTTATCTGACCAAGTTGAAGACCTTCGGCAGACTGTAAGGACATTACACGGCATTCCTCCTGAAGCATTCAGGGCCGTCTGTGCGCAAGACTGGCTGCATGACCAGTCACGAGCCCAAGCAACCAAAATGACCTCAGCTCCAACACACACTCCCCCCCCCCATACCACATTGTTCCTCCCAGAGCTTTGGCAAAATGCACCACTGGCAGGCTGCCTTTGGTAAGAGTTTGAAGCAGAAATGGATGAATGGAGGGACACAGGGGCTTCTGGGCAGACGACGGCAGCAACAGTAGCTGGGCTTGCTGCATGCAAGTGCAAATGCAGGTCACGCACCGAACCTCCCCTTGCTTTCAAGCCACCAAAAAGACTGGAAGAGACTTGTCCGGGCAGCACTTCGGACTCTGGCGCCAGCATGACCAAATGACTCCCTCCAGAACTTAATGCCTGGTCAGGGTTTGAAAACTCCAGTCTGTCAGTCATTCTGTGGCAACGCCAGAGGCAGGAAGCCATCAGAAGTCCACCAGCATAGGCATGCCAAGCTAGTGGTTTGACTCTGGAGGAGAAAACACCCAATTCCCTGAAGATGAGATGCTGAAATTCAAATGTGCCATAGATCTGAAGTAACTGATGGCACATGCTGAGCATATGTAGCTGAAGCCCGATAACCAGGCTCTCCTCAGCACGCCTCTAATTAAGTCCTTTCTAACTTCATCACTTCTGCATGCAATTAAAGGAGATTAGTCAAGAGTCTCACTAATGAACACCACATTATTGGAAGAGGGCTCAAAGTGTCGAATACCGCCTACCCCTCCTGACTGGAGGATGAAAAACAAAACCACACTATTTGAGGCACAGTCTCTCAAGTTCAAAAACAGATTTCAGCAGATGTTTGATGAGAGGTGAAATGTTCCAGTATATGCTGCCTGAGGTTTAAGAATCTGTTAAAATCCAAAATATTTAAACTCTTAGGGGATATGTGCATGTAATCCTTTATGGTGGGATATTTAATCAAGTGTCTACTAGTATTCTTTAAAAAAAAAAAAGAAAAGAAAAATCTGAATAATTGAATGTATAAATGTGCACCATTGTATACTCCCAAGTTCATAGCTAACCCTTTTTTTCAAATGTATTGCTGAGTCATGTTATTGTGATCAAATAACTGTCAATTAGTCATTTATAAATTCCCCGACCACCCAAAACTAACATGTGTCTGTGTAACTATAGTCTGTAACTATAGTTGCCTACTTTTCATTCACATCCCAAAATGGTATGAGCATTGCTTCTATTTTTGTATTTTGTCCTAATTTGTAGCTCTTTTTATATGTATTTCATATCACGGTGGTCAATGAGTTTCGGTCACAGTCATTTCAGGTCGCTGCTGCTCACTTACTTTCAGACTGTAGCCTATTATTATCGTTTAAAATCAACATTTCCATTTAGTAAACAGGGCTGTAAACCTCACCTTCCCTTCCAGCTGCACTGGTCGCTTGAATATTGGCAGAAAGAAATCCGACAGAGAAGGAGAAGAGGCAGCAGCAGGGAGGCCAGCATCGGGGTGAGCATGTTTATTTGGCAGCTCACTTCGCCTCTTCTCGAGCGAAACTATGATGAAGTCCACCGCCGTATTTCCTGCTACATGTCGTTTCCATGTGTCCCCTGTCCGCTCGATGCTGTTCCCCCGGTGGTTTCTTCTTTGATTCTCGGGAAGCGCAGACGAGTTATTCAAACTTCGTCCGTAGCGCCCAGTGCTGCTGACAGCACTCCGTAGAAATGTGAGTTCTGAGTTCAGTTCAGCTCAGACTGCAGTCTGCAGCACTGATTGCTCCCACGTCACACCCCATTCACAGCAGAGTTTATCGCGTATGCTGCCTTCAGGTGCTCGGCCGAGGCTCCGATTTCTGAGCTTCACAGTATAAAACGATTCTGTGTAGGCCTAGTATTTGAGTGCTTGATTATTTGTTAAAGGTCATTGTTTGTTTGTTTTAACCAACACCACTCTGTTATGCATTGGTAGAAAGAATGTTATTTTGTTATTACATTATTTTTAATAATTTATTCATAAACCTTAAAAATATGTGACAGCCTTTCAGTTGAATGATATTAAAAAAAGAAATGATGCCTAACAAATTATTAATTATCAAGAGAGTATATGGGTAAAGGTTTTTTGTTGTGGTTGCTTGTTTGATTGTTTTTTTTTTTCCCATTCTTCCTATTATTTCTTTATAGAGATGTATTTACTTGATAATAAGCGGGGGAAATCCTGACAGCATTTTAAGTGAGCATGAAAGTCAAGAATACATTGTCAGTTTTCATTTTAAGTAATCAGCATTATTCCTGAATTAATACTGGCAACATAAGGTTGACGTTGTATTAATAGAAAATTCTGGGATTTGGCAGAATAGTGCTCCAAGAGCCTTTATACCGATCCTGAAGTCAGTGAAGTCAGGCTAAATTGGAGGAAATGAAAAGGACAAATGCCCTTGTTAACAAATTCCTTTAGAAGAAAGGTGAATGAATAACTTGTTTATTATTGATACATTGATTGAATATAGCTACTATCATTGTGACATCTGGCTTCCTGTTAAATTAAAATAGTCATAAACTGCCACCAGAATAAAGTCATATTAATTTTTTTAGATCAATTTTTGGGGGCTTTTCTGTTTTTATTTTAAAGGACAGCTTGGTGAGAGACATGCAGAAAATCAACACAGGTCAGATTTGAACCCTGGACCTCTGTGTTGAGGAATAAACCTCAAAATATATGTGTGCTTGCTCTACCCACTGAGCCAAACCAGCCACATGTTAGTAATATTAAGTGCAGTATTGCTCACCTAAATGAGTAGTATACGCACCCTAATGACTTGTTGATTCATTCAAAATGATGCATGAGATACATGGATCAAGAGGGGCCACAGACAATGTATACAGTGGAAAGTTTACTCACTAATCGGCTAATGTTGAGCATATTAGCTGATTCCTTTTTGTTCAGATGATTTTTTGGCAGGAGAGAAGAACCAACTGACATTGAGAAGTGTGGTTTGGTGCTGTGTTGGTCCTACAAAGATCTGCAAATGTTTTGCAACATGAAGTAATAAAATACATACTTCACGTTGTTTTATGTGAAATAATGGTGGTTCTATGTCTAATCGAAGTCACTGTGGCTCCAAGTTTCAAATTTAGTCTGAAGTGGTTCATCTATTGGATCAGTGGAAATATGGAAAACCACATCATGCATTCCAAAATTTCAGAACATTAAAAAAAAAGAATAAATAATCTATATAATCAGGTTACTTTGACAATTTGATTGATCTATAACTTCATGTCCCAGCCAAAGTCAAGAAGATACCATTCACTCATGAGCTTTATAGTTCAGCTCTGTTTCCAAACACAACAAGAGCTGCAGGGACTTGTAGAGGGCTAAGTTCCGTTAACCAGTGGGTGCATCTGTAAACATGAACTACTCATCACTTGAGCTGATCATGGGCTAGGTTTTCTGAAACAAGATGTTTTGTGTGTGTATGGTGTTTGGCATGGGAAAGAAACCTGTCTGACAAGGAAAACTAGAGCCGGTTGTAACTGCTACTTTTCCTCTTTGATTTCCTAGGTTTTGAAATCAGTTGAGGCCTTGTTGGTGATGGACATGTCTATATTACTGATCCGACATGCAGGGTTCATGTTCCAGCCTGGGCTGCATGCCACCAAAGCGCCCCGCACATGCATGTGTAGAAAGGCCATTTTATTAAAGATAGAGAAATTATATTCAGTTACAAAACTGAATATGATTTTCTATCTTTAATAAAATTGCTGAGAATCTTAGTCATCATCCAGACTTCACACTGAGTAACTTTTTTAGTACCGTTTGTCTAATTTAGTCAGTGGTTTAGAAGTCTGTCAGGTTTCTTTAGTCCTTGTTGTGTTGCAGAATGTCTGGCAGTTATACGTCTTGATGAGGTTAGAGAACCACAAGACGAGTCCGAACATGATGTCTGAGGAGCCATCACACAATGACACCTGCACTGTTACACCAAAGCTACACCTTGTAAGAGTGTCTCAAAGAAGTCTGTGAATTACACAATTTAGTATATGTATTTATTATTTATTTACTTATATTCTATGATTAAAAGGGAACTCCACATATTTCACGCACCAATGTCTGTTTACAGGTCTTTAGGACTACCACTGCACTGCATATGTATAAAAAAATAAAAAAAACAAAAATATGTGTTGTGTAAAAGCCTTTTGTGGCTTTGAAGAGAGCTGTTCAAAATCTCCTCAAGTAATGTCATTTTAGTCAGCATCCGTCGAAGCCTAAAAGGTTGAAAACAAAAAAGAATAATTTGGGGTAGTTAGAAAGGAGTAAGCTTAACAGACCTCTGCAGCCCACTCCTTTCTCTGCTTGAGACTAACAGCTCAAGGCTACATTAGCTGCTATAGTATAACACACCCAAATTTCTAATTGAATTGTTGGATGTAAAGTTTTATTGTGGGTCATACAGGTGCCAGCTGTTGCTCTGCTGCATTGATTTTGATAGTTTGAACTGTCCACCATTAGTCTTTTTATGTTATTGGAAGTAATGCTAAATTGGTGGACTACTATTTTAAGAAGTACAGTACATAATACATTATATTGACACTGCACCATTTTAACAGCCAGTATAGGATAAACTATTATATTTTACTGTATTGTAGCCTGCTAAGAAAAAATTAAAAATATTAAAAGAATTATACCTGAGCAGTCACCACCATCTATAATTACTTCACCTTTTTTCCAGCTTTGATTATTTTGTATAGTATTTGTACTTGTACATGAATTATGGGACTTTATTTTAATATTTAATATGCATAATATTTCTTGTGTATGTCACTTGATTGCATACTCAAAACAACAGTTTTGATAATCTATAAAATCGGTTAATTCAATGGTGTTTTTTGCCTCCAACGTCGCCTTCCAGACAGCTAACCTTAACCCTAAACATAACCATTGCCGCGCTGCCTGGAAGGAGATGTTGGGGGCAAAAAAACACCAAACACCACGATTTGCTTTTTGCTTGTTTTAGAACATTGTAAAAGGAATATTTTGGCTTTTGAAATGTTGGCCAGACAAAACAAGACATTTAAAAACGTTAACTTAGGCCTTGGGGAATTGTGATGGACATTTTATAGACTAAACAATTAACCCACACATATAATAAACAAATATGTTATCATTAAAACAATATGTAGTTGCAGCCCTAAAGCAAGGTTAGAATGACTATATAGTATACAACTAGGATCTCTACTAGGGCTCTGCTTTTCCCCACTTCCTGTTATTCCAGTTGCTTGATCTCTTGCTTTAAGTGTTTGTTATTTTCTCTCACATTGCAGCTTAAAGGAAACAGGTGTAGCTCTCACCCTCCACCTGCCAGGAGTTTCACTGGTGGTGAGAGTGAAGACTGGAAAAAATAATCCATGACAGATAGGGGACAGAGAAACAGACAGTTATTCATATAGTGTGCTCCAGTTTTGGATTGAAACTTGGCAGAGGCACCATAGCGTTCAACAGAGAAGCAGCAACGTGCAGGATTAGGTGGTAAATATGTGTTATGTAGCCTGGGCTAGTGGAGTTTAGGTAGTCAGGGAGAGGGAGGCTGCTGAAGCTTGAGGGGGAAGGGTTGTTTTTTTTGTCTGGTCTGTTGTCCCAAACTCTTGCTGAGTGTGACTCACTTGTATGCCCGGAGCTAGCCTCCAGGTGAAAAAGCATCATAAAGTAGATTAGGCTGTTGACAGGATGTGATTTTGATGTGTGTGTGTGTGTGTGTGTGTGTGTGTGTGTGTGTGTGTGTGTGTGTGTGTGTGTGTCTCAATGTCTCCTCTTTCTTTCTTTAACTCTTCTGTTTTTTCTTTAATTGTTTCACTGTAGAAAAACAAGAAACCAGGCTTGTCAACAGTTAACAAACCCATTGTTTGCACTTTCTTCTCTAGGTTTTAAAAGATACATTTTATGAATCCATTTGCCTGATATCTTTACTGTTGGTGACAGAAAGCCTGTCTGAAGTTAATTTTCAACAATCTTGTCCTCCAATGTTAGACCTTCTGCTCTGAAAACCAGTTTGATAAACACCTAAACTGCTGTTCTTTTCCAGAGCTAGTCTCAACCTGTTTCTTTAAGTCTACTATCTTGGGCAGATAAACTGTAAGCTGCAGTCACACAAGCATGCCTGATATCTTGTGGTATGCAAAGGCAGGAGCTGATATCATCGAGAGGCCGTCTGCCTGTCATCATCCCTCTCTGGCTACTTTCCAAACTGTCAGAAAAGCAGCTGAGCTCAAACCTACATGAGCATTTCTTAGTAAAGAAGAACCCTGTCATTTAAGTGCCAGCTGTCTAAAGACAGACATGGTGTTTGTAGCTGTCCTAAAACCTTGCATGACTTTGTCAGTCTTGCTTAAACAACATGGTAATGAACATAATGTACATTCCAGCTCTGCAGCCCCCAGTGTCTCAATCATCAGCCCTGGTCAGTGGTTGTATTGCTGGTACTAGTCTTGCATTGACAGACCTATCTCCATAGCACTGTGTCAGCGCTGGAGTATGCTGGTAGTGAAGTCAATACATCAAGTGAGTGTGAAAATATGTGACATAAAAGTGGCATATTTGAAGAATCCAGCAACTGGCGCATCTCACTAAAAATTCCCTGAAGTTTTTGCAAGCCATGGAAGACAAAGTGTGTCTTTTGTTTCAGCCCTCATGTTGATGTATAGCTTATGTGTATGTGCTAGTTGGAAGAAGAAAAACAGATTGAAATACGCAGAAAAGAGACGCCAAAGTGAAGAAAGCCAAAAAATGTCACGCTTGTGTTCCTTGTTGTGTATCTACTGGAGGCCATGTGAGGGGTGGCAGAGGAGATTAGATGTTGCCAAGGCCACAGCACAGCAACATGCTCAAGACCATTTTGAATTAGCCCTTGATGCCTTCAAGCTGTTTCCAACACCATGTTATCAGCACCTTCATATCCCTCTCTCAGCAGCATACAGAAACCTGAGCAATACAGCACTGAGAGCTCATAAGAGGAATTTAGGTCAGACCTCATTTTGACAGGGCAGGTGGGCCACCTTATAAAAGCAACATAATAAAAGTGAACTCAGCTCCTCTCTGTCTTCGAATTTCACAGAGATCAAATATGGATGAGGCCTGCAGGTCCAGGTGGTTCTGAGGCTTGAGGATTAGCCAATCCGCGACCAAACATGAAGAGCATACTATTGCAAGGAAGACAGGGACCTGTACTTAAGTTAAAAGCAGTTGTGGATCTTTACAGCATCCTTTATCCAGGACAACTTCCGCTCTCCAGATTAGCCTCGTCGATCTGATTCTCATGGCTTTCTGCAGAGAAGGAGCTCTGGCCCACGTCCCTCTCTTTTCTTCATGGCTCTGTGACATGAGCATTTCCTTGATGGGTACACTCATTCTTTGATTCACTTGATCAGTCCAGGATGCTGTACACAAAAAGCTTCAGCTATTAGGCTCCCTGATGCTTGGTGACAGCCATGATAGACTCAGACACTGTCGGGGTGGGAGGGAAGAAGCAGGAGCGCCTTCTTTTGTTAATGCCCAAGTTCTCTGGCTCACACAGGGGGCAAAGACTCTGGCATCATTCCTGTGCAACACTTTGCCTCTATGACTCTCTTGAACACTGCAGGAGAACATTTAAACATTGGACTGTCCAAATAATATTTATTTCATAAAGCTGATCTCTGTGAAACAAAGCAAAACAAATTTTCATGGAGTTTCAACATTGCAGTAGATGCCATCTGTCTTCAATCAGAGATGTAAAAATCTGCCAATGCAAATGAGACTTAGTCAGACTTCCTAGGCATTTTTGACTGATGATCGACGTTATGTTTTTGGGCTTTATACTTTGAAGCGGAAATCTTTTGAGGAGATATTGCCCAGCCCCCACGTGGTTTTGAGGGTTCAAAAGTAAACAAAGAAATCTAACCTATAAACAGACTTGTTGGAAGCCATTATATTAACAAATAAAAGACAGTTACTTTTTCGCTGGACTCACAGCTGCAGTTGTGGTTACATTGACTCAAATACTCTACTTTTCATTTTCTGCTACTTTCTACTTATACTTCACAACATATCAAAGAGAAATTTAGCACTTTTTACGATACTACATTTATCTGACAGCTGTAGTTGCTTTGTAGAGTAGCATTTTCCATACAGCAAACATTGCCGTATGCAAAATGTCTACAATTGAGTTCTAAAAGTATTGTTTTCTTAGAAAACAAGTGAAAAGATCTGCCTTTGTGGTAAGATGATTTCAACCTGCTTTGAAGGTTTCAACTGGTGTTGGGAATAATTTAGAATGTGGTGACGTTTTCCTTTAATCTGCTCTCAGGTTTTGTACTCTAAATATTTAGTATATATATATATATATATATATATATATATATATAGGAAACAAGTTGATTTCTATCAGAAACAAGTTGAAATAATCTGACAAATTGGCAATTTTAGGACTCAATCACTAGCATATAGAAGTACTACTTTAAAGGACCTGAATATTTCTTCCACTGCTGCACAGCTGACACAGCTAGCCAATAAGCACATAATTTCTCATTACAAGCTCATGTATTTATGCAAGGAGAGAACGAGAAAAGGAAATGCAGGAGAGAACAGTTGGCCTATTGTTTCCATCCACATGCAAAGTTGTACATTAGCACATGGTTCGCCTGAAGAACAAATCAACAAATAACTATGGAACATAACAATCAGTCAAACGTTAAACTAAGCACGGTGGCTTAATGGAAATTCTGACCGAGTGGTTTGATTCTTGCATCACTGATACAGAGGGGTCTTTAAGAGTCTCTGGCACCCTTATGAAAGGATCTCATTCTGCCTGTAATGCGAGCTGGATTTTGGAAACCCAGAGTTCAGTCGGTGGTGTGGTCTGCTCTGAAGGCAATACTCGCCTCATCTGCTGATTCACAAGCTGGTGACAGCCATGGTCATAGGTGATGGGAGGTGGCAGTTTCACGGGAAAGGTAGGGTTCAGGTAAAACCATATAAGGATCAATGAGGAAGACAAGGAGTTCATGTTTGGGGTTACTCACGGACACAAACATTCACTCCTAAGGTTTTTCAGACTATGAAATCAGGAGTTCTTACGTTTTCTTGAGCTTGATGTCGCTGCACACATCATCCTTGAACCTCTATTTTTTAACATGTTCTGCTCCACTGCAGTGTGGTTAGGCTAGGTTTTTATCGGCCTATCAATTTGCTAGAAGTGGCAATCTAAATGTTTTATAACTAAAAGTAAAGCCAGGATATATATATATATTAGATTATACTTTATTCATGTATAAATATATATATATATATATACATGCCTATGTTTATATATTTTTTTATATATATTTATATATATATATATATATATATATATATACATGTAAATATTTATGAATTACATATATCATGGCTTATTTTGCTGTTTATGTTGCAATTTTGTGTAGCTGTTGCACATATATAGTTTCATAATTATTCCTAATCTACTTCCTCTCAAATGTGCTTGGTCAAATTGCAGTTTGACAAACTCCAAAAATATAACCGGATGACATTGATGTTTCTTCTTCCCATAGAGTCATACGAAGTATGTTCTCTGTTACCTAAAATCTTCATCTATCAGCTTTGAGCAGACGTAATGTGCAGAATATGAAATTAGGTATGAGTGTCTTTGTTCATCCTGATTACTGGTGCAGATGTTTTATAAATACATCAGCGCTGCAAAGCTGAAACTTTTCTATGTTTTAAAGGAAATGCCACTTACCAAACTAAACAGAGTGAAAAGGTAATACACATTCAGCATACATTTTTGTAGTCTACTACAGCTTTTCTAGCAGATAGATCTTTCTGATGAGGAACAGTTAGGGGGAAAAGTACTGCAGAGCTCAGTGCCAAGTTATTGCTAAATACTCTGTTTTGTTTTCTTGGATAAGAAAAACAATGCAGACATGCTTAGACACTAAGCGTGGCATTGGATCATAGGGCAAAACACAAATAACCTGTTAGGTCTGTATGTTCTCATTCATCAGAGGTCATGCCAGGCAGTTTGCCAGAGCCTACGTTGATGAAGGAGCCATTTTGAGTTGAGCAGGTCTCCAGAGAGCGCTGATGGAAATGGCCTCCTGGTGGATAACTGGCCTATGAAGTTTATAAAAAAGACATCTAGTCACTATTAAGACTAATGCTTGTAGTGAGCAAGCCTTTATATGAGCCTCTGGAGGAATGAGGCTGGATAGATACACCTTGGATGAAACCACCTGCATTATTACTCTCGCCCTGAATGACTATGCTGAAAGGCCATAGCACATCAGGAGATTATGTTAGAGGTTAAGCAGGTGGCGTTGAATGCCAAGTATATTACATTTTGCAATATAATAGTAAATAACCTGGAGGAGGTTGAAAGTGGCTGATGTGCTGACTGAGTGGAACATGGAGGGGAGATCAGCTGCGGAATCAGCTGAGGGATCATGGGAGCTGGGCATGGAGGCTGTGCTCTGTGATCTTATTATTGTGCTTTGTGTTGCTTGGCACTCTACTCCACTCTTTGCCCGCCGGACTTAGCCTGACTACGTAGCGCAGCGTCTGTCTAACACACACACACTACCACACCTTTAGCACTGCGTGGCTGAATTGGCAAGTTGTCTGGCCGGTTTGTGTATATGACACACACACACACACACACACACACACATACACGAATCTGGAACAATGATCCTCCCATATACTCAAGGCTGGCACACTCCAAACACACTCTCAGGGTCATATGCCCCAGTACTCGGACACGCTTCAGCAGGCCAAAAGACATGCCGAGACACATGTGGAAACATATCAACACAATGTGAGGACAAATGTACGATACAAGTTTATGTTTTTCACCGGCAATCAAATTCTGCTGTCAGATACAACCTCAACAGTGCTTTATATATGTATTCATAGATTTGGGAAAATAACTTAATTATATTATGTATTTAAGTTAACATGTACGCTATAGAAAATACTCTAGATGATCCTTTAATCCTTTTACACACTGCTGTTTGTGTATGCCTTTGCTGAATATGCCCTCATGTGAAGAAGTTCATGTTATTGTGCTGCCTGACACCTGTTGAAACACAGGAGATACCGTCATGATGAGACATGCGTCCATGCAGGTGAATCACAACCAGCTGAAAGAGCTGCAGCAGGTGACATAGCCACAGGCGCACACACACACACACACACACACACACACACACACATACACAGACGCACACCCTCACAAAAAGAGACGCAAGCACAGGGCTGAGTGCAGAGAGTACATTCAATTGGACCATGTCCAATACAGAGCTACAAAACTAAAAATGATAGCTGAATTCATTGACAGTTACATGAAATCAAACATACCACACATTTACACAACTTACACTCTTAACACTGTGTAACATGTTGTGTGCCTAAAACTAAATTTGGAACCTGATAAGATATCCACAATATTTATAGCATGATTAATCATGCCTTAACATGTGTCTGACAATGTGCATCCCAGACTACAAGCAAAACTAAGCAGCTTTGAGCCCCAGCCATTTCAACCGTATGATCAAAATCGCTGGATATGTCTGCAAACAAAGCCAGCAATTCAGCGGTGGGCTCGCTCTGCACCTCCACCCTGTCCTGCTCTCTTCTCGCCAAGCCTCAGATCCACCAGCAGCCTGGGGAGTTTTACATTGCACAATGGGCCCATTGTACATGCTGAGGTAACACCATAATTGCTACAATCTTTCCATTCAGGTGAAAAACCCACTCACTTTTGACTCCTGGTGACATTTTGAGAGGTGTGTGGCTTTCAGTGATGTTGCATTAATCAGATACAATGGAGAAAAACGTGGGTGGCTCGCGTACCTGAGGATGTGGCTGGAGCCTATATTTGTGTGTGTGTGTGTGTGTGTGTGTGTGTGTGTGTGTGTGTGTGTGTGTGTGTGTGTGTGTGTGTGTGTGTGTGTGTGTGTGTGTGTGTAAGCCAAGGTCCAGACCACATGCTCTGTGGAGCTGGAGTGACATATTTAATAACATACTGATATTTCCATGAGGCGGATCAGTGATCTGTGACGAAAGTCCCCTAGAGAAGTTTAATAATTCCTTGCTGTCAATCTGAAACCCCGAATGAGAAATATGTTTTCCATAAGCAGGCCAGTTTAACGTTACATAAACAAATGTGTTAAAAAGAGTAGACCTACATCTATATTATCTGAGATTGGGTTTCTCTTTTGGTTTTATTTATTTATTCTATTATTTCCCTGGACTGTCTGTTATCATGGGGCTTTGCATTTAACGATAGGGATGTCAACCCCAGTGTCCTCCCCACGCGCCTTACACATCCTGGAGAGATAAATCACAACTATGGGCCTGCGTCTGGGAGGAGCCAGGGAGGAGGAAACGGTATGAAGGCCTGGGTGGTTCCAGCTGGTTGGCGTCCAAACTCTAAGTTGAGTCTAATGCAGGCTTGTGAGGAGCTTCCCTGCCTTTCATCCGTTTAGGAAACATCTGGACTCATCTGCCGGTTAAATGAAAGCATGCATGTGTGTGTGTGTGTGTGTGTGTGTGTGTGTGTGTGTGTGTGTGTGTGTGTGTGTGTGTGTGTGTGTGTGGGTCTTCCAGGAGGTTTGCCAGGAATGTTATCATTGTGTAAAAGATTAACTTCGCTGTCCAGCAAATAAATTAAGGAAACTCACTGGTAAATTGCCAATAGATGTTTGGGCTTTGACATCATCTCCAGTGAACAAATTCCTGCTGAACATCAACAAGGTTACAGTCCCCTCCTCATTACTCATTGAAGGGCGGCCCACCACAAAACTGTGCCATATCTGCTGCACTGAGAAGAAAACCGAAATATCTACACAATTAACGTACAATCACCCTATTTTCTATGGCTTTTCGGTTAGACTATACGGTTAAAAGCGCGTAATGTTGCTGTTCAGCAGACTGGTTATAGTATCCAGGTGAGCAGACCATGCCTGGTGTGGAAAGGCGTGTCTCTCCATGCCCGAGTCGAGACTTCAGGCCGGGATGTGTTGACAGAGGCAGACAGAGCTAGGGTCAGGAGTCACGCCTGTCAATAAAACTCTTTCTCCGTACACGAGGCATTGTCACCGAACACTAAAAAGACACTCTCAGCAGCCTCCATACCTGCAGTCTGAAAACAAAAATATAAAGTCTTGTCAAGATTGAAGAATAACAAATGAAACACATCATCAGTGCGTGCTTTGTCACTGTGTGGTTATAAACCTCATAAAAAATGTCAACTTTTAACAAAAAAAAGAATAATGGCCCTGTTTTCAGTTTTGGCCACCATGTATTTTTGAGCACATTCAATTTGTTTTTAAAAGTTCATATTCTCTTAAATTAACACAAGAACATGTAATCTTTTCTTTTGAAAACCATGAAAATCACCAAGTGGTTTGAGTTTAAGAGTTAAGTGGCTTTCACACCACCACAGCAATGTGTGAAAATATCATGCAAACATCTCTTCCTCCTTTCTCCCTTCTTTTTCATGTATACAGTGTGTAAACACCCTCAAAGATAACAGACAAACGTTTTTACAGCTGAATTTTACATTGCAGACTAGGTGTGTAGGAAAAAGAGTTGCTGTGTTAGGACCAGGGAGAGGATGCTCAGGTCTGGCTGCAGCGACACCAGGGGATGTGATTTTTGGGAGTATTGCGGAGGAAGTTTTGCCTCCTGTGTGGTGACTCCTGACCCACACCATCCTCTTCCAACCTGCTTTACATCGGTCCTATTGTAGCTCTTATCAAAAAGCTGAATGTTGTGCACACATTCAGTCCACTGGCCCGTACAGGAGATAACTCACATCACAGCAGCCTGTCTCTGTTAATCCCCATATGCAGTATCTATCCCATAAGTATATATGTAGACAGCTTCCTCTTCCTCCTGTCTATCCCTTTCTCCATCCAAATCATCACCTCTGTCCATCTGCTCTCTTGTCGCGTACACCTTTGCTGGCCCAGCTCTCTGCCTCATCTCAGCTCCTGTGCATTAGTGTTTTGTCAGTCCTGCGTGACTCTCTCGCCTGCTAAGACAACATGGGGTCGTCCTGAGGGTGCACCATGGCCCCTCCGATCACACTCTGCTGACTTGCACTCGTACCGCTTCTCATCGTCACTAACATGCACTGACATGGCCCTTTGAAGTCATGGAGAGCAGCGAGGACCTGGAACTGGCCCAACAAAAGCAATCTGATCCTCGGCTGATGTGTTCAAGCATGCCTGCCCCCCCCAACAATGGACTAGGACAGCAGGGGCCCCTTTGCAACTTCTGTGTGTACCTTGGAGTGGACCTGCATGTTTATTATGGGGAACTGGACATCTGATGAGAGACTCTACTGTAGCAGGTGGATCTTTATAGATATTAGTAATGTTATCTCCACCAATAGTTGTTCCTTCCTTCACTTTAGTTTGTATCATAACACAAAGTCAAAAAAGTGTGTCACATAAAGTATATGACTTTTATTATAATTCAAGTTTAGCCTTTTATTTATATCATTTTGTTATGTTTCCATGCATTTGAAAATAAATCATTTATTCTTTATAATGTGCACATTGGCAGCTATTTGGAAAATGACTACAAGTTCCATATAAGATTTGATTTCTTACAATGTGTTTTTGATTAGAAGATCAATAGGATGCCAAAATCTCTACACATACACTTGGAAAGATTGAAGCTCACCTCAAACAGTGTTTTTATACAGAGAAGGAGGGAGCTTGAGTCGCAAGCCAGACATGCTTTCTGTTATCTTGACATTCCAGCCAGTGTTGTGAGAGTGTGTGCTGTGTGTTTACATTTGCTGATATGTATGCATTAGATAAGTTAGAGCAGCTCAAGCTCAGCTGTTCTGGACTCAAGGCATGTGTATCTGTGTCTGGGACTATTGATCACAAGGACATACAAGACCTTGTCTATCCAACCAGTGGAGAAACATCTGGCCTTCAAAGCTACTGGTACAAGGGTTTCATCAAGAAAAGCTCGGCGCCATTTTGTTTGTATTTGATATGAATCCATATTCCAAAATTCTAAAAGACCAGTGGAAAAGGGAAACAAAATAGAAGAAGGAAATTGTTGAGAAAGAATTTCTAAACCATTATCAACCAAGGCCAGAGGATATCATAGTCTCACTCTGCAATCTATCGTCGTTGCGCAACAAACATATTTTTTCACACGACTGACACTGTAGTCTTAGACATCTCAAACATGTCATTTATAAATGTGTTATATATATTACCTTCACATTTAGTAACCTAGTATTGACTGTGATTGGCAGGTTTAAAACATGATACTGAAGACAAACTCTGGCTGGATAGACTGTATTCACTTTAAATAATTCCTCAGGACATGGAGCACAAACCGGCCTCAAATGTCCCTGTGCCAACAAGACTGTTTAGAGGAACCATAGCTGTGTTGTAACTGTGCTCAATTTCACATAATATTCCCTCACTTTTCTGCTTTGGGATCACTCAACACGCTGTCAGGACTTCTTTACACACCTCCCCTAAAGCACTTCCTTGTTTTTCTTTTTTACACCAAGTTTACACCAACGCAAGCTTGCAAATAATATCACCAAAACTGAGATCAAGAGTTACCTCAGCGCAGAGCAATGCAGCATGTCCCCTCCATTACATCTGGTTCGCTTTAGCTTCACTATCAACAAGTGCTTCCATCTCAACAGTGCATGATTTTTTCTTTCCCTTACATACACACAGAGCACATATGAATCATGGAGGATGATCTGCTTCAAAGCTTGAGAACATAGCACCCAATGTATATTTCATGAGGCATTAGACGCCGTCTTATTCATGCTGGTCTGTTTTGTTTGGGAGACAGAGAGCTGAACAATAGATTCATGTCATAGTGATGGAGGATTAGAATACCTAGAGTCCACAAAAGCCTTTATTCCCTTAAGGGGCCCATTCGTAATTGTATTACGTGATTTTCTATGGAAGAACTCTTGTTAATCATTTCACAAGAATTTCTATACATAAAAAAAAGAGTCATGTTTTGGAGGCGGGATGAGAGAGGCAACAGGAAACAGCTTTAGCTGTGGACTCTGTAAGATCCTGTAGCTCCATTTTATGGAGGGGAACCATGATACTCAAACTTCCTCCAGAGGCCATGTTGTTTTGGATAATCATCTTTCAACATCAAAAGCAGGTCTGGAACTCACTACCGACAAACTCTACCAAGGCGTTGCGTATGTTCAGAAAAGAACACATTCACTGAGCCACCTTAACATGGACCTTACCCCACCTATAAAACAGTCTCCGTGTCCTGAACAATGCTCCCTTTGTTCCGCGGGTAGGGAGTGGAAAATGAAGGAGGCTGTGGTCCTATGTTGTAAATCATTTAAAACAGACGGGGTCACAGGTTTTGGTTGTAGTTTATAACAGCTAAGCTTACTCAGTATCAGCCCCATGAGCACTCACTTCTCGGCCAGCTGCTGCTCAGGCAGCAAGCTCGGCAGGAAGCAGGCGCTCGCTCCTGTGACATGTCAAAGGTATTAATTTGAACGCACAAAAAAGTTCTCCTGATACATTCCAGTGGATGACAAAAATTGTGCTTGGGGCAGATTTTTGAGGGGAATGTTTACAGCGTTAAAAATGGTGTTTCTTTGTTGTGTTCAAATGCAAATGTTATCAATCTTAGAAACTATAATCAATAATGTATATGCCAACAAGTTCAATATCAACTTAAAGGGTAATAATGTATCAGTGTTGTGTTCACAGCTTGTTGTCATTAAAAAGCCCAACCAGTTGATATTTTAATACTGGGTTCACAATCCTGAATAAATTGTGTTGTTATGTGTGTTGTTGGTAGAATAGTGCAAGTAACAATCATGAAAAGAAAATTTCAAAAAAAAGTGTGTCCTTACTGCAGTGACGCCCAAAGAATATTTACATTTACATTAGAAAAGATATGTGTTCTTCCAAATACATGTCAAAACCTGCAACAACATAGCCATGTATTATGCACGTTAACCATCTGCATGTACCTGTTGCTGTTTATCACTTTACATTGCACAACCACTCAGACCATCTTGTTGTTGTTGTCTAAACAGACAATATCGTCTCTGATTTTGAATTTGTCTTTTCCTAGGCCTCCAGGTTCTTGTAATTACTTTTGAAGACGATATTCTACATGTTTTAAGTAAATATTCATTTTCAGGGAAGGTTCACTGAGAGGCAGCCTCTCTTTTGCAGGAGCGCCCTAATCACATTCTCACAGTTACACACATTCATACTTGAAAGCTGCCTAGTAACACCACAGTCTGATCTGCTGGCCAATGAGCAGCTCCACTGGAGCGGTTGGAGGTTAAGGGCCTTGCTCAAAGGCACCTCAGTGGTGGTAATGAGGGTGGGACAAGGGCTGCTCTTTCACTTTCCCCACCCATATTTTATCCTGTTGGTCTGGGGATTGAACCGACGACACAGGCTCTCTTCTCTAAGCTTTAAGGCACCACTGGCTAAAAAAAGTATCACACATAATAGATCTGGAGGATTCACAGCAAACCATGTTTCTATACAACTCTTGATACATTCCAGTATATGAGTGACTGATGAGAAATAGTGCTTGGGCAGATTTTTTCCACTGTGTTTACAGCTTAATGTATTATTCATTTCAAATTCTATATTAAAGTGTCTTATAGATGTGTTTGAATAGGTGTTTGAAACCCATCTTTATCATTTGTACAGGTAGAAACCAGAGAGGTTGACATGTACTTGTAGGGCAGAGTGGAAATAGCAAGAGACCGAGACAGAGAGAAATAATTTAAAAAGGAGCGGGGGAAACAAAGTGAGCAAATCCATTTTAGCCATATGTGATCCCATCTCCAAAGCAACTCTTTGTGTTTGCAGCAAGCAGTTTGTGAGCTTTGGCAGCGACCGACTCTTCTCATCATGCTAGCCCCTTTCTATCTGCCATCCTTGAAAAGACGAGGAGGCAGATAGAAATAGGGACATGATGAGGGAAAGAGATACAATTGTGAAGTGATGAGGGGAGAGGTAAAGAGAAAGTGAGGGAGAAGAGGAAAATAAAAAGTGATTGGGGCATAGGGAGGTGATGAAGTGAGTGGAGACTTAAGAGGGGAGTCGCAGGACATTCCTGAGCCAGCTGTGGGTTGGAGGGGGAATTCTCACTGAATGCCTGACAAATAAAACAAGACAGAGGCTATTTCAGTATTCCAGGCAAAAACCCACTGGCACATCACAGTGGAATGAGGGGGAAAGAGAGATTTTGGAAAGAAAAAGAGCCAGGCTAATGAGAGAACCAGCAGGCTGCATGGTCCTGTAAGGCAGGCCTAAAACCGCAGCAGTCCAGCGGTTAACCTTTCGCTGCCTCTCCTTCTCCTGTCTCCTCCAAAATGGTGGCAGAAACTGGCAGAAGTAGTTCTTGGGTCCTGCCAGCAAACAAATTCCTCTGCACAGACAGGTGGTGGGGCTGTTTAATAAATACAGGATTTGATGGAGGGAGCCAGTAACAGAGGGGGGAGTCAAAGGCTATCTTAGACTGTAAACAGCAGAGTTGAGCAGCCATAACATGGCTACTGCTCTTCACGGGATGCAAAATCCCAGGCTCTACTCATCTCATAACTCCTTATTAATGACTAACCCATTGAACTGAAATGCCGTGGACTATCTAAACACTATTGTTGCTGTGGAATGACTGACCGCAGATGGCTCAATACGTTGTGCTCAAGAGTAAACTGATCAAATAGTGAAGTTCAATGATTCTGGTGGAGTGGCTCAAAAACTATTTGATTTGCTCAAAACTTAGACAACACAATCCCAAGGTTTTATGTTTGACATACCCCCCACACTATTATAACTGTGGATAGTGTTACAAGACGTTTTTCAAACAATTTATTATGTTGCATTATAGGCTACTTCCAGACAGTGGAATAAGCTGGACATTTAAGCCACTAAGCCAACAGCCTACTTTTAGCTAACAATTTCATAAACTATGTTTATCCATTACTTATTGCTAACAATTTGAACTATCTTTGCACTATTTGTACCGTAGTTGTTAACTATTTATACTTTAGCTAATTATTTTAACTGTTTATCCAATTTCAGCAGTTTCTTACTGTACTTTAAGCTGAGAAATAAATATTTTTACTGTGTACTTTAAGCTAACAATTGTTTATCCATTACTTTTAGCTAATGCTAAATATTTTTGATATAACTTTTATTACAACTTTTCTGCTTACTTGTTAACTAGGTTCACACACTCTTTGATGGCAACATGTGGTGTTCAGGTGTTACTCAGATATGTGGGAGCATATGGTGCAGTCAGCTTATCGTTTATGGGTTAGACCAAATCTAAGTCACACTGAGCAGTAATATAATTGAAAATATATTCTACTCTCCCAAAATCTATCATTAAAAACTACAAAATATAACACATTGGCTGAAACTTTTCATGATGTTAAGTTTTCAACAATAATTGTGCTTTTATTAGGTTTATTAAGTAAACCTGTACATATAATCAAATACAATCCAACAGCCCTGCAAAAAATAAATGTTATCTTATGAAGTTCAGAGTAGCAGCAGGGAGTTGGGGTTGGGAACCGGAGGGTTGCCGGTTCAAATCCCTGTATGGACCAAACTACTGAGTGTGGCTTGGTAGCTGGAGAGATGCCAGTTCACCTCCTGGGCACTGCCAGGTGCTCTTGAGACAAGGCAACCCCCCCCCCAACCGCTCAGGGCGCTGGTCCAGCACTGGCAGTCCACTCACTCTTACATCTCTCCATTTGTGCATGAATAGGTCCTGAGCATGTGTGTGTATTTCAGGCCTGTGTGAGAGAGTAAATTGTAATTTCACCACTGGGGATCAATAAACAGTATATATTATAATTATTAGTTTCACATAACAGCTAGAGGCCAGAATAGCAAAACAGCTTGTTTTCCCACACTTTAAGAATCAGTTGGCGTTCTATTAACACATCAGTTGCAAATTCACACTTTGTGATCTAAATGCCCTTCTGTGCACCCACATTCATGAGCCAAGTGAACCCATGGTGAATTCAAACTGGATGAGTTGGCGTACCTTGATGTCAGAGTTTCTTCAAGATACTGCCATAAATAATAGAAAAAAAACTGAAAGGAACACACAAAACAAAATACTTTAACAAGTCATAAAGGACACATGCTTGTAGTGCTGTTGCATTATGTGTATCTTCATTGATTTCTTGCCATCTTGACAAACACTACTGTTTCACCACAATCTACACAGTGTGTCAGTATGTGTGTTAATAGAAGGGGCTACACTGACAGACAGTTATAATAAATGACAGACTAATTCACTTGGATAAATTCCACAACAACATGCAATGGGCAGACTGCACCATAACAGTAATAACTAATTTGACTCCTATTAACAATGTAGATTAATTTGTGGTCATGGGACAACTTGTTATATACATGATTTATGTCATGCGTTTGGAATAATCGGTGTAAACTGGACAGTTTTGCATCACCAGTTGTCTCGTTCAAGACTTAGGGGCCATTCAGGGCAGCGGTAGCTGAGGTGGAGAGGCAACACATCCGCCACTGCCTTCCAACTTCTTTTTGTGTCATGCAGCAGAAGGCTGGGGATTTCCGATGAGCAGCACTCCACTGTTGCCACCCAGGGACAGAATTGGTGGCCATGTGTGTCAGCGGGCCACCACATCAGAGCCTCCCTCCCGCCAAAGTCTTTGTGATCTTCCAAAGCTTGCATGTGCTCCTGCACGCGCTTATTCCTCCACCCCCTTTAACCACATAGATGAGAGGAGAGGATAGGAGAAAAGGGAAGAGGGGTGATCATTTCATAGGGGGGAATCCCACATCCTGCAATTATATATTCTTGCTTGTCTGAGGAACCTCAGAAAAATATGATAATGCTACTTAAGGGGGACATCAGTGAAGATACTGCTACTTTGACACTTGGCACATTCATTTTCATGTGGAGAATAAAAGGACTGATAAACAGTTCAGTCTAGAGCAATGTGCACACTTCCTTTACTCTAGACTGTATGTCAAAAGCCACTTCCTAGAGTTGAGTTACTCATTTAGGATGACAGCTCTGGTAGACCACTGCAACCGCATCCAATCTGCATCCAATGTCCTTTCTACTCCATCTACTCATCCCAAATCTCTCCCTCTCTCTCTCTCTCTCTCTCCTTCCTTAGCACTAGAATTAGTCTATACACACTGCATAAGCGACACAAATCATTGACAGTTTTAAAGAATGGTAGTTGTGCGGTGATCTCCAATAAACCGCTTGAGGACATTAATGTGGACAGCGAATGTGCCTCATGGAAAAAGCCCAGTGGAGGCAAAAGAGTTCAATTCCTGCTCTATACACCACATCACTGATGGAACTGATTAAGTATATTGGAGTGTAATTCCACCCCCTCGGTCTGGCTCTTAAAATAGAGAAATAGAGAGAGGAGGGCGTCTGGACCAGAGCAGAAACTTGTTATTAGGCTGATGTCGACCCATGACCGCACCAGCAGGCCTGCCATGTGGGGGAGAGGGGCATGGCATCACTCACTCAGAAGCCCCCCTCCCCTGCTAAAACTTTTTTTTTTTCCTCTTGCATTGCCAACCTGTGGTTTTTGTGTGCATTCTTGAATTCAATGACATTCCGAACATTTTAATGTAAACACAAACATGCACACATGTGCTTGCAGTGTACCCAGAACAACAGAAGACGGGCTTTGAGTCATGTTTTGGTTTGTTTAAACATTTATTTCACAGTGCTGATTTATATGAAACATGTGTTTTGAGTGCTCTAACTGTGAGTGAATGGCAGCTCTGTAACTAGTGTGATATTTATCATGTTAATAACCCAAATGGGCCTGGCACAGTGTAACAGCTCTGGTCATTGTGTTCAGTAGAGGCTGGTGGGAAATGAGGCATGGACAGCTGAAAGATTTCAAAGGAAGCAGAGGTTACGATTCTCTAACCACCTGAAAGTTACAGCTTTCAGTCCTGTAATTTAGGCTGCTGCTGAAATACAAGGAGATTGCTACAATAACAGCAGAAATGGTCATAAAAATTTAGTAAAGAACTAGCACTCCGGTGTTTTTAGAATCAGGCTAACAGAGAGACAGGAATATTTTGAACACAAGGCATTGAATTGCCCTGCTGAAATTAAGCAGACAAGACTAAAACACTGGCCTCAACCACATTTGAGATGTTAAAACTCTTGTTACACAGACAAACACAGGAGAATATAACTGTAAAGACGCTGTCATCATAAGACAAAGTGACTTAAACAGCCACTGTATCATCTGATTTGAGAGTCCTGTGATAATCTCTAGGCCCTGCAGTTGAAAAGTGTCCTGCCTGTTTGTACGTCATAAGTTCAAGACCAGCCACGGTTAATACACTGCCCTGGAGAGACCAACTTTGGCTCATCAGATACACTTAGTGCTGCAGCCTTATCACATGCTCCAAACACAAACTAGTGACTGCCTATGACCTAGTTTAAAACTGCTAATTGGTAGTCTTTCAATTTGGCAGGAAAAAATAACTTTGTGTTGCTCCATGCAAGCAGTCATTGAAAGCCGTCATCTAACTGCATGGTTGAGTCCAGTAGATGTGCACACAGATACAAAGGATGTGTGAGTGGAAAATTAATCATATCAACTGAAACTTGAACTGATACTATCTGATGTGACTCATCTGTTTTTCTAATGAAAAACCATTATTGCTATTTTAGTAGTGCTTAATACATGTCTCTTGTGTTGTGTCAGACATATTTCTCTCCAGCATATTTTTTCCACTTAAACTTCAATTGACATTATTTATGAATTAATTGAATTGAATAAATGTATTTGGACGGAGGTTTCATGTTACTTCTGGCTGCTATCAGAGCTGATGATTTTCTTGTGTAACGTGGACATTGGAATAATGGGTAAGATTTTCAACAACTGGGAAAAAAGAAATTGAGTGCATATACCTGTTTAAGCAAAGACCTTAAAATAAAAAAGTAAACGCTGTCAAACACAATTTCAGTGACGTGGGATGAACTCAATTTGACCATTTGCACTTCTGATGGGATGGTTTGATATTGTAGCAATAAGCTGCAATCACAGTGTTTCTGACCTCCATGGCAAGCAGCCAAGTCCCTTGCCAAACACTGCAAGCAGATCCAACTGGGTCCAGAGTTGACCCACAGGCCCACAACAGGACCTACACTATGTGACATATGTTTTTGATAGTTAGCTTTTTGTTGTTGTTGCAAACCACAGTTTTGGCTACTCAAAGTTGTACCCCAGAAGACCGGCTCTCCTGCAGCCTCTAAAAGACCCTCACTGAGTCCTAAATCCCAGCAATTTAAGACAACTTCTCTAACTTGTGGACTTGGCTCACCACCTTATACCTATCCCCCACCCCAAGGCCCTCTTCTCCCAGCACTGGAGTCTCCAGAGTAACCACCTCCCTGCTGTGTCAGCCCTCCCAAAGGCTGATCCCAAGGAACAGCCGTTAATCTGAGGGGGAATGTTGGAGAACTTCTCCTTTTAATTATCAGCAAATTCAGAGCAGAGTTGGATAATGGATTCCAAATGGTGATCTCGGGCAGGAGCGGGTTGCAGGGTTGGAGGAGGTGGCCGCGGAAAGAGCACGAGATCAAGAGGAGGAACAACGATATGATTTCTTCTCATGTCCTGACCTTTGGCTGCCCCCACGCTTGTGTGCTTTGCCACAGATTGAGACCAGATTGACTGCGTTAGCCCAGAAGATGACTAAGTGACAGAATAATCTCATTTACAGAATCACACACAGCCCAGTGGGGCTACATTATCTTTCCCCCAGGGACAGCTATCTGGGCTGTAGATATCTTATATGCTCCAGAGATCTTTTCCTCAATATGATATTACTGATAGAACGACACCTCTCTACTCAGAAACTTCATTTACGGTTACTTAAAATGTGTTGCTGGAGCTAGCAACTCTCTCCATCCTTTAACACAACTTTCCCTCAGGACCAGAAGCCCATCAGCATTTATCTTCACAGAAAAGTTGAATGAGTTAGAACCATAATCTTGTATGTGCTGTCTTCCACTCTATTCCCAGGACACACCGGGGGCTCTGCAAGGACAGGGAGATCTTACAGCATGAAGGCTTAACAGCAAAGCAAAAATAATAGAATCACACAAAAACAAAACACAAGCTAATCATTATGGCTCCAAACACATCACATACATTCACACACAGAGACTACAGGACCACCCCTGAGAGCTGACCTGGCCATGCCCCCTGCCGCTCACTGCTGGCGTGTGTCCAGAACAAACTGGGCCTCTCCGTAGGGAACAGTGGAGGCCTGAGGCCGTGATGCTTAGCAGGCGCAGAGGGGGCGGCAGGATGCCATTGGTCAGTCGCTGCCTGAGCTTCTGGGAATGGTGTCACGCTCACCGGAACCCCCATCCTCACACCAGCAAGCTCCTAGGTTCAGGGTTGTGCAGAGGTCAAGAAAGAACAGCACTCCTACGACCAAGCAGCTGGATTCGCTGTCATGGATGAGCTCACTTTGGCCACCATCCAAGCAAGAGGCGAGCTAGGCCCATGAGCCAGGCCCCTGACGTTTGGGCTGTCTCTATGAAGTCACACTCTGAGTATAGATCAACACAGAGCAGCACACTGCACACAAGGCCACAAACAAAGTCTTGAGACTCTCTGAGGTTCAACCAAGGCAAGAGTGATGACAGGAAGACAAGTTACTTCTTTAGGAAGGATGGATTGGTAACAAAAAAAAAAAGGACGGAAACACATTTGATTAGAAACTACAATGAGGGCAAGGAGGCATGCAAGAAAAAACAACATGTTTGCAAGGCTAAATTCTGTCTTATCATACCCATAAGCAGGCTACTGTGAACAAATAGAAACAATTCACTTGCATGGACCACGCCACAACCATGTGTTAGTTAAAGATTTAATGAACATTATGAATGTGCAGATAGATAAATTGATGTGGATGTTGTCCGATGGCTGGTCTGGGAGGATGTATGATGGCTGGGTGGAGGAGACTCAGAGTGGGGGTTCCGTCTCAGAAGCAGTTTTCGCCCGAACAGTTTACAGACCCCCAGATGGTACCTAGAAGAGACATGAGAGAGATGTGCAACAGGAAGGGTTGTGGAGGAAGATGGATGAAAGAGAGAGTGGGTCAAGCAATCAGAGACACGAGCCTGGCTGCGCAGCACGGTATATGTTGGTTTGTCTGGTGATTAGAGGTGTGATTTAGGCGTGGCCCTGCTCCCAAACCTAAGTTAACAAACTAACTTCACATCTGATCTAACAGAAAGACCATAACAACACCAAGTGATGCTAAGTAAGCAGATGCAGCACAAATGAAGATATTTCCCAGAAAGCAGAAAGGAACTCTCAGCAGGCCTTTGGATGTCAGTTTAACCCCACAGAGCAGCTGGACGGCAACCTCTTTACCTGCTCCTTTATGCAATCATGACGCAAGAGCATCCGTCCCTCACCGTTAACTGGCCGGACAGACATTGTATACACACATATAACAAATACTGTAAATGTGAAATGAATGATGCATGTGGAACCTGGGAGGTGTTGGAGCTGATAATGGCTGACAGACTCCTGCAGGACAACAGCAATAAAAAAGGAAGGCTAATTGGAGGTAATGCGCTACAACAAGGCCAGTCACAAAACACAAGCAAAAAAAAAAAACTGTGTATCAGGTCTGAACATTGTCTACTTTTTCAGTTTTCAGGCTTGCCCAATCTAGTTTGGTACACTTCTTACAGACAAGTGGCCTTCTAAACCAATAGAGAATGAGGAGAAATAGCAAAGGTCAACAGCTGAATATAATATTTCTATTCAATTAGCCAAATTATTTATAAAAATCTGTGTGTGCTGCTGATATAAGAACACACTGCACATTACCTGTGGTCTGTAAAAGGACTTGGGCTTAGCAATTAACCCACATTCTCAAACTTACCCAGCTGCCTCCATTTCCAAATGACTATAATTCCAAACAACATGGCAATTTGCTAGGAAGAGAGCGCATGCCTGGTGTGCTGCTGATTATGGCTTTTTGGAAACTTATAAAGACTGTGGTTTCCTGGAGGGAGACCGCATCAGCTGTCATATTCATAATTATAGCATTTCTTCTATTTCTATCAATCATGTAATTATCGTATCTCTGCTATTTCTATCAGTCATATAATTATCATATTCAGTCATTTCTACTAGACACTGTGTTTCTGCAATATCCTAAAGTTTTCTTTAAAGTCCAATTTCCACGACAAGCATATGTGTCGCACTGTTGCTTGCTCTGGAGGGAGCTACTAGAACTGTTGGGTCCTTGTAAATTATGGAGTGTGGTCTAGATCCACTCTATCTGTAAAGTGTCTCGAGATAACACTTGTTATGAATTGATACTATAAATAAAATTGAATTGAAATTGAATTGTATGTTGATTTTTTTTTCCACCTCATTTTCAGCAAAAGCTTTGCTTTGAGTTCTTGAGTTAATATGTGAAAGGGTAAGCCACTACAGACTTATGAGCATTTGTTTGTGGAGAATAACAAGTCTGAGAACATGAGATGTGCGCTGCTGTCTTTACATTAACATTTCATACAGGTACGACGCAGCCTCTTCTTAACACACACAGCGACTTTTCTGTCTACAGCTCCTTGTCCAATTCAAACTTGATAAAGGAAAATAAAACCTATCACTTAAAAGCATAAGTCAACCTTAGAAGCACTTCATAATGATTTGTTTAAACTTAGTTTAGAGGGCTGTAAGAAGTCCTGAGCTCAAAGCCAATCTCGTTGTAACAGCTGGTCCACAGTACCCCCACTTCGTACATTAAGGGCAATTAAGGCCTGAGCTCCACTAATGAACCGGGCTAACAAGCTGGAGGGGGGTTGTTGCTCCCACACCAGGTGTTGAGGCCATACACAGGAAGTCCCAGCAGGAGTAACACATGGGAATAATAAACTTTCTTAGCAGACAACAGCTCTATCTCAGGGCTACACCACTCCAAAAATTCGATAAAAGCTTCAGTGTATTGAACTGAAGCTTAATACAAGTTAAGTTTAACCATAAATAGATGTAATTCAGAAGTACCTCTTAACTGTTATCATGAACAACTTAAATATGAAAACTACAAGAATCCCAAATTTCTGCCAACGACCACCAGATTAAACAGTTGCTGCACAAGACATTATGTACAGTGATTCATCACATATTTTATTACAATAAAGTTATAAAACTGCATGTGCCATGATAGTGTACTGTATGCATTTCATCTAAATACAGCAGTGCTGCCATCTCACAGAAGTACGTTTGTTTTTAAACAGTGAATATTTCAGATTTTCTTCCTGTTTTTGCCCAGTGTGAAGCATACACTTGCTTCCTTTAACCCAGAAAACTATTTGATGGAGAAAAAACGATTGGATAAACAAAAGGTTATCTGGAGGGCAACTAGTGTAATATTTGTCTCTGTGTCCACAACAGTTGATACATTGATTGTGAAAGGGGAGTTTATTATAATTGCATTTGCTTCTGTGACGTTGATAACAATCAGTAGATCATGAGGGAAATTAGAAACGCAGTTTTTTCTCTGGGCAATAACAGTAACAAGTCTTCTAACAGAGCCTAACTTTATTTACCTGGCAACTGCACAACCACTCACATTGACCTCTGGCGAACAAAACAATTATGAACCATTATCAAAACCATGAGCTCTGAAAGGTCTATAATCTGCTGCTTATTTAATTGTAAATCTGCAATTTGCACAGGCCTTCGAGTGGCCCTTATGTTGACTGTACATTTGTCTTTTAATTGTTTTTAACCCTGTGCTTGTCGGTATGTCTGTAACTCTTGCAGCTAAGTAAGTTGCTCAGTGTCCAAAGCAAATTTCTCCTTAGGCAGACTAATAAAAAGTACTTTACTTTATTTTACTTTACTTATTTGGAAAATGCTGCAATGATCTGAGAGTAATGATGTACCCAGCTAACAATATAAGTAACAACTAGGGATGCACCAATACCACTTTTTTTTCATACCAAGTACTTACTTTAAAGCGCCCATATTGTGCTCATTTTCAGGTTAATAATTGTATTTTGAGGTTGTATCAGAATAGGTTTACATGGTTTCATTTTTTTTTAAAACACCATATTTTTGTTGTACCGGACATTACTGCAGATCCTGTTTTCACCCTGTGTGTTTAGGTCTCTATTTTAGCTACAGAGTGAGACATCTTACTTGTTTTAGCTACAGAGTAAGACATCTGACTTCTATACAATCTTTGTTGGGAGTCACACATGTGCAGTAGCTAGTAGACTTCTTCTAAATGAGGGTGCACATGTGTAAGACCTGCAGAACAGGGACATGGAAGTAGTTCTTTTGTAGATTATGGTGAACTAGTGTGTGTGTTTGGCAGTGTTTTGCCATTGAGAATGAGCTAGCATGCCAGTGCTAGCATGTGCTACGGTTAGTCACCGTTTCTCGGCTAGTGATGTAGAATGCTGTGCAGATTTTGAACAGCTCACCCAGAGACTAAAGGCAGAGGACATTCAGAAACCCGTATCTCACTCAAAACAGCATGGATAATTTTTTCCAAGTTTGTATGCTTGTGGAAGCACCAGAGACACAAAATAACACCCAAAATCCCAGAAAGTTTTTTTTTTCATAATATGGGCACTTTAATCTAATGATAACCAGAACAGTGGAGAATGCAAAGAGGTCTTTTCTTATATCACACCAACTTAAGTCAATGAGGGAGCTGCCCCCTCGCTTCCCCACTCCTCTAAAAGGCCACCATTGTATTTGAATTGCCATGGTTACTGCCAGCAAACTGTAAGCCTTTTAAAATTATTAGCATTCCGCTCTACCCCGAGCACTGTAGCAAAGCTACTCACTTTACCATCAATCCGTCCTGAGAGAAACACATCATTTCTTTCATTAGAAACTCCAGGAATTTCCATCTGGCTGGGAATTAATTAAAGTCGAATTATGGGCCACAACAATATTAGGACCAGCCAGACAAATTTAACAACACCCATGGAGGGTAAGAGTGAATGTGGCCTTGTTATTAATGAGTATGTTAAGAGGCTAGCAAAGCCACTTGTCAGAGGCACAGTTATTAAGACAAATAACAATGTGACCATTGATACAGTATATACATTTTTTGTGAATTATTTAGTACTGACTTAGTATTTTCTTTATTTGAAATATATGTTTCTCAGAAGAGCTCATCGTGTTTAATGTTTTATATATATGGTGTGGTACATCCCGCAATCGAACGATTAAAGCTACACAAATATTTGCTTCGTCGCCCTTGTGTGAACACACTGTGGGAGTATTGGTAACAGCTAAAACAAAGCAAAGTTCAATTCAATTCAAGTGTGGCTTTAAATTGAAATGACTTTAAAGTTAGCATCACTTTTCCGTGATTCTGTTCATACAAGTACATCATGTTAAGATTTAATTTTATTGATCACCACAAACATAAACAAGCAGTATTTTTATACTGGCATGTTTTTGTGTTATGGTGCAGAATTTTCATACTGATAGTAATCCAATTATGTGATACATTTTAAAACAGGTGATTAACATTTTTAAGTAAAAGCACAAGTTAGTTGGCAGCACACACACACTTACAAGAGCTGCAGTAAGCCAAAAAAATGGGATTAACATGGCAACAATGTTCAACCCAGTTTTATGAGAGTCCAAATACACATCAGTTTCTATGGGATAAACCTAGTTACATTAATCATATTACAGAAAAATGTAATGCAATATAGTGATTACTAGCCTGGGGAGTTTCTGCAATGTAGGATCAACAATCAGTGACCACCTAATTCAAAAATAGTGCAACATTTGTATCTTTGTTAGTGTGAGAAAGGGAAACTTGCTGAGACAATGTGGCCACTATCAGACTCTAATGAGACACCCTGGACCAATATGACACAACAGGCTCTGTTCCACAGGCAACAAGGGAGGCTCCACTATCAAGCATGGGACTCCTGCAGTCACTGGCACCTCCACCGATACAGAAAAAGTAGGTCTGCATGGGATCCAAGGGGAAGTAGGGCCCCAGTGACATTCCACAGTGTGTGCCAAAACGGCTAAATGGCAACCATTTCCCTGGAGTCTACGCAAACTACAGTTTCGGGTTCACCCATTAGTGTTGTTCCAGGTACAGGTTACATATGAGAAAGGTGTCATGCACAGAAAGCTACAATGAAAGCTTTATATACAGGTGTGCTTTGGGTTTGGAAGTTGTAATAACAAAACAGAAGAAAAAAATCCAGCACACTTACTATTTTCACTTACTTACTTACTATTAATAAATTTAGACAATCAGGCAAGGATCAAACGGCCAAAACATCATTACAAAGTGAATACAAGTGTACAAGTGTGTCAACAGTGTGCTGTTTTTTTAGTTGCAAATTTTCTGGTGCGCAAGAATTTTGTAGTAATAATAGCAAAACGGGGAAAAGACTGATGTGATGGTTTTGTCCATCGTAAATTCTTACAGCATGTTGTCCGCCTATAGCTGGTGCTCACAGCCACAGGTGATCAGGAAACCTGGACAGGGCTCTGCTGAAAGACAGTGGTCAGAGTTAAGTTCAACATGGTGATAAATCATAAAATGTTGGCCATTTGTATCTGCCCTCAGAAATCCTGGTTACCTTGGCAACTACCTGTGGCCTGGGGACTCCCAACCAATCACAAAGCTGATTCCTGTGGGTTCGTACTGTGGCAAGGTCACCCTCCCTGAAACAAACACCCAGCATGACAACGTGTCACATACATACCAAAAGCATTTTACATAAAATAATATTTAATAACTGCATCCATTGTGACCACTAACCAATTTGTATCACTTAGCAGGGTCATGACATCATCCAACACTTCTGGATTTATGACATCATCGTAGGTCAGCAGCATCTCGTACATCTGGCTGGCTGTTGTCTTTCTGATCTACAGGTGTAAGAAAGAAACAGTAAATGATTGTGCTGTTGTAGCTGTTGCAAAGTAAACAATCAACAGCCATGCTGGGTGTGTAGTGACCAAAAATGCTAACTTCAGCATTCTTACGTGCTCACAATGATAATGCTAACATGCTGATGTTATGATATTTACCATGTTCACCATCTCAGTCAAGCATGTTAACATTTGCAAAATTGCACTAAACACAAAGTACAACTAAGGCTGATAGGAATGTCATTGTTTGGTCATAAACAAAAGTACTTGACAAATTAAAGTATTGACCTGGCGATGGTGCTAGATAAAATGTCAGGGCATCACTAAAATTAAATGACTAACTTAAGTTGTTACAGTGCATACTGATGGGGGACATCATCGTCATCGCAATTTCACTCAAAACCACAAATGTCAACTTCAAGGTGGCGCTAGATGAAAAAGTCAGGGACTCACTAAAGTCATTAGGACCATGAATGTCAGTGCAATTCATCTGATAGTTGTTGACATCTCTCAGTCAGGACCAAAGCGGTGGACAAACCAACCAAATATCTGACATTGCCACACCTAGAGCTAAACTGCCAGCGTGGCTAACAACAACAATGCAATACAATACTGTTACTGGCAATTTTAGCAGGATAAAGACAAATTTAACTTGCATTTGGAGAGTGTGAATTTTGTACCATAAACCAGAGTGGATGTATTTTTTTTAAATGCCAAAAGAGCTTGTCAGTGGTTTCATACATCTATTACGACTGGATAAGTATTCCTGTCTTGTGAACTTACCACAGGGTAGGAATGGCAAAGTAGCATCAGCAGCTGGGACAAAACTTTCTTCCTCACCTCACCGTGGAACTGGATCAACCCACAGAAGCTGTGAAACACCAAACAGCACAGTCAACACGAATGATGTTTTCTACCTCAGTCCAGTATATAATGTGTTAATGAGATGGAGACTTACACAGTTACACAGGCACGTAGCTTGGGAATATCTTTAGTCTTCTTGCACTCTTTGCAAAGGGCCAACAGGTCCACACAGAACTGATGGCTAAGAAAAATAAAAACAGAGAAGCTTTAGCTCTCACACATATCATCCACTTTCCTCTTCTATTTTTATTAACAAAGCTGTCGCAACACTCACTTCTCTTGTGTGGTGAAGATTTCAAAGCAGCTGTTAGCAAGAATCTGATCGAGCATCTTAAGAAAAGGAATAGACACCCTATAAATAGGAGAAAAAAAAGAATGTTTAAGAGTGAATCCTTTAATGTGCTGATAAAACTAGCAATAGATAGATAAAGAAAATGAATTGGAAGATCACTCTACACATATATAGTACTTTTTAATGGTCCAATCTGCAATATATTTACTGTAATAAATTCGAAAATGACCCCAATGCGTCATCAAATATTAAGGAAAAATGCAAAGTTGAAATACTATCTTTTCTGACAACAATGCTAATGCCAGTATTTTCACCTTTTTAACTAACATTCCGTGATGGAATTTCTGTTTGTGTTTCACTCTGTGTGTGTTGTTACCAACTGCCCTGTTTGACAGCCAAGCCGGATTGCCAGATAAACCTGCAAAAACGTAAAAACCAGTGCGCTACAGCTGGAACGTTAGCGGAAAGCAGAAAACAAACGAACGGGATCACGGAGATAGATTCTACCCGACCTAAAAAAACGGCATGTTTCTGAGTTGCGTGACCAGAGAAGTAAAAAACCCGGGTAAATATTTGAGATGTGTTTGAAAGTTTGAAACAGTATGGAGCCCAAAAGGACGCAGAGTTGGCTGATTTCCTGCTGAACAGGTAAGCATTAGCTTCAGGTTAATTTATCATGGCTACTAGGGACGGGCATGTTGTATCATTTCAACATTCGCATACTCACATTGAATTATATTGCTATAGTACCTGGGTTGTTGACATAGTCGCAAAAACAATTGAGACTGGTCCTGGCTAAATGTAACCGGGGGACCAGGCCAGCGGGCTACAGCTGTTTACAACGTGTAGCATGTTCAGCGGCCCTTAGCCGACAGCGGTGAGTCATTTTAAGCCAAGAGAGGGGGCTGTAAATTGGAATGAGAGAACTGTGAGTTAGCAGTGTGATTAGCAATTGTTGCCATAATTCTAAGCCTATAAAGTAAGGTGACCAGATTTCTCAGACAAAATCCGGGGACCTTTTCAGCTCAGAAGCCTCCAAAACCTCCAAAACACGTCATGTTTTTATTTTTGTAAAACTTAAAACGGGGACACTAGACCAAGAGCTGTTCTCATTAGCGGCTGAGCGCCCCAAAGGTCTGATCCTAGACTCACCCCTGCTGCTACTTCATACTCCACTCCACCTCGGAGGAATGATTCAAGATAAAAAGTCCTAATATTTGAAGATAAAAAGTCCTAATATTTCAAGATAGAAAGTCCTAATATTTCAAGATAGAAAGTCTTAATATTTCAAGATAAAAAGTCCTAACATTTCAAGATAAAAAAAGTCCTAATATGATAGAAAGTCCTAATAGTTCAAGATAGAAAGTCCTAATATTTCAAGATAAAAAGTCCTAATATTTCAAGATAGACCGTCCTAATATTTCAAGATAAAAAGTCCTAATATTTCAAGATAAAAAGTCCTAATATTTCAAGATAGACAGTTTTAATATTTCAAGATAGAAAGTCCTAATATTTCAAGATAGAAAGTCCTAATATTTCATAATGTTGTAATGTTTACTTAACTACATTTATCTGACAGCTTTTGCTTTATTGCTTCAGGCTTGTTTCTGCAACAGCTCATTGAGTACCGGATACAATAAAAACTATTTAGGAAATATTTCCCTTTGACATTGATGGAGTATTAAACGAGATCGCTGCAGTCGGCAGCAGAGAAACAAGCTACAGTGCAAGTTAATTGTATAATTGTCCAGCTTGTATTTACGTTCATAAAAGTGCTCGCTTTGCTACTGACAGGCTCAGATTAATATTCTAAGTGTCTGACAACATTATGGAAAGGATTTCTAAAAAGGTCGACCTTTCTGTTAAAGATTAAGATCCTTTTTTAAAACATAAAAGTCAGCGAAATTGCCTTCGCTAAACCCACCAGACTCTATGTAAATAATCAGTAATTTTAGCATCGTAAAATACGGCTTCTAAAACATCTCTGAGCTCTGAGCATCGCTTGCTCTGGCTGTCTTGAGTCTGCGGGTGTAGGGTGTGCGACTATCAGCTATGTTTGGTCAATGTTTTCTTTCTTTCATTACAATTTCGGGTCTGTCAGTCACAGTGAAATCCAGGGACATTTCCGGGGACAGATCCAGCCGGGGACAGGTCACCAAAACTGGGGACTGTCCCCGGAAACCCTACTCCGCTGTGATGACAAGCGTCTAACAACATTGTTGTGGATGCTGCGGTCTCAGCCTGGCAACCAAAGTGAACTTTGAGTCTGGGGAGGAGGGGGTGGGAGAGACGAGTGAACCGAGTATTTTGAATTTGTACTGCAGTAACTATTTTAAACACTAGCTGTCAGAATTACATATTGCACCTTTAAACAAAAAAAGTAAATAAATAAAAATGTTCCATCAGCAGTAATAATAAACAATCATATCTAAGGAAAGCACAACATAAAAGCAGAACTGAAATATTGTAACAATTAACCCTTAGAAGACTAGTTTTCAGAAATTATTTGATTTTAAAAAGGTGAGGTGGACACATCACTCCAGTTTATAATGGAAAAGGCCTGAATTAATACATCTAGCAAGGACAAGAAAATAAAGTGTGTGTGTGTGTGTGTGTGTGTGTGTGTGTGTGTGTGTGTGTGTGTGTGTGTGTGTGTACCTGTCATTGCGGAGATTGTCTCTGAAGATACTCAGCAACACATCTCCAAATTGTGTCAGAGCAGCATTGTTGTCCTGGATCCCTCTCAGATAGTCAAACAACGACTGAGAAGAAAAATGCACCTAAAGGGAAGCAGAGGACAGCAGCTATCAACGTGGAACAGCCTGATGGTTAAAACGGTGGACTAAAACAACAGAGACTCCCACTCCTTTGAGGTTGGCTGATAGCTACGCCTGTTTATCGATCACCATTGCTGTCTGTAAAGGAGACCTATTATGTAGTATTTTCTGTCATATCTATAATGTTACAATGTCGGATGTTCATTTAAACATGGCCATGGCAAAATAATGATAGGTTTTTTTTCTACTCTTGGCTCTGCATGATGTCATACCGAGCTGGTTTTCTGTATATGGTCATATTCTCCAGGCAGACACTACTGCAGTGGTTACATTACATTCCCCGTCACATGTATCTACTCGCTAACGTCAGGGAAACCTTGGCTGCATCCATCCATCCATCCATCCATCTTCATCCGCTTATCCGGTATCGGGTCGCGGAGGGAGCAGCTCCAGTAGGGGACCACAAACTTCCCTTTCCCGAGCCACATCAACCAGCTCCGACTGGGGGATCCCGAGGCGTTCCAACCTTGGCTGCAGATTTTGTTAATTTTGACGTTGACGTAGAAAGTGTTGCTATATTCTGTTGCAATATATATATATATATTTAGAAGCCATTTTTGGTGATTCTTTTTTACGGTACAAAGCTCTGCTATACACTCTGTTGCAGTCTGTCTTCACGGACTGTACAGAGCAACATATTCGAGACTCAGAGACAGATTTGGAGAGAAATGCTAACCAATCAGAGCAGATTGGGCTTTATCGGGAAGGGGCATCTCAGAGAGAGGGTAAATAGAGGGTGTGAGAGATTGTTTTTTGAACATTAAAGCACATGTTCTAGTAGAAACACAAAATACAAGTATGAACCTGAAAATGGTACATAATAGATCTCCTTTAAGGAATAAAATGTGAGGATATTAGTTGTAAAGTAAAGTACAGAGATTCATTAATTCCCTCTTTACATTTTATTATTTCCTGTACAATAACACTGACATCTTAAAAAATATTGTATTCCACAAATAATACTAAAGGAAAACTATATATAAATAATAAATAACGATAATATATCAAACCTGACTGTATTAACAAAATGACTGTGTGCTTATTAGTGAGTAAGTGTGAACGTGAGGGGCCTTGGAAAGAAAAACAGTAAAAAAAAAATTATATCAGGCCACAGGAAAGTGTCAACCCTTGACACTTGCAACAAAACAATACAACACAACGTGCTATAGGTTAAGAAAATTACATAGAAACTGATTTACTCATCTACACTTAAATACAAAATGAATGTGTTTTTTTAATGTTTGTGTTTCAATGGTTAAATGTTATTTAAACATATAGAATTCCTATTACCAACAATTATACATAAATACTTCATACAGAATTAGGTTTCTCAGTCTTGGGACTCAGCCAGCTTCTGCTGTTTGACTTTTGCATGGCCTTATAATGTCTCTACATTGAGGCTGGCCTTCAAGGCAGTTCCTGGAAAGTTATTGGATGCTCAATCTCTCTCTGCCCTGTGTGAATATATGCCTGTGGTGTGAGAATGGTAATCTTGGCTCATGTATTGATGCAGTATTGGCTCAGTTTCCTGCATGCAATCCTGTACAAACATATCAGTCTTTCCCATCTCAGAGGATGTGTCTGCGGCAAAGAAAGGCTGGAAGAACAGGAGGTAAAAGCAAGACAAGAGCCTCATCGTCTCTAAGGGAATATGTTTACAGACTCCACTGGCAGATGAGTTCATTTCACTGCTTCTATAATATGCTTTAAACCTATTTGTCTTTTATACATCCACAAACACTTAAAGTTAAAAATAACCCAACCATCACAAATCTTTGTGAGCAGGACCTCTTTCGAATGATTGATTTTAAAAGGTTAGGTCATACTGGAGGAGGAAGAACTTGAGGCCCCTGCTGAGCGTCCTAAATGATAATGTGCAAGGGGTCAGGAGTGGAAAGTATCAGACATGCTTTGAAGCAGTTATTTAGTACTGGATTGCAAAGATTCAACTAATGGCAAATTCCTGCTTGCCAGTACCACGAGGGACCAGTCAGATCAATTTGTTCTGGATAAGTCTGGATCAACGCTTCAAGCTCAAGTGGTTGCACAGTATTGGCAGCAGGGACAGGGAGGAGATAAGTCAAAATAACACAGCGTGATATCTATAATTTTAAGAATTCATTCAAGGCCAGGTGTTCTAGAGAGAGTAAGTGATAACAGTGAAGAGGAGTGTGTAGACTACATTAGACACACAGCTCCCCCTGTTGGCCTAAATTGTTCCTAAATAAAACAACCAAGAGCACACTTTGCCAACTCATTACAGGCAGCAGGATTACAACCATCCAAAAAAAGAACAAAGAGTCAAGCCTTACTGTGTGATGTAAACTTCTACAATGAAATGGTCCAATGCTGTATTTACCAACATCCTAGTCTGATAATGAGCAAAGTGCAATGATTCACCATTAAATGACACTATTATGTGTAATTTCTAGGAGTTCTATTTCATACCAGAAGTAAAACATTGAAACAACACCCTTAAAGGCGATAAAATGCTAAAATCCATTATATTTCTAACTTACTGTCATTCACAATGTTCTCATACGTTTTATAAAATACAGATGGGTGACAAATTAAAGGAAAAAAACAACATTAAGTGTCTTAATAAGGTGTGGAAAAACCATGAGCTGCCAAGAGAACTTCACTGCTCCTTCTCTTAGATCGTACAAGCTGCTGGAGGGATGGGAAACCGGTTCCCTCATTTGGTGTTTTGATGACGGTGGTGGAGAGTGCTGTCTAACAGGTCACCCATAGGTGTTCAATTGGGTTGAGATTGAGCTTATTATTCATACTCATCAAAGCATTTAGTGTCTTGCATGTCTGCATTTGTTGTTGTTTTCTTTAAAATGTGTCACCCTTCTGTACATCAAACTGCTCTGATTTGATAATGTTCTACTCCTCCTATCATGGGTGACCTACTGTGGACTCGGTTATCCCTCCCACAGACACTGTGAGGCCCAGCAGGGTGTGGTACTGATACTGGGGCAGTCCAAGCAGCTGGGTGATATACTGGAAAGCTTGGGATGGAGCATTCCAGTTAAGACTGGTTGTCGTCTCACTGAAACAAAGAGCAACTGGAGTCAAAGATCAACAAATATCACGTTGCAAGTCGTTGCACATCATACTTTTCATATTTTATTTGCCAAAACAAACAAAACAGTCTGTTCAAAAAAGCTGGGTTACTGCAACTTTTATAGCTTGTAATGTTTCTGGATGAGCCGCAAATTGAGGGATAGGGGGGACTCACACAGGAAAAATGCTCAACAACTCCTGTTGGTGGGGGATGTGAGGTACTGCAGGATCTGTGCTGTGAAGGAGCCGCAAGAAGACGCTGCCAGCGTGGGCTCTGTAGTGGTCAATCTTCTCTGCTGACTGCTGGGCTAGGCAGCACATCATACACTTCACTCTGCAGAATAGTAAGAAATTGAGAAAAGAATTGTGATTTTATTACGTAAATCAGAAATCAATGCTGTGTGTCACTTCACTAAACCTTACTAAGGTATCACCAAATTGGCTATTTGAGTTAACTTATTATACCAACTTTTGTACTTTTTTAGCAATGTTTCTGGTGACAACAATTATCATTAATTAATTAATCTAAAACTATAAATAAGCCTAAAGGCAACAATGGGTGTGAATTCCACCATGATCAACTAGTGTCCTATCAACAGTAAAAGTAAATTAAAACAAAGTTATGCAAATATTCTTATCCTGTTACTTTATTATAATTACAAATCCTGCGTGATCCAAGTTGAATAGACTTAGGCTAAGGTATTATGGCCACACCTTGAGACATTGAAGAGACACCAAAGATGACTCAAGCCACAGAACAAACACCAAGTCTGAGACTGACTGACATAACAACTTTTTATGTTCACCTGCTGGTGACGTGAAACACAGGTTGGAGATTCTCTAGATGTATGGTGAGATTAATAAATAAATAAATAAAAAAATCTGGTGTTACGCAGAGTCTTCCATTTGCTACTCACAGATCTGGCAAAAGGATCTCTGGAGCAATGCTGGCCACCAGCTTAGTCACATCCATCAGACTAGTCATTGCTGCCTCTCTCACCCTGGGTACATCACAGAGAGAGGAAATGGCATTGTCCTGGGTCATTATGATCTCAACAATCTTAAATTTATGTTAATCTTAAATATTAAAGAAGCAAAATAATCCTTAAGAACAAACATGACAAATGATGCACTCATACAAATAAAACACGAGATGGCATAAGGATGCACGCCATCATTTGACGCTCATTATTCATTGTCACTGGTAGATTTGGCAGTGAAATTAGCTTAATCTCTGCAGGGCACAATTCATTTATGTGTCAAAATGTTAATCACTGCATTCTTTTTAAAGTCACACCCTGAAACAGATGCACACAATGATGAGAAATATGTGTGTGTGTGTGTGTGTGTGTGTGTGTGTGTGTGTGTGTGTGTGTGTGTGTGTGTGTGTGTGTGTGTGTGTGTGTGTGTGTGTGTGTGTGTGTGTGTGCACGCATGAAAAGAAAAACGTGGTACAAAAATAAAAACCACAAGAGATAAGGAATTGTAAACAAGGGGGGAAAAAAACGATTCAAGAGAAAGAATGAAGGAAAGGACAAGTTGTGAGGACAAGTGACAAGCTTGGTGACATTCCTGGCAAGGCGGTAAGCATGGCCCGGGGCTACTAGTGAGACAGGCATGTATGTAATGTCTTTGTGTCCCTAGGTAAAGGAACAGAAAAACACCAAAGGCCTCCAGCAAGGGAGCATTCCTAATCCCTGAGGCAAGTTTAAAAAAAAATTGTGTATTTGTGAGGTGTCAGTGTTTCTGGGCATATTTACTAATGTGGGTTGATAAGTAAGGTAACTCACCAAGCACCTACATCCCCTCGGCTGTCTGTCGTGTAGTCATTCATGCTGTTGAGCAGAGTGCCATACACCTCTGCCACATTTTCCGAGCATAGGGCAGAGTCTGGGCAGCCATGGGCACAAACACCAGCCTTCACACACACTCTGATGCAAGACGAAAAAGAAACTCTTATTAAAAAAAGATTCAAAGGGCCGACAGAGGAGATTCAGCATCTGATGAACTGTGGAAATAAGAAAAAAAATTGAATTTTGATGAAAGATGGATGGACATGTCATTCAGGTAATGCAGCTATAGTCAGCCAAATGTTTATTTTAAGCATTAGTCTACAGAACTAGGGCAAGACAAAGAACAGAGGAGTGATGGAGGGGCATCACAACATAAGCCTGAAGCGAATAAATTAAATAACAATATTGAAAACAACAATAGTAGAAGGAATACTTTTTTTTAAATGCATACTCACTGAGCAATTGCTTTGACTGCATCTCTCCTTGCCTCTGTAAAACTCCCATCCTTCTGGCTGACAGTGCACATCTGCTGGAGGCCTTCAAGGATCTGACAGACACACACATACGCACACGCACACAATCTTAATTTTAAATACTAAGGCAGTGAGACGTAAAACGGCTACAAAATGTACACATTCTCCAAACACACCTGATTCAATTTGCTATGGATCATAAATCTTGGCAGAGAGCCGAGGGCAAGGGCAGATCCACAGCGAGTGAGCATCTGTGGACTCTTCAGCCATTCAATGTACTGAGATACCAGGACATCTAAACACAAACACACACATTTGCCATGTAGATATTGCTGTCAAATTCAGACATACAGTAGAACTAGTGGAAGTACGTATTTTACTTACCCTGCATTGTTGAGTCTGCCTGGCCTGGCTCGTCCTGGTAGTACTCCTCACATAAGGCGGACAAGGCCGCTACCACGGCAACCTGCAGACGAAGTAGGATAAAGATCAATGAATAGTTAACAAGCAAATGGTCTTTCTGGACGAAAAGCAGCGTTTTATAAACAGTGCAGTCTTCCAATTACACAGTTTTGAGAAGTACCAAATTAACATCTTATCTGCTAATTTCAATTTCCTATGGGCATCCACTTTGTTAAACTACTTCAGAAATATCTGCATTTATTTGTGGATGCGTAACAATTCACTAGTTCACAATTGTCAGGTAAAAAGTAAAATCAGCATTCTCTTTGTCTGTGATGTTACTTCCATTTTATAAAGATAAGCTTACCATAATGCAATCCTTCACACCACTCGAAACAAGATGCAGATTCTTTATGGTGTCGTCAATAAGCGACTGCCAGCCAGCTGAAACAGTGTCACAACATTAGAGACTTTGAGCTAAGATGTTGAATGAAATACAAACATTTAAAAACATAACAGCAACTGTTAAAAAAACATTTAACTTACTAATTACAGTTTCATTCTTGAATGGCATTTTGGACAGGGACAGCTTTTCAATAAGACCGCACACTGTAGACAAGATAAAAGTGATCATATCTACTGTATTATAAGAAAATAGCATTGCCCTTTATGTCTTCCATCATGTTTATTAAAACTACTGAATTGCATTGTAAAAGCCATTTTCCTATTTGCAGTCAGACTTACTAGCTGGCCTCATTAGCTCTCCACCAAAACCCCTACAAACAAAAGCATTAATTGTGATATGAAGCCAAAAGAATATTAAGTTATGTTTTACCATACTGCTAATGACAAATCAAATAGACCCTTTCCACCTACCTGTATTGTTTTCTGTCATGTAGCTGGAAGTAAGGCAACAAATGAACATCAGCAACAGAGGACACTTTGACGACAGTCATTTAACTTGAAACAACATTTGGTTACACTTACCGTTTGGTGAATGTTTTTTAATGCGTCCACACATTCTGAGGAAATTACGTCCACCACAGTCCTGCAGACAAATAAAGGAAGGAAACATGAGACCCATGCATTTTTAAACCAGCAATTCATAGAATGGAATTATTTAAAAAAATAAAAATTCTCACATCATGCCGAATGGTAAGGAAAAGCTCATATTCACACTATATTAACACCGTTCAGGTAGATGTTTTAGGACATCTTTCCGTAGCTCAATGTTTCATTGATTGGGTATAGTCTACCTGTTAGTCTGAAGGCCCAGTTTGTACAGCGCGTGTGTGATCTCTGCACATGCCATGATGGCTCCATGGCGACCGTGGAGGTCAATACCCACTGCCATGGGCAACATCTGTGGCAAAACTGAAACCAACAAGAAAAAGTAATGGTATACCTATTTATGACCAATAATTGTAGGTTTCAATCAATTTCTAAATGGCATTTCTCATTAACAATTTGCTTTCTCCGCTGCCTGTGGAACAGGTGAGGTGACATTGTTTACCCGTTGTCGCCATGTAATTAGGTGCTTTAGGCGTCAAATTGTGGAGTGCTTTAGTAGAGAGCTCTCGGATCACACTGCAAAACACAAAGAATATAGAAGTATGCTTATTGTATTACCTTCATATTTGGTGACATTTATGAAGAAAGGGAAATACAAGTACTTACCTATCCCAGTGGTTGATCTTCATAGCTATCAAATGATCAATCATGGCCTTGGTGTACTCTGGGAAACTAGCTATATAGACACTTTAAGAACAAAAACCAAAGCTTTAGATGCACAGCTGACAATATCAACAGAAAATCAATAACAGCTTCAGACATTACTAAGTATAAGCATTCAAAAGTGGGGGGAAATCTATTCCAGCCACTTTTCATCTTTCTACATCTATGTCTTTATTCCATTTTCCTTGTTCGGGGCAGTTCTATAGTCAGTCATACCCTGAGGTTTTTCATATTTCTAAATTTTTCCTGCTTGAATGTTTGCTCTGCTAGTGGTGACAGTTATGTCAAAAGTGACAATTCCTGAAAGGGCATTTGAGCCTTCTTATGTTGGTTTTAATGTTCACATGTCCTTACATGCCAGGTGTGTATGTACAAGAGGTGGCAGGCAGATGTTCATAAATTTAATTGGAACTGCAGTTGTAAGCAACATCTATGTCCTGGGAGGTATTTAGATGCTTAAAGCTGCATATTGTGGGTGTAATATCAACACCAGATTTTGATAGCTATGCATTAGAGCCACATTTACTTAGTTGAACTTAACGATTTGTAAAATTCTACTTGTATTTGTTAAAACAAGCTGCTCATTATTGGGTACTTTACTAACCACAACTACACACAACTCTCCTTTGACCTAAGTGCATTTTTCTCATTGGTGGGACAGGAGGAGGGGGAGGAAATCTTTTGTTCAACCATGAAGTAGGACTGGTTTGTCACTTCCTTCGCCAATATAAAGGATGGGACACTACCTGTTGCCATCCCACTTTATGTATAGGATGTTAAACCAAGTTTAACTAGTGATAGTGAAAATATGTCTGTAAAGGGCAAGCCCTTGAAAACTGCCAATGTGTAGATTACACGTGTTTCTTACCTGATGTTCAGATAGCAGTTGTTAATATTTCCAACAGCATAGTAGTCTGCTGCAGTCACAATGTCAATACCGTGAGGAAATGTCCCCTGTTGACACAAAAAACAGCTAAGGTGTTTTAGTGCGTTAGGTGAGAATGGCCAATGTTGTTTAACACAGAGCAGATGAATCTGAGATTGGAAATAAGTGATTTGTTCCAAATTCCAGTAATGACCTAAGATTTTAAGAAAGAGTTATGGCTCAAGAAAAATTGGCAAATCAAATCTTTGCTGGTGCCCTGTAGCTGTTCTGGGAGGCTAATTCTTTTCTTCAAAGACATACCCTAACAAGGCAAGTTGGCAGGAAATAAACACCAAATCACTGTAATTTGGTTACTCATGATGCACAGTCAATACTATAGTCAATACTGAGGTCACAAACCTGTCTACCGACATTCTCCTGGAAGGCAGCCTAGGACAAAATGAGACATAAAAATTAACTTCTGTCATATAAATGTCTGAAAATCTTTAGTGAAGAAATCGTCGGATGTTGACTAGAGAACTTACCGAGGCAGCTCTGCGGCAGTTGACATTTCGGTCAAACACAGCTGTGATCAGCAAAGCACTGCAGAGAGAAGTGGGGATTGGAGAGTATAAATTATCTAGACATAGAATACAATGATGAGGGAATTCAATGCTTAATGCTTAAAAATGGAAAATGAATGGGTAGACAAGTTACAAAATGTGCTCCTTTGTGCTATGTTTGTTAACTGTTTAAATATTTAGTTGTTCTTCTTATTCTGTAATTTACACTTTAGTCCATTTTCATGCTCAACATATTCACGGACATTTTTAGAAACACTTCTTTTACTGAAGTCTTGATCAACAAATTCTCTGTCTGCCAGATATCCCTCACCTTGCAAAACTCTTTCGGGAAGGAACAACAAACTTCGAGCTAGCAAGCAACCTGCTTAAAATGGCAAGTTTTGAAGAAAATTTTGCACAAGGCAGGCCTGCTTGGTTCTTTTGTCTTTCGTAAAGATTTACAAAAAATGTGTTTAACGTTACAGCATTTACTAATCTAACTGGAACATTTTGAGACCGACTGTGGCAGGATTTCTGTGGGCAAAGTAACGTTACACAAGGCGATACTGGTGACACTGATAAGAGCAAATTACAATTACCATGTATCCGGCAAATTTAAATAGCTTGTGTAACTGTATTGTGTATAACAGTTTATTTTATATTATATGTGGTGTTTTCTTTTATCAGGGTGCAAATGTTCCACTAAAACAAGTTGAAGAGCCAGAGTCGCTAAGGGAGTTTAGCATCACCCATCAGACGATTGTGATTGGTTTTAAAGAAAATGCAAACAACCCAGCGCATTTCTTTTTCCTATCCTGCAACCTATTTATGTATTATATAAACTGACACTAACTGCTATTGGCCTTGTTTGCTCTCCTCCCATTTTCCCTGCCTCCTAACAGCAAGAGTCAGGCCTGGAGCTTTACTAACTGCCCCAGCCCTGAGAGCTTGGAAACAAAAACCCTCCTGCATGGACTCTGGATAACACCCTAAAGGATATTTTGGCACTTTTACAATTAATAAATACACGGTGTAACTGTGTAAGCAGAGATACATCTGTGTGTGTATATGTGTGTGCCGCTAAGTCACTTAGTCGCACATTCACAAAAGTGAGTTTTCTGTAAATGTCATCAAGCAGTGATGCAAAGAGCAGGAACCAGCTTGTCTGAGCATTGCTGCCAAACGGCGACCGAAACCTACAGCAACAGGCGAAACCTGGCAATCCTGTAGGCTAGGGAAAGGGAGGGTGTTGTCATGACTGCTGATGATAATGGAAGTCGCAGGGGTTCAAACTGACACTGCAGAGCTGGTCTGCACAGTCAGAGGCCACAGGTTCATACATGCACACCGAGAGAAAAGAGATCAAGGAGAAGGCAAACCGTTACTATTGACAAAGACTGAACGTCACTGGATGACATTACACTCTAGTTTCTCTACACTGGTTGTATATAAAATGTTACTATCTGCTGTTCAGGTTGACGTCAGGTACTGATCATGGAAAAACGTCCTTCTTAGCCATTTTGCAGTCTAGTCTATAGACCAAAAAAGATCATTTCAATCCAGACCATACAACTGGTAAAACTGCAAGTTAAACTGTTTATTGACCCAACAAAAAACAAAAGTCACACTCAGGAGATTTGAGTGAAATAAATCATAAGCCTGTGTCAGACATTCACCTAATAAAATAATATGATGGCAATTTCACATGTCGGTCTCATGTCTGAATAAGCAACCAGGTCACTTTTGCGCAAAAGATTGAATGAATGAATGAAAAAAACAACTGTGCCAACTTCCGACTTGCCATCCATTGCTTGTCCACTGTCAGATATTAGAAAACAGGGAGCTTTCTAAGAACATCAAATGATGTACCTGATGCCAATATTTTCCTCTCTTTGCCAAATATCATGCAAGCATGCGTCTCTTTCCCTTTTGTGTCACCTATGTCCTAATGGCAAAAACAAAATTACTTTAAAGGGTAACTTTAGAAATGAAGGGTTTTCATGTGCAAGAGAATATAAACAACAATTTAGTTCCTCAACTAGATCTTCCTATGTGGCAAAGAAACAGTTTCATTGGAAGAGAAAACAATCAGGGGTGCACCCAATGGTTATTTTCATTGACAATTAATCTGTTGATTATTTTTCTTAATTAATCGATTAGATGTTTGGTCTATAAAATTGGTCCATAAAATGGTAGAAAAGGTTGATCAACATTTTCCAAAGCCCAAGATGATGTCTTGTTTTGTCCAAAACTCAAAGATATTAAGTTTACTGTCATAGAGGAGTAAATAAACTACATAATAATCACATTTGAGAAGCTGGAATCAGAGAATCCTTACTTAAACCAATCAAATGAATCACTTTTTGATACCATAATCTTAGAATGACATGTTTGTTTAATTAAGACATACTGCAGCCTCAATATGTAGACAAAAAAACGGCTATCTGCTGGTTATGTGGTGACAAGCAAGATTGGTGTGGCACAGAAAAACTGGTTTGAGGCAGTAAATAACGGCTAAGAGGCAAACCATAAAGCTTCTATGCAAATTACAATAAGAACATAATCCAATATGAGCTGCAACCTAAAAGAAAAAGGCCCCCCTCTCTCTCTATTGTTAGTTTTTTACACAGTAAGGAATAAAGGAATATATTTAGAGTAGTGGCTGGTAGTGGGCTTATCAAATATATCAACAATAGTGCAAACTCAAAAAGATGTTTATGGCTGCAGTGCTACTCATATTTGACCTGTATTTTTCCTTCTTTGTCAGGAAAGAAAAGGGATTATGTTGTTGAGGGCAGAAATAATGGCATACCAAGGATGTTATGCTGATGTAAATAATGCTGGCCCTATCTTTTGGATTTTCCTGTGGGCAATAGTATGGTATTATTAAAGACATAATTATTTGGGCCACTTATCAACAGAAGATTCCCTCTTATCTCACTTAAACAGTCAACTTGACAGTTACAAATGTGTTCTTGGTGTGGTTTTGCAGCGACTAATGAAGGTGAAGTTTTTAGGGCAAAGGAAGGAAGAGGAAGGTTACCTGGCAATCTGAGTGACAAAAGGCTCGAGCTCTTCAGGTTCATAAGCTCTGGCGAAAGACCAGCACACGTAGCAAGCAGAGTCACGCACATTGGAACCAACACTGCATGCTCCCCTCTTTTCATCATAGGTCAGGGATTTGACAATGAGAGGCACAACTGCAATGAGACAACAGAAATTGATGGAGTGGTTTTATCTCAAGAACAAGAAATAAAACAAAGATCAAATATGTTACATACTGTGTGTAACATTTGTGCTGAGAAGTCACTACTTAAGCATAAAATATGATAAAACCAAATTCCTCTGACTAAAACCAGTACCGTAACAACTAGCTGAATTAAAGATTATGTGTGCTCACTTTGTTTATTTTGAATGAAGAAATCGTAAATCATTGTTCACAAAAAAATGTTATATATCAAATAGTGAGCTTCTAAACTGTGGTAAGTATTTCAGATTGTATTATTGTTATGGTTTACATGCATTTATTATTTTTTTTCAAAGTTTAAAATTACAGATTTTTAATTATCATATATTATAACAAGGTGTCTTTTGTGTGTGAAGCACATTGACATGGCCGATTATCAATTTCCAGTGTAAGACCATTTGAAGCTGAACTGAATGCAAGCTAGTGCCTGCCCACTTATTCTTTTCCCACTGTAGTTCTATCAGTGTTCAAAATCATTTAGTAAATGGGAGTTGTATGTGACATTGGTGAAAGAAAACAACACGGTTAACATTTTTATAATTTGGAAGTTAGCAATAAAGTTAACTCATTTAGTAGAAGTTGTAGTTAGAAATGATTCATAATATATTATATATAATATAAATCTGTAACACTGTACACAACACTGCTCACAATAAACAGGATCTGCACCAATTTTATCACCATGTGGGCATACGTTGTATCGATCTTGCCAGCTTGCTACTGGACTTCACTGGAAATGTGACGTGTTGGTGGGAATCAACATGTTATTTACAGTGACTGCAGAATGAAACATATTTGGTAATTTCCCCAAAAAACAATAGATGGAGCGGATAAGAGGAAGAAGTAGAGAGAGCCCCCACCCCACCCCATCATGTAAATCATCGCTTGAGGCTTGACTAATATCAGGTACATCGATGTTGCCTTAGGGCCCTGCTGTTTGGGCTGAAGCCCCACCCACTAGTGAGACAACATCTCAGGGAGAGGAACTCACCACACAACTAACCAAATACAGCACGCACATGCACCATCACACACATTCACAAACACACTCTGAACTTTCGACACATATCGGAGCCAACATCCTGAATTACGCTCGCTGTGGACCGTGGAGCGGCTGTCTGCGCGCTGAAGACTCAGACCAGAGCAGGTAATTTTTTTGTTTTTATTGTCTTCCTTTAATTACAAGGAAACGGCATTGAGTTACATTTACAGCACTCCATGAAAGCCTTTCTGTTATTGGAAAAGACTGTCTTTGTAGTGTGTATTATTTAGGGGAGGTATACAGTACATATCAACCTGTGACCTATGGATTTTAATTAGGCCCTATTTGCACTGTGAAAACTGATGCACGGGTAATGCTTAAATTACCTGGCCTCTGCAGAAGACCTTCTGATAAAAGTTCAAAATACTTATTTAGATAACATAGCTTTTTTATTACAATTTTTAAAAATGTTTTGAATGGATTATATTAACAGTGAGAGAGTTACACCGTTGAAAAGAGATCGATGAATTCAGTTCTTAAGAAAGGAGTGGCTTTGCGTGCTCTAACAGTAGTACAGAAACTTGAGTGACAACTTCTTGCGACAGCGCACAACAGGCAGGTTCCTCCACGGGCACCCATCGACACTTAACTCAAAGCTTTAGGTCACGTTTCATTTCAAAGGCCAACCTGCAGTGTTCCATATGCAGCCAACTTCAGTGTTTAAATAAAATGTTACATTCCAATTTCTACAATTATTAAAGAATTATTTCTCATACTTCTGTATTTCCAGAGCTGTAGAGCTCATCAAATGATGACTGGGAGTTGAGTGCATCCTGCAGGTGTAGTCATGGGAAGCAGGTGGCTCGCGGTTCCCACACCGACAGAGTTTAATAAGGTTGAGATAGAAAGCATGTCTCTGCATGCCCTCCAGGTCTGTGTTAGTAAGAGCATAGTGCCTAGTAGTGCCTTAGCAGCTCTCTAACTTTATAGGACTGGCTGAGTGGAATAATATCAGAGCAGACAGACAGGTGAACAGGCAGGTAGAGGTGTTTGTAGGCTGCTGCCAATCAACCAAAACCACATATAGACAGGAGTGCACTTATTCAAACATGTTGGTGAACCTTCGCTTACAGTAGACAGGTTTTCATAGTTAACTATTTCTCTGTGGTCCTTTGGTGTCCAGCCCAGTGTGAAGTGACAATTGCAGAAATAAATTAGCCTGAGGGTGCAGTGTTTTGTGCAGCAGGACACCTTTCAGCACAAGCAGCTAAAGAAACACAGAGAAAAACCTTCCAAGAGCCACTCTCCACCTGAACCAGACAAACAACTCTATTAGACACATCATGTGACTGCTAGCTCAGTGAGAATCTGGTACAAAAGCTGCAATGATTCATGAGTGTCTCTTAGTGCCACACTCCCAAACAGCTTCAGGGAAAAGAGGAACTTCAAAAAAAAACTTAAACTACTTCTAATTCCTGAAATGTGCTGTAATTTTCTTTCAGACAACAGCCATTAGAATCAAGATGGAAACTGCTCAGGAACGCAAGCCAAAAAGACCTCACTATATTCCCCGACCGCCAGGCAAGCCTTTCAAGTACCAGTGTTTCCAGTGTCCTTTCACCTGCAACGAAAAGTCCCATCTCTTCAACCACATGAAATATAACTTGTGTAAAAACTCCATCTCCCTGATGTCACAGAAAAATGGGCAAACAGCCCGAAGGGTCAAAGCTGGAGTAAAGGGAGACACTGTCAAATCTAAGGACTGTCAAAGCCCACCGCCAGCAGTTCAGAACAATATTCCTAAGACGCAGGGAACTGAGGAGAACAAAGCTGAGAGCAGAGATGACACAGAAGAAGTTGACGTTGAGTGTGACAGTCCAGTCAATAAAGACAGCCAGAGTGTAGCAAAATCAAATTCAGTAACGGAGGAAGAGAACATAGAGAGCAATGAGTCTCTGCCGCGCCCATCTGCCTTCTACCCTGTCACACCCAAAAGTGACGAAGCAGAAGCCTATAAGTCGGAGGACTCACAAGCTCATGCGCCCACTTTCAACCACCCAGGCTTCCCATGGGGAACGATTTCATCATCCATTCCCTTAAAATCATTCACCCCTCCCATGGTTACTGAATACTCTCCTTATCTCCTGTCTGACCGGTCCCTGTATCCACCCTACTACCTCCCAGCAAACCACCATGCAAATGAGCCAAACTCTCCTTCTTTCCGGCCAGAATTTTTGGATCCCCAGAGGCCTGTGGTGCCACAACCCATTGCCCCACCTCACACTTCACTCTTTCCCCCACATCCATACAGATACTGCCACCCTTTTCACCCGGGCCCCCCTCTGCATTTTGGCATGTACAGACCCCATGAGATCTCCATGCAAATTACAGGGTCCAGATATCTACCATTGGATTTGTATGGCCCAACCCTTGGGCCTAAGGATTATGACTTATACATGCATTCACGTCCCAGTCACAACAGCCTCAACACATCTACACAAGAGGAGAGCAAAAACGGGCAAAGTGAAGACAAGGAAACCAGGCTAAGCCCTATAGAGGGCTGTTCAGCCTTGGGGTCCCCTGACAGACCCAGTCATGCACACATCATCCAGAGAGACACAGAGGCCCCACACTACAGGGGAGACTCACAGACAATCACCCAACTAGGATGCACAGCTGCAGCCACGCAACCCATCAAAACTGACTTAAGACACGAGGATTCTGCAGAAAGCTTGCTGCAGTTAGGATCTCTGCACGTGGATGGAGGGTGAGTAAAAATCCCCAGATCTTTTTATCTTTGCTTAATTAAGCTGCTATGTATTGTATTTGCAATTACCGGTAATTAATGGTAATCAGTCTTTTAACTCTTTATTTTGGCCTGTCTCTTTCAGATCATCAGAGAGCAGCAGATATTCATCTATGACTCTTTCTAAACCATATCCTGAAAATACACCAGACCAAAATGATGAGGACAACAGAGATGATCTGGCCCCCCTAAACCTCTCAACAAGGAATCAGGACAAAGAAAGTAGTCCTGACCACAGAATGAGGGGCTCAGACACAGAGAAAATAAATGGGGAAGAGTTACCTCTGAACCTCAGTCTGCGAGCTTCTTATAGCAGCCCTGTTCACAGCTCTACCTTGAGCACTTCAAAAGATCTTCAGCACAGGCCAGACACTGAGCTGGATGAAGAACGATGTGACCAGAGGCAGACTGCAGCACTGGCACTCTGTCAGCTAGCCACCGCAAGCTCTGCTGCCTCTTTGTGGGACTTGAGCCCTGCAGATAGGCCCTCAGAGGGTTACACAGACACTAAAAGTTCTAGTTTTCCAAAGAAGACCAAACGCACAACCAAGGCTAAAAAAACTGTTTTAAAAAGAGCAAACAGTGGGCAGGCTGAAAACAAAAGCCATGCACCAAACAAGAGAGCAAAAGCACCAAGGCGGGTTCTGAGGAGGAGGACGCGCTGCTCGTAAACTCAGACTGTTATAACATTTTGTAAAAAAAGGACAAACTATATTTAACCTTCAGCCTAAAAAAAGATCAACATATTGAATATAATTAATAATTAAAACGTCTATCACACTGCCACAAAGCCAACTGTAAAAAATAATCATTGCAAAGACATGATGTGCATATTTTGTCTTGTTCTCTTGAATAAAAAAAAGGTGTAAAGCATTTAAATATGGGTTGTAAATGTGGACTTTTTATGTAAAATGTTGACAATGGAAGATGTGGTAATGTACTGTAAATGTAAATATATTAAATAAATAAATGACAAGAACTGACTTGCTTACAGTAGTCCATGTATCGTATGATAATTATGTCAATGTAAATTTGTGGTCACATACCATCTGTCAACCGGGAAGGGAGCAGCAGGCCTCTTCTTCCAAGTTCTGCCAGTGCCAGGCAGCCTCCATGCCAAGCATTGTCTGTTTCCTGGAAGCTTGAAAAGGAAGACACACAACAAAGATCAAAAATTGTCCCTGTGTGACGGGTATTATTGAAAACAATAAAATAAATACAAGAACTTATAAATGACATAGCGTTACTGTGATGGAGATATTCCCCTAGCATGAATTTACCTGAAGCAGTCCAGCACTGATCCAACCACCTCATCTGCCAGCTCCTTGGGAAGCCTTCCTGTCACCCTCCCAATGCTGAAGGGTTATATAAAACAGATGATTATTGTAACACATAGACGCTTTCAGAGATGTCTTTGACATAAAGAATACCAAAGGCAAGTTGCAAAAAGGATGATTTGTTATCAAGAGTTCCGGTTAGGTGACGTATGAACAGATTGTTACCCTTTTGCTGCGGACCAGCGCACAATTGTTTCCTTATCTTTCAGTCCCACCAGCAGATGCTCTGTAAAAATAAAAGATAATTAAATTTCCTGAGTAGAGGTATTGCAGTAACAAATGTTTAAAAAAAAAAAAAAATAGTGGAGGCAAAAATTGACCAATAACAGTCTCCAGTTCCTCAGGAATGTCATAGTCCTCCTCCAATTTGTGTGTCTCCACTTCAGGAGTCACAGCAACTGTGGTAGATTGGGACATGGAAAGGTTTGCTGCCAGGGAGCGGCTGCCTCTCTGGTACCTGAAAAATATGCATAAAAATGTTTTAAGGCATTCAGGTCTTTGCTGCTATCTGATCCAGCCACTAAGAACATGACATGTGTTGTACACAAATATGACATCACACTATGAAACATGGGCTGGAAAGTGACCTGATATTAAGCAATTCCCAACTCAACGGTGGGAATTACTGATATTATATAGGCACGTGTTAGAGCTAACACGGTTTTCTTCTCACACACACACACACACACACAATTTGTGTATCAATGTGTTATACAGATGACTTTAGTTGGTATGTCTGACCTCCAAGTGGCCAAACGTGGCTTCAGAAAGGTGAGGCCAAGTCTCTGAATTAGCTTGACACCAAGCTTCCTCAGCATGGCCTGGCTGCTTTCTGAAAGATTCTTCTGCTCCAAACATTGCAGGATTGTAGGAGCTGGAAACAAATAGGACATCCATATTATTTGTTATAATACTCTTATAACAAATTAATTTATATACACACGCACACAGTTTTGAAGCTGTCTGGCTAGAAGCTAAGAAAATGTGCATTTTTGTTGGAAATAATTCTCACTATGTTGACAAGTCATGTCAGCTACAGTATGACTGGACAGTCTGTGCATTAGATAGCATGTCACATAAAATCATAATTATATTCACGTATGGGAAGACTCTGTTGTTATTCATTTAAAAGGGAAATCCCTGTATGTCTGCATTCAAATACCTCTCCTCCGGCATAGGACATTTAGATAAAGATTTGTGAAAACAAATAATGATGTTACCACAGGAAAAAGCAACGGAACAGACTGCAAATGTGACAAACGTGTTTCAATAACTCCTGTTCAGGAAATTGTGTGTCTTCCCTTTGACCTCCACATGGAGATTAGAAAGCATAGTGTTGATTCATTACTTTGCTGCTGATAACAGGGGAAAGGGAACCTACCATACTGTAGGAGGTCATCTCTTTTTCCATGTTTGAAAAGCTTTGCCTAGGGGATACAAATAAGATGACCAAATCAATCGGAGATACTGCAGTAACATTTGAGAAAGAATCACACATTTTCTATTGCATTAAAATCAAAAACCAAATTTATAATTTATTAAAAATGTATTTTTGTCTTTAAACCTTGATGAATTGATCACTTTACACTCAATCTACACACAAAAAAGCAAGTATGGGTCTTGTTGACTGAACACACAGAGCCAGTTTTGACTGCCCTAAGGCTCACACATAGGCTAGAACCAGGTTCACTTCACAGACATTAAGTACAAAGAGACTGTTTCTAAACATGTTATGCAAGTTTATGTGCCAATGATACATATGTAATGTTCTTGCTTGAGGGCTGCATTACATTACCTTAGCTGACAGGAAGTGACTTTAAAATACTCTCAATCATTAATAACGATTTACAGTGAGAACAAATGTCTATTGTGGGAGGCATCAAGGTGGAAAAGTAGATTTTCTCTGGAACCAAGTACCCTCAATGCTGATGACATTTGATGACAAACCGTTTAGCTTAAAGCGGTGGATTACACAAAGTTACTTGAAACAGCAGAACCCACACACGCAGCAGGTGCATTACACACCTGCCAAAACCACATTAGGTATTGTGTGACATACCAGTCATGTCAGCTCTTGTAAACTTTCCTTTGTAGGTTATAATACAGCAGTACACACAGATTACACTGGTTTCAAACATACACAGACAGGTGTGCATGCAGCAGGTTTGTGTGATCGGTGAGTATGTGTGTTTACCAGAGACTGCAGGGCACCATCCAACACCATAATGTCTCTCACTGACTGGTCATTGGTCTGGGATATAGTGGTCAGGCTCCAGTCCAAAAAGTCTCCAAGGCGCTTCTGTTTCACATCAGGGCGTGTCATGAACCTGTACAGTCATGTACAATAAGACAAGAAAGCAATAAAAGGTTTCATGCGGTTAAACAAATGCAGACAGTAAGACATTTAAAGAATAACCTTGCCCTCTACTGGCTGGAGAAGTAATTACAGTTCTAACTATCTTGATTGTATTTTGTGTTTATTGCTAGTTGCCATATTTTTATAGATTCATTTCAGTCCTTGATTTTGAAAGGCCATGCTTGACCCAGGCTTTACATAATAGACACACAGAAGACATCTGGCCTTGATGTATGCAATTTTACTGATACAACTTACATACTACTAGGGTTTTGAATGCATACTTTTTACTTGTAGTGGAGTAATTTCAGTGTGGTCTCAAAAGGATCTATGAATACTTCTTCCACCACTGTTCCCATGGCAACAGTTCCCTGCTGTCAACAGTGGTGACTTGACCAATGGCTTTGGTCAAAGCCATTTTTTCACATTTTATTGTACTGTATGATTGGTCTGATTTTCCCTGAAGGTAACATGATTGAGGAAGTAAACAAATACTTTATTAAATACGTAGTGTCAAATCCTGTGGGTCAAATCGCTTGATGTGATTTCTCATCATTTCAAATTATACACAATATGTATCTATATGTATCCTATCACCTTCACTGGAAAAAGCTCTGGAGCTTACCTCAAAAATATCTAATGGCTAATAAAGTCAAAGAAACCTCTTCAAGCTTTTATATTATTACCCCACTAATGTTTTGTTTTTTATTTAAAAATTGTATTGTTTATATTATAGTACCTTTAGTGCTATTTGTTCTTATTTACATTGTTTTTGTTCTGATATCAGTGCTTTCATTGTTGATCATATCCTTCCTGAATTTGTTTTGTGTAGTTTGATTTTCATGTATATGATGTAAATAACTCCAAACACTACTATATATTGCCAACATAACTTTTCTTTCAGCTGCATAAATACAATTTTCATAGGGGGAACTTTATTTAAGGTTAAGCCCTTCTTTAATATTTAACCAAAAAAAAACTCAACATAACTTATGTACTACGTCATGGTAGCTAAGAAATAACTTGACACGGAGTTCTCCATGGTGCTGACTTCATCAAAAGAGTAACTGAATTTGTGTTCATTACAGTACTCTTCATATTTAAAGTGGTCTATCAACATTAGGAAGCCCACTGCTCTGTTGTGGCTGTGAGGGGATCTTTAAGTTTTATTATGTACAGCATTTCAGTACAATTAAGTCAGCAAGTCCAGTTTAAACTATTGAAGAAGGGAAACTTGGTTTTGTAAAAGGGTATTATTGTTCCATTGTTTCAAATTGTGAAAGTGACATTTTTGGATACAACTAAAAAATGAAAATACTATGCAATTACTTGCGCGGTGTTTGTGCACTTACTTTGATACCAGTACAGATGCAGCATCCCTCGGACTATCACAGACGAGTAGATAAGACTGAAAAAAAGAAACACTAAATCTGTTACTCATACTGTAAAATGGCACTACTGTAGAATATCATTTCATTCTTAAACGTTGGAATAACTACAAATAAATCCACAAACATTGAATAAAATTCAGTTTAGATTCTAAAATATCTTCTTAATGGATTCTCTTTGGATGCCTCAGTTTTGATAGGGAGACATATTGATGATTTGTTTTTTTGTTGATGTAATTATGGATAAATTACAGACTGCTGGCCAAAGACTAACACTGGCACATTTACAGAGATGTTAATTAATGTGTGTTGTCCTTTATAAAATAAAGAATAAGAATAATAAGAAGAAATAAGAATATACTTAACTTGCCTTTGCAATAGCTAAAATACGGTCCATGGTGGGCTCTCGGGCCTTGCCACTATCTGACTCTAGATGACCATCCAGACGATAAAGGTCAAAGGGTATAAGGCACGTCATGGACAGCCACAACAACAACATGTAGCGAGTTTCCCAAGTCTGGAATGAGCAGATGGTAAAAAAAATAACATTGTTAAATGTTTGATAAAGCTAACAACACAAATATTATAAACGCAAACATGTATGAGGCAAATGCACAAAGGTGTAATTGTGAAAGCCTGGATTATAATTTGGTCCCTTTAATGCCAGTCTTACCTCTGAGTCTTTGGGATCCTGCCTGGACAGCAGGTCGAGAACTGGCTGGACATCTGCCACCTCATGGGGAAAAAGCTGCATGAAGATTTTATAGCCTCTGACCTGCCCAGGAAAAAAATAAAATAAATACAAACATAATGGGGACTATCTCAAAAATCAGAATTACTGAATTGGTTACATTTGCTGTGTCAGTAAAATGGATCAGGTTGTATTATATGTAGTGCAGTCTGGTGGAAATTCACTGACGTAGCAGCCAAGACACCTAATGCAAACTGGAGTACTTTGTTTTTGACTGACCTTACAGATGATGTAGAGAAACTTAAAGCTCAAATGAACCAATGAAGGGGGGGACTTCTCACTCCTCACAAACTCCAGTATCATGTTCAGCATCCATTCTAAAACATAATTGAAATTTGTAATCATATGTTTATAATGACCCTACAGACAGTACTAATACAGATTGAATTTAGAGTTATAGTTATCATAATGTACCTAAATGTGGGTCCAGTAGATGAGGCTGCTCTTGATATCTGTTCATTATCACTGTGGGAGGAAATTGGCAGTGTGGTTAAATGAGAACAATCCAAAACCACCCACCTAAAGCACTAGTTACGAATTGTTTATTTAAGGAATAATTTTCTCTGTGGATAACTGTCTCACCTAAGAACCTCTGTGTGGCGGACTCGCTTGTCATCATGCTCCCGTGGACCTCCGGCAGGCTGGAGAGAAGAGCTCTGGTCTCGCAGCTCTCACCGAAGCCCCCCAACACGCACGTTTGTACAATGGACTCTCCTCCTTCACCACCGGGACACTCATTCTCTGTCTCCGATAAGGCCATTTTGCCAGACTTCTACTCACTAACAGTGTCTTTGTTGCAAAGGCTACTGTTACCGTGTTACTGTGTTGTGTTATGAGTTATGAACATAGACTGTATGACTCAGTTAGCTAACGTTAGCTAATATTAGCATTCAATAATGGAAAAAAGGAACGGATCTGGATTGAGAATTAGTTTAGCTACGGAACGACGGAATTCAATTAACTTATAGCTACGATTCGGACTTGGTCTAGGGGGTAATGATGTGAAAATTGACTGCAAGCAAAGTGAAAACAATGTCACTCACAAAACCGAAGCACTAGTCTCCATGTAATGTTGTGATGCGCTGGTGCATGGATGTGTGGCTGTAGGCTGTGCTCGCGCCCCGCCCCGCCCCGGTACGGTAAGCGAGAAGGTTGATACGAATCGCTGGAGACGAAAGGCCATGAATAGGCAAATAGAAACAGAAAGCGCTTTTGTTTGTTATTTTGGGAATATCAGTATTGGATTTATTGAATAAATAATTAAAACTAGGCTACTTGAATAATCAAAGCAAACTCAATTATGCTGCAAACTAAGAATTAAATTTAACAGTATGCTATCGCTATGACAACAAAACCAGACAGCACAGCAGATTGTCAATGTATTAATTCTACTGGGGAAATATCAAATCCACAAAGCTAATTTCTCAAAGTCTCGGACGGTATTTGAAACTTTAAGATTGAATTCAGGAAATATGTATACGTTTTTTAAATAGTTGCTAGATTGATGTAATAACCTATATTTATTAAGCATTGAAGTGGATAAAAAGTAAAGAAAAGTATCCTAAGATAAGACCTTCACTGTTGTAGTATATGGGTAGGGAGGCCCAGAGGGAGGGGCTGCAACGGTGAACGCTCTGACAGTGTCACCCCATGTTCAAGGTTTTATGCTACTTACTTCTACCCCACTATATATAAATATTTTATTCATTTGACAGCTAGTTTTCTGACTACAAAAGTATGTAAAAGCATTTAAAATTAGCTCCACCGAGACCAGCTATAACATTTAACCCTTGAGTCAAAAACTGACAAAAAATTGACATTTTTGTCCCTTTTTCAGACTTTAGTTTTACAGTACTTTTTGGAATTCATGGTCAATAAGCCTCATTTATATAGAATTATACCTAATATTTGAGTTAAAAAAACAGACATTATGAATTATTTTGACTACTAGTTAAGATGAGAGGAACGTACAGATGAGTTTAGTCAGGAATGAAAGTGACCAATTGTATTTGCAAAGAGCCTTGTATGGAATCCAATCCATTTTTCTTTTGTGGTAATTTGGTTAAAAAGAAACCCATATTTCAGATATAGACATTTTGTAAAGGGGTCAAATTTGACCCGAGGAAACAGGAGGGTTAATAGTACTGTTTATGTCAATCCATCAATAATAATGGTCTAGTAATATAAAATAATAGTAATATAAATGACATTTTGAATTCATAACTTAATTGTAGTATTTCTATATTGTGGTACCTATACTTTTACTTAAGTCAATTATTTAAATAGTTCTTCCACCACTAACAGTTGCCAAGTGTTTGTTACGATGCATTGCAGAGCTGTAAATTACTGGTTTAATGGCACAGCCTGTGCCATTGTGTTATGTTATTTCAAGTCATGTTCCTAAAAGACTGAGATTAAAACATTAATGCATAACAAAAACATGGGTGCATTAAAAGCTGAGAGCAATAACAGTCCTGAATATGTTCTAATAAACTGCAAATAGTAGAATATAAAACATACACATTAACATAATTCCACACATATAAGCAAAGTAGCAATATGTGTATGTTTATGTTACTACAGTAAGTTGCATGTGAGGCAAGGTATAAAACAACCTGGGGGAAGAAGCTTATGTTAATTCTGGGGCAGGGCGTCAAATAGTGAGAAAGATGGGTGGAGAGGGTACAGTCTGATTTACTACTGTTTCCATACCAGATACATAACTACAGTAGGTTGGGACAAACACTTTGGTTTATTTCACGATTTATTGTTGGCCAAGCAAAGGATATTAAATATATAGGATCCATAAATACAGAAACATTTTGTATGTGTGTAGTGTTTTAGTCTGTGTGACATCAATAGTCAGGCTATTATGTGTAGATAAAGTATAAAGTAATGCATTCAATGGGAAAATCCGATGTACAGCAGTACAATTGAGTCGGATGCTGATTAAATGCAGACAATGGAAATGTGTAAGGTTTTGATGCATACCAAAGCATACTCAACTGTCTAACTGACAAACGAGCCTGATAGAGAATATCCATATCACATTGCTTGCTCTTCCACGTGCAGAAAATGTTTAAAAAAAATTAAAACAGAAGTTTTAAGTTGGTCCAGAGCAGAGGTTTTGGTGTGTGGTAAGCCTTTCTTTTTTAAACAGTATTGCACGTTAAGGTTTATGGTTGATGTCAACCTACACAGAAGTCAGTGTAGAAAATAGAGAATTTAAAAATACAAATATAAAGTATAGATCTTTGTTCAAACATGGCATTTGAGATAGTAATTGAAAGATGTGGATTTTGTATTTCACATTTTGGAAGCAGGTTGGTGTAGGTAGACAGGGTAGACATATTTTGTTATGTTGATTCTGTATTGTCTACACAATATAACAGACATTACAATGTTATAGTGTTATATTTAGTCTCTTCAACAATTAGCCAAATTATTTTGGTCAGTTATCATCTATCAATATATACATATCCATAAGACTGTTAAGCTTTCTACAAGTAAATGTGAGTGCAATTATTTCAGTAGGTTCTTCATAATACTTATTGAAGAGCCCCTGTAGCCACCACCAAAGTGGTTCCAATGATTCAGATAGTGGAAGAGTTGGTAAAGCTGGTTTCTCTTTGCAAAGCCTGGTGCTTTAGGAATCTTGTCATGGTAAGCAGAGTAAAAAGAGCTGTTGAAGCCACCAAACATCCCTGCAATACCCAGCTCATATTCTGAATGACCATAGAAGGAGGCTGGGTCAAAGATGACTGGGCCCATCGTACACTCTGCTGCGTTGCCTCCCCATAGGTCTCCATGGAGGAGAGCAGGAACAATCTCTACATCTTTGAAAAACTGAGGGATCTTCAGCTGTAAATAACAGAAACAATATGTAAGTTGCACTGCCATATCATTGATACAATCATAAGTAAAATATGTTTTATTTGTGATGGGGTTAAAGGGGGTGGGGGTGCACCTGTAACTTAGCCCATAATTCTATAGCCTCCCGGTCTCCATAAGCTTTCTCCACCATGTTAAGCTGGTGCTGCAGTCTCTGCTGGGAGTAAAATGTCACCCAGTCATCCTGCCACTCATTTTCCTGGTGAAGTAAGGAAAAACATTAATGCAGTAAACACAACTGTAACATTTCAAAGACTTAGAGACTACATACATGTACTACATACAAATGCCCCAAACTACCGCTTATAAACTAAAACACAGTCCAGGATTGCCTAGTATACAGATACGAACCTGTGGTAGATACCCACAGCATGTAGGTACACTGAAGCCAAATTTTTCAACAACAGCCAACTCTGATTGTCCAGCTCCTTTTCCTGTGTAGTTATGTAGTAAATCTTAATTATTCAGCAATAACCCCTAATTTAAAATTTGAGAGTTAACTGTTATTTAGTGTAGAAATGGCTTAGAATGAGCAATGTTTTGTGTATACAAGTAGCATAAAAGGGTACTAAAGTGAGGTTAAGGTTAATTACCCACTGTCTGGTGCTCTTTATTAAATGTTTCCAACTGTCTCTTGTTGTGAATATGCAGATCTGCCAGCTGCTCTCCTAGTTGCTTTGAGTACCTACACATTGGATTTGGAAATAATGTATGTTATTAAAAAAGATACATACTATATTTTACTTACTATGAACTAAACACTACAATATGTTCACGCTTCCCTCATTTCTACGGATACAGTTCTAAACAAATAATAGAGAGCTCATACTTGGTAAGACCTCTCATGTCCAGATGTTCCATTACAAGTACACATCCTCCTGTGTCAAGCTCAACCACCTTCACAGGCTTGGGGACTTTAACAGTTTCTGTTTTTAAAATGGCTTCCAAACTGGCCATCTCACCATCAAACATCAATTTGGCCTGAAACAAACAAGAAAGAGGATTTTTGGTTGGTGACTAGTGCATAAGCACAGACCTACAATAATTTGCATGTACAGGAAATAAGTAATTAGATTGTTTTCCATGTCGCAACGTGTGCAAAAAGTTCTGTGGCAATTTAGTACTATCTGGCTTACAGAGGGTATAGCTAGCGGGTACATATGGTCAGCCAAACACCAACTAAATACATGTCACTATAATTAATTAAAATCTGAAAGATAATAATAATATACCTCGCTTTTGTGATTTATCTTCACAAACACTCTCCCAGTGTCGGTATCATAACTCTGGCCTTCGCTGATACATCCACCACCTGAGTGACCGGTTGACTTCAGCATGGCTGTTCCCAACTCTTTCTTTAATTTACCTTCCATGGTTATTTCCCACAGCTAATTTTAGTGGAATTAGAGCATGGATAGAATTATAGTAGTGCTAATACTAACAACGCAGTGCCAGAAGTGTAGGGGGCGTTTCGACTACTTCCGTCGTGTGAACCAACGAGTAATCATGCTCAGGGACGGTCATCTTGTTTTTCTTCCGTTATATTTATGCAGGTGGAATTGTAACCAATCAGAATCGAGACTGAAATGACGGATTTCTTCTTCGTCCTGTCACAGCGACATAGTCATGTGAGCGTCGCCATGGTTCCGAATGAAGCTACATGCTACCACCTTCTATAACTGTCTATGGCTACCACTCGCATTGCTATGCTTCTTTTGGAAAACTGAAATGAGCAACAATGACATTTGTCTGCTTCTTGGAGCAACTGGCGTCGGGAAAACGTTGTTGCTGAAACGTTTACAAAATATCCTTTTAGCAAAGATCAATGTTTTGAACTAGAACGTTATTCAGTACTGTTAAAATTGTTGTGTAGCTAGCTAGCTAATAGTTAGTTAGCAAGCTAAGTTAGCCTGATAAGCTACTGTAAAAGCTAACAAGCAATAACTTTATATACAATAACCTATATATAATAACCTAGCTAGCTATTATTATAGATGGCCACTGATATACCTTCATGTACTTCTGCACCAGTTTGAGTACAAATACAGTTACAAAGCAATATTTGTAGACATGCATAGCTATGTGTTTAATAAGTGGCATGGTACTACAGGAAATAGTTTTTCACAATATTTTAATTTACATACCCTTAGAAAAATTATAAGAAAATGCCACTTATAAGTCTGACCAAATATATAATACCAACTGTTTAAATATTGTATAAAACTAATTGTAATATTATATTAAGCTCACGTTTGCCTCTGAAGCTGATGAACTGTCTTTATGTGGATATTTTTCCTGACAAATGTGTACAGGTTAGTTTGCAAGGATTAGGTGAACTGGGGGAACCGTCTCTTACTCTGCCTACAGTAAGTCATGTTGAAATGTGGTCCTAATAAGGTCAGTTTCAATGACACGCCGTCCCTGTAATCTTTAAATTTCCACAGGTAGGAACCAACCTGACCGACCTGACACTAAAGAAGAAGAAGAAGGTTACATTAAGAGAGTTGGGAGGCTGCATGGGCCCTATATGGCCTAGTTACTTCAAAGACTGCTCCTCTGTCATTGTATGTTTTTTGTATACATGATACATCTATTTGCAACATTTGATGGAGATAAACAAACTGATTGTTGGAATTATTTGAGTAAATTTGTCGTTCTTTGTGTTTTATCATAGTTCATGGTGGACTCAGCCAACATTGCTCAGATATCCTCCTCCTGTATCCAGCTGCTGTCAGTACTGTCTGCTGAGCCCCTGCACAGTGCCTCTGTTCTTATTCTGTTCAACAAGAGGTGACACTCACGTACACATACACATCAATCCCTACACTGACTTGCCATACCTGCAAGATGTCAGAAGGTTGAATACAATATGTATGCTATCCAATATCATAATTCAGTCTCTTGGTGATAGCTGTTCATGCCATTGTGTATTTTGTTTTTCTTTCTAGAGACATGCCTTGCACTATGAGTCTCATAGAGATAAAGTCGCTGTTCAGAATGGATGATATCATAGCATCTGCTACACAGCCAATCACATCACTGGAACTCAGTGCCCGCTCTGGACAGGGACTCCAGGAGGTGCTGAGCTGGCTGGAGTCCATCATAGTCAAGTGAACCATCATACATTTGTTCCTTATGAAGTGATGCTACTCTCACAGGACTTTGAATGATGACCTGAAGCCTTTTGGCACGAGATGGCAGTATCCTCAGTGAGCAAAGACTGTTTACACACCTTTTTTAAGAGAATTTAATGATGTGTTTAGTGTTGGACCCACTAAAAAACTGTTGCTCTATCTTTGGTATCATGTTGGTGACTGTTCATAAGGGTGAATGAGATATATTAGCAATGCCATGACAGGATGGAATGATTGTATGGTTGACCATTGTACCATTTGTGAAATCAACACTGCTGTAGGGTCTTACCTTGAGTTAACAATTGTTTATACTAGTCACTTTCACTGATTAATCTCTGTACAGATGAATAGTGAACTGCTGGGATTCATGACTGGCTGTAGTTTGATTCTCATGCTACTCAAAGTAAGTAGACTAGTTGTATTGTAAAACAAAATAAACTTTTGCACTTCAGTTTGAACTACAGGTTAAGTGTGACAAATATGTTTGAAAAGCTTGATTTGTCTGAGTAGTTACTGTAAGTGCATAGTGGTAACAAGTCACTACCAGCAGGGGGCATAAAGTGCAAAACAGATACTGCAACTGGTACTGGGTGTGTGCCTGGGTTGTGATGAGTTCATATAAATGTATTGATATCACAGGAAATGAGAAAATACAAAACAATAAAACCAACTGAGGATGAAGTAATGTTCCAATTATACCCTTATATTTGATAAAAGTCATTGGTTAACAAGTAATGAATAAAACTCATGATTCATACATTTTCTGATGTTTCCTTGCTTGTAGCAAATGCTAACCCATTTCCAGTCCTCCCAAACAATAATTTCATTCAGTTAACCCCAGCAATTGATTTTACTATAGTAAAATCATGTAGACACTGATGTTGCTCATCAGTTTAGGTCTAACAAAAGCTCCACAAAGTTAACCGTGTTGATTCAGCAACATTTCAAGAATAAAACAAATATTAAACTTTTGTGACTTATTGATAATCTATTTTTTATATTTGTATATATGATAGCAGCAGTAGCCAGCTAAGCCAATCACAAACAGGTGAGTGAGCAGGAGACCTGTTGACTTTCTTTCCTGAATTAAATCTGCAATAGGTTATGGCGTTAAAGAAGGTTTACATGACACTAATGGTTTCTGATACAAAGGTGTTATCGCTTTTAAACTCCGTGATTGCATTCATGACAAGATGAGCAGGACATATTGTTGCAGTGAAGAGCAGAACCAGCTTGCATCAATCTAAGGGTTACTGTATTATAATACAATATAAAACAACTAAGAATAGGGTTTTCATACATGTCCTGTGGGCTAAAGTTCACTCTGTTAGAGTTATATTTCAAAAGCATAACCTAACGACATAACCCTTTTTTCTTAGATACTTTCTCCAGTTTAGTTCATCCTTACAAGAAAGGGTTCTGACTGTTCTCTGCAGCCTGTGATCCATCAGTGCTGGCTGAAGTGAAGGGCAACAAGGGCTCAGGGAGGTTCCCTGGCAGGCCCAGACCAGGCTGGGTGGGGTGAGTAAGTGACAAAGGGAGGCTGGCAGGCTGGTGGCTCATAGGCAGGGGCAAGGAAGCACTGTATGGAAGAGAAGGGCCCTGGAGAGCGGTGAAGCTGGAGCCCATTTGATTCAGAGTTAGTTTGGGCTGCTCAGTTTGGAATGGATTGTTGGGTGAAGGAGCACTGAGGCCTAAACAGAAAAAAAAAATCAGGTTTGTGTTAACACATTAGTGAACGTAGATTTATCAACACAGAACTGATGAATGTAGAGTTGCAGCTATCAAAGCACATACTTTCATGGTCAAAATTAGTGTTGCATATACAGTTCAGCCAATTATACAATACATACCTAATAGGAAGGGGTTTGTGGTCTTGGCTGGAGGATTTACTGGAATCAACCTGTCCAGGTCTACCAAAGAAGCTGCTGTGGGGCCCAGGAAGGCCTCAGGTGTCCGGCATGAACGAGGGCTGGGGGCAGCCAGGCTGTCTCCAAGACGTGATAGATCAAATGGCTCAGGGCTGTCCTCCCTTCGCCCATTCACATTCACCTGACCTCCATCCATGGCCTCATCAAACAAATCCCCGTCTAACAGCAGAAAAAGAGAGAGTTCTGACATTGCAACTGTGTAGGATACACAGAACCACAATCAGAATAGTAAAATTAATTTATTGTATACCCAAAGGGCTTCCAGATCGGGGAGGATGTTCCCTCACGGCTCCCTTGAGTGCTGAGAATGGATCACCTTCTGAGGAGGCTATAAACATACCAAAATACAATTGAATTTTATTATTTTAATTATGTTATTTTTAATTGTATTTGTTGCTCCTATGTATCTTTGGCTGAGCTGTATGAGTGCATGTATCACCTGTGAGGTTACTCTTTGGGTCAACTGGGGGCTCCCATGGTGGAGGGGGGCTGGTGGAAGTTGGCGGTGCCATCCAAGGAAGGTCTACTCTCGGGGTGTTGGTGCTGCCTTCTTTAGTAAAAAAAAAAATAAAGGGAATTAGAAAGAAAGGCTCCTGTTCTACCAAGTGAGCAGAACAAATTGTAAACATGAAGAATGAGGAGGTTCAAACTCTGCACTTTATGGTATATCCCTGTGGGAAGAACAGCTACCTGAAATGACTCAGGCTGAAAATGATTCTGAACTCAAACGATGTACATTTTAAGACTAAATTCACTACATAATATTTACAACAATGCTTAAAGGAGAATTATGGTCGATTCCAACACGTAGCTCTGTTGTTTGTAAATTTTGAGTACTTTCACTAGAGAGAAAAATGAAACCAATTGGTGCTGCCTACACCGTGTTATCCTCCTGCTAGCGTTAGCACCAACAGGCTTAAACAGGGCAAGTTTTAGACTGGTTTGTTTTTAGCCTCTTAACATTTTCAAAATGTCATTAAAAGTGCCTACCCATGTGAAGTGATTCCTTCCGAATGAACACAGTGAATCTGACTGCTGTAGATGTAAAAGAAATGCATGAAAGTTCTGCTAATTCAGCGCTGTTTAGTTCCCATGTTGATACTGCAAGGAGTGCTTTGACACCAAAAAGAGATACAAACATATTTTTGAAAAGTAAGTACTGTAGTACAACTAGCAGGAGACAAGTTATATTTGAGGTAGGGTTGGAGACACTACCTTATTTAATCATTAAATTGATAACCTACATATTTTGGTTTTATCTCTTTTCTTTGTTGTAGTTTGTAGACAATCCCTAAGCTCTCTAACTGCCGTCTCAACACCGGAACTAAACAGAGTTGAATTAGCAGAACTTTCATGCATTTCTGTCACATCTACAGCAGTCAGATTCACTGTGTTCACTCGGAAGGAATCACTTCACATGGGTAGGCACTTTTAATGACATTTTTAACATGCTTAGAGGCTAAAAACAAGTTTAAAATGTGCCCTGTTTAAGCCTGTTGGGTGCTACCGCTAGCAGGAGGATAACACGGTGTAGGCAGCACCGATTGAGAGGTTTTCTCTCTACTGACAGGACTTTAAATGTACAAACAACAGAGCTATGTGTGGGGATCAACCAGAACTCTCCTTTAAACACTCTTGCTTTGGTCATGGTCCGCTAACTCAAGGCTCACCCAGGGAGTCCCAGGGGTCTGTGCTCCCCGGACAAGCAGCTGCCTGGTGTGTGGCATTATTCCATAGGTTGTCACTTGGAGGCTGATCTAAGGAGGAAAAAACGTCTACCAGGTCCATGAAGGCGGTCTGACCACAAAAGCAAGAAAAAAATCTGTCATTTAATAGTTGTAAAACTTGTTCAGACCAAATAATCCTGGCCATCATCATCATCATAAGGCATAATAATTCAAATTTTGATCATTGTTCTATATATATATATATATATATATATATATATATATATATATATAGCTGGGTTAGGGTTTAAGCATGAGAAAAACAACTGTAAACTACAATGTACGGTTATATTTCATCACCCCCATTGAGATATTCCATACCCCGATATTTCATACCCCGCCTTTAGGCTGCATCGCACGTAGCATGCTGTTCTCCACAGCCTGCTGGAACATTGACTCGTCTCCTTTGCGGCTGATTTGGTCCTGTCAACAGATACAGACATATGGATGCCTTTGGGGAGGGGAGCTTCCGGCAAAATTTCCATATTGTTTCATCATTCTATATTTATGACTCATCAACTGCTCACAAGCACAAAAGCCAGCTTGTATTTTTCCTAGGCAATGTATGACCCGGAGGTAAATGACTACAATGGGAACAAACCAGAAAATTCTGTGGTCAGAGAGAGGCGAAAGCAGATCATCTCTGTGATCTCTAACAGAGCAACTCTTTTGTGGCATATTGAGAGATGAAAAAAGGGAGGAAAAAGAAAAAGGTTGCCAAAGATAATACAACAGAGTGATAGACTCATATAATATATTTAGTGAAGACTTTAAAGGAATTTAATAATGGAAGTTATCACGATATTGACATGTATGATTCAATTGAGTAATTTCCAGTGAGAAACATGCTGTCTTCAATTAGAGACTATTTTTTTACAGAGTAGTACAGATGTGCTTGATGTGGACAACCAGAGGTACAGGATAGAACACAAAGCTGTAACCATGACAGAAGACAATGTTTCAAATATGGATGTTGTTACAAAGAAGCTGCACATTCTAAAACATGGATGTTTCACACACATCTTCATCCTGGCAGCACAGAAGATCTATACAATCACCACAGTTTCAAGGTCGGCAGCCATGATTAGTGTCACTAAATTAGCATCCAACCAACTGTGAAATACGGTCAGTCTCGGATAAGACTCCCCTTCTGTTCCTGACTTATGGCATTGAATAATGGCCAGAAAAGTGTTTCTGCAGAACATTATGATCATACAGTCAAGTTGACCTTTGATCTTTTGGATATAAAATGTTATCACTTCATCATTCTATTACACATAAATATAAAATTCTGTCCTAATTAGCATATGAATTATGTACTGTAAGTTATAGCCAAACGGGTTTTTGTGAGGTCATCTTGACTTTTGACCACCAAATTGTAATCAGTTCATCCCTAGTTCTACGTGGATGTGTGTGCCAACTGGAAAAGGTTTCCCATAAGGCGTTTCTGAGATATTGAGTTCTAAAGAACATGATGGATGGACAAACCAAAAATAGGATAATGTTGCCAGCACAAAGGCATAAAAATGAAAAAAGCATACAGGAGGATTCCCTACTACTATAAAAGATAAAGGTAGCGCCACACTACATCATTTAAAGGAGACATATGATACTCATTTTGAGGTTCATACTTGATTTTTCATTTTGGGTTTCTACTAGATTATGTTTACACACTTTAATGTTAAAAAAATCCATTCTTTTTTTCATTCTGAATACACCTGAATTCACCCTGTCTGAATATCCCCCAGTGACCCCAATGAACCCTACCTTCAGGTGCTCCTCCTTGCTCAGGCGCAAGGCTAACTGGAACTGGGCGTCCTCATCCATATCCAGTGCAGCAGGTGCAGGTTGGACTGGCTGTAAGAGGGGTTAACCGCGGAGAGAATGGTAATCAGTATTTGGTCAACAAAAGTGTGAATAATGCTTTGACAAACTCACAGTACATTGCATGCAATTCTATTAGTGTCCCAAGCAGAGTAAAAGGTTCAAACCTTTTGATATATGTCTCATACTGCTTAACTAAGAGGAGATATTTAATTGTAAGTGGAACAAAACGATGAAGCCTTGTTTGATTAGTTGCTGGAGAAAGTTACATGGCCAAGGGTGAGAGAGGCCATTTGTCAAATGGCAAGAGAGTGAGTAGTACATGCAGCTGTTTCTTTGAAGAGCCCAGACTTGGGCGTGAGGTTGGTTTCAGGTACAGAACAACAGCAGATGTGCTAATAGGGCAAAGGGTACAGAGGAAGAGTCATGCCCATCCCCAGCATACTTGTACCTTCTGGGTCTCCTCCTTGCTGAGAGTCATAGCAATCTGGAGCTGGGTCTGTTCATCAATATCCAATGTAGGAGATGGCTAGGATCAAGCAGGAAGGATTATGAGGACGTCTCATCAAAGGGAATACTTTATGTTGCTTGAGTGAGTCTTAAAGACATGATTTAAGGTGATTTGGAACAGAGGAGCTATAATATATTCTAAGCAGAAGTCACAGAGGGCAATTACTGCCCTTGCCATGCAGACTAGGATGGGCTGTGGATGCTTAGGATTGGATCAATGCACACATCCTGTCTGGCTTCTCAGTCTTTCACTTGCAGCTGCCTCACTCTTCACAGTGCTCACACCGATTCATCAAGAGCCATTATTGACCACATCAGAGACAGAGTTGATGATATCACTTTCTGTTAAAAGTTCTGGGAAATAGTGGCCTAGTAGACACAGGCAGTAGGAGTGCTTCCCAACCATGACAGATAGTGTTCAAGCGTGCGCGCACGTGTGTGTGTGTGTGTGTGAGAGAGAGAGAGAGAGAGAGAGAGAGAGAGAGAGAGAGAGAGACGAAGATGTCAGCAGCAGGGCAGCTAAGAAGCCCCTTTCTGTCAGGGGCATGTGCTGTAGGGATGAGAGGTTTGTGTGTGCTCAGTGTGTGTTATCTTAGTTAGAGGTACCTTTTCACTTTCTTCTCGGCTCATAGCCAGGGCCAGCTGCAGCTGCAGTTCCTCTTCTCCACTGGTCGTGGGCCGAGCTTGCTCCATTTCTGGAGCAAGTCGAGGAGAGGAAGAGGAGGCTACAGGGACAGAGGAAGAGTATAGGGGATTGGGAGTTGAGCGATGAAAGGGAAGCAGAGGGGTGCAGACAGAAACATCAAAACAAAGAAAGAAACACTTAAGCTGATGATTTTTAAGGTCAGAAATGAGCTGGCACAGTTTTTGCATGTTAATTTTTTTCCACTGCCTGTTGTCAAGGGCCATTGCTGGCATTGCCTGCCTAACTCTGCCTGCACCAAGAACAATGGTGCGCCTGTTTGAGCATTAGGGTGGTGGAGGGGCAGAGGAATGGATGGGTTGGAGTGGGGCCCACCTTATTACCCTGAATCCTCTGGGTGGGTTCCAGGACTCAGGATCAGGTTTTCGAGGAGGGGATGTTGAGGGAGGCTGGCAGCAAACCAGTCTGGCTGTGGGTCACAGGGCTAAAAGGGGGCAGCAGGCCACTCGTTGGCAAAGTCAGGTCTCAGAAACCAATCATTTCCACTGCGCTGCCCCTCAATAGTTAGAATGCTTGCAATTAGCTGCTGCCAATCTCTTGAGCCCCACACATGGCATTCATCAAAACTTTGTCCACTCCAAATAAACCCTGAACCTCCAAGAGACCCACCCAGGGCAGTGCAAGAAAAGACCATGTGATTTTAATTACTTGCTATGATTGTCAAAGTGTGAAATTGCTACGGTTATCCAGCCTGAAAGCTGCCTTAGAATTCTAAACTTAGAATTTTTTTTTGATGTATATGTTTTTCCTGCATATTGCAAACGATGCTGCTATTATAGCATCACTGAACCACAGACCCAGCGGGTGGACATGGTAACTGTTGTTGCCACATGTTTCCACTGGCAAACATTCTGACCTAGAAAAGTATGCAAGGAACATACTGTATATCAACTGAATAATGTATTGGAGGAAAAAAGGGACTTTTGAAGGATTAGTACAAATAAAACATATACCATCTGTGGGCATATCCCAGTTAACATGGAGAAAAAGGCCCTTGGACATCAAAGTAACAGGTGCCTTCATGAAGCCACAGCTGTGCTACTGACTTCTAACACCTTTTAATAAACACCATACACCACACAGACCACGCAAATGCCAAAGTATGTGTTACACACACCAGTCATACCACATTAACAAATGCTATATACAGCTACTAAATGCTTCACAATGTTTTCAAGTTTGAGCAGTTCACTGTAGTTGGGAAGTCAATGGCATCAGATGTCCTAACCCCAACAAACTCACAAAGATATTATCCAGCCACCTAAGCAACATCTGTGCAGTAGTGTAACAGATCGTACAAACATGGTTTCCAGTTGTGGTTTTTTCATTAGATTGAGACACACACAAACAGGGCCTCCTCTCTTTTGTAAATCCAGTTTAGCTGACACGACTGCAAACGGACAATGAAAGGAATGCAGGTAACCAACATTCAGTAGAGAGCAAAACTGAAACACCAGAGGACAAAAGGAATAATGAATAAATGTTGGAATGCACTTCTGGTATAAAATAGCATCTACCGCATTGAGAAATCACAGGATTGATGTACCAATCTCACAAACTTGGCAGAGAGTAGAAATATATAACTGATAACTTCTCCATAAATTTCCTTTTTCCCATTATCAGTGGGAAATCTTAAGTGAGGAATAAGGACTGCAAAGATCCTGTTCTGTCTTCTACCTTCATCATCTATAAGATCACATCTGAATGTATGGTCTGATGAATTTGGGACCTGTCATGTGTTCATTCTTACTGATGACAGGTCAGAATGACAGGAAAATAATCAGGTGTCATGTAAATAATTGTGTGGATGTCAGATGTCCCCGCTACTCACAATGAAAGGAGGATGGTGAGCCTCTGCATCTGCCCATCTCCTGTTCGTAGACCCGTGGCGCAATGGGCTGACTTGTGCGACGTCCTGGGTACGGAGGAGGCAGCGACCCAGAGCCTAAACCACTGGAGGCCCCCGCCATGCGCGTCTTGGTCTTCAGTGCCTGGCTCCTTTCCTTCTTCAGCTTTTCTTCGTCCTTCAGCATAGCAACCATATGCTTGGCCTTCTCCCGGACATTGACACCCTGGTCACGTCCATCTCGATCCATAAACTGAAAGTCTTTAAGTGTCTGGATGGTGTAAATGTTCTTCAGGCACTCCTGGGCCACACGCTCTGCGCCTGTTTTGATCAGGTAGTCCAGCAGGATCAGTGCCTTATAAACATGGCGCCAGTTTTTACCGTGGTCGTTGAGTCGCTTCCAGATCATACCCATAACCTCGGGGAAAGCCACTACATTCAAGGTCAAGTCTGCAATTTCAGACATGAGCGAGCTGGGAGGACCCCACGGATCGTTGGAGGTAGCTTCTCGGACCTTGATCTCGGCCTCTGTATAGTTGTTGACCATGTTTTTCATCTGCCGGCGAAGCGATGAGGTCTGCATGATGGCAGTAATGTTTTTTTACAGGTGGAAAAAGATAGTCTAACAGCAGGCCAGCCCACTGTGTTGCCTCAGGCGAGGTGGCTCGTTAGAGATCAGTGCAGTGGAAAAATTCAGTGAAGTCAAGCTCCTATTGGGAACTTCAGCGACGTCCACAAGTGCGTTCCTGCTGGAAAGATAGGATATAAATTAAGATTCTTATACTTATATCAAATATTAATGGAGAGACTTTTTTATAGAGTGTTTTTTTATCTTTATATTATATTTTATCTTTTTATCAGTATTGTTACTCCTTTTACGTACTGTTACCAACAACACTGGTGACTAGAGCTGGGGCATATGGCGAAAATCTAATATTACGATATTTTTGACCAAATACATCATGTCGATATTGTAGGGTTGACTATTGGTGCTTTCACAAAATATTACCACAATGAGATATGTGATAAATAATCATCAGTACCATGGATTTAATAACTAAGTGGATAAGGGAAAACTATAGAACAGCTAGAATAGTAGGGTAAGTTCAGATAGTTACATCACTTTACAGTAATGCAGCCTTTAAAACCAGTAAAAGACAACATCTGTGTCATATCACAATATTGCGATATCCAAAATTTAGGACAATATCTAGTCTCATATATTGACGTTGATATAATATAGATATATTGCCCAGTCCTACTGGTGACAATCAGTAATTGTATTTGGAAGGAGTAGAAAATACTCAGCTCTTCCCAGTGATGTGAAACACAACACCTAGGCTCAGTTTTCCTGAAACAACTTTAAGAGATCTGTGTGAGTACATACAGTGCATTGCTCATACGCAAATATAACTAGCTTGACGGCTATTTACTAAAATCAAATTTGCTGAATATTTTTTCCTTCCTTGGAAAGCAAATATTTGTTGTTCAGACCCAGGGACTTCAACCCAACCTGCCAGTGTAGAACTCTGACCTGATTACATTATCACCACAGCAGCAGTTGGCCTTCAAAGCATGCAAATACTTACAAAACTGTAACTCTTACACAGTTATACAGTATCACTTATAGTTTGCTGTGTTTTTTTTCTTTATTTTACATTAATAATCAACACAATTTGAATGCACAGTACAGTATCTATCCCTTTGCCCTGGACATTGGACTGCTTTTCCTTACACAGGCAGTGAGTCAGTTAAACCAATAAGGTTCCACTCTTAGATCTGTCTCATCTAATTGGCTAAGAACTGCATAAACACAAAGCATCAATCTTCTTAACTTAAGAGTGTTGTGTCATGACTAAGCATTTCCAAAATATTAAAAAGGGGGCTTTTAGTGAAATATTGAATATGACAAAACTGATTTCTAGTGGGTGTTAAATACAGGCATGTTAATACTAGAATACAGAAAAATGAACTAAAAGCATTACAGTTGTAACTCTTTAAAAAAAAAAAACTCAGCAGGCTGGAGGCATACAATGAATAAAAGGTGACGGCACTATGTTGGCTGTTATCAGTCATACTATGAGATAGCTTCTGGAAATAGATTGTGAAGAGGTAGTAAGAGACAAAATGTGTGTGGCTCAGCTGACCACTGTTAAATCACAAGTGGTGACCATTGCGGGCCATTCAGTCCCAGTATCTCCTGATCCATGGGTCACTTGGCTAGAGACTGTGAGGAGTCAGGTAAAATGTGTCCTACCTGTGACTTCCTGTAAAAGGAAACTCGGTAAAGTGGAGGTTTAATGCAGCTAATGGCAGAAAGAGAAGTGCTAAACTGGAGAGATCCAAGAGTGGCAACTAAACCTTCCCCCCTGGCGAGATTTCTAATGTGGATGCCTACATTACTGCTGTAGGCTACTCACACTCATAATAAAAAATACATTCATTTTGTGGCCTATTTTTAAAATTACTATCACTTAACTCAGACTGATAATAGGCCTAGTCACCACCACTACATACATAAACAGACTATATTCCTTCTACACATCCCGTCAATCTTAATAAAATGAAGATTTCTCATACATCTTTAGTATAATTTGTGACCTTGACATAGTAAATACTTTGAGAAGTAGCCTAAGTCCAGTTTGTCATCATGTCACAGACAATTGTCTGTTTTCGACCTTAGATTTTTTCAGTTTTACTGTTAAGCACATTTTCTTGTTAGAAAAAAAACAGCAAAGCCCATTAACACTCTTATCTACACTTAATAGGGAGCATACTGTTCTTATGCTCGCCCAGGTATGATTTCTTATGACCTACAGATGTGTAGTAAACATAAAAAAAAAAAACTGAAACCGCTGGATGTGAACACAGCTCTTGATTTAACTTATGTCCTTTTTGTCCCAAACTAGGACGACCGGAGCCATTATCCTACTGCACGTTGCGTCAAATGGGATGGTCGGGTAGGTGAATTATGCGACCGTGACTCAGCTATGCCTCCCAGTTTAAAAGTTGAAATCTCGACAGAATAAGAAGAAAACAGTAAATCGGAAAGACCCCCGATCCCCTCTGCTACCCGCTTACCTTCATGGCATAGCCTACCGCGCCAGTGGGGTCCCGACTTGGGGAAGCTTGGGGTTGAAGAAGAAACGCCTCCGCCTATCGACGTAGGCTATCCAGTAGCTTTCGGATAGAGAAAGGAACCAGAGTAAAAAATATATATATATATTCCAAGTGCAGAGGAAAGCCGTAGGCCGATATGTGCGCAAAATGAATCCAAAACTAAACCGCAGCGGTGCTGTTTTGTTATCAAACTTAGTTGTGTGTGTATATCACAATCCAGGCTTGCAGATGGCACAGCCTCTCCCCCCAAACACACACACACACACTCACACACTCACGCGCGCGCGCGCGGACACACGCACACAGTAAAAATGGATGGAAGGGAAGAGAAGTGGGAGGGAGGCCTGCTCGGTGTATGCAGAGTCAGACTTAACCCTTTCACTACTTGAAGGAATAACATCTGAGCTCACTGGATCAGGTGATCAGAGCACACATAAGAATCACACACACACGTTGTAGCCTACCACAGAGGCACAAAACCAAACAATTACGGAATGTGTGGTGTAAGTCAAGACACTCTGTTAGGACAAATCTGCTACTACCCTGTCTCATTTGCGAAAGAGCAACAGTGATGTTAAATTTCAGCAGATCTGTTCAAAAATCACTGCAATGTAAATGCAATATCTAAATATTACAGACACTACGCAGGCAGAAAGATCACACAGTACCACAGACCCTTATAAAGCTTGATGGTAACTCTTTCTACCAGAGTAAGTGAACATCCAAAGGGAGTCAACAACACACCACATTTCCTTTTCAGCAGCTTCATCATTGCTCTGCTCTTTACTTATTTATCACAGCTAATGGGATGTTGTCAAAGTCACATCCTTATGCATTATACAAGGCCTAAATCTTTTCTGTATAGGCCTCCTTGGCTTGGATTCTGTTAAATATGCAAATGAATCTCTGCCAACCAAGCTGTCTATATGAAAGTACAGAAGGTTCATATAGTGACGTTGAAAGTTTAATGAATACATAACTGAGGGAGAAGCAGCAGAGAGCAGTGAGCCTGGTGGCTGGATGACTGGGCAGGATATACAGGAAATACCAGCTCCACCTTGAAACAGCAAAGGCATGACTCTTGGAGACAACGCAAGGGCAAAGACAGTAATCATACGCTTATCAGGCAGAGGAACTGCCTCCTAAACAGGACACTTCAGGTTCTGTTAAAGGGTTCAAAGTTTGTGGTGTACATTTTCTTGTTGCAGCTCCCTGTTTAATTTTCATGTGACTCTCATTGATCAGAGTCAAGCCCAACTCCATACCTCTTCCAGGACTCCTTCTCTCTGTGTACCCTATGTCTTTATTTCTACTGAAAACAGATGCCTGAATACTCTTTGTTTCCCAACAAAGGCCTGATGAGGTCAGTGCAGGAGGGACATGCAGGCAAGGCCTGAGAAAAAGAGGGGAGGAGACAGGACTAATAAAAACTACTGCACGGCCGTGATGTCACACAGGAGAGGTAATCTGATTTATTGTGTTTGTGTGCCAAAAAACCCACGTGAATGTGTGTAATCACTGATCACTTTATCTCTGCTGGAGGATTCTGTTTCTAAAACTTTATGGGATCTGTCTATCTTTGCTGCCCTCTACTGGTTTTGTGTTTGATTTCTGGTGGGTTGTGTTCTCTGGCTGCTCTTGTGATATTAAACTGTACATTATTACCAAGGCTGCCCAGAGATCTCACAGGTTCACACCATATCAGTTGGCCCCATATAATTTGATAAAAAATGTTCACCACTACAGTACAATTCAATAATATCAATAGTACAGTATCAATTATAACGGGTCCTTTTGACTCATCAAAATATGATATTGTGCTCATTTATTGTAAAGTTGTGTTTTATCCTATTCCTTCCATTTTTTTCTTCAGGCTTATATCAAGTAATTCACACACAGAAAACCTCAAACAAGGTAATATTCCATCATTAGGAGTACTGTATTGCGGTAATTAACGATTATATTGATTATTATTATATATATATTTATCATTAGACATAATGATTATTTCCTTTATTAATCAATCCATTGTTTAGTTAATACAATATTAGAAATAGTAGAAAAAGTTCCATCATAATTTCCCAGAGCCCAGTTTAGCACATTCAACAGTCAAAAACCAAAAGATGTTGAGTTTTTTGTTGAATTTGAAGCTAGCACATATTCATATTTGAGAATCTCATACAAAAACATTTTTGGTTTAAAAAGTGACTTAAATAATTAGTCAATTATCAAGAAATTTTGCCTATTAATTTTCTGTTAATCACCTAATCAATTAGTGAACTTTATCAATTCAGCTTTAGAGTACTGGTTGGTTTCTTGTGCCTTGGAAAATGATCATTTGTCTTACCACACTTGCATAGTGCTAACAAATCCCCACAAAGAGACCAATAATTAGTTTGACATATTTAGTTCCTTTTAATATTTATCAAAAAAAAAAAAAAAAAAGTACTACAACAAAGTGGTAAAGTGAAGTTTTAATCTGTCCCTGGTTTGATTCCAGGTCCAGATAACCTGGTCTATATTGTATTTTGTTGGTTCCACTGAACAATATGTAAGATGATGCTACAGTATTTTACACATTGAGGTGTTGATGATGCAGACCATTAATTTCTATAAATACAATTATAGCTGCATTTTACAAAAGTGGTTTCTATATTTACTCATGTAACCAGTGTGTGAAGGAGTGTTGTGCATAATTGACGGCCATTAATCCAGTATGACGTTGTATTCTGACTCAGGACACGATACACAAGCCATTCACCAATGGAAATTATAGTTGTAGAATTAACACTTGCGCGTGGTTAACAGCTTCACTTCCTCATTGTTTGGGGTCGTACAGACCCTATACCACTAAATGTGTAAAAAATAATCATTTTTTCTTAAATCTTTTTTTTTAATAAAATTCTTTTGACAAGATTCAAAAGTACAGAAATTACCAAAAAGTTCTTATGTGAAATATAGAAATGATTCATGGAAATTTACTTGTATTGTATTTACTTGAAATTTACTCGCTTTACACTGATGGTCATGGGTTATATCATGTTATGTAGGCTATAAACAAATATTACTTTTGTTTCCAAAAAGTCATTCACATACAAAGAAATGTAAGCATGAGCCAACAAATAAATAATGACTCCTTGTCTTATGTTTTGTTGATATTTTCTATTTCAGAAGATATTTAGTTGTCAATACTGTAAATAATAGGATTGTGCCAGAATGTTTGTCTTCCATCAGTACACCATCATACATTTCAGGGCAAATCTCTATTACATTTTCCACCACAACATGGTTTTCTGTTTTCTCTGAACTTCACTTCTTGAAATGAGATTGCATTCTCCATGGCAATCAGCCTCTTAAGCTTTCCAGAAAGAAACTATGTGGGCTGTTCATTCAGAGTGCCCTTGGTTTGTGAAAAGGATGCTTTCATGGAGAAAAAGCTGCAGTCATTCAGTATGTTCTGGCTCCTGCAAACAATTGACAAAGTACTGTCCAAATGTTCAGGTCAGACAATTTATTAATCCCAATAAGCAATTAATTTGCAGCTTCCCAATCCATACAGTCAGTTTAACAAACAATAGTATATATATATATATATATATATATATATATATATATATATATATATATATATATATATATATATATATATATATATATAAAAGGGTCAGTAATTTAATGGCAGTAATAATGGCATGTCCTTCTGCTTTCTCTGTGTTCCCTGACTAAACATTCACTCTGAATACCATATGTGTTGATGTAATGAATGCATTTATTGTTCATGTTCATGTTCTTCACTATAAAGCAAATGCAGTGATTTATGCCCTTATGTCCCCAGCAATCTTGAAAAATCTTTATACATGGAAAATAAAACCAGATTGCATCATTAGGCTTCATGAATCCTATAGCAGTTTGCAGTCTTGACAAAGTGCGTCGTGATCACTGCAGCAAACTATGAGGGTTGCTACTGTTCACATAACAGTAATGTCAGGCTGTGCAGGCACGTATTTTCAAGTGGCAATGTGTGATGCTTATATAAACAAAAAAAAATACATTCAATTAACAGGCCACTATTGAACTGAAAACAAACCAAATTATTATGACAGCATTGTAAAAGAACATAATGAACTCAATTAATTAATGCTCACTCCTCCTGTGTTCATGACACCAGGGATTTGGGCAGTTATTCTGTCCATCAGTTTATTCAGCCATGTATCCATAATAAGACAGGAAAAACCTGTACTAAGATGCTAACAACAGTAGGCCTACATCAATCGATTAGAATGCTTTTAAAAATTAAATAAAAAGGTTTGTTTCAAGCCAAAATGTTCAAAAGCATAATTTAACTGTTTTACATACTTGTAATAAAGTATATACATAAATACATTTGGAAAACTCTTCTCTCTATATATTTACAGACTTATCTAGAGCTCATAACTTTAAAGAAAAACCACACTTGTCTAAAGAAGAGATCTTGGGTGCTGTTACTGTTTGGGGCTGCTCTGGGCTTCTATAAAAGGAGTGCGTTCTTTGAATGAGACGGTGACGCAGGCGCTGCATTTAGTGTGGTTGTATAAAAAGGGGATACTCAGCTCTGTCTCGGCGCACACATAGGGAAGCAAATGGGTTGCTAGGATTTTAGCCTGGAGACGCTTCACAGAACATGGAGATGAACGCAACTGAGAAGATTTACCTTCCCGTTGATGGCATCCTCGAAATGTTCGACTCTCCCATCGGGCATCTTCAATCAAGCATTACGCACACAGTTCTTAAGAGCGCAGCCCTTACCGCAGTAGCCCAGAACCCCAAAGTCTCACACATATCGAAGACAGGCATGGCCATCATCAAAACGGGTAAAGGGCTCTGGAGACAACAAGATAAAAGAGTGGTTGCAAGTAGATCGAGTTCTGGCAATCGGCAGGTTTTGACTGATAAACAACCGAAAAGGTCCGTGGATCTGTTGGAGTTGGGTCTGACCAAGCCCAGGAACTGTCACAGAATAGTTGTGCTTGGCGCACCCAAAGTAGGTAAAACCAACATCCTCCAGCGGTTCTTGGGTAATGAGTTTGAAGAGCACTACGAACCCACAACCGAGGATTTCCACAGAAAACTGTTCCACATCGGAGGGGAGGCATATCAGATCGATCTTCTGGACGCTGCAAGCGAAAGGGACTTCCCTGCTAAACGGAGGTTATCCATACTGACAGGTAAGCCCTGTGATTATTAAAAATCATTACAGTTGTGTTAAGTAGGCTAAGATGTTTACTTTTAAGATAAACTGTAGACCTTCAATTGTTTGTGTTTTAGGAATATCATTTTACATAAACATGCCATAATAACCTCATTACTGAATGTAATAGTCTTTTGTCCATAATTAAAGTGATGCTCTCTCTGTCCCTCTCCAGGTGACACCTTCTTGCTTGTGTTCAGTTTGGATGACAGAGAGTCCTTCAATGAAGTCTGTGAGCGGCTCAACGAGATCAAAGCTGCTAAGGCAAAGTTACTGAACAAATTAAAACATCCCGCGAGAGTACCCCCAGTCGTGATATGCGGAAATAAAGTGGACTTGGAGGCGCCGAGGGCCGTCACACGGTCAGAGGTAACAGAAATTCTCGGCGAGGGTGTCGCTTTCTTCGAAACCTCTGCTAAAGAAGGTACCGGAATGGAAGATGTGTTCAGGGCCCTAGCCACTCTGGGCGGAATGCCTGGCGAGACGAGTCCGTCGCGGCACCAGATCATATCCATCCTCACCTATCAGTCGATGTGCATCTGCCGGCGGGGCAGGAGAGGGAACCGGGGACTCGGTGCGCCCTGTGCCGCCGTCGATCCCCTGGCTTGCCGCCCAAGCTTCACCAGCGACCTACGGTTGGTGCTAGAATCAAGCACCAAGCATAACAAACCCGAGATGTGTCAGATTCAATGAATTGTGAGCCTTCTCGATAAACCAATTGCAGTAGTATGCTGCAATTTCATATTATGTAAGGAGTTATACTCCGTAGCACCTGGCTGGACCAGTGCAGTCATCTTTTGTTTTTGTAGACCTATAAATAACCATTTATATGATCTTATAATAAAAAAAAAATTCTAATTGTCATATGTGTTTTTGTTTTATTATTCACTTTAATTCCGAAATTCAAGAATCAGATCAATGTGATATAAATAGATTGTGTTCACTGTTCATGGACGTCAGCAGTCCATTGCTTTCAAGAGATGATGCACAACATGACCATAAGTGTGTGGGAGAACGCTCAGCGTGAGGAGATGACTCACACACATCTAATATTTCACATTTTAAATCATCCCACTATGAATGGCATTAAGAGCAGAAGTGTTACAATGCCTGGTTATAGCAGCACTAATTAGCCAACACACTCATGTGTCTCTATGGTGTTTGAGAAAAACACGAGTTAGCCATCATGTATTACAGAGGGAGAGCTAGAGAGACATTGGACTTTGTGAAATCAGCACCATGGAGAGAGAGCCAACATTAACCACAGCTCTACTACTGAGTAGAAACTTAATTTATAGCCTGAAAAACAGTCAGCCTTTTCTTTTTTTATCCAACCCACTCTTCAGGTCTCTAAAAGATGGTTTTGAGTATCTTGCAATGAACTGACAAAGTACTCTGTGCTGCTAGGATGTTAATTTTCAGTAAAGTATGGCAAGGTATTATACTGTATGTCCTTCACTGTATTCCCTTTTTAAACATTCTCTCACAAATAGCCTACTATAATTATTGATGCAAATTAATGCCTTTTGGTTCTTTGCTGTAAAGTGAAGGTAATGATTCTTTATAGAGTGGGAAATAGAACCAGATCACAGTTGCTGAAGCTGGTGGTGCTGCAAAGGACTCGTCATCAGGCTTCATGAATCATAGAGCAGAGAGTGAGCTGTTTCTTCTTTTCCGCTGGGAGCATCATGATCACTGCAGCAAACTACAAGGATTGTACGCAAGTTCTGCTCATAACAGCCTTGTGAATTTCCCAGTGCACGGTTATGTCTGGATGCACAAGCACATATTTTCCAGTGGCTCCTGTAAGGATAACACTGTGAGATGCTTATATGAGCATACAAATACATAAACACTTCAACATGGTTGATTGAAATGTCCGCTTCTGAACTAAATGTTTACGAATTTCTCTGGCCGTAACAGCTTTTACAAAGCAATAGTTCTTACTAGAAAGTGAGAGGGCATACATCATTGGTGTTGCATCACTTATATTCTCTCCTGCACAATCTTTTATTTTGATTAGAATTGTTGCTGAATGGGTCAGTGAATCGCTTCAAATAACAGCCATTAACACAGCTTGTATCCACATCAAACTGAAGCATTTGATAACACTAGATTTTATAATCTATAATGTTTTTAAAATGTGTCTTTTCCTACACTCCGTGCCAAATTACAACGTTCTGAGACTGTATTAGTTATTTGACTTAAGTTAGTTTTGTTTGTTGGGTTTATAATTCCCCAAAAAATAATTCCAAATTCAAGACCAGTAAAACTCCAAATTACCTATTCATAAGGATTAAGTAATACATTTATGCTCCAGAAGAGAGTTGGAGTCTATTTAAAGGAGAAGATGCAACTTCTTGTGTACTGGGAGAGTAATAATTATGTTTAAAAGACAGTAAAATTGCTTATTGAAAAATGTTTCCAGCCAAGCACTCATTTCATGATTGCCTTTCCAAGCTTTGAAACATATATTACCATTGAATGTTCTGAGTTTCATCTAACCAGAGTGATTGATGGCAGTTCTTACAGTATGATACAGAGTCAAATTAAAATAAAAGCCTGTGGGGCCTGTTTTATTTCTGTCTATAGCTAAACAGAAAAGGAAAAAATCAATTAATACAATGTGACAAATGGCAAAGCCTTAAATAAGGAATTTCAATATTAAAGATAAAACTTAAATAATTCAGATTTTGTCTATAATAACATGTCTTGCCAACCTAACCCAGAAGCAAGCTTAGTTAGACTTTATCTGCTCTATTACCATTACTGTCATTGTGGGTTGGAGATCCTCGTTGTTTGTCCATCAGCACGGTGGTCCCTTTGTAGCCTCTGACTGATTTGTCTTTCCAGTATCACCAGTAGAGCTGGCAGTATGCTGTCCAGCAAGGCCAGTCCATCCCAAGAGCAGCGCAGGCCTCTAATAAGAAGGAAAGAAGAAACATCATAGAAAAGAGAATCAGTCTAGCTGCAAAGATAGGTTGATTAATTGACTGTCATTTTTAAATAAAAAAAAGCCAAACATTTCATGGTCCCAACTTCTCAAATGTAGTGCTTTTCTTAGTCTTATATAGTAGTTTACTGAATATTTTGGGGTTTTGGAATGCTAATGAGTAAAATGACCTATATGCATACATTGTCCTTAAACTGTGGGGAATTATAACAGGCATTTTCCCCTATTTTCTGAACAAAATGATGAATCGAGAAAATAACGAGCGGATTAATCAATAATGAAAAAAATTGTTGCAGCTCTAAACAAGCGAGTAATCCTTCACTCGCCAGTGAAAATGTAAAACTTTGAATTTAAGTATTGAAAAATGATATGAGTTAGGGTTGGGAATCTCTGGGCACCTCATGATTCAATTCGGATTCAGAGGCCAACAATTCGATTCTAAATTAATTATCGATGCAACCATTTTTTAATGTACATTTCCAAAACATTTACATATTAATCTGAGTTTGTTAGATTTTGACATATGCAGTATTTGCCAAACACAAGTTTTAATGAATTTATTTTGTCTACTGGGGTTTTTATTTTGTAGTCATTCCATGCTTAAGCCTTAAACATGCTTGTGAAAGTCACCTTCTCTCACAGTATTCTCCCATGTCAGAGGCTCAGTCATGTTTAAAAGGTGGAGAACTGGCTTCTTAGAATATGAAACATGAGGTGGTCAGATGTAATGTGATTAACTATGAACAGTCTTTGTGTGTTGCCTAATTATTTTATGCATGTCTTATTAGATCATGTGTGATATACAAAACCTATGTATTTTTTCCTTTTGGCCTTTTTTGTGTTGTTTTTTCTTTTGCCATTTGCCTAAACTCTAAGTTGTTGTCCATAATCCCCTCCTCTTTCAGTTACTCTGTTTTCTGATTTGACTTTTAAATAAAAATCAACACATTTAAAAAAAAATAAAAAAAAAAATATATACAGTATACACTGTATACATACATACATTTATTTATATCTTAATAATCGATTATTACCTTATCAGAATCGAGCATTGAATCGTTCTAGAGAGAATCGCGATGCATCTCAGAATCAATTTTTTTTTTTTCACTCCTAATATGAGTCATGCGTCACCTGTCATCCAGAATAAGTTGTCCACTCTGTAGCAATTCTTGGACGTTGCTGGATGTACCAAAGACTTCATGGAGGCCCAGTTGAGGGCTAAACAACTTCCAATGCTGTTAAATACCACAAACAACATTATCACATTTCTCAAAATGTGCTGAATACTGAACATAACCTTCACTGACAGAGAAGATTACACAGAAATGTATAGAATTTCTTCCATCAGTGCATTTCATGTTGGCATGAAGGTTCACCTTGTGATTAATGCCCTCGGACATTCTCATTCCCATCACCAACACCTCCTCCAATCTGGCAAAGAAACATCTTTCATAATGAGAACTTCACAATGACGACGCTTTGATAATGACAAGGACAGGACAGAGTGGGTAAATGGACAAGTCTGATAATAGTGTTTCACAAGGACAGAATGTCTGAGAAAGCAAGCACATGCACCAACCTCCAACACTATGCTTCTCACACTGTGGATTGGCTGATACACAATTGTTACATTTCACATGAAAATGACATCTGCCTTGTGTAATAACCAAAATACACTCATTAAAACACACAACATTATTGCCTGTAAGTGCAACAGCTCACAGTTCAAGATGGCTGAGCTGAATCCGCCTCCGTGTCCCATGTCCCCTCTGTTGGACTTCACGGATCCAGACATCTGGCTCCAGAGTCTGGGTCCGGGCCTCCCGAACCACACCTCCGTCCCCGAAAGGAATAAACCGCCCGTGTGCTCCTGCCACAGACAAAAATGTTAACTATTCCACAAGTACAATATTTATCACTCACTGCTTACAATCTAGATAATAACTCACCTGGGCCGACACCAATGTATTGTCTTCCCTTCCAGTAGCTCGTATTGTGATGACTCACTGCCTTCTACATAACACAAAGTGAAGCATTATCGTGTAGTCGTGCTTGTTCCTCTCAGACGTGTTGTGAGGGAACATGGTGCAAAACAGAGTAGATACTGTATCTGCCATGTTGGTGGAGACATTTCAACAGAAACAAAACAGAAAAGATGAATAATAATCAGCCTTAGTCTTTCACATCATATATGTGAAGCAGGGCTGTGCAATAAATCAAATTTTCATGATTACGATTTTGGTTCCTAATGATGACAAAAACAATGCAATCGAGAAAAACAATTATTTTGCACGTAACATTTTGCAAGTAAACTCTTATTTTGTCTTGTGTTCTGAATGGGAAAAGTATCAAATGTTAATTTCACAGTTCAAATTGTTATCGCTGTTGATTTTTAAGTTCAATAAATACAATATTTTTCCAAAAGCCAATGAGTGTGTTAAATAATTGTGATTTCAATATTGACCAAAATAATTATGATACTATTTTTTTCCATAATCAAACAGCCCTAATTTGAATTTATTGTGTTTTATATGTTGTTGTGTAATGCACGTTTAGTCCTTATAATAAGCACTTTGCATTAAGTATTTTAAAGGTTTTCAACTAATAAACTAAAAGAATCAATGTTCCCTAAGGTGAGGAGGCTAGTAGTGAGCCAACTTTCTGCTCAGGACTTACTTGTCTTGCAAAGTTAGACACCTCGTACTGCATAAAGCCATGCTGGTGGAGACTCCTCCTGGCACACTGGTACATCTCTGCTGTTACATCTTCAGCGGGCATGGTCACCTCTCCTCCTAGCACCTGTTTGAACAGCTGGGTGCCTCGCTCCAACGTCAGCTGGTACAGAGACACGTGGTCATCGCACACCCTCAACAGTTCAGACAACTCATTCTTCCAGGATTCAGCGCTCTGTTTGGGCCGACCGAACATGACATCCACCGACACCCTCCCAGGGCACAATCTCCTGGCCTCTTCCACAGTTTGCAAAGCCTGATGAGAGCTGTGGTCTCTTCCCAGAATTTTCAAATCCCCATCCTGCAAAGACTGAAGAGTTGAAAAAAATGTGACACATGCAACTACACAGTTCCTAATCTAATCTTCTTAATCTTATAGATGATATATTCACCTGGACCCCGATGGAGAAACGATTCACCCCTGCACAGCAGTAGTCCTCTAACTTTGACTTTCCCACAGGAGTAGGGTTGACCTCGAGTGTGACCTCTGCCTTATCTGAGAGATACGCCCGTCTGGAAACACTTTCCAGGACTGCGGCAATGGTTGAAGGGTGAGCCAGGCTTGGAGTTCCACCACCAAAAAATACAGAGGTAATACTGCATGGAAATGTCAAAATTAAGGGTGGGTGAAAGCATGGGTGAAAGCTGAATTAATATGGAAAGTAGGGCTTGGCGTTATATTGATATTACATTGATATTGATATATGAGACTAGACATTGTCTTAGACTTTAGATGTCCTAATATCATAATATGACACATGCTGTTTTTTCCTAGTTGTAAAAGCTGCATTACAGTAAAGTGATGCCATTTTCTGCGGCGACCTCTAGCTAACTCAGTAAGAGTGTGCGCCCCATGTGGGCTGAGGCTGCAGCGGCCCAGGTTCGAGGCCCTTTGCTGCATGTCATCCCCCATCTCTCTCCCACGTTTCCTGTCTATCCCCATAACTATCTAATAAAAGGGGAAAAATGGCCCAAAAATAATCTTGAAAAAACAAAACTGAAGCCTGAATTTACCACACTATTCTAGCTGTTCATTATTTCCCTTTACTCATTGATTCATTATATCCATGTTACTGATGCTAATTTATCAAAAATCTCAGGTTGTCTAGATATTTTCTAAAAGCACCCAATTGTCACCCCCACAATATCGCCGCAATATGGATATTGAGTTATTTGGTAACAAAATATTGGGATATTTGATTTTGTCCATATTGCCCATCCATATTGGAAAGTCTAAGAAAATAACCATACCATGAAACCTGACTGAGCTGCAGCAATGTCTCAGTCTCCCGTTGAAGGCACTCAGTCATTATGGGGTCATTGTTCTCTTTGGGTATATACTTGTTAAAGTTGCAGTAGGAACACCTTCTGAGGCAGTAAGGCCACTGTAGAGAGAGAAGGAAGGTTTGGTTAGGCAAAGTTTCTAGATATGACATAGTATTTGCATTAGACTGAAAAATACATTTGATTCAGTGCATGGGTATAAATATTTATCTGCATATAAATATTTAATCAGTTAAATTGACCAAAGCCAACTCACGTGCACGTAGAGAGATGCCTGCTTTGTTAGACGTGGAGAGCCTGCCCGTTCAAATACAGCCTCACTTATTTCTCCGTCAGAAATGTCAGAGAAGCGGCGCAGTCCAGGAGAGAAGGCACGTCTGGCCGCACGCAGCGTGTGTTTGATCATTCTGCTGACACTGTTTCTCTCAGTTTCTATCTTATCTGTCTCAAGGTTGTCCTTCACCTGAACACATGGTCCTGTTGCGGCTACACGAGTCTGGCTCCATCATAAAGATAACAATGATAGCCCATCAAAGTTTCCATGACAACAATGTGGCAGGACTAATAGACAAAGTAGCGTAAAGTCATTTTGTCTGTTTACAAATCTCTTCTGATGGTTGACTTGTTACGTCGCTACAAACAGGAAATACTTGTGATTTCCTCTTTGTGTGTTACACAGTTTGACCACTCAGAGGCGCTGTAAGCCTATTACTGGCGCAAGCGTTCCCACACTTGTCCACCAAATGCTAGGTTGATAATAAACTTGCAAATTCCATGCAAGTGAAAACTAACTTTGGTGATAAAATCATACTCTGTCTCTGAAAACTCTCAAAATGGCTTTACCTCTTCAAATCCACCTCTTTTGTTTGATTTTTGTCAATTTCCCTTTCCCAAAGGGAAAAGTGTATAACAGAAGAACTGCAAGGCCAACATGCATGTATTTGAAACCTAAAATGTTCTTCTTTTTTTAATTGAAAAGATGTTGGTGACTTTTCTGTTATTGAACGAGTAGCCTAATTATGTGTGCCCAGGTGCTTGATCACTTTAACGATGCACCTGTAAAGCTTCAGTTTGTAAGGAGAAGGTAAACTTATCTGAATATTTATTCTATTTATGTTGGCCTTTTTGCATGAGGCTGGGCTGCAGGGTTTTGTAAACACTGTTATGTGTGGCAGTGTCAACACATATATTTAGATTATAAATCTGTGCTCTACTCACAGAGGATCAAACCAATTTAATGAGCTATTGATTTCTCTGGTCCCCGGAAATAGTACTGTCTGGTGAGCTGACAGTGAGATAACCTTGTACGGTCCCATTTGAAATCAGTGCTAATTTGAACAGAGAAACAAAAAATCAACAGTGTTTGAATGTTAATAAAAGTATTCACTCACCAGGGTTACATTTACATAAGTATCTTCATGTCATTCATTTTGTGAACTCAGCTCTTTTAGCAGATAAACAACTCTCCAGTCAATGCTTGTCATCTTCAAATAATTACCTCGGACCAGCATGATAGTTATATAAATCACATAGCTTGACATGTTAATTAAGAAATGAGCCACCACATCCACCACAAATAAAATGTAGGCTATTAGTCCTCTACCGTCCTTAACAATTTTATCAAAGTACAAAATACAAAAGTACAAAACAAAGTAGGCTACTTCATCTAAGTATCTAATTAAGAATGTCAATAAATGTGAATTCAAAGTTATCTATCTATGTGCTCACTAGCAACTTCCAACCCTGGGGACATTTTCCACTTAATGTTAAATCTAGTGCCAATTACCTAATTGATAGATAGAGAGAGAGAAAGAGATAGAGAGTAGAGAGTGAGTGAGAGTGAGTGAGTGAGTGAGTGAGTGAGTGAGTGAGAGAGAGAGAGAGAGAGAGAGAGAGAGAGAGAGAGAGAGAGAGAGAGGTGTTTTCATTGAATACATAGAACAGTTTTGTTATTACTTCAGTCTAGTGAGAAGGTGGACAACGTGGTAATCCAAATTAAAAGAGTGAATCTGTGGTTTAAATCTGACAAATGGATAAAAGAAAGAAAGGTAAGCTCACTGATTTAACATATAACCTATCCAAGGGTAAAAAACTAGCCTATGGCTTGGAGTCTGCTTTCCTTAAACTAAAGCTACAAAGCTAAAAGGAGCTTTATCAGTTTGCATGCTGTTTGGAAGCAATTTTGTACAGAAATTCATGGTACCCAGAGAATAAATCCCATTACTTTGGAGATTCTCTGACTTTTCTTCTAGCGCCACTTTATGGTTGATTAGTGGTTTTAGGTGAAATAACTTGCCATGACATGTGGTACACATATTCATGTGCCTTCTTAAGATGAATTGTAACCACTTTGGTGAGCCTCAGATTTTCATGTAGTGCCTTTATAAGATCAACATTTTAATTTGTCATAGAAAAGTAGTTACATTCCCATTAGTCTCAGCAGTACTTTCTGTTTTGTGCTAATTAGTTAAATTTAGCAGGGTGAAATGGCAAGCTTTATGCCTGCATATGGTCACCATCTTAGCATTCTCATTGTGAGCATGTTATTATGCCATGTCTTGTAGTCTTATACAACAGTGATTGTAATTGGCAGTACTGATAATGGGCATACAGACCATAAGAAAAGTCACTCATTTTAGCAATAGAGTTGTTTTTCTTCACCCCTTATTATTATTTTGTTCCATGTTAATTTGATACGCTTAAAAGCTAACAATTCTATGGAAAGAGAATGTATAAACATAATATACGTTACCAATGATACGTGTGAGCAAATCCACATTACATATTGTATTTTTAAAAGGATCTCCTACAGAATTAAGGCTTATGGTGGTCGGCAGCAGGGGACCTTGGCAGTTCCTTCTAACAAATGCCATACTTGGGAGGGAGGAGTTTTCAAAGGATATCACTGGCATTTCTGATAGCAGGAAGAGTACTGGAGAGCTGGCTGGTAGACGAGTGGCTGTGATCAATGGACCAAACATCTTTGACAAGGATATTTCTCAAACTAAAAGGAAGATGGAACTGAGAAGGTCTAAGTGCTTATGTATTCCTGGTCCCCATGCCTTTCTTGTTGTCTTTGACATGGAGAAAATCTCACCGAATGAAATAAGAACCCCCAAACTGTTGAGGGAACGCTTTGGAAGACATTGTCCGAGACACTGCATGGTTCTCCTGGCTTATGATGGAAACCTGGAGGGAGCTGACCTGGAAGACAGGGTGCAGAAGAGTGACTGGCCCCTGAAAGAACTGATCGAGAAGTTCGGTGGACGTTTTCACGTTTTCAGCAAGAACTGGAGAGACTGCAGCCATGAAAGAGTGCTGCTGCAGAAGATCGAGAGGATGGTGGCCTCCTTAGGAGGGGGCTGCTTCTCCAGCAGAAGTTTCCAGAAGGCTGAGGAGTGTGTGAGGAAGGAGGAAAAGAGGCTCATGAAGCAGAGGACAGCAGAGATAGAGAAGACATGGAGGGAGATGGAGCAGCAATACATGGCGGAGGAGCTGTATCACCAGAAGGACGCCTACACCAGCAGTGTCAGTGCTGAAATCAGAGCCAAGGCAGAGATGGACAATGAATGGCTCAGAACCTCCATGGCAAGAGGACTAGGGACGGGTTTAGTTGTGGGAGCTGTCATGGGTGCATTGTTTGGGTCCATAGAAGGACCAGGAGGGATGGTTCTTTATGGGATCATAGGTGGTGCAGTAGGTGGATCGGCAGGAGGAACAGCACAGGTAGCTATAGAACATATTGAAGACAGAGTGGCTCCTCCTGCCAGACTCAACTTCAACTCAATCTTCATCAATCGCTTTTTTGCAGCTCCTCGTCCATGACAGCATGGTAATGATTTATTATAACCAGTTTTTCAGGAATAAAATGAAATGAAATGTATCTAAGTAATAATAGTAATAATAATAAATGGAATTTATACAGTTCTTTTCACAGACTCAAAGTTGCTTTACAGGGGAGGTAGAAAACATAAAGTGTTGCTTATGTAGTTTTTAAGGCATACTTGATACCAAAGTAGATTATAAAATGTACCACTACCTTTAGTATAAAACTAAAGCTTGGCTTGTTCTATGCGATGCAGCTGAAGGGAATTACTAATGGTCACAAACACTAATTCTCATGGCTGATTTAAACTGTAAATTTGTATTTTGAATAAATCAGTTGTCATTTGTGACAGCACATGTGAGAATGTGTTGTTTGGCAATTACAATATTCAATCTCCAACATTTCCTGGTGTCTCACTGTAGGTTAGTTAAAGAGTAGCTCAGATAACATTCAGGGTGGAGTCTCAACTGAGAGTGCCATTGTCGAAGGCATTGCCCCTTTTCTAGATAACACACACCTTAGAGCACCTGTTCAGTGTAAACCATTTGCAGTCTACGTATTATTTATTACCTGAAACTGTGAATAGAAGGAGCCTGAACGCAGAGTTACCTGGACAAGATCAAACTGAAGAGGTAAGGCCACTCTCTGCTCAGTAAATGTTTTTATCTTTACATTACTTCCTGTTTTACTTTTGGAAAAACAACCTATTTTCCTTTGAATTCAGACCTTCAAATCATTTATGGACATGTTGCATAATCTGAGAGTGTTTTATGAATGTCAATGTAGACAAAGCTTAACATTTCAGTAGTTGCTGCTTTGTGTTGACTTGTTCTCTATCCCCCCCGACGTAACAAACACTTTGGTTGTTACCTGTTTGACCACATAGTTAACATCACATGTTTTACTTAGCTGCTTCTGTTCTTTGTTAGTGTATCTCTCCTCGATCACAAAGAAATTCCTTTTCACTCAAATCCCCTTGACAATGACAATGGTAGAAACTAATCAGAGAGGGTTGGACTTCACTAAGTAAAAATAATCACATAGCCTGTCCTTAGTGTATCATTGCATAATATGAGAGGAGTGCCATTCTGCTCAAGAACATGACGTCCCATTTGTCCTATGACTCTGAATGCTGCATGCATACAATGGGGGTGTACATTTACTTGAGTACTGTACTCATGTACAATTTTGTTGTGTTTCCATTTTCTGCTTTTTATACTTGTAGTCCACTACATTTGAAGGAAATATTGTACTTTTTACTCCACTACATTTACAGTGTATAACATGTAGGTTCTAGTTACTTTACAGCATGCTACTTACACATCAGTAATTACAATCTAATAATGTAATTAAATTTTGGTAATGGTTCTTTCTGTGTTGCCTTATTTACCATTCAAACACAACACTCCCTCAAGTGCAAGCTTATTGAATTGAAATCATCAAAAAAACAGAAACAAGCTTCCTTGTACTGTTGACATTGTCATGTCATTGTCATTTTCAGAGTATGGCCTCTACAATTAGCCTCTTGCCTGAGAGACACTTCTTGTGCTCTCTGTGTAGAGACATCTTCAGCAGCCCAGTGACCATACCATGTGGACACAGTTTCTGCTTATCCTGTCTCAGCCACTACTGGACACGACACCAGTCTACATACTGCCCCCACTGTAGGAGAATGTTTACTGACAGGCCTGACCTCAGCGTCAACCGTATTCTGGCAGAAGTGTCACACAACTACAGGACAGCTCGACCACAGAAACCACCCGATGAGGAAATGGTACTATTACATTTGTCAGTTATACAATCATATGGGATCTAACAAGTGTTACATATAACATATTTGTGTATGCATATGTCACTGTTACAGGTTCTAGATGTTGAGCAAATGATTCAGGAAAGGCTTCAGAAAATAGAAAGGTTGAAATATTCTCTAGAGCTCCAAAAGGTGCGTCGGAAAAACTCTGCATCATCAAAAGTCTTTGTTTAAAAAAAAAGGATATCATTTAATGATGATGCATGTTGATGTCCAATCAGAACTCGTACCTCAGAGAAGTGCGAGAGAGCCAGAAAGTCTTCTCTGCCCTCGTACATGCTATGGAAAAAAATCACAAAGAGGTGGTTGATGCAATTGAGGAGAGACAGAGAGAGGAGGATAAAAAAGTAGAAACATTGGTGAAAGAGATCGAACAGGAGATCCAGGAGCTGAGAAAAGGGACCACTGAACCTGAACCTCAGATTCCTGTAAACAGTGATCAAAGTGATGATACAAAGCAAGTTACTGTGGTAAGCATATAACTTTCTGCAATTAATATATTGATATTGGTGACTGGCTACCTTTAGTGACAACTTTATTAATGTAATGCAGAACATTGTTCCCACAATATGCCCCTCTGAGATGAAAGATTGGTCCAAGGTTACCGTAGAAACTGACCCTTGTGTTGGGGTCACCAGACGAGCACTGGCAGACATAATGGAAAAAATAAAGGTAGAAGTCAACAGGCTCTCCAAATCTGGTGAGTAATGCAGCTTTTATCTTTAAATTGAATGATTCAATAATCTTTCTACAATTAATTCACTGAGGTTTCTTTTTTTTCCTACGGCTCTTCTTTGACAGAACTTAAGCGAATAGAGAAATACACAGGTAAGGCTTTATCTACACAGAAACACTGTATAAGGGACTGTACAGAAACTACTAGGGGTGGTCCACATAAAACATTGATAATGCAATTTAATAAACTTAAATATAAGATTTAACCCACCCTCCACACTCCAGTCAATTTCTTACAGCCCTTTATTGGTCTTGACCTTTTCTCCTCCCTCTTTCTTAGTGGATGTCAATCTGAGCGCTAAGACAGCCCACCCCTTCCTCTCTGTCTCAGATGACAGAAAACAGGTGAGACACACGGACAAGCTTCAGGAGGTACCAGATAACCCCAAGCGGTTTGACCGTGTGGCGAACGTGCTGGCCAAAGAAAGCTTCAGCAGTGGGAGAAGCTACTGGGAGGTGGAGGTCGGGGAGAAGATCGAATGGAATCTGGGTGTTGTGAGACAGTCCATAAACAGGAAGAGCAAGTTCACTGTCTGCCCTGCAAATGGTTTCTGGACTTTAAGCCTGAAGGCTGGAGGCCAATTTATTGCCAACACATCTCCTGTCACGCCATTGGCACTTGAGCAGAAACCCTGGAAAGTGGGCGTGTTTCTGGATTACACAGAAGGCCGTGTGTCCTTCTACTGCGCAGAATCTGGAGTCCACATTCACACCTTTACAGATACATTTACTGACAGGCTTCATCCATTCTTCAGTCCTGGTCGCTTGCATGGCGGCAAAAATAGTGCTCCCCTAATCATCTCTTCTAGTTTCTGCAGCATTTAAACATTATACTTAATCTTTTTGTATCTGTGATTATCTTTTCAGTGTCAATTCAGTATGTGAAATATATTTATTATTTTTATTATAATTACAAATCCATATAAAAAACAACAATGAACCACATTTTCCATGTCAGAACAGTGAACAAGAGGTTGCATAAGGACTGACTCCTTACACTCCAAAACTTCAATGAAACCCATAAACAGATTGAAAAGAAAGAGGGTAGAAGAAAAAAGAAGACTCATAAATGAACAAGTGAGTCAAAGTCGAAAGAGAAGACAAAATGAGTGCCCGAGTTGGATAGATGTGAGGGGCTGCAGGGTTGGGACAGAGGTTGACGAGGAAACAGCAGGGCATTGTGCTCGTACACCAGGCACTGGGAGACACACTCACATATTCACTCATTCACGCACTGACACGGCCGTGCACACAAACGCATGCTTCTGCCCACTGCCACACAGACTTGTGCTGGCATCTTGGAGGGCAGCCCCATCTCCAGTCCAGAGCTGGGTGTCGAAACTGATCGAGCTTCTCTACTTTCTTCACCTGACCTCCGAGATAAAGCCTCTCCAGCGCTTCAGCCTTCCTGTGGGCTGAACTGAATTCTCAGGGTTGTCATTCACAACTCCAGGCATCCCAACAGGCATCCCAACTGATCTACAAAGACCAGTAACACTAGCCTGTGGACCAAGGACAGCAGGTCGAGAACTTCATTTGAGGTAAATATCCTTTATTATATCCTCTGGCATTAGTCACATTTCCAAAAATCTCAAAATCAAACTGAACAATACATTTGTGTGAAATGTGATGAGTTTGGTGGAATAAAGACTGTTACCAGCAATTCTTGTATTATATGTTGACCTGTGCTTCAATTTAATATCCATATTTTATTGCAATAATTTCCTGAAAAGTATCTCTCTAGGCAGAGCTATTAGTTGTACCAAAGATAAGGCACAAATTCCTAAAGTGGGGTTACTTTAGGAATTTGTGCCTTATCTTTGGTATCTTTGGGCCTTTGAGAAACGTAAAACATATGTGCACCATATTTTGTAAAAGTAGGAGAATGTAGGACTGTCAGAATGATTATTCTGATTTCAAGGATTCATATGATCCATTGTTATCTGCCCACTTACAACATAGACTTTGCCATTTTATTCATATCTAATCTAAATAAAAAGCCCTTCAAATGGGGATCTTTTGGATATATGTTTATCTTAAAGGGGTCCAATGGGTAAAGCGTACCTCTTTGACATTTTTTAATCCATCCCTGTCATGAAACAACCCCTGGATTGATTGTGCAGGGAGGTTTTGGTTTACAGAATTGGTCAAATGTGGATACTGAAAGCTGTGATAAATAGATTACATAGGTCCTCCTGGCCCACTCTACAAGCCTTCATGAAAGATGCTTGTGTTTCAGAGTCTCCTCATGTTTTTCTGAGATAATCCACTCACCAGGCAAGGCGTAGCTCGACACCCACAGCTGTGTCAAAGACGGCTATTCTCTGTGGTTCTCACTGGAATCCACTAAACATGGGCCTTGCAGTCTGTTTCCAATTTTTTTATGATATGATTTGCTCCATTACTCTTTTCATACTTTACTGATGTAATGCTCCTTGTTGCAGGTAGTAAGAAGTTAGAAATATGACATGAGTTTTGTAGCATTAGTTGTATGATGGCTAAACAATGATTCAAATTGGTTCTACATTTTTTGTCCATTTCTGATTTTCAGGATATCTGTCCTTGTCTGACCCAAGCTGAGCTCAACAACATCATCACCTGAAGACTGAGGATCCTGCAGTGGATCACAATATTTCCAATACTGTAGACTCTTTGTGGGACTATAAGTTGTCTTTCTGCAACAAACAAAGACTGAAATAAAACAAAGACAAATCTATCTGATTCAAACATCACCTTTCATCATGGCAACCACGGGCATGCAGTTGCTGGGCCTAATCATGTCCATTGTGGGGTGGGTGGGTGGGGCGATAGTCTGTGCCATACCTCTGTGGAGGGTCACTGCCTTCATCGGTAACAACATAGTGACAGCTCAGATCATTTGGGAAGGCCTTTGGATGAATTGTATTGTGCAGAGCACAGGTCAGTTCCAGTGTAAGGTGTATGACAGCTTGCTGGCTCTGCCCAGTGATATGCAGGCTGCCCGAGGTCTCACTGTGTTCTCCATCCTGATCTGTGGCTTGGCTCTGTCTCTGGGTGTCCTAGGAGTCAAATGTACTAAGTGCATAGGTGTAAACAGTGTCAAGGCCCGTATTGCTCGCATCTCAGGCGCCATTTTTGCCATTGCAGGGTTCCTCTACCTTGTGCCTGTCTGCTGGACTGCCCACTCCATCATCAGGGATTTCTATGATCCACATGTGGCAGCCCCACACAAGCGTGAGCTTGGCCCTGCCCTTTACATTGGGTGGGGGGCATCAGCCTTGCTCCTCATTGGGGGATCTCTGCTCTATGCTGGGTCAAGTCCCCCTGGCATGCCAGGCTCTCCCACCTTCAGCAGTGGAGAAAGTAGTCCTCGCAGGGCACCGGCCACACAAGTCAAAGGTTATGTTTAAGTTTCCAAAATTCAAGTCCCACAAATACACCCTAAACAATGACAAACCTGACTCCTCTCCTTTTGATTTTGCTACTTGTAATTATTTTATATTTAATGTTATTCCAGTTAGTTTTTTTCTCTGAAAAGCTGCAGGAGGCTGTTTGGGAACAATTGAACTTGTTTTATTATTTCATACCTGATATCCTTTAATAACCTTGTTCTCTGTAAGTGTTAAATACAATAAAAGTTTTTGTCGACCATATCCTTCTACTAAGGGAAATAGTGTGTTTACATTTTTATGATAATTGATGAAATCTTACACTGACTGCATGTGTTTGAGAGAAGTATTTTAGTAGTTTTAAAAAGAAAAACGTTTGCTTATTTTGCTCCTTTATGTAAACACTACTAGGGGCTATAGTTAGTGGAGAAGTACAATAGAACAATGGGGATGTGTGTACATTTGCTTGTGCTGCCATATTATTGAGAAGTGTGTTTGTGGTCCTCCATCTTATATCTCCTCTTTGGCTATCCTGTACCAGGAACAAAGAAAAAGACATATTTATTTTACAACATAAATATCCTTGTATCCTTCAATTTACAGTGTGTAGAGTAAACCAGGCTCCTCAGCACAAGTGATCTCAGATCTCACCTCCTTGTCACAGTGGCGAATAATTTACTGAGATGGCTAAAGTTTTCATCCAATCACATATCTTTTTATATTAAAAAGATATGTTAAATTATATGATATTACATAACAAACACAAAATGTGCAAGTTTGTAACACATGTGCATGCCTATGTGTCAGTGTCTCTATGAGTAAACAATGTGGGATGTTACAAGCCACAGTGGAAAATCATAATCTTTATTCATGAGACATTTTCAGATCCCTCAGATTCTGTGCTCCTTTACTTTGAAGTAAATGACCATCCACAGAGAGTTTCAAAAACAATTGTCAGTCAATTAAAACCATTTGAGAGCCTTGGAGTTTGGTTACTGTACATACTTCTGAATTTCAGTACTCTTTCCCAAAATAAATTTTCTTAAACTAGATTAATAGCATAGAAAATATACCATGGCATTTGCGTTCTATCTGCTGTATCTTTCTGTCCGTAACTGCAGAAGACAGAGCAACACAATGCCACTTTATAGAGCATTACAGCACCACAATAACAATGGGCACCAGTGTTCCAAGTGCCAGGTAGTGACTCATACATGACCTAAGTAGGCCTATACCAATGTTGGTAAAGTAATGCTGTAAATACAGTAAGGCAGACTGTGCTAATTTACTGTCAATTGTAATGGGTAAAACGTAAAGAGTGAGACAAGTGCACTATTTACATTGTAAATAATCAGTGCAGTGTCTCAAAATAGCTATAAAGGTGTAGTACCAACACAATTGCAGTAACAATTATTTATACATGACACCATTAACAGTGAGGTAAACCATCCACAAAGTCAACTATAACTGTAGGCCTCTCTGGTTGTGTTACAAGCCTGATAAATCTCAGCGCACACAGGTTGGGTGTGGACAGAAATGCTTTGTTGCACCTGTAACCATACCCAACATGTCACAGGGCCCTGGAGTACACCCATCACTGCAGCAAGGTGACTAGTTAAAACACTGGAGGTCAGGAACAACAAGATTTTTAGGAGGTGGAAAGTTACTCTTCAGCTAACTACTTTATATTGTGTTGGGTAGTTTAATTTACTAAAACAATACATCATATTCTCTAATTCTTCTTATTATATTTTAATCTGTAATTTATAACTTTCAAATGCAGGGGAATAAACAATACAATATTTCCCTATAGTAGAAGACTAAAGAAGCAGAAAATAATCGGGTATAAGGTATGTTAGTAGTTTAGTTTTTATTTTGCACATTTATAATGACAAATAAAACAAATATATCATACAGTGTAGGGAACGGCGGACACCCGAATAGGCTTATGTGAAGGCCTACCTAAATAATATTTCAATTTTACAATTATATACATTATAAACAACACACAATAGACATAAATCAAATAATATGACTATTATGAAAAATATATATGACATACCAGCACTATACTTGGGTGGCAGTAGCTCAGTCTGTAGGGCGTTGGGTTGGGGGTGGACCAGTTGTCACTCTGACGTCTCTCCCTTTGTGCAATTTAAAAAACGTTTCAAGTAATTGCATTTGTTGCGTTTGATTGCTAGCTTGTAGCTAAGCTAGCAGTAATTTTAAAAACAATTTAGCTATCTATGGTTGTTATATTGCTAACGTTAGTTAGCTCAAAACGCCAGTCAACTGCCAACCTTTGTTGTGATTGATTTCTAACTTGTAGCCAGCAGTGAACAAACTTCGTCAAGTAGGTCCATTTTTATTCTGTATTGATATTACAGAAGTCTCTCGTTAGCATCTTGTATGCTACTTGTTGCAAAGTGACGCATGCGCGACTCAAATCTGCACTCGACTTACATCGGGGAGTGATAGGGGTTTCTACCTACGCCGGAAGTGGGAAATAGGAAGAGTTGTACAGCTGTGCTCCGGCCGTGGCTAACACAGAAGCTAACAGGCTAACCTCTTAAGCGGTGAACATATCAGGATCCCTTCACTAAACAAGACGCTCGACAGCTACTTTGAGTCTGAATCTAGCTAAAATGGGAAAAGGTGGTGGTACATTTGAGAGGCTTCTGGGTAAGTTATCAATACATTCGTTAAGTTAATAGTTTATTAGTCAAAGTGCGATGTTTTCCAGCGTATTGTTTTGACAGACGCTGGGGCTGTGGCTCTCAGGCCAGCTACCTTTAGCCTGCTAACATTTTCGCTTTGTTTAGAGGCCCAGATGGAGGGCTCACTTAAATTAGATACCGAACTAAGTAGCAAATACAGTATTATGTTTCCGTTGCATATAGTCCAATCAAAGCTACGCTACCTTATCCTGGTTTTACCTTTGTGCTATTAGCCAAGCTAAACCTGGCTGTTAATTTCATTTAACGTTAGCTAATGTTCGGGATTCAGTAGCCAGTAATATTAATGTTACTGTATACTTTATGACATGGCTCTGCTATGCCAGATAGCCAAGCAGCACAAAATGCAAAACATTGTCATTTGTGATTAACTTATGACTTTTAGTGTTGTCTTAAGTCCACAACAGGTTGATAAGCTAACTTAACTAGCTGCTAGACAATTATAATTAGTTAGCTAGCTATTTATCTAACGTTAGTCCTTTTGTATAGAGCAACGTTACACTGAATGAGACTCCTTTCCATTAAAATGCAGCTGGCAAATGTAACGTTAGGTGGCTAATTAGCTTAGCTGACACTAGCACTATCCCAGGGGGAGAAAATCAACTTTGTCATACACGTAGCTAGATATGTCGAAAATTGACAGTCCCGTCAGATAAAACCAATGTCTTGGAAGTTAAATTAATAACTGGCAGACAAGTATGTTTTAACACACTTTATTCATGTCTTTCAGTTGATATTGATGTGCAGATTAACATTCTAGGGGAGCCGGGGTAGAAATAAGCGGCTGGCACTCAGTTGATAAACAACGCTCTGTGCATTTTGTACAGTATTTTTCTGTTGCTGTGATGTGGTAATTTAGAACACAGAAGTTAAGAAATATCCAACGTGTAAGCACGGTATTGACTTACGTAATTTAGTTCCTGACAAAACTGGCCAAAATGTTGACACAGGGCCTCAAGATCAGGTACAAAGCATAGCCCACCTTTTAACGTGAGTGGATAGTGTAACATAGTTGTGAATATTTCCATATTCTCAAAGATACAATTAGTAAACTTATTACCACAAACCAATTACCAAACATTCACGTTGGAGCATTTGGGGTCTTAGGACTTGGGACTTAGGCAAAGTCAAATGTTACAACACTTAGGACTGTAATTAGTAGAAGAGGCAGCCTTATCTTTTTTAATGTCACGTTTGTTTGGTGTAGCAGATATTACTGTTAGACATACAATACTGTTTAATGTAAAGATTTAACCATCTGTACTAATTGCAGATAAAGCCACCAGTCAACTGCTGCTGGAGACTGACTGGGAATCCATCCTGCAGATCTGTGATCTCATTCGACAAGGAGACGCACAGTAAGTGATTCTGCCCACTTCCCTCTACATTCACATCATCAGTTGTTGAAGTTGAATATAGCTATTTAGAGTAATTGGTTTATTGTTTTTTTGTGTGCCTTGCTAACTTAATTTATTGTCTTGTTATTTCTATTGAGCAATGTTCTTGTTTCGATCCTTGCAGAGCTAAATATGCCATTGGGGCCATTAAGAAGAAGCTGAATGACAAAAATCCACATGTGGCCCTCTACGCACTTGAGGTAAGATTTGTGTGCTGTATTGTCACAATTTTATGTAGGGCTGCAACTAATTATTATTTTCATTGTTGATTAATCTGTTGATTATTTTCTCGATTAATTGTTTGGTCAATAAAATGTGCGTTTTCCAAAGCCCAAGATAATGCTTTTACATGTCTTGTTTTGTCCACAACTCAAAGCTATTCAATTTACTGTAAAGAAACTAGAAAATATTCACATTTTAAGAATCTCAACTCAGTCAAAAAAAATTGGTAATTAATTTAATACACTTGATTCCCCTTTGCAGCTCTAATTTTGTCATCTCTTCGTTTGGAAAAAGCTGCTTTGGTGAAATATGTGTAATGTAGTTGGCATAGTGAATGATTATGTGACCTCACCCTTCAGGTCCTGGAGTCAGTGGTGAAGAACTGTGGCCAAACAGTCCACGATGAGGTGGCGAGTAAACAAACTATGGAGGAACTGAAGGATTTACTTAAGGTGACCCCCGTTGTATTAATTTCTTGAACTTCATAATAATCCTGTTTTGTCTAATTTTCAATATACTTTTCATGCTACAATTTTTCCCCTTCATGCTGTATGTTTTTGACATTTTCTTGGGGTCAGTACAATCTTTTTATTGTGAAGCTGGATTTGCTGACAAAAGGTGAACTGAAGTCAGTTGCAGCATTTATTTAATTGGGTTTAGTGCTACAACTAGTTATTATTTTGTTAGTAGTTAGTTTGTCAGTTAATGTGTCAATTCATTTTTTGATTATACAACAAAGGGATAACATCTTCAGATCTTCATCTCTTGTTTTGTTTTACCAACAGTCTAAAACCCAAACATATTCATTGACCACTTGTTTCACCTCCTAGTCACTCAGTTTAAATAATATTTAATTAATATCTCTGCAGTGGTTTTGCCCTGTTACACATACAGGGTGATTTGTCTGACCATATTTTGTCTGGAAGCCTTATCACATCAGACAGCTGGTTTCATGACAGCATGAGTTAGCAATATGTGATTGGATCTTTGCTGCGTCATGTGACACAAGCTCCTGCAGCCTATGCTGGTTTCCACTTCCTGATGATGTCATAGCCTTGTGACAGACCAAAACAAAGACTTCCCACCTCAGTTCTTGTCACCAAACACAATGTAATTTGATTTAGTTTGTGTTTTGAAAAGCTCAGTTGTACCAATGTTATGTGACAACAAAACATAGAACATAAACACCAGAGGGATTTAGAGGTGTAGAGACTTTTTATTTCACTGTGTGGTTCTTTTACCACCAGAAACAGACGGAACCAAACGTAAGAAACAAGATCCTGTACCTGATCCAGGCCTGGGCTCACGCCTTCCGCAACGAACCCAAATATAAGGTGGTCCAAGACACCTATCAGATCATGAAAGTGGAAGGTATGTGGACACATGTTATATTTTACTTAAATGTATTTGCCTGAAATGAAGCCCAAGAAAAATCTAAAAGTATAATTACACAGGTAAATGTGTCTTAGCTGTTCCTTAGCTACAATTAAATATGAGTAAAGCACATCAATGTATATTTATGTAATTACAATTACAACAATGTTTTATTACCAAAGCGCAACTGAATGCCCATGCATTCAAAAGGATGGTATGTTTTATTATAAAACAATTATGTATGATTGTTAACTTCTATTAATGCACAGCTAGTATCATACTGCATGTTTACAAGGTTTATTTTCCTTTTCTTTTCTCATAGGTCATGTGTTCCCCGAGTTTAAGGAGAGCGATGCAATGTTTGCAGCCGAGAGAGTGAGACATTTTGTTTTTTTTGTTTGAGAGTTTAGGGCTATGAAGTGGGTGATCTATCAGCATGAGTTCTGTGATCATTGACACTAAATTATTTATAAGAGAGGATGACTGCACACAAAGCTCCAATGACCATACCTGTTGTAATATGTGGTCTGTCTGCTTTGTCCAGGCCCCAGACTGGGTTGATGCCGAGGAGTGCCACCGGTGCAGAGTCCAGTTTGGAGTTATGACAAGAAAGGTAGGCTGCGGTTTCTTGAAACTAGCACACTTTTATGGTTTTCTTCGTTCAGTTACAGGTTTGGCATGGGCAGTAGTTGACTTTGATTTGTGTTTTTTGCTTGTCCAGCACCACTGTCGAGCCTGCGGCCAAATTTTCTGTGGCAAGTGTTCGTCCAAGTGCTCCACCATTCCCAAGTTTGGCATTGAGAAGGAAGTGCGTGTGTGTGAGCCCTGCTTTGAGCTACTTAACAAGTGGGTCCCTAGATGTAATGTAACTAGTGTTAATTTTCAAAGTATGGTGGCTCTGAACAGTGGCTTTATGTCTGTAGACTACTTCATTAGCTGCATGACACGGGCATTGTAAATTATTCTCTTGGTCAAGTTATGCTGTATATACTCATGTAAGTATGCGATGGTTTTAGATGATTACTGTCAGCCTTTTAGATTAGATTATACTTTATTTATCCCACAACGGGGACATTTTCTTATTACAGCAGCCAGCATTTTCTTCAATAACAGCAAAATACAAAAACACACAAACAAGTAAACACACAAGAAATACAGGCAAACAATAGAACATTTTTATAGCTTCTTTGTTTAGGTTTTTCTATCATCTTTAGCATGGACCTTATCTATGCGTCAAATTTCATTTCCTGTTAGCCATTTATAATGTATTCTATCACAAATTTGAATTACAACAAATGCAATGCAATATATTCCACATTTGATACATAACACATTAGATGGCCCTAAAGAAGTACTTGTTTGATATTCCATAAACTCTTTTATAACCTATTTAGTTTAATGACAAAAATACCTTTTAATTTAAGAACCCATGCTAAGAACAATTTAAATGATCTATTTATACAGTATATCCATTTTGAGCAATGCTGGATAATTAAATTGGTGGTCTATAAATGGCAATAGCCTTATAGTCAGCATAGGTACATGTGTTTTGATGCAGATCCATATCTGAATGTAGATTAAAAAATTGTAAACATTTTGTTTTATTAGAATAACAAATGTAGAAGATTTTGCAGCATTGACAGAGGTTTTCATAGAGAATGTGGTGCCTCAAGCAGCATGCTTTCTTCTGATTTAACAAGGTTGTTTATCCTCCATGATTCCTTTTCTTTACCAGCCACCCCTCCCTTTCTCCTCCACTGAGGAAAGCTGAAGGAAAAGCCCCCACCCCAGGTGCCGCTGAGCTGCCTCCTGAGTACCTGACCAGCCCGCTCTCCCAACAATCCCAGGTAGAAGTAGATAATGAGATGGCTTAGTTGCAAACTGTAGCAGTGGTAATAAAAAAATGAGGAGAGACTTCCCCATTTAAAAAAAAAAAAAAGTTATGTATTTTAATGATCCTCTTGGCCTCACTCTGCTCTGTATTGGAAGATCGGCCAAACCCCGTATGCAAACTTTTTGAACCACTCTCCTCTGGCAGGAGGCTGCAGCCCATCAGGACTAAAACCTCACACTACAATTTTTCTTCCCAACTGCAGTGGGCCTCATCAAGAAGGCCTGAGACCCCCACTGAAAGACTCTTGACCGGGGGATTCCATTAGGCGCAGATGCACTGCATTCTGGCTGATCCATTGTTTTATTCTGTTCTTTGCCTTGCGTCATACCACACAAGAAGCGTTTCAGAAGCAAAGCATTTTGCTTGCAGATTTAGTTGATTTAGTCTTTTTTTTTCTGGATATTTGTGTTTCTTGATCAAAGAGCTGTGTTTAAGTTGTTTTAAAATAGTGTAGTGATGTGATAACGTTTGGGAGTCTGCACAGGGTGTTTTTATTTTGGAAATAGATTGGACGCTCTAGCCATTCTGCTTCTTGCCCGGCTTGTGCAAGTCTTCGCAGCTGGCGGAATCACAAACAATGTCTCGAGTGGTCACGATTGCTGCTGCTTCCGTGGTCAAACAATCAATACGTGTTACATTAACACACATTATTGTCCCTGGCAATTGCATAGATTATATACACTGTGAACTTTTGCACATCCCCAGGTTCCTATTTATGCACACCCTGCACAAAACCATACAGCTTTCTTTTTAATGCAATATTGTACACATTTGTTATAGTGTCTTATACATTTTTTTTAAATGAAATATTTATATTTTATGTTATTGACTGACTTGTACTTTGAGCTTCTGTTTATTCCCATTTTAACGTTTATTGTTTGCATCGAATACATCAAGGCATGTTCCTTGCGACTTGACTTAATATGGCAATCTCATTTTGATTTAGATTTTTTTATCCTTTTTTTTTGTATCCATCCAATGAGGTTTGTGGATCTTACAATTGCTCTACTCTCTTACCAGATGCCCCCCAAGAGAGATGAGGCAGCACTGCAGGAGGAGGAGGAGCTGCAGCTGGCCATTGCCCTTTCGCAGAGCGAAGCTGAGGAGAAGGAGCGAATGGTGTGTTAAACGGCAACAATTTCCCTTTTGTGTTACTGTCTGTTTATAAGAGAAAGTGATAGTTACCTGTATGTGTACTTACAGAGGCAAAAGAACTCTTACTCAATGTACCCCAAAGCTGATCCAACTCCAGTAACTTCCTCAGCACCACCAGTCAGCACCCTCTACACTTCCCCTGTGGTAAGACTTCTTCTCATGGTGCCTTTAGCTTGATTTATGGTTCTGTGGAGGCTCCACGCAGAGCTTTTGCCATAGCCGACGTAAGAGGCCTGATGTTTATACTTGTGCGTTGGTGTGTGCGTCAAGCCAGTGTGCGTGCGTGTGTGTGTGGTGATAGAGCGAGGGAGAGGTGAGAGAGTAACGCCGATTAGCTTCGGAGCGAGTAGACTTGAGTCATAGTGAGAGAAACAAAGTGTCTCCCCTGTGCTTTCTGACTAAGGTGGGAAATCTGTAGCAGGAAAAGTTAACCCTCCTTGATGCTTGCTTATGGAGAAGGAGAACCAGGAAATGAGTTGGGGGAAATGTAACTCTACCAAGCCTTGGCTGAGCGACATATGTCGCAGCAACGTGTAGTTACATTTTTTGTCAGGCTACGGCGCAGGGTCCGACGTAGTTTTTACATAAATCAAGCATTTCTTTCTGGCAACCGCCAATTATTTACACTACCAAAATAGTTTTTCATGATGAAAACAAGGTTCAACTGATTTGAGGAAATTATTAATTATTTAACTATGTTTTGTTACTGACCAATGTGAACTATATGCCCTTTCTAGAACTCCTCTGCTCCATCAGCTGAAGATGTAGACCCTGAGGTACATGTGTTATCTCTCTCTTCTCTCTAACCTGCAAATTAAAGACTAATTGGAATCTTACATCATGCTTATAATACTGATGGTAATCTTTCGCATTATTGCAGCTGGCCCGTTACCTGAACAGAACATACTGGGAGAAGAAACAGGAAGAGGCTCGCAAGAGTCCCACCCCTTCAGCCCCTGCCTCTGTGCCATCGGCTGAGTCCCTTCCACCAATCAGTCAGCCAGTAGAAAGTCATGTCGCTGTCCCTGTCTCTGTCCAGCCAGTCAGCATAGTGGAGGTATGTTGAAACATTGTGCTAAGAGCAGATGTTTATAGTAGTATTTTTTACGGTTAGCTAAACTGGAGTGGGCAGACCACAAATGACTCTCCGCGTTTTGGTTCCCTCTTGTCCCCGCCTTCAGCAGCAGTACCAGAACGGGGAGTCGGAGGAGAACCATGAGCAGTTCCTGAAGGCTCTGCAGAATTCTGTTACCACCTTCCTTAACCGCATGAAGAGCAACCACATGCGTGGGCGCAGCATCACCAACGACAGTGCTGTGCTCTCACTCTTCCAATCCATTAACAACATGCATCCACAGCTGTTGGACATCCTCAACCAGTTAGATGAGAAGCGATGTGCGTGTTAGCTGTGCATGAGTTTGTGTTAGCCAACACATTTCTGTCACCCTGTGTGTCCAGTCTCTGAACTATCACATCCTGTATGTTGTCTGCAGTGTACTATGAAGGGCTGCAGGACAAGTTGGCTCAGGTGCGTGATGCTCGGGCAGCCCTCAACGCACTTCGGGACGAACACAGAGAGAAGCTGCGTCGCGCTGCAGAGGAAGCAGAGAGACAGAGGCAGATACAGCTGGCACAAAAACTGGAGATAATGAGACAGAAGAAACAGGTAAAGAAATGAGTCTCTCCAAAATACAGATATTGATGCACTATTCATTACCATGCTCACAAGTGTTTTGTCTTTGAACTGCAGGAGTACCTGGAGATGCAACGACAGCTGGCCATTCAGCGCCTCCAGGAGCAGGAAAAGGAAAGGCAAATGCGTCTGGAGCAGCAGAAACACACAGTCCAGATGAGAGCCCAAATGCCTGCTTTCTCGCTGCCTTACGCCCAGGTACACACTGCATACATCATTGGGATTAGCAGATTGAGTTTGAGGGTAGCACCCAGTGTGAATAGTTGGCATGACACATGGGCCTTTAGTGTAATCCAGTATTAACTGGAATAAATGTCTGATGATTTAATACAGTATGTGCTGTTACGCAGATGCAGTCTTTGCCCCCCAATGTGGCAGGAGGGGTGGTGTACCAGCCTGGTGCTCCACCAAGCTACCCAGGCACCTTCAGTCCTGCCGGTTCTGTGGAGGGTTCACCTATGCACAACATTTATATGAACCCGCCTGGGCAGACTGCACCACCACAGTACCAGGCCATGCCCAGTGCAGCCCCAGGTAAGAAAACAAACGTTTAATAGTTGCGGAACTAGAAAATCTACCATTTTTTAATTGTCCTACTTCAGTAAATTCAGTCAGGAAACATTTGGCATGATACTTTAACCAAGCGTGTGACTGATTGTCCTCTTTTTCTCCAGATCCCAATATGGTTAATGCGTACATGTACCAGGCATCAAGCACCAATGGGCAGCCTGCTCCTCCTCCTGGTCAGGGTCCGCCGACTACTAGCCCACCCTACTCCAACTATCAGCCCACACCCACACAGGGCTACCAGGTGTGATTGACTCCTCCTTTTATTTTGTGATCAATCTACCACCAATATATTTAAAGGGAAGTAATTAGCCCACTAACCTTTGTCCTTGTTCTGTGCAGAATGCAGTGTCTCAGGCCCAGAGTATGCCCCCCATGTCCCAGCCTACCCCCACTAATGGTATGGGTTACATGGGCTACCAGCCATACAGCATGCAGAATATGATTTCAGCATTGCCAGGACAGGACCCCAATATGCCCCCCCAACAGCAGTACATGCCAGGCCAGCCGCCCATGTACCAACAGGTCAGCCTCTTGCCACCAGATGTTAGCATTAAGGAAACTGCACTATATAAAGTTGAATTGAATACCTTGTGAAGAGTTTGCAACAAACTGTGGCAAATTTAAAGTGTCTTTTCATACTGAAATAAGAAGCTCTGTTAATTATGTATTTGTATCTTTATTTTTTTTTTTACTTTTGAGGTTATCTCAATCCTTGCTCATTCTTCTACTTTTACCTTTACATCCTTTTCTTGCTAGGTGGCTCCCCCTGGTGGCCCTCAGCAGCAGCCGGTCTCTCAGGCTGTGCCCGGCAGCTCTGAGGCACAGCTCATCTCCTTCGACTGAAAGCCTGCACGCTGCAGGGTCGGACACACTACACCCCCCTTCTCATTTGATTTTTCTCCTCACTCTCTAGACTCTCTGCCCTCTGGAAACACACCTCCTACCTTGCTGTGATGTTGTGGCAATGTAAAATATTGTGATGATGTTGCAGAGCTGTGGCTCTTCTTGCCTCTCCCCCACTTAAGTATGGGGAAGCTCCAAGACAGGGCACCAAACCCAGACCTTTTCACCTTCTTCCTCCCTCTTTCCAGCTGATATGTATGTAGTATTTCCTTATTAAATTAATAACTGCAGCTCAGAAATAGTCAGTGGTATTAAAGTTTTAAAAAAAGAATAAGAAAATCTAATAATTTAGGATAAAAAGAAGACAAGACATAACCATCCTTTGTCTCATATTTTTCTATAGCATAATTTGCATGTTAAATTTTAATTTTCTGGAATGTATGTGAACTACTGCAACATATCCTAACGGTTTGAGCAGTGATAGACATCTGGACAGAAGTTGTGGGTGATAAAGAGTGATGTCTAGGGAGAGAAAGCGCAGTCAAATGGCACTATCTGACACCTCCATCAGACCCACAGCTTGCCATTCCAGCTGTAGTTTTCTGTTCATGAGCACACAAACTAGTGTCATCTTGTTTTGGAATTATTTGTTGTGAATTGCTTGGAATATCCCATGTCTTAATGTAGTTTTCTTAAATAACGAAACATATGCAGGGATTGTACATTGTGGGATGAGTGATAACTGGGTGGTTGTTTAATCCTAATATACTTTTCTAAGGTAAATTAAATGACACAACTAGTGGGCATAAATGTACATACTAAAGCAGTACAGCAACCCTTATAGCATACCACATCACTTAATTAAAATTATTTCTGTTGCCGATGATAAAGAACCGTCACAAGATAATACCTTAACCTAATTAACTGCAAATGACCTCCAGGCACCCCATCCCCCTTTCCATTTGGTTGTACTGTCACATATGAGGATATCTACATAGTAAGTACAGGTGGGAACTCTTTTCTAAAGTGTACTTGGCTCTCCATAAATGTGGAAATGCTTACAGAGCAAACATGAGTGCCGCATGTATCACACACATCCAATCAGTAATTAACGTAACCATTCAGTTGCAATCTGTGAACTTCTTTTTTCCATCATACTTATCTGTCTGACTTTAAAAGTAATTTTAAAATTATATTTAATAAATATCTGGTTCTTATTGTCCCCTTGCTTTTTTTTTTTTTTCTAAAACCTTCCACAGGATTTCAAAAGAAAGACATGATTTGTATGACAACTTTTATTCATGTAAATACAGTGTTCTGTCACATTGATGCATATTTCAGTAAGAAGGGTATAAGCCCATAACATTACATTGAGTGATATGACCAAATGTGCTTTAACTTGTGTATAGATACTATATACAACACTTTTCCTTGTACACTATGGCTTCTTTAAAGTTTTCTGAAGATGAGGCATTTGTAGTATTCTTTCATCTCAATCTGGAAATTAAAAAATACATATGTAAATGCTACATTTTAGTTAAACACCAAGTAGTCTATCCAAGTTATAGTAAGTGACTCACAATCCTCTCCATACGCATCTCGTTCCCATAGGCCAGCTGTCTCAACACATTGATGTCTGGAAGACCCCACTCTGGATCCCTGTGTTTAAGCATTTAATAAGTCAATTAAGGTTCCTACTAGCATAGCATCACCAGACACATACTGTTACCATGTTTTATTAGAGGAAATAAACAGCCACTCACATTTGTCGAAGCTCTGCATCCAGATGTTCATTACAACTTGGTGTAATAGTGCCATTAACAGCATACACCTGGAACAAGATTTGGAAAGGTGTCAGTTTTTGCACTTAACACACATGATGGCATCACGCTATATTGAGTGCATAGTAACAACTGCTGGTACATACCGCATATGTTATTAAAAGGCCATTTTGCCTGAGGATCTGACCTGCTCCATTGAAAACACCCTTGGAACATTATCAAAAAATGTTTATGAAACATGTCTTTGCCCATTTTGAGATCTGTGTTTTATGGCTATTCACACATAATTTTTCTTACCGTGAATTTCTCTCACAATATCTTTGAGTTTTTAAATTTTTTATAACCAAGCCTACCTGTGCTGTTTTGAAGGAGCTGTATTGTAGTAAATTAATGGCAACAATAACATCACAGGATCTGTGAGAAAGGCCAGCCCATTTCTCCCACGGTTCCCTGGCATCAAGGTGGACTGGCTGCAGCACATTCTTTGCATGGGTTGCAGCAATGTATGCCTTAATACTGTAAGTGAGTATGCAGGCTTAATTGTACATTTAAAATTTAGAATCAGATTCTCATGAATGAATTTCTGCTGTTTCATATCCACGTGACTGAAAAATGTTCAACCTGTTGTCCATTTGAGCTTACTGTCACACACTGTATGACTACTGTATTGCCAGTAGATGGATCATTAGTAGATTGTTGTGTGTGATGTATGGGAGCCACACACCTGTCCCGAGACTCTTCTTTGATGTCTGATGGCTGCCAGGTAACAAAGGGCATCTTTTGGGCAAAGCGTATGACATGCTGCCCAGTTCCAGAGCCCAACTCTAAGGCAAACAGCTGCCTGTGGGACTGGTCTTCGAGGACATCTTCAAGCACTAAACACAGATCCTCCCAGTTCCTCTCTGCCTGAGGAGACAGCAGCATGGTCTTGAGGAGAAAGGCAGAAAGACATGTTACCATATCACATTTTATTGCCACCCTATGCAATGATTTTCTCTTTCTCAGAGGAATCGTCTTACCTTAACTTGTGCTGGTTGACTGAGACTTATATTGCTGGAGTCTGATGTGGTGGATGACTGTAACAGCAGATGGGTGCAGAGATTACCTAGTTAAGAGGATTCCCTCGGTTCTCCTCGCCAATGTTTAGTACTGGTACAGTACAGGTAGGTAGGACACACACACACACACACACACACACACACACAGCAAATAAACAGGGACAGACATCAGTTCATACCATAACTTTGTGTCTGACTAGCAATACCAATCATCATAAATCATAATGAGAGGTAGGCCTATTATATTGCATGTTGTAGTATAATAATAATATAATACAGTATGCAGATACAATATGATATACCTGAGTGTGTTTACCTTACTGCCATTTTATGTTCATAGTGAGGAACTGCAACACAACTTTAAATTGTTAATCATTAACTGTGTTTGTGTATTATCGGGTATGAAAATGACATGAATTAATCTTTTACAACTGTATTTCAGTACTGTGTGCATTACTGTATGTGTATGTTGTTAATGCAATTACTGTTAACATTTGTACTAAATAGGAAAAAAATACTCATACCTTTAAAGATTAATAATATATTATTAATAAATCATAGGTTTTCAAATGTTATTCACATTTATTTATTATTTTTATTATCTTCCTTATGGGATCCCGTAGTTTTCTAACAGTTCATGCAATGCATTGTGGGTAGGTCAGGAGCAGAGCGGACGCCATGTGCTTTTGAGTTAGAGGGACTGAAAGGAGACCCGGCTGTGACAGACTTGTTTTATTTTTGAGGGACACCGGGAGAAGTTAAGGTTAACATGTACTGCACCAGACGTTGCCTCCGGTCCGCGCTGTGGGCTGCAGCGACCACAACCCGGTACGTAAATTCAGCGGAGGGGTTAACAGCCCGACACTTAACGTTAACACTGGACAGCAATAACGGTATCGTTATATCAGGGTCTGACTGCCTGCATCTCCAAGGGCAGACAGCCGGTGACTGTGACTGTTATTTTGGTTGTAGAACAGGCTTTTGTCTCCGTAGCGCGTATGAATACAGAAGGTGTATAGTCGGCAGTCAGAAAGGGGTTTCATGTTTAATGGCTGTATAAGTATGTTAGCTAACGTTAGCTTTAGCCAGCAGTAACTTAACCCTACAGGCTTTAACTATTTAACCATGGCCCAATATCCAGCATTTAGTCTTATGCAACACTTTATCCTCGTCTTTGGTTTGGTTGTAAAATCTAAAAGCAGCAGCTGTTTGACATTTTTCCTCCATGAAGCAGCTAGCTATGTTTCTGTTAGCCAAGGTCACACTTGTGTAACTGGAAATTAATATTTTTGCTGCTCAAGTAACCGCAAGCTTCATCACGTAATTGACTCAGTGTACAACGGCATAAGTCCTTAAAATAAACTACAGGTTGTAACGTTATGTCTGCAAACCAACCTGGTGCAACTGCAGCCACCAGAAAAGACAGTAGTCGCTGATGTCTGTGCAACAGCATTGGTTACCGTCATCCTGGTGTATGGATAACCCCCCCCCATCATAAAGTATCATAAGAAATGTCACAAGATGGTTAACGTTAGCAGGATAAGTAAACGACAATTATTTGTATTTATTTTGGCACACTTGATTCCAGTCTTTGCTTTTTTGAGAATCTCCCAACTCAAAATCTCAATTTCCTAAACCATAAAGTGAACTCTTTAAACTGCTTGTTTTGACTGACCACCAGTCCAAACCTTATATCAAGTTTGCGCATAAGACAGAAAATCAGCGAATCCTCACAATCGAAAAGCTGGAGGAATGTTTGGTGTTTTTGCTTTAAAAAGAGTCAAATGATGAATCCGTTATCAGAATAGTTCATCATAAATTATCTGTCAGTCAAGTTTCTGTCAGTTTCATGTACTGCATTATTTTACTACTTCAGCCTCCTAAAATTACTAAAATCAGTCTTATAAAATTACCATTTTAACTGGTCTGCAATGAGTGCAAAATGCATAATGTTTGAGCTGATCACATTTAGACAGGTGTGGATACCGCCCCTAAATATGATTTATGATACACTAACTTTAGCCAAATCATACATGTCTGGCATGAGAAACACTGCCTAAACATTTGGTGTGCTGATGCCAGACATGGATGGGAAGTCTGTACCCACATGTGAGATCCTGAATTCTATTATATGATTGTAAGGCTGAGCCTGTTTTTATTAAATAGTATTCACAGTATCTGCGTAGGCAAAGTGGAAATGTAAAGATACATTTCAAATGCCTTCTGATGCCATATGTGAACAGCCAATGCTCTCGGATACATCTGTATACACTGTGCCTTGTATCTTGAGCTCTGAGGACCAAATTTAATCCATTTTCATTTTTCAGGCAACAGCTTCAGCGTCAAGCTCCAGCCCTGTGTGCTCTCAGACTTTTAAAGACCAGTCCAGCCACCCACTCAGATGCCATCGCCACCCCTGCACTTGATGGAGCACCCAAACAGTATTCTCCCAAAATCCAACAGCTTGTCAATGATATATCCAGCCTCACTTTATTAGAGGTGTCAGACCTCAATGAACTCCTCAAGGTCTGTGGAAAAGTCGCTGAATCTAATCCACAATGTGCCTTGACAGATAGAGACTGTTGTGATGCATCTGTAGTGTCATGTTGAGTGATGATTTGGTGTTTGTTGGTTGCAGAAAACTCTGAACATTCAGGATGTTGGAATGATGCCAATGGGGGCGATGGCTCCCTCAGCTGTACCTGCGGCTGTAAGTACAGAGGAGACCATATAACTTGATTACTTTACAATACAATTTAATCTGCTACAACACCATAAACTACAACTTCAAAAAATACTTTACATTTGAATCAACACTTCTCTGACACAGGATCTACATATTGTATCACTGCAAGTTTCACTGATTTCTTATTTTCACATTTTGTGTGAAACTAGGCTGCAGAAGAGGAGGAGTTACCAGTCAAGAAAGAGCAGACTCACTTCACAGTAAAATTGACAGAATTAAAGGCAACTGAAAAAGTAAAACTTATAAAGGAAGTGAAGAACTGCATCCCAGGCTTGAATCTGGTGCAGGTAAGTCTCTTGAATTTGGTAGATTGTTTTTTATACCAATGTTGCATCAGTATCACAGTTCCTGTTTTCACATATTGGGTAACCTCTCACTAAATCTTCTTTTTAAATGTCCTTCCTAAACCAGTCTAAAAAACTAGTGGAGTCTCTGCCCCAGGAAATCCGAGCCAATGTATCCAAAGAAGAGGCAGAGAAACTGAAAGCATCCCTGGAGGCAGCAGGAGGCACCGTCGTGTTGGAGTAGATCTACGTGACCACCAGTTCTCCAACATTTTGCTGCTCATGTGCTTCATCCTTCATTCTCTTTTTTTTTTTTCTTTTTTTTTTTTTTTTTACATGACAAAGAGGAGGATCTCGGGAAACAAAGAAATGCCTTCTGACATTAATACAGTGTCATTATTAAACAGTGTCAGGTGGGGCGGTTCAACTCAAACTGAACTTTCCAGGCACACAGCCTGCACAAATGGCCGCCCTGCTGTTATCCTGTCCTTTAGTCTGTTCATGTGTCTGTCTGATACTTGTGTAGCAAACAAGCTACAAAAACACTGGCCTGGGTGCCAAGTAAGTCAGTTGGTCATTCTGTTTGTGTATGTTTTCTTTTCAAAGAAGTAAAGATTATGCTGTGGGGATATGTTTACCGTTCCCCATGTTGAAGAACACCAGATACTGTATCTAGTTCAGGGGATGGCAGAGCTGAGTCCTCAGACTTACAGAATTGTTATTAATGAATAATTAAAGTTGAAAAATCCATATTTGTCCCTTCTCTTAATATTAATAAACAACTACTGCTACATATAAGCTTTATCGGCATTCTTCTGGTGCACTAGCCCGGGAATGTTGCCATAGACCCCACAACTCTGACAAGGGCCTGAGTGTAATGGATGTTCATTTAAATGAAAAAGTGGTAAAAGTTCTGTACTCTAGCTTTAATGACAATAATGAAGTTGTAAGCTATGTGTGTTGTGTTAAACATACAATGCAGGACTGACACTGCAAATCTGTATATGGAAGAACTGAATATTTTAACCTATTATAGATTGCGTCCTATATCACTGTTTATGACCACTAGAGGTCATTATATCTCTTTTAATCACTTCAGCCCAGGCAGGATGAGATTTTGTACCACATTTTGTTCCTGTGTAAAACTTCCAAATGTAATTATATTGATTTCTTTTCAACATTAACAGAAAATAGTTGCTGTTCTGGAAAAGGTAAAGCAACTTCAAAATGTGTTGTAACTTATGCTTTTTGACTTGTTATTTTACACGTACAGGCCCGAAATACAAACTTGATCAAACTGGACCCATAGACAGAGTTATGCATTATAAAGTACGGATAGATGCCACATGGCAGGGTCTGCCTCTCCGTAGTTGCACAAGTGGTGAACAGTCCCCAACAAACTCGATACACAGACTTCATTGTTCAAAAATATCGTTCCCTGACCGGGAATCGAACCCGGGCCGCGGCGGTGAGAGCGCCGAATCCTAACCACTAGACCACCAGGGACGGTAAACTTATCATGAAGTATAGCAATCATAGAACTCTTTTTGATAAAGGATGACTGCAAAATCTAAATCACTAAAAATGTAAGTGGAAAGATTTTGAAGAGTGTAAATGGATATGCTCAAATAAAATGTTAAAGTGGAAAGGCTTGAATTAAAAAATACAGGGAAAACGACAGCACCATGTTGCTTTAAACTTTTTTTTTTCCAACTGTAACATGTCACAATAAAAAAAGGTCCATTGTAACATTATGAACAGAGATTGACCATTGATGTGTACAGATGTAATACAATAAAAACAGTGTGGAATTCAGCCTTGGTTCAAATTCCAGAAAATGGAATGTCAGGAGAGTGTGGCTAGAAAGGGAACCTGCTGTGTTAGTGATGATGGTTTCAGGATTTCTTTTCATATCATATACTATATATATATATATATATATATATATATATGATCCACATTGACATAGCCATTCCACTCACTCCATAATCATGGAAAATTTGCATTTAAAGTAGAAAAATATCTTGTCTTTCGTTATGTATAATCACAAAGAGGGTAACATGAAAAACTGGATTGCTTCAAATACACCAACTCAGAAAGAATGGCTCGCTGAAGCAATAGAATTGATTAAATTAGATAGCTTTCAGATTGCAAAATAATGACACCAGATGGGCTCCAGTGGAAAAGTATAATGTCACTATAACAAAGGGGGAAACAATATCAAATTAGGAAACTCATTATTTTCAATGATAGACTAGACCAAGTCAGCTCAGAATATGGATCATTAATCCTAATGTAAAGTTCACCATCATTGTGATTGATTCTTACATAAAGAATACATGTAAAGATGTAGATTTGTGTGCAGTGAAGTGTGGTTATTGTCTGGACTAACGGCAGCCAGGTACAGCACAGAAACCTGATTCAGGATACTAAATATTATTGGGTGTCATCATCACACGGGTCTGCATGTGTCAGTTCCTACAGCAGCGAGCGTCAGCGTATGTCTTGTCCTCCCTCTCTGTCAGCCGCTTAGTCAGAACACAGTGCGTGCCAGGCTGCCCATTCATACCACTGCTGCACTACTTATTTAAAATCAACTCATGCTTAAGAACCAAAACAGACAAACGGGCTTTAGAAACTTCCAGAAAAGTTGTACACAGTGTTGCTGAATCTTCTTAACTAAATGAGAGTAAAGACATGCAGTATAATTCTGACCTCATGACCCTTTGTTTGACCCTGAGGCGTAATGGGAAGGCAGGGTCTATTCAAACAGACAAATATTAGTTTGAACGTTGTGATCAACTTGTGTTAGTTGGATCCTGGGATGCTGGCATTCCACATACAAAAAACCACAGCAGCAGTCAAGATGACTTATTATTTTTATATTAGTCATGTACGTGTCCTCCCACAACCCAGCTGCACCCCTTTCTTGGCACAGAAAGCCTTCAGCCATATGTTAATCCACAACTCTTTCTGAGAAACAAAAATGCAGGTTAACATAAAGGATGCTGGCACTGAGTTTGTTTACAATGCATTTACTTAGCATCCAACCATCACCAGCAGTGTCCAGCAGGGAAAAGGATGAAGAGAGCAACTTTGAACAAAGTTGTGCCAGCAACCTTTGAGAAGCCAACACTTTGCCTTCTTGGACTTTGTTTCACCAACAACATGCAGAATCGCCTTTCTCATTGGTATTTTGGTGGAGTCTCCTCCAGCGTGGCTGCTTGTTTAACACACCCACCCATTGGATTTAATTAAGGTAAAAGATAATTAATTAGTTTTTAAAGTAATTACCACTGTAGCACAAAATTAGGAAAATTGTTCTATTAGGCCTCTTCGATCTGTCTGGGGTGCCTTTGGATTGCAATGTGGAAAATGTTAATACAATTATTTTTTTCTTTTATTATGCTCTCTTTTCCTGTTGACACTGATGTCCAGCTTAGCTTGCAATGACTCTGTTTTCCTAATTTCCTAAAATTTTAATAAGTTGGCGAGTCACTACCTTCATGATGAAAATGAATAGGCTCATTTGGATGCTTTGAAGTACATAACATGATGGCAGAAACATCAACTGGTTTAATTTTGTATTTCCTACTACTATTATTCAGCTAATTGATTTTCTTTCATGCAGCACGCTGACTAAACGTTTGCGTTGATATTTTGAATAGGCTGCTGACATTACCACTTTGTCTGAATATAATCGCAAAGTTGTCAGATATAATTTTAGACTTATATTTGAACCAATTTTGTTTGCACATTGACATCTGCTTAAGATAGGAGCAGACTTCACAGCTAGTTGTTGCCCTCACCAAACTTGTGACTGCTCCCCCGCCGCGCGCACGTTGCTTGCACATGATCACTATTCCCAGGTGCACTTACAGACACAGCAGGAGGTCAAGGTGAGGATGGCTGGGATGGTTGTTTCTTTTAATTGTTTATATGATACATACAGTTTGTACTTCACATTATTAAAATGGACTCAAGGGGACTGAGGTGGAGAGGGTTGACAGTTACAAATTCCTGGGACTACAAGTAACATCGGATCTGAACTGGACTATGAACACTGTTGCCACAGTGAAGAAAGCCCAGCAGAGATTGTATTTCATCAGGCTGCTCAGAAAAGCTGGTCTGCACTGTCACCCTCTCACCCACGTCTACAAAGGACTGATAGAGAGCATCCTCACCACAGGCATCACTGTTTGGTATGGAAACACCACACAGACAGAGAGGAAGTCTCTGCAAAGAGTCGTAAAGACTGCCGAGAGGATTATTGGAACAGAACTCCCCTCCATGGACATAATCTACACAAAGAGCAGAGAGAATTATTAGGGACACATCACATCCTGCTCACCCCCTGCTCATACACAAAAATTGTACATATAATCTCAGGCACAAGCGAGTGGACAGCATTATCACAAAGAGAACATGGTTTTATAAGAGCTTCTTTCCAGCTGCAGTGAGACTTTTGGCCAAAACAAAATGAACAAGGCCTGTGTTACATAACATATCTGTGCAAATGTACCTGTGCATCTTATTTATTTGTTTGATCATAATTGTGCACTTCAATATTTTATAGGGGCTTTCTTTGGGGGCCAGGGGCAATATGCAATTATACTTTTTGCAATTTAGGAATGCAAATTTATTTGTTTTTATTTGTACTTTTTGATGGTTTTGTGCAATTTTATTTACCTGTGATGTAAATGCTTTGTGTTTCTTTTTAAACTCTACTTGACTCCCTGAGTAATAACCACACAAGAGTTCCTATGTGTGAAAACACAAATGGCAAATAAAGTTCTCGAATCTTGAATCTTGAATTGGTTTCAAGTGTCGTCCCCCAGCTAGAAATCAAAACCTGCACTGTGCTGTTAGTACTGAAGCTGGGCTGCACAATAGCTCAAATCTAATGTAAAATAAAATAATAATAATCAATAGTAAGCAATACATACTCAGCTACAAAAAGTTATTCCATCTCTTTTAAGTTTTCATGTAGAGCAAATACCAAGTAATGCTGGTGTTAAATTTAGATTTGACGTCATTAAGAGCAACAATTTGTGCTCACCATTTAATTTTAATAGGCCAATTTTCACTGTATTCAATAGAAAGACAATGACTCTGAAGGTTACTCATCCTATGCTTTGAAATATGTCAACCTGTCACGTATACGGGATACAGAATGATGTCAAGCTGCCAGTATAGCTCAGGAGAAAATAAGTAAAAATTGAAAATGGGATAGATTTGTTTCATGTAATGTAAAGTGTCTCTTGTCATCCAAACCGCCCCATTGTGAGATTTCTCATTCTTCTACCAGTTATGTTCATGTGCTAGATGGATTGTTTCGTGTTTGGCAGGAGGGTAAGATTCATTAATGCTTTCTTACTTTACATGACAGCTGTACACATATATATATATATATATATATATATATATATATATATATATATATATATATATATATATATATATATACCTTTTCACGCTGCTGACGTAAATCTTTATATTTGCACCGTGTGAATGTTACTCTGTAATTTCCCCACTGGGGATTAATAAATAGTATAAATAATAAATTATTATAAATTGTTTGAAACGACTTTTCACATGCTAAAATATTGATATGATTTGTGCCCAGGGTCTTTTTCCCGCAGCTATCCATCTCATCCCTCACACAGTCTTCACCTTCATATTCCTCGAACAACTGAGGGAACATTTTGGTGCTGTGGTAGTCACCTGAGAGCGATGTAAGGAAGTCTTGTGTTGGACAGCTTCATTATTTATGCTATTCTTACAAAGCCAGTTCAGCAGAAGTCCACTAGATACCACTAATAACAAGAACCAAGAGTAAGTCACATACCAATGTACATCTTAAAAAAAAACATTTTCCCGCAAAAAAATGTCATCAGAAAATGAAAGTGAGTCATGCATTGGGGAACGAGTCACAGAGCCACTACAATAATAAGATGTGTTTTTCTTTCACAGCATTACAAACACAGATGACTTGAATCAACAGGTTTTTAACTTACATTGTCAAAACCGTTACATTACTGTGATGAAAAGTACAACTATTATCTGACACAAAGGTTGTGAAGAGAAAGTTTAAATACCTTGTAACTAGAGGTCCTTCAAGTTTATATCAAATGATAAAATCCTGTTGAGATGTACACCAGGCAATTACCCTTTGTAATACTAGACTACCTTTGCCCTCTGGGGGACAGTGTAACACTGAACAAATGTGTGCCAATGTGTATATACTGTGTATTTGCATAATTGTAATATACAGTTTTTGGTGACTATTGCCAAAAGAAGATTTATTTATTTCATATTGTGGAAAGTGTTTTAAATTTGTGGTGGAAGATGCTGTAGTTTACAACAGAGAAAACAAGCCTGGTTTAATCAATAAAACAATCTATTCTTATCTTATTTTCAAAGTATTAGCTTTTACTGTGAGGCATCAATCCATAGTGTTCAACTTTAAAAGACACTTGATATGTTTCAATGCCCCACGGTTTAATTCCTGTCTATGTATATGTCACTGTTTGAGTAATGAGTTGTCTTCAGGGTCAAACTCATGACAGCACTACTTTTTTCTATAATGTAAAAGTCAAGAAAAAAAACTTCTTGTTAGTATAGTCCCAACCTGTTAAATGACAGATATTAACAAGAGATTAATGTGAAGAATATATCCAAATCAGTGCTTTTGTTGCTTATAGTTAATACAAAGCTTACATAACCCTGTTAAACCTGCGCAAAAAGTCATCTAATGGCAAGACAGTTATTATCTGCGGTTGTCATGGAGCTCACTGCAAGAGCAGAGGGATGATGACATGGGTTGGTAATGACACATAATGCCCCGTATACGTCCTTTTTCAGTTTATGTCCTGCTTTACTTTGTGGTGAAGCCGCAGACACAGGTTCATGTTTCTTCTTTATCAGGCACTCTATCACTGATAGACTACAGACTGAACACTGTGCTGGAAAACATCCATTTGGGATACAGTTACTGATATAAATGATGCACACACACAGAGGCATTAGGAACATACCTTCTTTCCCTTATTTTTCTCTCCATCTTGGAAAAAGAGGAGACAGAGACCTCAAATGGAATATTTTGGAACAGAATTTGAAATTCCAAACTGCAATAAATGTTATACCAGATGTTGTGGGTTAGTATCTCAACACAAGGGAAAAGAATGTCTAGCTTTACGAACAAACATGCTTTGTAGCTTTTTTTTTTTAAATTACTTACATCCACTTTTTTGAAAATAATCAATAAACATTTCAGTCCCTGTGAGTTTTATCAAACATATCACATACAAGTCTAAACACATTGTTGACAAGTGTTCAAGGCATTCAATTTCATGGTGTTGAGACGGCGGCGTTAACAAGATTCCTGCAATACTATTTTAATGGTAAACACTGATGAGATGTTTGCCTCTTGATGGAACGTCAACACAAAACATGTTATGACTCATGTCTCGTACCTACAGAAGAGGATTAGGGCCACATGCCAACATAATGAGTTCTGAGATTAAAGTCAGAATTAAGATAAAAACGTAAAATTCTGACATTAAATTCAAAATTCTGACTTTTTCTCAGAATTCTGACTTTAAACTGGCAGGCAAAATTAAAATACATTTTTCACATGTGGCTCTAATCCTGTATGTGATGGTATTACAGGAGAAAAAAAACCTAAATCTAAAAATAGTATGTAGTAAGTATTGAAATAAGTATTTTCCATATTATGATTCAGAATCAGGTAAATGTATTTTACGATCACAGCCAATTTATATAAATAACTCATTCTGACTGAATCTTGTATTTTGACCAATAGGCTATATAACTTGTCAGCCTCAAATATTTCTTTTGCAACCTGAAGGTCAACGTTTATGGCAATATGTCTTTTTTTTAAATGCTGAGAAAGTTATTCACTTCAAACCCTTAAAGGAAAACATATGTTGATAAGACAGTGTTTACTTGAACTATGACTGTCCTCAACATTCCCCATCCATCAATGAATATTTATTAACTATTATACTGAGAGTAATTTGAATCCATAACATGTTCTGGGTCACAGCATTTGTTATAAAAAGTCACGATTATGTAAAAGCTTTATGTGATTTATGTGATCAGCTCTGGTTTAATAAATCCATATCCCACACCATCAGAATGCATCTGTTAACAATTCAATGCAATAAAGATCAATTTAATTGCATTACAATTCCACCTTCTAGTGTGTGATAAGGGCCGATGGGACAACAAACATCCCAGTGATTCATATGTTGCCTTAATTTAATGTAATTTATTAAAGCAGTCTTTTGCAAGGAGCAATTGTATTTGGCAACACATCTTAGCAGCACTACACTAACAAATACATCACTGCAAACACAATCTGGCTAAGCACAGCTGCTAATTTGTAGGCAGGTTTGTGTAAAGACTTGTGAACATTGCTTCCTGATGACCATGTCAACTGACCGTTCCCTTAACACCTCACCTGAACAACTTTCTTAGCAACCATAACTGCAATCCAAAGCCATTCTCCTAGATAACATTAGCCAAACATATTGGTTTTGCCCCATCCTAAAAGCCTTTTCACTTGTAATGTTAAAGGTGAAACAAAATGATTGGAAATACAAACAATAAAGCATCCAAGCGCTGTCTTGCTTGTCCAAGTATGCAAGTTAAGCGGCTAAACAGTGTTATGGGAGATTTAAATATTATCTTGGATTTTCTTTATCATGTTTATAACAGTAGGACTAACTAGCACCAAACTGCAATACAAGGACAATGCATGTATGTAGCCATCAAGTTTGTATTTAACAGCCCTTTACAGGGTTCTTGGTTTTACAGGAAATGTTCAAAAGTCAGCTGGATGTAGCATTATCAACTACACACCAAGCTAGTGTAGCTAGCTACAGCTGATAAAATGCTTGTGACAGTTGTCATTTCAGTTAACAAAATCGATGACAGGAAGCCTGCTTTAGTCTACCTCTGACTAAAATGTTTCAAGAAATTACTAAAGCTGTTGAGTGTTAAATCTTCCACCCTATCAGTGTAAACTGCAAATGTGATTTGAGAACAAAAGATTTGACAGGCAGCCCCCTCTTAATGTAACTCCCAGAGGCCAGGTCTGGGCCAGTTTCCCTTTATGAACTTCCTTGTTGTCAACCCAAGGTTTTGTGGCTGGAGAAGGTCTTTGTGTTCTTTTTTTATTATCTATGTCTGCAGTGTCTCTACTTGGTCAGGACCACCTGTACCAAAGCATTGCTACTTATCCAAAGTGTTTTAAAAGTGCTTCATAAGACCACATGTGTGCAATAGAGGAGCCATAAATCTGTGAAATTATATTTAAACAGGAAAATAACCAGGTTTTAAGTTGACAACGGCTGGATAAAGGTATTTTGTTGCCTGTTTCTCACTGGGTGGTAACAGTGTTGATATCCTTGTTTTGGAACAGACAGAGTTAAGAGAATGAAGGATGGTTTCATATAATGGAAAGGTTTGTGGGATGGAGAGTGGGAGCCAGGCTTTTCTCTTGAGGTCTGTCTGTGAATCTGAGCCTAAGTATCTCCACTCTCCAGCCCTTTGCATCCAGCCAAACATGAGGATGTCACAGACCTGTTACTTAAGGATCATTGTCTATCTTGTATCTGGCTGTGTGCTATGTAGCTGTTATATATACATTTGAATTAGTGATTTGGAATTAATCCTAACCACTGTCAATTTTTTAAATTGTATTTACATTTGTGTTCTCTCTATGAATCACAGTTTCGCAAATTGTGAAGCAAAGCTCACAAGCTCTTTCAGTCTGACGAAATTATAATGCAGACTCAGTAACCCGTATGAGGAGAAGGCAAAACCAGCTGCTGCTGCTCACTGCTATTGATAGTGATGAAGTGATGAATGAAAACAAGCAGGAGCCAGCAAGTTGTGTTCTCAGTTAAAACTGGCATCAAACAGGAGCACAATACTCAGGCCATTTGTTTGAATCACCAGGGATGTTTTTGTAGATTTTGTTGTTTTTGTTTCCCGAAGGCTAATGCTAAGAAAGGATATTATCCCACGTGGTTCTGTCATCCAGTCTCCTTAGAAAGGTCAGACTCCTACATCCAAATTAACAGCTGCAGTAATGGACACTTGTTGTGTTATCTATCTAGCATTTGGTGTTTGCTTTAATTTCAGTCCATTTTGTGCAGCAGGAAGTGAAGTTACAAAGCAAAAGTGATAACTGGGGGTTTACATTTATCACAATGCTTAATAACATCAGTAGACATACAGAAGCTATTAGTGGACCAAGCTAATCATATTGCTTATCAACCCGATATAGCCTAGACACGGAGTCAGTGATACTGAACCCTTTTACCTTTGGATGTCCTCTATTAGAGGCATGACTAAACCAATAGAGGGTGAAAAGTGGGGAATTAAAAAGCAAACATACCATTAATTCTAACGGTGTGATCCATTCTTTTGCTCTACATTTTACTTGAGATTATGTGGAAATTTGCGATAAACAGCTAAGTTCACACATACTGCAGCTCCTCTGAATGAGGAGGTTCATCTCATGTTTTTTACACGCACTGTTTCTCCTCAGGGGATGCTGTTGCCTAAAGATTCACATTAAAGTTAGAACAAATTACATTATTATTTCAGCTGTCCTGAAAAGACAGCATGCATGATAATCACATGAAAATAAAAACACACTAACTGCACGGTTGTGTTGCTTCATTCATTTTCAAGTTTTGGTTTGATTTACCCTCTAGAATAAAACTACTGCTGCATCCCACAATCAAACTGTTAAACATGATTACAGTGACCTGATTAATGACCCAACAACTTTGCAGTCTTACACATGAATGACTTGCAGATGTCTGACACTGGCTTCCAGCTTTTATTGCCATAGTAATAACATGGAGACAGCTGCTTAAGGAATATTATAATAAAAAGAAATGTTGTGCACTTAACCAATGATTTTTACTGGATGGATGTACTTAAGTACAATATTTAGGTACTTATAATATCCATTTTTTTCAATGGTATGCTACTTTTTAATTTCTACTCCACTACATTTATTTGACAGCTCTACATACTTGTTTGTACTTTGCACATTCAGATTAATAGTACAAAACATAAATCAACTAATGAATTACGATGTGCTGTTACAGATTAATCTTAAAATCAGCCCCATCTTTAGCTGTGGCAGTTTACACATTAATACATCAATACTCATAATCTAATTATGTAATATATAAATCATTCTGAAATGTGATATATATATATATATATATATTATCCTAAAATAGTATATGTAGTATATGTTGATGCTAATACTTTTGTAATTTTACTCAAGTGAGAACTTTCACTTGTAACAAAGTATTTTTACACTGTGGTATTGCTACTTTTACTTCTGTAAAATATCACAGTACTTGTTCCGCCACTGATGACTGAAGCTTGACTACTTGATCTGCCCCAGTTAAAAAGCAGCCAGTGTTGTATTGGGATAATATTGTATTTGGATAATAAAGTGTTGAGGTTGCCAACTTGGTTCCAGTGGCTGGTTACTTTGGAGAGAGTAGAGGCATCAGCTCTTACCTTCGTGTGCTCTGGCAGCCCTCTCCTCCTGTGGTGACGTGTGGTCAGAGCGCTTTTCTCTTCCAGCAGCATTGTTTTCACCACCTAAGCAAATGTCAGAGCATGCACCCATGTCCCTAACTCTGTTTGTGTGTCCTAGCAGTGCTTTCAGGTCTCTTGGACAGTTAGGAGTAGGCTTCTAGAAAAGAACAGCTGCTGCAGCCACTCATCAACGATGGCTCAGCTTGGTGTTGGCACAATCCTTTAGGGCATAGTCCTCATCCACACCAATGATCTTTAGTGCCTTTTCCCTTTGCAAGGCAGGAGTATTCTGTACTACTCCTTACCTTCGTTTTGTAGATGCTGGCTCTGCCTCTAGGCTGTTGTTGGTCAACTTCTGCAGTATATGTGAAGAGTCAAATATTATTTTGTGGCCACAATATAAAACAATTGCTTTCATTAACTTTCCTTGTATGTTTTGTCCCTTTGGCCAAATTGACTTGATCGTGATACTGACCTCGAGTAGGGTCAATGCCTAACCCTGACCAATCGGGCTGCTTCATAGGGCAGGAAGTTGCGTGGGATCCATAATAATCACAGCCAAATGCAACTTTACAACCTCAAACTCAACACCTAGGACATTCAGATGATTTATGGCTTTCCTAAGTTTATTAATATTAAGTGGATAAGAAGTGTCTGCTATCCAATCACCAAAAATCTCAAAATCTCAAATGTTTTTGATCCCAGATGACAGTGTGTATTTTTCTATCTAATTTGAATCTACTTAATGAGTTGATAGATCGCTCTCTTATTCATCACTCTATATTATTAGTCAAAACCAATCTGACATTTTAAGGAATCTCAGATGGATGAGATCGTTTCTGTTTTCCTCTTAAGTTGCTGCAACAATATGTTTTAATGGAAAATGAAACCGCAGACTAAAAAAAACAATGACATTAATACAATTTCAGACAGAAATAATACTGAATGCATTTAACTAAATGTCTTTTATTTTTATTGTAAAATGTCCCTGGCTCTTTAAGAAGACTATAGGAGTTAAATAAAAACAAACACAGCAGTGTTCCCCTTCACATTAGCCTTGTTTGTTATAAACTGCTCTGACATTTAGTCAAAAAAGATTTCTAAATTAAAAGCCTTCTGCCGGCCTCTAACTCACTTTTATTTTTTTGCATGAATGTGCCTGGGGACAGTTCTTTATTCAATAACACATTGTGAAGAGTCAAATATTATTTTGTGGCCACATTATAAAACAATTGCTTTGCATTTCCTTTCCTTGCACTTTTTGTCCCTTTGGTCAAATTGACTTGAATTAGAATAAACAGTAGATTCACTAATAAAAGCATATTTCAGATGATGAAAACAACACCTGACATTATAGTTAAGACATCATAGCTTATTTCAATGCTGCTTGTTCATTTCAATTCAATTTTATTTATAGTGTCAAATCATAACACAGCTTATCTCAGGACACCTTCCAGTGATGTCTTTAAGTTTCTTTGTTATTACAAACCTGATTTTCCTCTGCTATTAAACAGCGGAAGAACAGAGTTAGTGGGATATTGTTTTGCTCACACCTTGGCCTCTGATATAGAAGCAATCCTGAGAGAGGCGGATGTTGGTTAATAGCAGAGCCGTGTGTCATTGATGGGGGACTGAACATTTTCTACCAAAAATGTTCTCTGTCAATTATGTCTCAGCACTCTGTATTCAGAGTGACACACTGAGCTACAACACACCAAGTATAAAGGTGAAGGCTAATGTCAGTGTAGCATTATTCTGCATTCATTAGAGAGTTTAACTTGTTTTTATACAGCAATGAAAACCAGTGTTTTACTTTATACTTCAGTACATATCAAAGAGACATAGTGTACATTTTACTACATTTACCTGATCTGATTAATTACTTCTCAGATTAAGATTTTATGCACTTTATAAACTTATACAATATAATGCCTTGTTAAAGAATGAACCAGTGTTTCACAGTCTTTTTGGCTTGTGACCCCTTACAAAAATGTAGTGTCTAGTTGGGGCTTCTTGTCACATTTCAGATGTATATACATTACTTTTACATTATTCAGATGGTTTCATTTGAATACTCATTTGAGACCCAAAGAGGACCCAACAATAAAAGCATGTTTGCGTATCAGAACTTTGTGTTCTTTTCTTTTTTGCCCCATTAATCATCTCATGACCCTTCAAGTTATCTTGGGAGTCCTTGGAGGGGCCTGGCTGGCCCTCATGTTAGGAGCCGTGAACAAAGTAGTTAAAATTAAATTTACCTTGTCCAGCTACAACAGTAAAATGCTACTTACACATTGATGCAACATTATAACCAATATTATAATGTCATATATATAAATTTGTCAGTCATAGGGGCCAATTGTACGCAGGACGAGTGCTGAGATTACTTCTGTACTTTTACTTAACTGGGATTTCAAATGCAGGACTTTTACTTTGCAATAAAATATTTTTACATTTTTGTTTTGGTTTATTTTACATCATTTATTTATTTATGTACTTCTATGTAACATAAGAATGTTACATAGAATGTTACATAGACATTATGTTACAATGTAACATAATGTCTTATGTTACATTGTGAAATGTGAAACATCTGTGGTAGACCATTCATGTTACACAGGAATGTGTAACATAAATGGTCTACCATAGATGTTTGCCGATATGTTCAACAACCTTTAAAGGTACAAAACACACACACAAAAACAACCAATGACAGAACATCAATTACATTACAAACAAAAACATCCCTTAATATCATCCAATTATTTGATCTCTTAAAGGATCTGAGTACCATTTCCACAACTGTCAGTTTTGTCCTCTTTTCCCTCTCTGATTTGTTCACTCAAGTAGTGTTTTTTATTATATCAAACTAATGTTATCTACCACCAAGTGTATATCTTTAAAGTAAATAAAACATGGGTTTTATGTTTTGAAATGTTTTTTGTGGGTTACAATTCAGCCTAATGTTTGATTTTGATAGTTTACGTAACTAAGGAGGTGCACTTTGTGTTGTGTTGCACCCAGATGTGGCCAAAAAAGGTGAAGGAATGTGGCATACTCTGTGTGCGCATGTTTCCCATGGCTTTTGAGGACAGTCATTCAGATACAAGAGTGGCTGGAATGGAGGAGATGATTGCCTTTGCAGCTGAACATCAGCCACTCTCATCCATCGCTGGGGGGGAATGGAACAGGTAAATGATTCTGAGAAAGGACATTAAAGACACGACAGGGCCTGAATGGCAACACTGCCGGTGCTTATCAGGTACAGCCAGTGGAACATGATTATAGCCAACTCGCAGACTAACAAGGTGGAGATTTAAACACTGCAACCCGGATGCGATTTCACCATTATTTTGTTCACATGCAGCATCTAACACAGCTCCAGGGCACGCGGTTAAAACCTCGTCATCTAATGAATGGGCCCATTAAACCCACTCAACAGAGGGCAACAAGCCTCTTAAATCTAATTGATTAATTATCCCCGCTGAAATTCCCTCTCACAGAAGATATTCAAAGAGTGATGAGTGAAAATGTCAAAACATAAACAGCCTCTTTGTGTGTGTGTGTGTGTGTGTGTGTGTGTTTGTGTGTTTGTGTGTTTGTGTGTTTGTGTGTGTGTGTGTGTGTTTGAGTGTGTGAGTGGCTATTAACTGTCAGTTGACTGTGTAAAGTTGTAAATGTAACATATTGCTCCCCAATATCCTGCCACAGCAATAACAAATCTATCCACTGAGGGATTGTGTGTGAAAAGGTGGCAGGATGTTAACTCTTGTCAGCCTCTTTTCAGCTTCCAGCACTGGATAATGATTCCCAGCAGGCAAAACAAGACATCTACAGTCTTTTTGGTTGGAGTCAGCAGAGTTGCAGGCAGAAACTCTCGCCTTTCACTGCATGTAGCATACATGTGTGGACAGGTGGGCCGCGGAAATATGTTTCCTTGCACATCAGCCAATGTGCAGCTGGATCATATAAACACCATAAACTGTGCTGCTGTACTGTGCTTTTGAATGACATTAACATCCAAGAAATTTCTTCCAAAATTGTTTAAATCTAATTGATCACATATTAGCATGAATGTAAAAAATGTGAATCGGAATGACATCTCTTTGGCAATTATGGTCTGTTGGTTTGTTTGTTTGTCAGTCCACCACTTAAATCCAGACTGAAATATCTTAACTAATTACCATGGCATTTTGTGCAGGCATTCATGATCCCCTCTGGATGAAACCTTCTGACTTTAGTATTCCCTTAACTTTTCATCTAGCGCCATGACCAGGTCAATATTTAAATTTGTCCATTGCTTTGGTTTATGAATCAAATACCTGCAAAACCAATGACACACCCATTAGCATCACTGGTACTTGTGTTTAGTGCTAATTGGCAAATATTAGCATGCTAACACAGTGGTGAACAGGGTATGTGAACATTAAACCTTCTAAACTTAAGCATGTTAACATTGTTATTTCAAGCATATTAGCATGCTGATGTTAGCATTTAGCTCCATCCACCACGGTGTCTAAGCGCAGCCTTACTACAGTAGCATGACAACAATACAGTGTGATCATTTGTTGTAAGCGTTAATTCATATATTTGATGTACATCAGGTTTTTGAATTTTAGCTGCAATAAATATTTTACACGCTTAAACAAATCCCAGGCTAATGTGAATTGTATTCTTCAGTATGCCATTACATAGATTGTATAAAAGTTTGCCAAGTAAAGACTGAGATTTTATAATGAAGACAGATGAGACAAGTTTGATAAGACATGGGACCCGATACTGAATCACCTTAGAAATGTGGACCCATAGACCCATGTGACTTGTGGATGTCAAATTCATTCATTATCTTAAGATGTTTTTGTTTATAGTATCTATCCTTACTATGACCGTGGAATATTATTGTAATCCAAGATGTGCTGTGTTCTTTATGTTCAGTATATTTAGTATTCTTTGTTAGGTTTTTATTTTCCTTATTTCCTCTCTCCTCTTTCTCTATTCTTTTTCTTGAAAATCAATAAACATATTTTCAAAAAAAAAAAAAGTTTGCCAAGTAAATCAACTTTGATTTTTTCATTGTATAGGCTAAGCCACATGATTAAAACCTTGGTAAAAACACTTTTTAATCACACCACTTGCATTAGGGGAACAGGAAATGCCCAATCCACTCTCTGATAACCATTCTGTTGCCATTGCTGCCCAGCTCGTGTTTATATGATTGTCTCTAACGTGCAATGTTTTTAATGGGCGCTGGGCAGAGCACCTCACTCTGTCAACCACAACAAATCAAAAAGATTAATTACATCTTAGCAGCACCTTTCTCACCCTCACATTCCCCAGAGCCAGTTAGCATGCATGGTGTTGAATGAAAACAAAGTGAAAGTGTGCATAATCAAACAGAGCCTTAAGCTGACAGGGCAATCATTTCTTCAGGGATGATGCCGGTGCGGTGGCACAACCGGCACTGTTAACACTGGAGCACTGAGGGAAAAACAGCCCAGAGAAAATCATCCTTTTAACTCATAAAACAGGAAAGAGATTTTATAGGTCTAAAGTGGTGATAGGATAAGGAGTGCAGAATGTTGACCTTTACACAATAAACGATTTACGTCAAGAACGACGCTCACAATGAAAATGCTTTAAGAAATTTTGTTGACTAAATTACAAATTAAATTTGGCAGTATGGCTGTGTTCAGAGGAGTAGCAGCAGCAGAATTAGGGCACGCTCACACAGTTTACACATGGGGGACAGCTAAACTATTGCACCAAATGAACAGAGCAGCAACAATGACATAGAAGCATATGTCACGCATATACGTATATATATACACTGTATATTGCCAAGACATTTGTAGATCAAGATATTCATTGACAGCAGATCAATCAGCACAGTGATTTATCACCCCACGATCTTTAATAAAGCATCACTGTCAGGTCAAATAATTGACTTCACCAAAACCATGACAAACAAACGACGTGACAAGGATTACCTCCAGAAATACTCAGAAATATTTTTAATGATTTCCAATCATTAAAATATTGCAGAAGATTTCTCATAATCTAAAATTCAGATTGGCATTCAATGTACGGACTGAGTGTCAGTGACATTTGTGATTCAAATACTAAAAAAATACCTCAACTGAGGTTTTTAAAAAGTGGGATGATGCTTCATATGCTCAAAGCCCTGATTATGGTGCTAATGATGATGATGGTTTGAGCAATGATATAGAGACAGATTAGTTTTTTAATATTAACGACATGAAAAAAATAAATCCCTAGCTAGATAGATGTCTAAGAACCTGCTGAGAGCAGGTTAATCAAATGAAGCCCAGTTGTTATGTATGGTCAGGAGGGCACAGATTGCCAGTAGATGACAGATGTTGAAGCAGTCGGACCCAACCATGCACTCCTGTCCTCTTCTCCTCTCACTGGACATGTTTGATCAGCTGTTGGACATTATCTGCTCTCCCTTTTCCACTAGACAATTCTTGGACTGCTGCTCCCCTAATTCCACTCAATCTGCAGTGAGGTGTGAACCACACCGTTTCCTATGCCAGCACTGAATTATTACAGCCTGCCTTCCAAAGATAACTCCTTTCTGCCTTCTTCCCTCTCCCTTCTAACTCCCAACACCACAATACTCCCAAGTGCCTTGCAAACTCCAAACTTAAATGTCTAACTGTCATGGCTGTGTGAAGTATTTTAATGTCAGTTTCACGTTCAGTCAGTTTATGAGCAAGAGAGTCTAAAGAAACTTTTTTGGGATAAGAATTCCTGGGAACTGACACTGTCAAGCAGATCAAGAAAAGATGCAGAAAAAGGAACTCCGACTAGACTGGTTTTCCATTCATTTAATGAGCCACAATGTAATATTCTTTCAATACACAATTATTTTTTATTCTTTGATTTGATTGAAATGTGGCCTTTGTTATATCTCACAACACGCCATAAAACAAAGAAATACTTAATGCTTTATGGTTAAATTTGAACCAACTTGGTTCAAATATTAAAAACAACCCCCCCATTAACTCTAATCTACAAGATTTTGATTGATAAAATACATGTTTAGCTGTCCTTATCTAAACAGTAGAAGCTCTTTTTTTAATCCTTTTATGCAGGTTTTTTTTTTCCCACAACAAAGAAAATTATGGTTTTGGTTTGGTTTGTCCGTTTGTCCATTTGTCCGTTAGTCCGTTTGTTTGTTTGTCTGTCAGCAGTATGAAACTTGGTGGAATAGTGTAGCATGGGCCATGCTTGTGTGTCTTATGTGCAAGTATGGCAATGAACTGAACAAAACTAGCTTTACTTTAACATTTTCTTTCTCCTTCAGACTTTACTGGAGAAACCACCAGGTTCAATCTTAAAATCTCTGCTCCAGTTATTTATTTTGCCGATTAGGGCAGTCACACTGCAGTTAGAGTGCTTTAGAGAGAAGAACAATAACTCAGAGCACAGTAGCAGAACGGGAGGCTGGAACTCTGAGCCCTGCTGTTAATGAAACTGAAGATTCACAGAGAGAACAACAGGGACGACTCATGTTGCAAAGCTGAGGATTAATCTCAAAGAAACACAACTGCAGAAGTGCAAAACAGTTTTTATATTGTTAATCTGTGCTCTACTACAGGGTTACTCTGACAGTCCAGCATCATAAAGAGCAATTTCAGGACAGAATATATTAAATTGTACCACTCTTAATTGTAAAAGGAATAATATACCATGTGTGTGCTTGATAGATATATTTTTGGCATATTTAATATACTGATAAAACAAAAAGTTAGACCTCATGAGTGACGCAAACAGACGGAGAAGCCATGGATATGTAAGGGAACAGAATTTCAGACATACAGTATAAACTACTGTTCTACTCTTATACCATGATGTGCCATACCACGCAAGATGTTTTCATGCTTAAGGGAAAAAAATACATAATGGTAATGATGATGCATATTAAAATGCAATAATAATTTTTCAGAAAATGAGAATTGCAACGGTTCCCCATTTATATCTGAGAGCACTGATGATGGTATCTACCCACTGATAACTAATTACAATACACTGTGTTAAAAGTACATTTGGGATCATTGAGAATATTTAACAGCAAGACTCCCTAAAGACATTTTAGAGTAATTAGCATCACTCTGTCAAACTTTGAGAACTCTAACTTACATAGACTGCATTTACTCTTCTTGAATGTTGCTCATCAGTTATGCTAAGCACCTTAGTTACTGATGCTATGCCTGTTAAGCTTTCATGGCACATAACCCTTTTATTACAATGATTAATGGCAGATTTACCTTACTTCTTTGCTTTTAGACAGGGTCAAACAAAAGCAGGCTTCTCGTTGCTAGACCATTGATTTTGTCAGCTGAAATGACAGATTTTTATGAGCTGTAGCTAGCTAATTAAGCATTAGTTCCATGAGTTGTTTGAAAACACTATGTCCTTCAAAGCTGACTTACTTTAAAACTAGAGCTTATAAAAGGGGTTTTAAATATGCACTTTATGGCAACAAATGATATTGTGCTAATAGCCAGTGACAATAAAGACACTAGGACTGACTAGCACTAGTCCTACTAGCCTTTAATGTAAGATCACACTATTATTTCTTTCAAATAAAAAAACTGTTTGACGTAAAGCTTACTTTGCTCAACATCACATCTTTCTGATGTACTCCTGGATCTTCGTTGTTTCATCCTGGACAGTGGTCTTGACACTTACTAACCCTTGGCCTCCCTCGCTACGCTTGGTGTACAGTCTCAGGGTGCTGGATTTGGGGTGAAACCCTCCATGCATTGTGAGGAGCTTTCTCGTCTTTATGTCAGTAGCCTCTATCTCCTCCTTTGGCCAGTTTATTATACCAGCAGGGTATCTGATGATGGATCTTGTTTTTCCCATTCAGCTGACTTTTCAGGACCTGCCTCACTCTTTGTAGATATTTGGCTGTGGCAGTCTTCCTTGCTGCCTCCTCATGGTTTCCGTTAGCCTGTGGCACCTCAAGGTATTTGTAGCTATCCTGAACATTTGCAATGTGGCCTTCTGGTAGTTTGATCCCCTCAGTTCTGATCATCTTCCCTCTTTTTAATACCATGCGACCACACTTGTCCAGTCCGAACGACATTCCAATGTCGTTGCTGTAGATCCTGGTAGTGTGGATCAGTGAGTCGATGTCTCGCTCATTTCTGACATACAGCTTGATGTCATCCATGTAGAGGAGGTGACTGATGATTGTTCCGGTATCCGTAGCCAGTCTTTGTGATGATCTGGCTGAGGGGGTTCAGGCCTATGCAAAACATAATGCATCGCCTTGGTATATGCCGCACTTGATGGTGACTTGTGCAATTGGCTTTGAGTTGGCTTCCAGACTTGTTTTCCACAGCCTCATTGAGTTCTTGATGAAGGCCTGGACATGGACTAGAGCAGAATACATGGATCTGATGCAATGCTCTCTCTCTCTCTCTCTCTCTCTCTCTCTCTCTCTCTCTCTCTCTCTCTCTCTCTCTCTCTCTATATATATATATATATATATATATATATATATATATATATATATATATATATATATATATATATATATATATATATTATAGAAGGTTAAGATTAGGGCTGGGTATTGTTCTTTCAATCATTTTCATTACCATTACCGATACAGACACCCTGACTTTGACACCCGTTCCTTTTCAATACCAATTTTATAACATCCATATTACAGTGACAAAAAGAAATTATAACATCCATTACAAAATTTCAGCTCACCTATGTGACGCACATTGTAAAGCCTCTTAAAATCCAACTGTACACACACGTGCATAGCATTATTGGATCTTGGTAGATGCTTACATGCATGCATGCTTATTGGCTCACTGATGCAATTTACTCCTTAGGTATTTATATTTGGTAATGAGAAGGGATTTTTTGATACTCAATTTTATGGAGAAAATTTGGTCAGTGCCTAAAAGTATCAAAGTTCGGTACCCAGCCCTACTTATGGTGGGATGAGGTCTTACCAGTGTTTTACTGTAAATGACGCAGAATCTCAGGTAACATTTTTAAATGGCAATTCTAAAGGGATGTGAACATTCTTCTATTGATTCTTTACAGTAATCTGCAAGGAAAACTAGCTTTCATTCTCCTGAGGCAGAATCAAAGTGATAATGTGCTGCTGTGTGTGTGTGTGTGTGTGTGTGTGTGTGTGTGTATGTGTGTGTGTGTGAGAATCCATTACTGTCTGTTTGGCTCTTGGGATGCTCCATCACTTTTAAACAGTGCAGATCTATGTATGAAATGACTTCACATTACGTTTTGCAAAATAAATTGGAAACACTTTACCTCAGGGCAGAACATTAAAGCCATCATCCATACACGGATGAAGGTACCCTAAGATAACCAAGAGTGGGAAGGCATACACTGGCCATTACACTGTATATTGGTTCCCATGGCCCTTGATAAAAGCCTTTGTCGCAGCAGGGACCTTTTTAGGGCTGTCAGAAACTCCAGTTAATGAACGTTTAATTCAATTCCAAAGAAAGCATTTATGCAGATTTATCTATTTAACTTAAAATGTGATTAGACTTGCACAATATTCAGTCTAAATGTGTCTATAAAGTGAGAAAATAAATTAAATGTAGCTTGACGTCTGTGGAGGTGGAAGTGGGAAATATTGCAACTGATGGATCCAATTAATACAAAGTTATAGCTGTAAAAAGGACTGCTTGTAAGGACAAACTCACAAAGAAATGGCTATCTTTCCTCTCTGCTCTACTAAATGTAGAGTCTACATTTAGCTTAAAACAAAGCTAAACAGAGATTATCACAATGGACACAAACACGACTCTGCTTAATACTGCTCCTTTCATGCTTGGTGTGTAAATTAGCCACTTTTGTCATATCAATTCGATGGGGTGATTATAGGGTACGTTGACACTGCGCTGCCCTCAAATGGCCAGAAAGCAATTAATACAGGTTTGGGTCAGTGGGTACACAACAAGGGTAAGATTGCCATCATATAATAGTGTACAAATTCTCTAGAAGGGATACTTTCATTAAAATAAACAGTCCCCTTTTGTTCTTCACAGGTCAAACTGAACCTTCCTTGAAAGATAAAGTAATAAACAGCCTCCAGGTTGCTGAACTCAACATGCAAGTCATACCGTCACTTACCAGACAGCAACAAGTACATGCTTGCCAGCACTGCCTCATGGTAAAAGGACTTTCCTTGAATTAGGTTCACTGGTGAGTCCAGCACAAAGATAAACTTACAGTCTTGAAATGAGGAGACATGATGTCTGAGAATCTGTCAGCTGAGATGCAGTGTTTGCTAATTTATTGCCAAGGCGCCTGACAATGATGGATGCATTTTTAGGAGGACTAAGCATGCTTTCACAACATCTCCTTCAAAGGTCAGCTGGCACTGTTATAGCTACAGCATGTACATGCATGTGTGGCTAGAATGGATCTTGCAATCAACACGGTCCTTATGTGAGAGGAGACTAGATTACCCTTTTACTCTCAGGGCAAAAGCTGCTACATCCCTTTAACAGACGATGCTCAGCTTTTTTCTCCCATCAGACACATTTGCTTTCTGCCACTTACAGTCTGGCTGCATGAAGGCTCTCTGCCTTTACTTCACCTCAGGAACATTGCTTCTGTAGCTTGGACACATACCGAGATGAAGAAAGGTGGTGAAGGCAGACATGAGTTAAGAATGGATTCAATGTCATTAAAACGAGATGTGGTACTCAGGATATGCAGTGAGAAATGGGTTCCTGGAGGTTCACAGTTGCTTTTGCTTGGCTCATTATGCTGACTTCCTCACTTGCATCCTCAAGCAGTGCTCTTTCCATTAAAGGCTGTGCTGGCAATATTGTTTAAGTTTTCTGTAAGTTCCTCTAAAAACAATTTGTATACTCTTGCATCCATTTATTTTACTAATAGAGAGATATAGAGCAACATCAGTTAGTTTATTAGCTACAGTAGTTAAAACTATAATACTATAGCTGTTAGTATTTTAGCCATGAAAGTGGTGTGGCTTTACTGTATCTAGCAATGATGGTCATTTGGTCCACCACTTTGGTCCGGACTAAATCATCACGTCAATATTCAAGTTTGTCAAATACTTTGCTTATTGACTGGTTAACTACCAAACTACTTACATTCCCATCAGCCCCAGCTGTAGTGTGTGTTTAGCGCTTACATCAGCAAATGTAAGCATACAAAGATGCTAAACTAAAATGGTAAACTTGGTAAATACACCTGCTAAATGTCAGCATGTTAGCATTGTCATTGTGCATGTGTTACCATGCTGATGTTAGCATTTAGTTTAAAGCACTACAGCCTCACAGAGCATGGCTAAAGACTTGTTTGCAAATGTGCCATTGTTAAATAGGCAAAATGCATCAGAAAAAGGATAAAAACTAGTGATAAGACATGCAAATAAAATAAAAAAAAAAAGCTGCAACAACCATTGCCAGTTCATCTATACACCACACCATTTTTTGCCTGTAAGCTACTTCACCCTCAACTATAAACACAAACAAAATGGCAAACCAAAACCATTAGACCAACTCATGTCTGGTTATAGTCCATCCATCCCTCCATGTGGTTACATACTAATCTCTTTAGATGCACATTCATGTTTATTTCTCCAACTGGGCAGACACATGGACAAAATAATGACATACATCACTGTTGAGGAGCAGTCCATAGCACTTGAGTGATCATAATGTGTGGTAACAGGCAGAGCAGGTAGGGTTAAGATGAAGTGAAGTGCTAATGTATCCAGCTGAAGTTGCAGGTGGGATCAGGGATAAAACCTCTGACGTCTCAGATGAGCAGACTAATCTTTCCTATTCCTCCGATTATAGAGGCTTGTAGGCGGACTGCTGATAGGATAGCACAGAGAGGTGTCTGTGGTCAGAGGATGTGGCATCATGGAGAGGGGGTAATAGCTTGTTTTGTAATCAGGGATTTTATACTAGATGGATTACGCAGAAAATAAAATGAACGGCTTAGAGAATTTTTTTTTTTTTCATTTTCATTGAACAAGCTCTCTTGATTCCCTCTTGAATAAGACTTTTGAACCTGTGTATAGGATAAAACTGTGAGGAAAGAGATACAACTTGCTAAATAAACAGTTTCACACTCAAATATGACCACCATGAGAAGCCACTGATCAACTTTACGAGGAGCTGAGACAGCTTTTGTGGTCCTCTAATTTGACTACAAATCAGGAATAATTTACTTTTTAGTAGTTGTTCGACTCTTGCAGCAAATATAACTTTTTTACACTTTAATATTTTACTCAGTGAATTCTGCATCACTTCTTCTTTGGCCCTTTCTATCCTGTTTTTTGAATGTGACTGCCACTCAGGAGAGCAGAAGATGGATGTTTGAGAGGACACTAATGAAACATCTAATTGACATAGGTCTGCAAATAACCTCTCTGTAGAGCATCTCAGTTAGAGGATCACTGCCTGCAACAGTTCTATGCCTTGGTGTAGCCAGCGTCACAGGAGATTTAGCGCACTTGTGGGCCCTAGTACATGTGGTGAGGATTAATGAGCAGACATGAATTCAAAGCAGGCAAGTCTTTTGCTTAAAACCATCTGTTTGTGGATAAGCAAACAGTCCAACTCCCAACAGGTAATAATTAACTTGTTAGTTTCTTTGTTTACATCTCCCAGGTGGGATTCAGTGTTGAATCGTGAATCAGTATTCACTCACCAAGCTGCTGGGTAAATAAACATGCATAGAGCTTGGGAGAGAGCTTAAATCTCCCGGCAGCTTCTGTTCACTGGACCTGTTTCTTCAGTGTGAAGCTGCAGCAGATAGCAGAGCAGCGTGATGCTAAAGCCCAGTCTCACAAAATACTGCATGGCCAGACGTAAATTACATATATGTTCTTGCTAACACTTTGGTAAGACCATCAAGGAGGTCATGAAACCATGAGCAGGAAGTTACATTTGGTCCTTCAGGCAAGGGGTGTATCCACGGATGTGACAATGTAATAACAAGGTCATAGTCCCATTAAGAAGGTCATAGAGATGTTAAGCTGTCCACTCTTGGTCACGATCGTGGCTTATTGATTTCAGCAGGCAGGAAAATCTATTCAAGCCAGGGCAGTGCTGCTTAATTTTGGGGCTTTATCTTATAGTGATGTACTTCCACATCCAATACAGAGCTTTCAATGATGTAATCTTTGATTCTGATGAGTTATGATAGAGCTGGAATTCAATACCCAACAATTATGATGATGTCACTTAATTATGTTTTTAGTGTTGGCAACTTACACGCTGACTTTAAGAGTGTCTGCTTCGGCAGTTTCATTTAGTTAAACCTCTGACAAATACACAAAACAAATCTCTGGGTTAAAATTGACAGTTTGACACACAGCACAGACACCCAGGTTTTCTAACCAGTACCCATGGCTTTAGAATCATTGGGTCACCAATTAAAACCAAGACAATGTGTTGTTATGAGCCAGCTACATTTTCTACGTAAAAACTGCCACAAATGTAGTGTTAGATGGTCAAAATTATGTGAATGTGACATTTAAAATGGCAAATTATGCATATTTTATCAGTAACAAATAAGTGCATACACAGAGTTCACAACCATACCTCACTATTTTAATTGGGGTGACTAACCCAACAATAGATTTGGTGGTGATTTTTAAATTATAAAAACGCAAGTCTAAGAAAACACTACATTCCAACAAGGGGAGCCACAACCTTTTCATGCACAAAGTCTCATGATGTAGTATACTAAAACATAGTCTCGCTTTGCCAAACTGTCCTCCACCGCGGGACCGTCTGGCTAGTCCACACAGCATCCCGGGATGGGAGAAAAATCTACTGTGGTTTATTGGCTTTTTTATTTATTTATTTTACATCAATCACAATCGTTTTGGGCTTAGGACCTTGTTTTGGTGGAACATGTGTATGTTCAAAAGTTGTTTTAGTTGTGCAACAGAAAACTCAGACTGGACAGATAGTCTAGCTAGCTGTCTGGATTTACCAAAGGGGGTAAAAGAGCCTTCACGAAGCGTAGCTCCTATGGCGCTATCATGATGAAAACAAACCATCACCTACCGTTAGCATTCCATTGACTACTAGCCTTTTAGTTAGCAATTGTGCCTTTGTTATCCCCTAACATATGTACCTACACTCTCCATCTCTGCAAGATTGGGAATGATTCAGAGTTCTCTTGGCACAGCTACCAGAAGACTTACAACTTTCAGACAGGTTGCTCACGTCACATCTAGCTACGTCTTCAAGCTCAGTTGGAGGCTGTGCCGTAACGCTCAGCCATCACCGGAAATGTGCTTCTAATATCCTTCACTGGTCTCCTTCCAGAGCAACGGGATCTGTTGGCCCATTTCTTTAACTGTCTATGGGATTTACCTTGCAGGAATCTGAGAAAAAGTCAACCATAGTCCTCATAAATCGACAGAAGTTTAAAATGCCAACACAAAGGAAGCCCAAGGCAACAGATGTCTGGCCTACATTTGTGAAATCCGGCGGCAACAGAGCAATCCAGGAAGTGGAACGTCAAGACTAACTAAAACATGACAAACCAAAAAATATAAAAAAATCTAGCAAGCATCCTTTATACTATTGGGAATGAGGAAAGGTTGTGGCTCCCCCTGTTGGGATGTGTTTGTTGTGCTGGTTGCAATCATCCATAATTAACCTCACCTGTGTGAATTGCCAGACTACGCTGAAGAAGGGTGTCTTTCCCAAAACGTAAAAAAGTTAAACTGGAGTGTTGTTCTGCTTTTTTATTATCCATATTAAGGATCCAGCACCTGCAGTCTCCAAAGTCTACAGCCTCATGCGTGATAGCAGGAACCGCGTGACCTAACGCGACACACACACAGAACATCGAAGGTGTTTTGATTCTCAGCGTGTTTTCACAGCCAGAAGGCAAATTAGTGTCTAATGAGCCTGGAGGCAGCAAAAAAAGATCTGCTGGATAAACTATTTACCGGTAAACACGACAGGTTTGTTTAGGACACCCCCCTCCCCCGTCTGTCACTAGCCCCGTCTCCGACCAATCAGTAGTCTGCAGGTTTTCACGTCACCTTTTTGGTATCGCCTCAGCTCGCTTGGAACCTCAACTGAGGTAGTATTACAAAAAGTACCTGTTAGCAGGTACCAGGGACCTTTTTTCGTAATGAAAAAACAAAAAAGGCGAGTAGAGTTGAGTAGATACCATGTAGTGTAAAAACGCCATAGAGAGTTGATCAAGTCTAATTTTTTCAACTATTCCTTGCCATTTCTCTTTCATTTCAATTACATCCTCATCCTTTTCTGCATGGAAATTACATTTTTGACAAGCTTTTATGATTCTAGTTATGCCTCTCATGCTTTAAAGGTTTTTTTGGAAAACCACAAAATGGTCCATATTTTATATGGACCATTATATCGACCACATATGGTTCCAACCGGAACTTTCAGCTTTGAAAAACATGAAATGTCTTTCTCTAAGTTTTCATTTCCATGTCTTTTGAATAGAATGAGTGTTTTTTATGTTTTGTTTATCACAGAGTTACTGCAGGTCAAAAGTTTAATACCACTTGAATTTAATATTTTACATGTGGGTATTTGAAGGCTAATGTGACAGCCAGGAGTAACAACCTGTTTGTATTCCAGGGACATAGATCAGATATAATGTGATTTTTTTTCTAAGCTAAGAGGAAAACGTGTTCTTCTGTAAGCCACCGACAACTCACACCGTCTGCACTCAAACTAATTTACCTTTATCACCCTCATGGGAACAATTCAGTCATACAAGATACAGCCAGTCTCTGGTTCACTGTTAAGGTCAGGACAGATGAAGTATACGCAAGCCTTTGATGTACAGTAGTTTTACTGGCACTGCTAGGGGTAGTACCAGGCTCTCCAGGAAACTATGTTCAGTTGACCAGTCAATAGTAATCATACACCAGAGAAACCATGAAAAACTGCAGCGTAAGTTTGGCTTCCCAAATGTTTTGGGATGTTTGCCATACACCATAATTGCTAATTTCCTAGAAGGAAAGTTTTGTAAATCAGAGTAAAGCATGTAATAATAACTACCCCAAATCTGTCTAAATTGAAATGTGATGAAATGCTGAGCCACAAGAGATAATATGTCTTGTGGGCCACAGTACTTTCACAGTAATTTCCCAAGTGTGGACTTGTTGTGAATACTATAAGTTGGACTTTTCTAAAAACAAAAAGACATGCTGAAAAAAAGTATGTGACCTTTGGTAAAGATTGAATCAGGAAGAAAGAAAACATGGGGAAACATTCGTCTTTTCTTCCTGACCTCACCTTGCAGGCTCTCTCGAGACTCAATATGAACAAATCTGACTCCTTTTTGCTGCATGAGTTGCTGCTTTGACTCAGATGAAACATAGCAGATGTGAAGTGGTTTACTGACTAAGAAACAAGGGGAAGTTAATTTTGGGCAAAGTTTTGTCAGTGAGTGGTGCCCTTGCAGTATTCTCACTTTGAATAGTTGAACACTTTTCAGCTTCAACCTAAAATAATACATTCTGTCCTTGGGCAATTTAGTACCCTATCTGTCTGCACACATCTTGCATGCTGTCTTTTTATTGGCCAAATATTGTTTAGGATGTTTGTTTCCATTTTGCAGTACAGAGTTGTCTCTACAATTATTATTATTAGTTGGCTAATGGTACTGTAAGGCATATTAAAAACATCAACTACAATGTCACATTTAAAACCATGCTGCTAACTGACAATATGCATAGAGCAATATCAAACTGGATATATTCTGCATCATTATCCACATTAATGTCAAATTATTTTCCTCACAATCTTATAACCAGTATTATTATCTTGCCAATCAGAGTAAATGAATCAGTGAGAGGCTCAAAAAGTACTCATGTGTCATCTGCTGTTACTGTAATGCACTTCAGTGTCTGTGGAAGTCACAAGCTGTCAAATTTATCAAGTCACTTATCAGTTAACAAGTAGGTTGAACTGTGCATGGACAGATAATTTAACACAGAATAGAAGATTAGAAGAAAAGAGTATTTTAAGTTACAGCAGGATGAAAGCAATTGAAGGAATCGTTTATAGATTTTGTTAAATTGCCTTTCTGAAGAAGCAGAGTAAGGATTTAAATAACTTAATACCTTAATTTATACCATAAGTGATGCTTAAGTTTTAACCTCTGTAATATTGCCTTTCTGTCACTGTTATCGTCATTTTGAGGCTATTACAAAAACAGTTACATCCTGATTTGAGTTCATTATTGTGAGTAGTCTGGCTGTCTTTTTTTTATTTCAATCTCCTTTGGAAACGAACAGTGGTCGACAAAAGCATTTCTCACTATTCAACTGACATGACTGCTTGGACTGTAAGTTTTGAGATCATTTTGGGAATTCTCTTTCTGCAGGGGTTAGATGAGAAGATTGATGCCACTCTCATGTCTGTACGGTAAATATAAAACTACAGCCAGCAGCTGGTTAGCTTAGCTTAGCAAAAAGAGTGGAGACAAGAGGAAACAGCTGGCTTTGTCCAAAGGTAACACAATTTGCCTCAATGCACCTCCAAAGCTCACTAGCAAAGTATAAAAAAAATAAAAATGTAGGCCTATGTGTTGGACTGTTTCTTGGCTATGCTTCCACTGGTTGCCTGGCAACTGCTTAGAGGCAAGTAATAGTCCAGCAGTTAACCCCAATGTAAAATGGGGAATTGTCGTTTTACATTTTGTATTTTGTGACTGTTGGACAGAAAAAGGCTGGCTGTTTCCCTTGTCTCCATTCTCGTGCTTATTTAAGCTAACCGGCAGCTAGTTTCATATTTAACATGCAGATAGTGGAATCTATCTAACACAGCTGAGCACAAAACATTAACATGCACTAAAGCTCTGCTTTTACCTCTCTTCCCATCTTGTTTTGTCTCAAAGACTCCCATCCAGGCTTGTAAATTTACCCATAGCCACGTCAGTCACTCTGCCTCAGTGCTTCCGCTCCAACCACCACACTATCTGAGATCTTGCATTTATTCAACTTATTTTGTGTTTGACGGCGATAATGTGATTGCACATTTATTTGATTTAATTTGGCATGCTTGAAACCAGGCCATGCTGGGCTGTTGTTAGACTATTTGGCCATGGTGAGGTGGATCTCTCAGATGAGGTTGTGTGTGTGTGTGTGGTGAATGTGCGTACGTAAACTGAGAGGGTCTTCTTCATATTACATGGGGATGTAGTAGATTGGGTTGCTTCGACCTAGTGTGTGTGTACCCAGGGGACTCTGCTGTGCTTCAGAGGGCCGATAACTCTCAAACACAGTTAATGAGCTCTAACAACCTGACTGATGACGCTCGTGCATTAACCAATCAATCAGGGTCTTTCTGCTCACCTCTTCTTTACCTTCTGTAATACAGAGTAAATTATGCTAATTTATCCTAGCAGCAGGAAATGCTTTTGTGTAGGTTAGCAATGCTTTTGTATCAGCATGTGCCACACTTGTATAGGCCAAGGTAAAAATAATGTGGGACACATTTGTAGTTTTGAATTATGAAGGGGAGAATATTTAAATTTACCCACATCTACTTGCTGAGTTTGCAATTTGGCGCTGTCTGCATCACAGTCCTTTTAAAAGAGGCAATTACTTTTAATTGTATTCATTCATTTTCAGAATAATTAGCCTTGACACTTTTGTTTTCACATTGCATGTTAGTATTGGGATCATTTTTAATTGACTCCCAGGCCTAAAGGGATCAATTAATATCACCAATTTTTAAGGGAACACACACACACACACACACACACACATTACTGCTCTTAAACATTCAAGGACATGGTAACAAAATATACAAATGGTTTTCCAGCACCTTTGGATCTTTTGTTATAATTATTAATATTTCTAAAATTTGAAGTAAATGCTGTAATGTATGCACCGACTAACCTCCAAGAAAGGATGAATTGTTTAATGTGAACAAGTCTAGTTTTGCCTTATTTGCATGAGCGTCTCCTGAGACTGGCAGTGGCCATGCTCACTCTGTCGGTGTGGGTGGAGTGGTGTGATGAATGGGAGATGTCTGGTTAAGTGGATTTAATCGACAGTAAAAGAGGCTGGGAATTGATGACTTTACAGCGTAACAGCTGAAGTTAGGAAGTTAGAAAAAAACAGTTAAGATAAGCAAGCAACGCAATCATTTCCTGTGATTGTTTCCAAACAGCCAAAAGTAGATAACCATTTAGTACTTTAAACGTTCCATATTGTAAAAAGTGAGATTTCCAAGTATTTTATTTTCATTATAAAGCAGGTCAAGGTGCTATATAAATACTGTGAAAGTATCAAAACGCTGGTATAAAGAGACAGGCGCTAAAATAATGTGTTTTAGACATAGGGCCCTATCTTGCACCCTGCGCTGTGTAACACAAAGATCGACACAGTTGTTCATTTCCCATCCTGCGCCCACGTTGTTTAAATAGCAAATGCACCATGGGCGTGCTTGTCTTACAGGGAGGTGTGTTCAGCTGAATTATTGTTGTATTTTTATCTTGAGCATTACCATTGACCAACAAAAACCTGGTCTAAAGTCAATAGCAAAAGCATTTCCTTGTTATTTTAACAGAGCATTAGTAAAATGTGCCTCGTGGACACTATGCTTGTTACACATACACAGGGAAGCACAGCAGCACACACACGCACAAGATTAAAAATAAAACCTTAACAGCGTGCCTACTACCTGGTGCCCATCCGAATAGCGATAAAACGAAATAAAAAAAAGTTCTACGTGTTATCCCTTCAGAAATTGACCTTTTCATAACCTATTTAAGACCTTTCTTTTTCCCAGAAACAGCTATGAAATAGCCAGCGCTGAACCAACAATACTTTTAGCGTGTATAGAGATAACATATTTTCACATGTAAATCGGTAAAGTATGTGTTTATTTCAACCAACACTATAGTTTTTCAAGGTTGGAAAAGGGTAGAGAAGACCAACATCTTTTCATAGTTTTATTTGGTTTCTGTCGAGTTTGAATGAAGTATGTTTTACGATACTAAAATGTATTTAAATAGAGACTGGTGGGTTTGGTCCATCGTGACATCATGTTAGCTGATAAATAACACTTCTTCTCCTTCTTCCTCTCATCCTCTCTTCAAGTCTAGTCTCTGTGAAAACAGCTGTTGGTGTTGAGTACATGTTGCTAAAGTGATTCGACAATGGTTGAGTAAAGGCCATCGTCACCACAGGTATATAGTTAATATCATTAGTAATAGCTGATCTGAGCTAACTTTACTCTGCTGTTTGACATGTCCTGCAAAGAGAGGACCACAGTCTCCATGATAGTGTGTGTGTGTGTGTGTGTGTGTGTGTGTGTGTGTGTGAAAATTTTCAGAGAATCGTACTGAAGCTCCCCTACCCCCCTGTCCCCACCTCTGTGGTGTCAAATATATGCAACACAGAGCAGGTAACCAACAGGGAACCATCTGCATACTTTTACCATATACCATTTGCATATTTTTTTCATAGTTTCTATTGGCAATTGGTATGAAGAGAGCCAAAAGTTGAAGTCCGATGGACTCTATAGTTACATGTTTGCGACGGGCACAACATTTCCTATATTTTGACCAACGAAGATGTATGAAGAATGAAAACTGTGGGAGAGAGAGCAATTTGTCTGGTAAAAGTTCAGAGAATCTAACTGCAGCTGCATTGTTTTTTCATTGTATCTATCAGCAGTTGATATGAACAGAGCCAAAAGTTTAAGTCTGATGGCAGTAGCCTCTGTTGGTGTGGGTGGAGTGGTTTAATGGTACAAAGCCATCACCCGCCGTTAGCATCCTATTGACCGCCATTCATGACGTGACTTTGACAGGGAAAAACTTTACATCTGAAGCGTTTAAAGACTCTATGTGTCCATTGTTTATTTCTAAAGAAACATGACAATGTATAAAAGGCTCCATTACCTTGTATCTCACGTTATGGCTCCGTAGCAGACGTTTTTGTAAAAGTAGGCTAACAATTGTGTCATAACCAACTTGCTGTTGCATAGTCAACAAATCACGTATTGTCAGGAGAAGCTTGCAGACAGTTTTGATTTACATTAGCTGTTTAGGTTTAATTACTAATGTTAACTAGCCTATGATATCATATACCTACGCTCTCCGTCTCTGCAAGATTGGGAATGATTCAGATTTCTCTTGGCACAGCTACCAGAAGACTTACAAACTTTCAGACAGGTTGCTCATGTAACATCTAACTACGTCTTCAAGCTCAAGCAGTAACGCTCAGCCATCACCGGAAAAGTGCTTCTAATATCCTTTACTGGTCTCCATCCAGAAGAACGGGATCTGTTGGCCCATTTCTTTAACTGTTTATGTTAGCAACACATTAATATCTGTGCTTTCTATTGATTTCACAGGTACTGCAAAACTAACTTTTTCATATTAGCTTGTATCAGAATATTATCTAAATGTAATAATGTAAATGTAATTGTTGTGTGATGTTGTGAGTTGATTTTAAGGTGTTTGTGTTAGAGTGAAAACATGTAACTTTGAAGCTAGTGGTTCTGACCAGTGTCGGCTGAGTAGTAGTAACTTCAGTTTAATAATGTAGTACTTCACAGTAGTTGTGTGTAAGTTAAGTGTAAGTTACTGATAGAAGCATATTGTAACATAAGAAAACATGTTCTATATTTTGTTCAGAGTATTAGCCAACTGGTAGTAAGGAAATGGTGATGTGAAATACTGTTTTAAACTAGTTTTACATTTCCGGTCATTCAGTAACATGGCGAAGCTATATTGTCGGGCGCTGATATTGAGTGCAAGTGTATGAGAGAACGTCTAAGAATGTTGTATGGGAGTGTATTATGCTACAGTAAAAATGGGGTTAGCAGGATAGCATTGGTTATCTGTGAAAGACTGTAGGTGTCATAGTCTAGTGAATGTGAAGTTATATTATTTTGGTATCTTTTAGTACTTTAAATTAAGTCTTGTATGTGTAATATGTGTTAAATCATTTGAATTTATGTGCATCTATTTTCTGTCAGACGGTTTCATATTATTTATCATCAGTTGGTTACAACATTTATTTAATTTTTAAACATTAATTATCATTTTAACATGCACTTTTGTCAGAGAGTTTATACAGTAGAGATAATGTTAATGGATGAGAACTGTATGCAATTGTTTCAGAAATAAACAAGCTTTGTCGTGAGCAACACACTAACATCTGTGCTCTTTATTGATTTCACAGTTTTCTTAAGCTACACAGTGCTTACTAGTCTGTGTAGCCATTGCTGCCGGTCCAGATTCCCCATAGGTCTGGTGCCGGTAACATAGGCTACTTCCACAACGCGTTCATGACTCAACCAACTCCTCCTTGTTGGTTATAGGCTGTGTTCAGGGGACAGGCAGCTAGCGTATAGTGATGAGATGTTTGCTGTATGTGACAAAAATTGTTGTATTCTAAAAAATGCTTGACATTGCTTAGAGCACAATTAAGACAGGCAGTATGAGAAAAATTATGTGTTTTTTAAACATAAATTCATACATGTTCCAGTAGAAGCCGAATATGCAAATATGAATCTGAAAATTAGAATAACAACATCTTTAGGAAAATTACTTAGTCATTCTTCACTTTGTGCCCCACTTCACAGTAGTAATTACTTTTTACCCAAACACTGATATCCTTTGTAATGTAATTATTTAATAGGACCCAAAGCACATGTCACAGCTCATACTGTTAACTAATTTAGTAATACTTGCATGTGCTGCATTTAGACATTTATTTATTTTATATTATAAAATATTATATTTATTTAATTATGTAGCTTGGTGACATGGTGAGATATAGTATATAAATGTTAGATATCCATTTCTGTTAGAGAGCTTAGGGTGGAGGTTAACACAGCGGCTTTATAGCCCAATCCCACACAATCTATATGTCCACATTAGGACACATGCCCAGTTCACAGGCGTCAGGGAAAAAGCATAAACACCACATCCATTGACCTTTCCCCTAATATATTTACTCCATGTGCATTATGGAGTGCAGAAAAGATGTTGTTTCAACCATTTCCTATCTTCTCATGCCCCAAGGACATTACATTGTTTCATGCTAAAATAAGCCCCTGGGGTCTTTTATTAAAGGATTTTGGAAAACAACATTCTGTGCATAATTAAGGACAAGCCAGTAACTTTAAATAAATATTCTAGGGATTTTTTTGTTAGGGTTGCTATCACAAATTTGCCACTGGATGTTTCTCTCTCGGCTCCATATACAACTCTAATTTTGGTGTGCAGTAAAATGGTCAACCACATTTCATCAGAGTTCAAACACCTGCTTTTCTTGCATTACAGTGCTGAATAAGCAGTCAAGTAATTATCAGCCTTCTAAAAGTGAGAATCTTAAACAGGTTGCATAGTCTCAGCAGGTTCAGAGAGTATGACCATGTTAATATCCTGTGGTCAAAATGTGCTTTATGTTAATTACATTTATGTAAATGTCACCAGTGATCTGGGTTGCTCAAGCAGATATTTCTAAACAATAAGGTTTAAGAGCAGCACAGACAATGCAGTGAATGGGACAGGGTTTGCCTGCAGTTGTGGTCAATTAATTTGCCTATTAAAATTTGGATGCACAAATGAGCAAACAAACAGAAAGGATAGAACCACTGTCTTATAAATTTTTTAAAAATTGGCGCACCATTGAAAGGTTTGGGAAATTTACAGAAATGGTAGAACACAGCCTTCCTATTCAAACATCCCTATTTCCTATTCCAACATGGGAAAGGTGTGGTGAAAGGCATTTTCCGAAGCTAGTCGAACCATCCAACAAGCAGCCCTTAAAGATACTGATAAGTTGAAACTGAGTGCTTTTAATAAGTTGATGTGAGGTGACTTATCCAGTGGCCATAAAAGAAACAGTGTACTATGAAACAGCACCCGAGCCCTGGGTAGAATTAATACTCACCTCTCTGCTACGGCAACCTAGCATTCAGCCAGCCAGCAGGTCCAGCTAGCCACTGTGCCTACATCAACAAGCCAAGGAAGTCGATCTGCACATGCATTCTCTTTTTAATTAATAACATTATGAACGTGCACCAAAAAAAAAAAAGACACACCAAGTCAAAATACTCTTTCACGTACACTGTTATTTATTCTTTCACCATTTGGACAAACTTTTATAAACGGACACAATATGATAAAATGTATACACCTGGAACCCAGTCAGCTTTTACTGATAGGTTCCTCACAGCAAATATACTGTACATACCCACCTTAAAGAGAAGATCAAAAGGAGCATACTGATTTGGGCCCCTCATAGAATACATTCAGACACTTTGGTCCAGAAAGGGGAGTGACCCAAGCTGCTGGCTTCAAAAACATACACGGTTATGGTCACAGCTTAAAATACATATTAGTTTGAAATACAATTCTTTGACCATACTTACTGTATATACCCTAGTGAATACTATTTTACTGACAACATTCCTTTGTTATTGTGTCAGTATCCAAACATTTCGCTCTGGAAAACAAGAAAAACACTGGAATTTCACCTGTGGGCAAGCAGTGCAGTGTATGCGTCATGCTCCCAGCTCAATTCAGAGTATTAGGTATCTACCTGCTCTATTACAATCCTCAGCAGACGCTGTTAAAAAATAGCCTCAGCCTGCTATTTTATTTTTTCAACGACAACACCAGCACCTGGCTGAAGTGTGAATACACAGAGCTATTTTCTGAATGACAAACATGCTTCTGTGCTCTAATTTAGCTCCGAACTACAACATGAGGCAGTGGAATCAGACTGAGAGTAGCTTCCATAATAAAACAGAGCTGTGTCTTCCTTATGCCTTTTATAGGCATGACGTCTGGGAATATATGCTAGAGTGAAAGTCACAGCAACCTCTGCTCTGTGTGAAGTGAGTTGTACTGGTTTATATCAACCCGTCGCTTATCTGGCTGCAGCCTATGGTAAATTTTACTCCATAATGAGATATACTAAAACTACATACATTCACACCCACCTAAAAATATACACACACAGTTACACACACATACGTACATGCCAAGAAATATATTAAAAGCAATCAAATAAATCACCTGTATAAACACACATGTAGAAACACAGTATTTAACAATTATAAATTAACATTGTGCAAATAGCCATACATACAAAGTCAACTTGAGTTAGTTCTGGCAAAAGGTTTAGCAACTCAAAGATGAATTGACGCTCAGCAGGAGGCTTCCCTTTTTTTTTAAATAAATGCAATGTAGTCAGAAGCAGATGTACCGCTGCTAATTTAGATTTCTTTGTTACTAGAATGCTTAAAAAGGTTTTGTTCTACTTTTAGGGTGCAGAGTTTTGTTCTTAGTGTTCACAGCCCCTAGACACACAGGATAAGGCTGAATATTAAACACTCTGTAAAGCAGTTTATATCAACAACGTATGTTTTTCCAGGATTGTCCAGGTGCCGCTGGAAATTCTGCCAGACGTCCCTTTTTTTTAGCCAGATGTCCATCACCTTCAGCTTTCTTTGTGTTGGCATTCTAAGATCCATTGGATTGTATATGACTATGCTACTCAGATCTCTGCAGGGTAAATACAGACAGATAGCTAGACTATCTTTCCAATCTGAGTTTTCTGTTGCACGCCTAAAACAACTTTTGAACGTACACATGTTCCACCAGCTTTACAGGTCATGTCCATATGCTGTGTATTTTTGTCCTTCATTTGAGTGCTCAGTTTCCCCAATCAGCTTTCCTTTCAGGGGGTTGAGTGGGCTGCTAGGTAGAATTTCATATAATACACCAGCACATGTGAGTCAGACAACATCTTGATGACAAAGGGAAAAGAAAACATTTAATGGCACAGAATTGCAACTATTCCTCTTGAAAATACACCTGGCACAGTTACACAGTTACAAATGAAGCACTCTGCAGTATCGAAGGTTTAGACTTATGTATGTATATAAAAAAGACTTTTGTTGTAAAACACCTAGTCAAGCGATGATCATTTTAGCTTATTTATACACGTCCCCATACCATCCCTTGACCTTTTTTACCATAATGTCTACATGTACGCCAGGAATGACCTGGTGAGGGCAAATTTCAAATGTCCCCTGGATGGGGCCACTTGAACATCAAGCCAGTAAGACAAGAAACCATTTACCAATATCAGAGCAAAGCGAAAAAGGAAGAAAAAAAACTGTTCCCTACCATCTTGTTTTGAGTTACTTGTTTGGTCTTTTTTGTGTATGCAGTTCAATGTCCAGTTTGCCTTTAACCTCCAGTACCATAAAACACACATTTGATACACAGCACAATATTAGAGCAGAGGCTTGAGCAAAAACCCTGTTTCTTTTTTTCTTTCTTTTTTTTTCTTGTTTTCTTGCCGTATTTGCTATTTGAGGTTTCAGGTTTTTTTCTTAATATTTTACATGACTGATATGCTATGAGATGCCACTGTTGTATTGTTCAACATGCAGCAGTGTAAGTCACTGTCCAACAAACATCTAAAGAAATCCATTTACGACGCTTGCAGCATGTTAGACATCTCAGTGTGGGAGTCTGCCATATTATTCTCTGTTCTCTGGCTTAGAACTGCTCGGTCTCCCAGTGACACCAATCTCTAGGCAAAGAGCGCTCAGCCCTTCACAGCCACCCAGGGCAGTATGTCAGAGCCAGATGAGAGCGCCAAACCCTCTGTTCCTAACTTCTTTCACAGGTGGCTCTCCACGTTCTCTCTCTGACCCTCGTAACACTGCACCTTGTCTGTAAGGTTGATGTCCTCCAGTAGGGTGCAGTTGCTGATGGTTACCTCGTGAAGCGGGGAGGCACACTGGCCTGTCCCCTTACTGTGGACCATACCGTTGTGGCATCCAGCCACAAGCATGTGCGTCTCCTCAGGAGTACAGGCCGGGGAAGAGGTTTTGGCGATGTCCGGAAGATGAGGCAGTCGAGAAACATGGTTCAACAGGCTAGCTGTCTTCGTGTTGGGGGTATTGCTGTAGGTGTGGCGGTATTCCTCCTCGATGTTCCTCCCTAGCTTCCAGCGCTTCCACTTCTTCAGGATCTCCGACTGTACCTTAGAAGAGGATGGAGACGACAGCAGAGGTTATTAATGTGGTAGAAATTCTTCTTGTTCTCTTAAAAAGTAGAGTTGCTGGTGTGGTGAATCCAATTCTTTAATACGTGTGCACAGAAGAAGACCTGAAGTGTTCCTTCAGAGTAGTTGTTTATATACATATCTTTAAGTCACCAAAAGTACAACAGTTGCTGTGCTCATGATAGGAGTCATGCATTTTACAACATACATTTCCTGAGCTCCTTTCTTGAAATCACACATCATGTTTATGTGCTTCACACCTCCCTTTGCTGTGTAAAAGAACTTGCCCCCTGGTGTTATCTCTTAACTATTTGATCTACTACATGATTCTTTGATAATATGACACTTTGATCTTCTGTCTATCAGCTAAAATCCCTCAGACTTCATTAAGCTCACTAATGTAATAAGCTACAATCTACAATCTAAAATGTTTATTTCCCACATTACTTTCATGATGGGAGTAAAGCCAGGGTTGACACAAGTGTTTTTTGTCATGCAATTGAGACTCACTTCTTTGTTGACAAAGCAGTACAAGATGGCCACCAAGAGACCCTGTGGAGACAACCAAAAGTGAGTCACTCACCAATCATTAACTCACGAAAACTACAATATTCCCTCACACATTATTTTGAAAAGCCTATGTTTGAATTTATGAAATGTTGTAGTGCATCTTTTGGTTACATAAGGCAGTTGCAAGTTTGTTGCCTTATGACATAACCACTGAGTGCAATCACATGTACATTAGAGTATCTTAAGTTGAAAGTCTCATGGCTGCGTATGTTGTCTTGTCGCTGTCTTCATCAAGGCTATTCCCATGGTGATTGCCTGTTAACTTGACACACGTTATCTGTGTCCCCTCAGCAAAAAGGTTGCTGTCTTTATGTCCCAGTGTGACACAGCCAGTTAGCAGCACAGACAGCAGTACATTACGTTAATGGAATCCCTCCTGACACATGAGTAAATATAGCTCTTCTTAATTGTCTGGGGGAAGGGAAACTCAGACATGCAGCAACTTCTGAACGGATTGCTGAACAAGCATCTAATACGACACTTAGACAAGATGAATAACTTTTTTATGTTAATTTGGCATAGCGTGAATTTTGAGATTTGGATTTGATTAGCAGATAAATGTAAAGCTCAGTTACAGTACAGTGCGTCTTACACTTCTTGTTAAGTTAAGATTGACTCCAATGTGAGAATAAAGGCTGTGCTTTAAATTTTCTTTTTTATCTTGTTTCGGCACACCTTATCTAATTTTCTCCTGCATTGCTCAGTTCTCCTATCTCTCCCCCAAACATATTATATGCTTTATTTTTCAATTTTGTGTCAGTACAGGAATTACAAGGAGAATTATGAACCATACGATGCCTCATCAATGCCTCAGCTTTCACTAGAGTCACTAAGCTAAAAATGGAAATGCTGAGTTGTTTCATAATCGGTGTGGTCTTTGTTCTCAAAAATTAAAATAGATACTTTGTTCAAGTTCTTTTTTCAAAGTCCAACCTGGAAGGAGGAGAAGAAGAGGTCGCAGAACAGCTTGGTGAGACGCAATCCGATGGTGGCCTTGGTGGATTCGTCTGTGACAAAGATAAAGATTACCGGATGGATGCCCAGCAGAGGGATCAGGGTTAGAGTTGACTTAGCCAACCTGAGATGGATGGAGGGGGATGAGAGACAGAGACAGGATAAGTGGAGAGAATTATGTAACGTAAAGAGAGAAAAACTGTTTTAACATTTAGACTCACCTGAATTTGTAATCTGTGTATCTCATTTGGTGCGCTCGAAGTTTTGAAACAAGAATTTTAATGATATGGATAAAGATAAGGAAGTTGATCTGTGAAAGACAAAGACACAGGTGTTGATAATACCAGTTTTAATTGGATGACAAACCGATCTGGAAGGCCATGCAGAAGTTTTGGTTTTATGAACAAAGGTTTTGAGACACACCGCGATGAAACTTGGTCTGCCTCCCCCAAAAACACTGGACATTATATTTGAAAAACTCAACAGCAATGTTTTTTTTCCAGAAACATAGCATAATGCACACACTCAGAATACTACTGAGTAAACTAACCCTTTCATGATTATTAAAGCATATTGTGAAAGGGAACTCTTTCACAGCAGCTGGCATTTCAGGAAACAGTGGGTATTCCTCAAATGCTAATCACTTATTACATGATCTTTACATTTACAATTAAAGTTGTTACTGGTAATTTGCAGGTGCCTGAACAAAGGAAGGGAAAAGACCTCATTTGTCCAGTCCAGTCATATGTCTAGGCATTTTGTGATAAATAGAAAGATATATTTGTAGTATTAATGCATTTTGTTTATTAGCAAAAAGAACAACTCAAAATTACAGTATGTACCACTTAAGTTTCATGATGGATGAAATGCAGCTTTCTCTATCTCCATGTCCTCAAGATTATAAGAACTCTCATTTAACTACTCCATATACTGTATATGCGTACACTGCAATGTGACAGTAACTTTATATGTATGTATGTACGGGTTATTTCATATTTGAGTAGACTTTGATGTTTGATCTTTCAATAGCAAAATCCCATATTCTTGCAGTGGCACACACACATATAAGTGTTTACTACTGAGTGAAACTTTCTACTGATGTGCACCTTAAACATACTGGGATCATGGAAAAGAGGGAAACACTGAAATGGGAAGCCACCCTCCCATCTCTGCGACAACTCAAACACAGGAATTCCTGTTAGAGTCAGGCCACTTAGAAGGAAGATTAATGCATGGAAAATGCCAGGATGTCTGTGTAACTTACCTGACATAAGAGCATGAAAAATTAGACTATATAAAGGTCAGAACTGACCTTTTGTAGAGCACATCTACAATATGGGGCCTAGTCACGGGTATGGTAAGGGGTTAGCTAAAGTGCGTAGGAGCAAAAATCATATTTTTTAATCCAAACACCTTTGACTCTTAAGATGTTTCCCCAAATGTTTGGCCTGAAGGACAGAAATCCTTTTACACTTCATGAATAAATGAGGTGTGTTTAATATTGTATAGTGTATGAATTGAATGAAAAAGGGGAAATGCAAGAGTGGTGGTTAAATATGTTGGCATTTTAGGGTAATTGCAGTCTTTTTGTTAATGTATTGTCAATGCAAAAATAATAAGTAACTTACACAATATGGCAAAAAATGTAATGGAGAAAAAGTAGACAGCAACAGAATGAGAGTGAGGAAGGGGAAATTACCACAACTGCCACCAGAATTGGGGAGCGGATGATCCACCAGTAATTCATGTTTATATTTTGTCCCCAGCACCTGAAAAAGAAAAGCAGTCAGAGACAACCAGAAACACCAAACATGCTCTTAAACAAGGCTCACTCTGTTACACATTTTGTTTCACTGTTTTGCAATATTGCAGAAGCAGAAAGCTTTCCTCTCCCTGGATGAAGAAATGTGAGAGACTGACATGCATCGTCATGGGTTTTTTAAAGTTTTAGATAGCAAAGATGTGTCCTTAAGTGTGTAGGCTAGACTCTAAGAGGTTGCATAATAAAGTTTGGGTACATGAAATATTAAAACGTGCAAAACAGTTTCCATATTTGGCGTCCTACAGAAGATAAAAAGTGCCTGTGGGAGAAGTTGACTTCCTCCTGTTAAATTGACCGTGAGCTGATGAGTTTCAATTTAAGATAAAGACTATCTGCAATTTTTCGGAATACGATGATATGATTTGCTGTCAGACAAAGCTATCTGATGGGTCTGATGGAAGGACTGAGGGAATTGAGAAAGAGAGGAAGATAGGTAAAGCGCTGTGGAAACTTACTCTTGGTTTTCATATAGGTATTTAGCTATCACCCAGGGCAGGAGGAAAATTAATGGGGTACCTGTAAAGAAATAAAAGCTGTCTAAATGCAAAACAGTCATATTGTACACCAACCTTACAGCCATTCACATTTATCTGCTCTCATTTAATTCCATCATCATACAGCACCTTGTATCCCTTGACTTATTACTTCACACAAACACACACTCCCACACACAAATGCACACTTATAGACACGCAGCTCACCCCAGCCAATGCACAGGTAGATTTTGAAGTAGTTCCTCTCTGTAAACACAGTGATGACCAGAAGGTTGTGGAGGTAGATGCCTTCCACCAGCAGCCAGTAGCTGTTGGCCATGATACTGTACTGCATCATCACCATGGCGATGCGACAGCTAACCACTGTCTGCAAAACAGCAGCTTTTTTATTTATTTATAAATTAAATAAATTTAGAAATAAGTTTATTTCACACATGATAAAATATCAAGCTGTCTGATGTTAAACATTATTTAATGAGAGTGATGTGAATGGTGAGATCAGTGCTGCGGCAGTTGGGAGCTCATTCTGACACCAGGATTCAGACAGCAGCAACTATAAACCCAGTGTCAGCTAGCTGTGACCCCCAAACACAAGCACTCTACACATCAACTCATGTGGTTGACCCCCATTTTGAATAATTAGCTGCTACAGTTATACTTGTGGTTACCATTACATTTACAGGAATACCATTCCATTTCTATTTGTACAATTTACTTATTTATACAGTTGTACTGTATACTGCTATACAAATTGTAGTTATGGTAGCACATATCCAGGTCATAGTTGTATACACTTTGATAGACCTAATGTATGATGTTTTTATATTCTATTATTATGCACTAGGGATAGACCAATAATTGTCCCTGACCGATTATCAGGACGTTGTTTGCATATTATCTGTATCAGCATTTCATTTGCCTGATAACATATCAAGTTAATTAATTAAAAAGTGCGCTACTTTGTCTCCGCCACAGCTCTGTGTCTGTATCTGTTTTGGTTTCACTCACCACTTAATCAATGTCCCGCCCACAACACTATCTGACTATCTTTTACTGTGTGTTATGTTAAAATTTTCTAAATCTTACACAAAAAAGCATTTAAACAAAGTTCTGTGTTGGAGTTTGTTACATTCCAAAATCCTAATTTTGACTTAAAGATGTTCATTTTCACTGTAAAGGCTCATTGGTTTCATTAACTGATAATAATATGGTATTAGTTTCGGCCTTGAAAAAACAGTATCCGTCTACCCCTATTATGCATATTATGTATAGGGTATACAAACATAATGGCTGCAGGGTTGTGCAGCTATGAGTGTTCTGTTCGGCACTGTCCTAAGTCCTTAGGGATTGTATATGAAGGAAAGGTAAATGTTATATTTCAGTTTTTAAAATTGCAATACTCTACTTTATAAACTACCCTCCCCTAAAGAAAAAACACATAAGCCTGTGAAACACTCCCCTTTATAGCTTGTTGTTGAGCTGCAGATCACTACTGACCTCATTGTTGACCAGCAACTCTATTGGAGGCATTGATGCCTGGGGGAATCCCTGCTCCTGGTCACTGCTGAGGTCCTGCGATGGGATGTTGGCCTCCAACAGAGCATCTTTAATGAGGATAGACAGCGCTCGCAGGATGAACGAGGCAAACAGATTCATGTGGATGTTGTTCCTCATGCAGTGCAGTTTCCTGACAAACGAGAGGCAACAATGGTCTACACGATAGTGTCTTTTTTTCACCGTAATCATTCACAGATAAAGTTTGAGGTTTTGGGAAATAAGGTTATTCACTTTACTACCGTGAGTTAGATGAGGAGTTTGATACCACTGTCATGTCAATATACTGTAAAGCTACCACAGCAGCTGGTTAGCTTAGCTTACAACGAACACTTTAAACAGAGAAACTCCAAAACTTCTGATTAATTATCTTGTTTGTTTAATTCATACAAAAGCGTCAAAGTGTAAAAACATAAATTCACTGTTTTACAGGGGATTATAAACCAGACTATTTCTTGGCTTGGAAGATGTTCCCAGGAAACCAACAGAGATTCTTTCAGTCTTTGTGCTAAGCCAACCGTTCGGTCTGGCTGTATTTTTCTCATGGCTCTTATGTACTGTATAATTAATGAACAGACACGTACGTATGTGACCAATCATTTCATCTAATTCTCCACCAGAGAGTGAAGCATATTTCCCAAAATTATTGTTTAAATGTAATGTTTAGCCTCCCTGCTGATCAGCTGGAATTGTTTCCTGATACTTCAAAAAATTTCTTAACCCTTATTTCTACCTAAAATCCTTATTACCTGAAGAATATAAGGATGCCAAGTGCCAAGACCAAAGCCACCAGTGATAAGGAATAGCCCACTGTGTACATGATCCGAATATGGCCATAGTACTGCTGCAAATTAAAACACAGACAAACATTTTAGATTTGATTCCTTTATTTAAGAGGAGTAGTTTCAGTTTTAACAGTATAGCATTGTCTGTGCTCTTAAAATGAGTTAAGCAGATAACATAATAGTCTATATATTGTCTAATGCCTTACAGGAAGAATAACAAGGGAGACATTTCTTACCAGACTTGGATCATTCGAGTCACACTCACTGGTATTCTTTATAGTTACCCACTGGCCGTTTACATCACATGCCTGATACACCATGCCACGTTGAACTAAACACACACAAAGACACATGGTCTCTGTGAGTTACTAGACAATCCAGTCATTATGGACAGGACAAGATGCCTTCCCTACAGTGTGTATCTCCTAATTCACATGTATCTTACCTTTATGGTGCCACGGCAGATACCACGGACACGACACACTAACGGTGGTGTTGGGAAGTCCATCTGGCCAACAGGCGTAATTGTCAAACTCCCTGCTGCACACGAGGCCTGGCAATAATAATAAAAACAAATGTCCAATAAATATAATTTTTTTCATACAATTACAGCCATTCCACACTATGCTTTGTTTCAGTCTGTGGCTTAGAGAGGAGTTGGGGTCATGGAATAACATCTTTGAAGTGATGGTCTGCTCGTCCATTATCTGTACACATCATGGTGTTTCATCTAATTTCAGAGTAAAGTCCTCCATAGATGACATTCTGCTTCTACCATACCTTTCATCTTCTTAACAGAGGTTGCAAACAGTGCTAGCTGTTAGTGTATGGCCAAGTGGAAGTTCAGGTGTATAACGTCCCATCTCCTCTACACCTGCTAATTCAATGTTACACTTATGGGGTGATAGGACAAATGTATGAGTGCTACGGAGGTGGTGTGATTTTGTGTGCAGTGTGGGAAGCGGACGTTTGATGAAGTTGGAGTGTCACTGGTCTTTGCCTCTATTCCACAAGCTAACCATAATGCAACTGAAGAGCAGTATTTGACATGCAGTTAAACACTGTGGGTGGAGCCAGGAAGCAGAGAGTGTGGTGCAAAAAATGAAAAACTGGGAGCGGCTGCAAGCAGAGTGATTTTACAACGGTTTGGTGACAGCGCACGACCGAACCATTATCAGCACTACTGCATTACATAGTTGCCACTGCACCACAAGATGAGGCTAAATGCTTATTTTCTCTTTGTGAATGCAAATTACAGTATACAAAATATGTACATGTACATAAAAATATTTATCTCTTTCATATCTCATTTACTCTCTCAGAAATCAAGTTATCATAAAGTTGCACTTCATTGTTTCTATAAGAACCTTAATGTCTACAATTCCTAAAATCAACAATTTTATTTTACCAGTGGCTCACCACTACTTGTGTGTGAAAGGTGACACCCACTGACAATTTTTGGTGAACAAAAACAGAGGTATATGAGAGAATATTGCACTTACATTCAGCAGGTGGCCAGAAACATGACTCCAAATAAAAGTTTATATGTTACTCCGTATCTAAATGCTATAATTGTATGCTAACAAATTTTCCTGCATTTCAAATATAGAACATGATAATATTCCAGGTTTGGGTTTATGTCTTGTTTACACTGGCCCACAAGTGGCCCAAAAAAATTTAAAAGTTATTGTAGGTTTTGCCATTGTATGTTAAGCTTACCGTTGCTTGGAGGGTCTCGGCTGTTGTTGCGAACACACTCCTCCATGTATAGTTTCCAACTCTCCTTCAACTTATCCAGAGAAACAGCAGGAGACACCTAAGAAAATGGTGGAACACATGCAACAACAAAGTCCAGTTACACAATGAAGGTTATTCGCCTCACACAAATCAAGACAAAATAAGTGTGTTAACTGAATTGGTATTCATTTGTTTTACTTCACTTCATATATACAATGTAGCTGTCAAACAAGTCATCTTTAGGATGGGGATATAATCCATCAAGATGAAGCTGTGTATCACTCTAATGCGTTGTCTGTATGGACAAGCTGATCTATTGTACACATGTCATTAAAAAAGGGGGACAGTTTGTATAGGCTTCCACACCACAACTCTCTGGCTTGTTTCAGAAGGCAGCAGAGCAAAAAGAAACAACAGCCACCCCCACACTGTTAAGGCCAGTGACTAATGGAGTTCACAGACTTACATGGAGGCTGTTTGCCTCTGGGAAAATGGGTATTCGTGTATATGCACCTCTTTGTGTGAGTGTTTGTGCATGCTCTCGGGACTTACCTCAATGCTGCAGGAGACAATCAGCATTGCTGAAAAGACAAACAGCCGTGACATCCCTTATTCCTGCTGTTGGTGCTGGGGTGGGATACTGCAGGAAGGGGAAGGGTTTTCACTTCATAAGGGGGCTTATTTACGCTCGCCACACAGCCTGGATGACACAGAGACACACAATCCATCAAAGTTCATTGCAAATACACCACTTATTACCTCGGCTCAACTTGGTCATGCGAAACAGAGGAGGACCAAAACAGGAAAAGGCTGTATCATAATTACAACAAGATTTGAGCAAGGTGTACATGTAGCAGGAGGGCTAGCCAAAATTAGACATGTCCAGAACATCAAACACATGGCCTCTAGGAAATGCTGCTTGTACCAATGATAAGACAGCTGTGGCTCAACAAAACTGCACTCACCCAGGAACTCACAGTTGTCCACCTTCAACTAAAGCCTCAGTCAGTGTTTGGTCGAGTGTGTGTCAGCGTGTGCCAGAGGTCACTCACCTGTCTATTGATCGATGGTGCAAACTCCCACAGAGAGATTTGGTTTGAAGCAAGAGAACGGAACAAAATCTGAAACGTTTCTGCAAAAAACACCTTGACCATGGAAACATTTTTGGCTAAAACGTTTCAAATTCCATTCTGTTCTAGTCTTGTGGCAGGGAGGAGAATGGGCTTGTGTTGATGTGTTTGGAATTGCTTTTGTTTACTGGGGTATGGTGTTTGCTCAAGAGATAAGAGCACAATGTGTCATGACAGATGTACAGTATGTAATGCATGCCCTTAAGAAAGCCTAAATTCAAATCAGAGATGTTTTGTTAGTGTACACTACCGGTCAAAAGTTTGGGGTCACTTAGAAATTTACATTGCGCTCCATTGTAGACAGAATACCAGCTGAGATCAGTTGCATTGTTTTTTAACCAGGGCAGTGGTTTTCAGATTATATTATGTGCTTACATAATTGCAAAAGGGTTCTCCACTATTTTTCTAGTTAGTTTTTTATTGTGATATCATATGTCAAATGATATCAGATTAGTAAACAGAATATGCCTTTGGCACATTGGATGAATGGTTGCTGATAATGGGAAATGTAGATAATGCATTAAAGATCAGCCACCCACTCAGATTAGCTGGTATTCTGTCTATGATGGAGTGGTATGGAAATTTGTTAGTGACCCCAAACTTTTGACCGGTAGTGTACGTACTGACTGAACAATGTCAACAAGCTTCTAAAGTATGGGTTGAACTATCCACCAGATGCTTCCAGTTACAATGTAAGTATCCACCCTATATATTACAAAGCTCTACTGGAAGTCAGACTTTCAGATGATATCTATATCAAAGAGCCATACTTTTTTAATGGCCTGTTCAGTGTAATGACCACATGATGCAGTTAGCATTAGCTGTAGTACTGGCTGATTGCCCCGGGCGCCTCAGGGATCAGAAATACTCTTGTCTGGCCTGATGTCAGGTCAGGCCCAGTCCAGCTGAGATTACAACACTGACTCCCGCCATCAGACATGTTGAAGTCACAATTCAGTTTCCACTGCTGTTAAACTTGATGTACTGAGTTACAACGGTGGCTTAAAACAGAGACACATATCTGGTATGAGATGTCAGATTTGATTCAAGAACTCCAGGATCCGTTACGGCTCATTAGGATGTTAAAAGCACATTCTCTTCATGCTTTACACTAATTGGATTTTTTTTAAAAACAACAGCCAAATTATGTCAATCACACCAGACTGGGCATCAAGCTCTGTTAAACCAAACCTCTGTACTGTAAGTGCAAGTTCTTACCAGAGAAAGTTTTTAGGCATCATTCTGTGAGTGCATGACATTTAAGCATGTGTCCGGGTACAGGAGAGAGGCTGACACGCATGTGGGTGAGCACATGCTCCTGATTATACGGCTTCCCACAAACACATTTTCTAACACACCGGTGGGCCTGCACCACTTTTTGCAACTTAGCACCAAGTAGGAGCAATGATTAACCAGACTCAGTGCTCAGTAGAGTCCTGCAGGAAGGATGTTGAAGGGGAGAGAGAAACAGAAAGAGGGTATGTCAAAATGAGAGCGTGAGACAGAGAAAAAATATAGAGTTTCTCAACCCTTTCTGACCCCATTTTTCTGTCCCAACACTAGTAACATTGGCCACATATTTGTCAAGTTTTCAGCAAAAATATAGAGCCCACATTACACAAAATCTCTTGAAGTTAAGCATGTCCTACAATCAGATGACTAACCACTAACACCACACTGAAAACACTTCTTTTTAATTCTACTCTGTGACCTTAAATTACACCAAAGGTCCTTCTCTTACCATGGTTCAAATTTTTACATCACGGATGTGGCCAATTTCTGCTTTGATTCATTTTGTATCTGCATATTGTTTTGATGTAACTTCACCAAATGCCCCAAAGCTGAATTCAAAATAAGGCATTTCCTAAAATAAGCATTCACTGCTTGAAATGCTCACTGCTCAAAAAAAAGCCAGAACATGAGAGAAGACACACCCTGAGGACAGATGTTTGTGAGTCTCTTGTGCTTTATTTGTGCATATTTGTCACATATATGTCTGCTTGGATGCAGTACGATGGGAATCACATCGGCCATTAGATGGGAGCTGGAATGGAAATAATGGGCTTGAAGGTGTGAGAGTAATAAGGATTGTGTATTCTGCTGTTATGATATCCTGTTAGAGCTACAGATCTGGACTCCCAGTAAGCTGTGAATCGCTTGGCTTGTGGATACAGACCCATCAAGGTCCTCTGGAACATGTGTTGTTTAGCCCCGAGAGCTCTCTGTTCCAGGAAATAACCTGGAGCTCTTATCTCTATTGTTGCACATCTGATTTAAGAGGTGGAACAACGGCTGAGAGTCAGGCAGAGCCAGAGGGACCTCTCTGATAGTTTGGGCCCGTTTCCTTTGGTGTTTCTCATTATGTTACCAAGTGTCACTGCTGCCTGGGTTCAATGTGTGATGCTTTTTTTCAGACAACTTTAATAGAAATACTAAAAGGTCATTGCTCCATTTTTTTGCAAGGACAGACAGCTATTTGTTTAAATAATGCCTGGTTAATTAATATTTCTCTCAAAAAATACACTGACGATCACAAATGAATGACGCAAATTCCTTGAATGTCCCAAACAACATAACAACTGCTCTTTGTTCAAGTGCATGTTGGATGGCTCAATACAATGGCCACTAACAATTACTGTTGTTTGTTTGAGAGTACTTACCTTTAATTTGATTACACTGGCTAACAAATAAAATTACAAAAGGGGAGTGTGCATGCATGAATGCAGGTTGAGGGGAGCAGGATTAAAAACAAACCTCTTGGAAAACACAATAACTGTCCAGTTCACAAATTGCCCCAGAGCAACAATCTATCACGCAACTTTCCAAATGCAGAAATGCTAGTAAAGGTGAAACTCTCCTGCATCAATCATGTTATACAACTTTTCTTGCCATTGATAAGACCTCTGGGTATGTATCATTACTGAAGCATCATTCACTAATCTAACTTTGTTTCTGAAATATCTAACAGAGACCTCAACCGAATAGATGCAGCATAACTCTAAAGCTATAACGCTGTGTGTATTCTGACTAAATAAGCCACGGCAAAGCACGCTACGCTCATCATACCTTAGGGCTGCAGATGACATTGCTGGATGAGAGCCTCACTATCTGATAATGGGGTGAAGCAGTGTTCAGAGGAGACAGAGCATATTATGCTTCTTGGCTGCTGCAAGAAAGATGGGAAATAGTAGTAGTACAACACCTGGTTAAGCGCACGCCCTATGTCCTAAGTCCTAAGTACCACAGCAGGTTTGATTCCAACCCGCAGCCCTTTGCTGCATGTCTTGTTTTCTTTAGCTGTAGACAAAAAAGCCCAAAAATTTTCTTGGAAAAAAGAAATCCTTTATTTACTGAACTAAGTGAATCAGCGGTGTTACAAAATGTTACAAAAAACATCTAGGTTCTCCTAAGGAGGTTTTTGTAGCTAAATGTCCTTCAGCTGGGAAGACTACATTTACAAAAATCCAAAAAGAAGCTTTACTTTAGCTGCTTGAACTCAGACGAACAACAAAAGTCCATTTATTTTTGGGAGAGTGTGTCAGCGTCAATGTGTATCTTAAACATGCATGAACACTGAATGCAGCCGCTCTCTGCATCATCCAAACACATTGTATTTGGTCTCTCTCTATGCAATAGTCTTCTCCCATTGTGCCAGATGAATATCTGTTATTTTATGTGAATCTATCAAAACGCCACTGCTCTTTGATCCTGAGAAACCGCTGCCAAGTCCTGAAGTCAACTTTCAATGTTTATTATTGCTAAAAATGAATTCCAACTGCATTATAACTGTGCTGTAGCAGTAAAAAAAATGCACCACCACACAACAAAAACAACCCAATTATCGTCACCAATAGCCGACACAGCTTGAGACTTTTGGGGGAGATATTACTTTAAATGTCTGTTTAAAAAATACTTTTACCAAGTCTGCATAATCCAGGACATGCCTGTGAGGGATAGCACCCTTAGTTAAAAAAATGTTGCATAGTATATACATTCTAAGTCCAACGCTAACAACCAAGTAACCATGCTCATCATGGTTGTAGCCTAATTTGGTCTGTCTGAGGGGATTCTGTCGTCGTTAGAGGATATCACATGCACTGCTTGGCTAATCGTTTGCCGCCTGCTGGCGTTTCTCTGCTGAGCTGTGTTTGGAAAATGTGTCAAATCGAAGGTTTTGCTCATCCTCTGCCTCTTAAGCAGACTTCCACATTTTACTTTTTCCGTGCCTCAGTGAATTTTGATGAAATAGTTGCTAAAGTGTCTTTTTTCCCCTGCCTTAGGGAAATATTCCACAACTGGGCTGAAGCTGCTCATACATGCTGCATGCATTTTAGAAATGTGCTCAAAAGCTACAACGTGACATTGTAAAGTACTTCAATGAATATGCAAGTCAAATGTGTCAGCAGGTACACCGTACAACATTGTGTTGAAGGATCAACACACTCACTTGATTATTCATATGCTTTGTGTTTGCATAGGACTGAGTAGTCACAGTTATTTCACTGCCCAGTATATAGTAGTCCATTGTCTAACTTTTCCAACATTTATGAAATAATAAAATCTGTAAAAAAAAAAAATACAAGGGATCACTTAATGTTAATAGTAACACAGCAGTGACATAAGCATTTTATTATTCATCACCTGTCTCCTCTTCCTAGCTTCCAGAGATGTTTTACTGGGAGGAAAACATAAAGTATTTACAGCCTCTAGTCAATATATAAAATGTATTTTCATTGGCCAACACCCAAACTATTTTTAATTATTAAACATGGCCTGGAAGACACAGGAGATGAACGGTAGTGTATGCAACATATGGAGATAGTGTTAAGCCTAAAAAAAACACAAGTGAAATACAGTGGTACAGATTTCAGCAGCTGTGTAATGTGGCTAACCTATGAACCGCTCAAAATGTTTGTCACTGACCCTGTTACAATGTGAGGGAGCAGAGTGCGACTCACCTGTGTCCCATTTGGGTCACGGCTCCATGCAGTGACCCAGCAGCTGAATGAGCCAAGCCTCTTCTGAAAACCTTCACATTCTCATTCCTAGGTCACGTCTGATGAATGTGGGTGGTAATGAATGTCAAACAGTTGTATAACATTTGAGATGTACCTGTATTGTGTAAGTGTGAGTGTGTGGGGCTTTTCTGTGTTGTACATGTGTGTGGGAAGAGTTGGATGTTGTTTCATACAGTCTTTCATGGTGTGTGTTGTGATCTGTGCCTGGTGTGAAGCAGCATCAAACCTACAGGGAGTCTTTGATTTTCTGTTACAATGTTCCCCATCCTACACTGTTTCTGTTTTTTATGCGCTGAGTCGTCCAGTTTAAAGATTTATAGTAATCCTCACTGCAGAGGATGAGCCCACATTGGACTTTTTTAAGATTAAAGAAATAGGCGAATGATAAGTTATCCTGGCCAATATACTAATGATTAATATTATTTTATTACCTCTGCAATGAGGTTATGTTTTTGGATGAATATCACTATCAGTCTATAAAAAAATCCAGTATTGTTACAGTAAAAAACAATGGGAAAACTGAATAGCATGGCTGTTGGTTTGTTATTTAAAGAGACAGTTTTACCCCAAAATTATAAATACATTAACTGACTTCATCCTCTCACCATTCAGTCACTAGTCATGACAGAAAGCAGGGATTTGTGCTGGCAAAATGGCATTTCTGTTGGCTGTACAGTTGAATTATTTGTTTTTCTCATTGCGGTTGCCCAATGTGTGTTTTGGCAACAACAGTCTAAAGGCCAGTGTAGTTTTGATGCTTAGCATTAGAGTTTTTTTTTTTTAATATCAAAATTAAATGTCTCGTCATAACTTCATGCTGTTTCGGTGGTTTGAACCATTGTTGTAGTACTCAAGCTTGGTCTTAGTCTCGAGACCGGTTTAAGGACAAATTGTTTAAAAACTCTCGTCTCGGAATCAAACACATTTTTACTCGGTCTTGTCTCTGTCTCTGATAAAGAGGATTGAGTTATGATCTTGGTCAAGACCATAACTGCAAGGATTTTGCTAAATTGCCTTTGCATTGTCTAATTTATGCCTATGTGCTAAAACTTGCACTTTCGGGCTGAAAACGAGCAGAAGTTTCTTAAATCATGTGTTCATGTTGTAGCCATTCATTAATGCATTGGTACTGTATTATTGCAATCGTTTGTAATAAATTCCTGTTCATGCACTTGTATATTGTTGTTGGTTATGGGACACTGATGTGAGGGAAGGGTTACTGGCCTACAGGCATCAGACTGGTCTGGAATATCAGAATAGCTGTAGTTAATTTGTTTGTTTGTGGTCTTGTGTGTCTTTTTTTTTCTTTTACACATTTGAGTGCCTTTTTATGTGTGTGACATCTAAGTTATGGTTCTAATAGTTGATAATGGTTCTGTAGTATAATATAGTTGATGTAATGTTTTTGCCTGTTATGTTTAATGTATTGGGCAATAGAGACAGATTTTTGTTTATCTGAACATCAATGTCATTCAAAATGATGATAACTGAAACAGATGTATACAACACACCATGTGTGTACATATCTACACACACATGGTGTGCAGACAGCATCTTGGAAGTTTTTGATCAACAATACCTTATGGTGATGTAACCAAGTGGTTTCCCATTTCATAGGCGTATGTTTTCACCCCTAGCCCTTTCCACTTGGTTTCTAGAGGTAAAGGGTAGGGGTAAGATGGAGAAATGGGATTCAGCCATAGTGTTGACTTGGTCTCGAATGACATGCTATACAGTTTGTTATACAATAAATCCTCTCTCCCATTTGTTACAGTACATTGTATGACCATAGTCAAACTGTCCCTGATTTCTGATACTCCATGAATAAGAAGAAAATGTGTTCCTCCCTCCAGATCTGACCTTATCTGCCCGTAGCTGCTTATTTAAGTCGATTTATATTGATGATTTATACTGATACAAAGGTATCAGTTTCCTCCTGGGAGAACCTGTTGTGGCCTCTTCATCACAAAACTGTTAAGATTTTCATTACACAAGGCACACTCTTAAAAAGAGGATTATATTGACCATGAGCCAAGCCAGGGCAATCACACCTCCTGATAACACACGCCAACACTTTCCAGCGGTGCCGTAGCCTTCTAACACAAAATGAACAAAGATCAGTTGCCTGAGTTGACAACCCGATTAATTACAGACCACTATTGTGGCCAGTTTCAGCAAAGAGCCATCTTGTAGATACAGTCTGCTCTCATCTTAGCTCAGCATGTAGCTTATTTGTTTCTGTCTTTGTACTTGCTGATATTAATCACTGGCAGGCATTAAGATGAAGGGAAAGGACTTGAGGAAATTTCTGCATAGTTTGTAATATTTTGTCACTGTGTCACCTGTGTCACCTTCACGCTCCAACTACAGATCCCACCTTTAATTTATATCTCATCAGCCGTGAAGCTGGCCCACACAGCAGTCTTTACAATATATGTCAGACATAATATGCCAAGAATCAGAATCACAATGTGTAATTGCACTGAAAAGTGGTTGCAATAAAGCCAGAATGGTCAACATTGCATTTGCGTGTATAAGCAGAGAAGATCAGTGCATGTAATCCACCCAGGCAGTGAGAACATTTACTTGAATGAAATTATGATGTACTTGTACTAATGAGAGGTACTTGTTTATATGCAACTTTACACTTCTACTTCTGCTTTAGGGACATATTGTGGATTTTACGCCACTATATGTATTTGACACCAACATATCCAATTACTCTGGCTGATTGGAACTTTAGTCAGGATTTAGGTGGTATGATGTCACCAAACTCAATGTACTTAATAGAATGATAACAGTATAAGTTTTCCCAGTTTTATTATTATTATTGATTTAACTATTAACCATGATAACAATTAGGCTACTTAAAATGTACTTTACCTAAACCTGCTACAACATTTAAATGTTGTCTATACTTTAATGCATTGATAGTAACAAAAGCATATCACTGGCAGAGTCCACTTTGCATAATGTGTATTTTTAGCCTACTTTTGATGCTTTTAGTACATTTTCCTAATAATACTTACCTACCTTTACCTACAAAGCAAAACATCTGAATACTTCTTCCAACACTACAACCAGATCAATAATCACAACCAAGCCCCGAGCATCAAAATGAGGGACCATGTATAACCCGAATCAATTCAGCTCACAAAAATTCTTAAATCCAGTGGAAAGCTGCTACATGAATTCATCAGGTTAACAAATGCAAACCAGTGGATTTTGCCTGTATTTATCTACAAGAGAAGCATATAAAGCATACAACTAGTACATCATTTCAGAATTGTCTCTTGAGAATAAAATGACTGCTTTGTCACAGTTATAAAGCTCCCTGTGACATTTACACCAATTACCTGAGACTTGTACAGCAATCAATGAGTGACACAAACACAACAATTGCACCTATCAACACGTCCAAGTAAGCATGACAACTATCGATGAATAGAAAACAGTTCTTACTGTGACATTTACTAAAAGCATTTTCCTGTGCCAAAAGAGGACGGTAAGGCTGTTGTTTGTGGTGTCAACAGAATTTTATGTGTGAAAGGATGTATCTTAATAAATGGCCAAATTCATTGTTTGTTCCAACAGGTGAGTGATTCAATGATGCTGCTTTTATTCCTTTCCAGTAAAAGTCACAACTATGACGAAAATTGTATCTTCAAACATGACTGGCAGGGGCTTTACTCATGATGCTCTAAAACTGTACAACTCCGCTTAGACCTAATAAGGGCTGGAGTTCAGGGACACAAGCCACTGTTTGACAAATATGATCAGAACCACATGATAAACTTGTCTAATTAAGTCTGGTGGTAACTGGATCTGTTCAGGGAAATAATATCCCTTTCACTTTCTCTGGACACAATTTCTCCCCAAGGGAAAAAGTTTCTATACAAGACAAATCACACCATGAGGAGTAAAATAAGACTTTGCAGAGTCATAAAACAGATCTAAAAAAACAAAGAGCCACCATTGACACTTTCAGGAGACTTAGGAGAATAAGGTGACTGCTCCGGATACATGATGTATGTACTGTACAAGCGACAAGTACAAGTGATGGGATTGTAAGAAATACTATGAACATAAATAAGGAAATAAAAACTAAACAAACAATAAAGATAAGACATATAGAAAGAGATAGAGAAAAAAGACATAAAGGATGTACTGTAACTTACTTGACTTCCTTTCAATGTTTCCACATTCAGAGATCGTCCCAATTCGCACTCTTTTCACACACAAAAAACAGCGTCATTAAATGTTAAATACATACTGTATGTTCAGCAGAAGACCTTACACAAGCCCTCCTGCTCTGTAATATTTAGTGTTTATGATAACTCTAAATAGACCTGCTAAATTATGAAAGGGACTGTGAGCCCTGCACCATGTGACATCTATGTGTGGACTCATCTATTGAATGTGGAGCTCTTATAGATACTGGCAGCCAGTGTTTATGTGTAGTAATCCCCTGAGCTCCTCGTCACTGCTCTGTCACTCCGCCATAAGCCTGGAATCTATCAAACACTTGGTTTATCATACACAGTGGCAAAGCTGCACAGCATAGTGGACCCCATACATAGATACACTGAATCTCTTAAACCTTAGGCGAGGCAGTACAGCCCAAAAAAAAGGAGAGGCTGCAGGGGAAGAGTTCACACTGTGCTCAAAAGCTGCTTAATAGAAACACAGACATTAGACATTTCAAGAGGTAACTAACCATAACATTGGGTATTTTTTGACATTAGTGCACTTCCAATCCTGGTCAGCATTCATGACTGAAAATGTCAAGGAAACAATAAAGACAGTAAGTGCAGACAACGGTTTCATATGTTTCTTCTGAAGTTTCATTTTGATGTCAAACTAGTTGCTGTTTTTGCTTTTCTGAAACATATACATCATATCTCCTCCTGTGCATTAGGAAAGAGGGACTTTAGAGAAACCCAAACAAGCTTTAAACAATCGTAAAAGCATTTATGCAGTGGATGTTGGTTTTGTTTTATGTTATTATTAGTACCACCATATCCCCTGAGGAGATCATAACCAAAAAATTGAATGTTGGCCACTTAAGTCTGTTTAGCCTCAGTTTGATGTTTGCCCCTCTGTGCCAAAACTTTATTAAGATTGTTGCAGTGGATGACCACATGCTTTGATACAATAAGCATAACCTGATATTCTGAAAGACCTCCATACCTTTTTTAATATCACCTGCTGAAACGGAATATAAAGACATGTTCATTAAGATATAAAGGGGGAACTTAGCTATAGAGAATGAACCAGGTTGTTAACATGTTTTATATTGCTGTAAAGCTGGGCATTTTAACATTGGGTCTATGAATTGACTCCCTTTTGGATAAAGCCTCAAGTGGCCATTCGATAAACTGCAGCTTTTGGCACTTCAACATTGGCTTGAGATTTTTTAAGCACGGGAGGTTGTTGCTTGGGCCGAATCATAGTCTATCTATGGGCTACACCATGGATGTATAATAAGAACTGGATATGGTGCCGCTGCTCATCCTTGCAGCATTCTTTTCCAGTGGCCACTCACGGTTTTGCAACAATAAATCCCTGCAGCTCAAAAAGGATTTTCCCAAAAGGCCACTATTGTAAAATTATTGCCAGGACACCTCAAACAATGTGGATTTTTAATATTTGAAAAACTTCCCATGAGCCAAGAAAGCAATTTTGGAAACCTGTGACGTCACAACAATGGGACCTGGCAATAAGCAGACATCCAAGATTGTTTATAGGTGTTCATCATCTTAATGCATATTCTGTTGATATAATGTGGGAAATTTCCCACTGAGTATTACAAAGTAAATCAAGGTGATTTGTCTCGATTTCACTTGGCTCCCACAGTTCCCTCCCCTTCACTAATTTATATCCATATTATCTCACTCAATTTCCCTCTCTTAGCATCTGTATCATCATTAATCTAAATTAACTAAATTCTTCATTACCACTTGGCAGAGATAAGCAAAGCGATATACTGTATCTGCCATTCCATCTTCTCAGTTATACTGCCACTCGCTCTTACTCACCTCTCACAGACACCCACACAAACACACGCTTACAGTGTAGATGCTTAAAGTCATCATTATGTAAACTTTGCCTCAAGTGTTCTGTCATGCTCCCAAATTCATTTTGGTTGTCCAGAGGTGTCTCATTTGTGTTTTTTTCATAGCTAGTTTTGTTTCTGTCTCCAGATGCTTGTTAGCAACAAAAAAACAAGGATGCATCAGTGTATTTAATTTTAAAAAGCGTCTCTGTGAGTGTAAGGCAAGTATGGTAACACTTTTGTTCTGTTCTGAGCAGCAGAGATGCATACGCCTCAATGAAATGTATTCTCCCATGAAGAGCTATAGGTTCACTTATTACAACTAAACCCACTTATGAATGAAATAACCACACAAACACTCTAGGGTCGCAGTAACAGACGTTATTTTCAGCCTGCAATACACAGAGCTGACCCATGAACTTGGACTGTATGTTGCCGACCGCTTTTTGCCTGGTTTGTTTAATTAGGCAGACAAGACCTATGGCGTATTAGTTTTCAAGTCTGTACGACGGAAAATAACACACAGTGTGCATCCACTGCAGAGTACTGGAATGCACTATGCAGCATCAACATATTTAATCATTCATGAGAAAGTGTGGCAAACAAGATTTTAATATGTCACTCAACAGCGAGCAGTAATGAAAGCGAGGGAAGGAAAGCAGCTCCAATAGCTGTAGGTGTAATATAGATCAAGAATGCTAAGAATAAATCCAAAACCTCCTACAGTCTATTCCTTTTTATCTAGGGGGTGTTCTGTGCTGAAAAAGTCGACTAACTAATCATTAGGACCTTTGTTAAAAAAACTATTATTTAAAAAAAAATCTAATAATTTAACAGTATCTGCTTTTGATATCAAAGAAACAAGAGAAAAATCATTAAAGCAGAAACCTTTTGGTCAAATCAACTTATTAAAAAATAAGTAAAATAAATACTGCCCAAATCAGTAACGTATTGGGACATGAGAAGCAAAGCAAGCTTTCGTTGTGTCATGAATATAAAAAAAAAACTTTCTACTAATCTTTTTCATGTTTTTTTTATACACAAACTGGTTAAAAAATGAAATGATGAGCCTTGGAAGTAGTACACCAGTACAACATAGCACAGTCAGTTTGCTGTTATATAGGTGTGTCACAGCTGTAGTTATGTCAGCCTGCAAAACACTCCTGTTAGAAACATTTAGGTGGTGCTGTAAACTTTAAGCCCATATCACTACTGTAGATGGATTTATCTCCCTCAAAGCTTCGCTGGAGAAGTTGTGCCCTGTAGCAAATGATAACCTAACAGGCTTGTAAAGGACATATGTAAAGAAGTGGATTGAATTTAAATGTGTCCGCCATCCATTTGCTCATATGTTTGCAGAAAAGATCTATTGTGCTTTTGGATGGCTGTTGTGTGATGCTGTCTTGAGCTCTTGAAAGATTCTCAGCAGTTGAGCATGGGTCTGGAGAGCATGAATAATACACAACAGAAGCAGTGTGTTGATTTGTAATGACAATTTGAAGTGTTTAGTTTACATCAATGCAGCGTAGCTAGTGGAAGGTCTCTAAAGCAGGAGAGGAGGTTTGACAGTTGTTGATGAAATTCTTCTAGAACTCTTAGTAATTACAGATTTGATGTGATGAATTTAATCTCTTTACTTTATGTGACATGGTAAGACTTTCATAGTGCCTTGCCTTATGTGGGATCAAGTAAACAAAAGAACAACTAGCATCACGACAAGGTTGAGTCACTCATTCATCAATTCATCATGTCAAAATGCCAAAATCATTACATTGAGTACTAAATCTAAAATGTAAGATGCTCATTTCCCACACAGGAGAGAGCTGTAAAGGTGGCAGCCAGGCATCAGATGGGAGCAAAGAAGAAGCCAGCAAATCGGTCAACTACAGACGGGTGATGGGGTCATCAAAGAAAAGTTCTGCTCAGTTCTGCAGGTGTATACACAGCATGATGAAATGCCAGCAGATGGTGCAATTTAAAACTGACTTCATGTTAAGACTTAAGACCAAATTTTAAAAGACGCCCAATTGCATTCAAGACTACTGAGTAAATGTGAACTTTCCCACTGCTGGCTTGTGTCACATCTTTGCTCCCCAAGCCGTTCATATGCATCTACAGCATGTGAGTTACAATACAGAGATGTTTTTTGTACATTTATTTTTAATGTATCACCAGGCCCAAAAAGACTTCACAAACTGTCCTCTAACTAACTTGCCTCTAAGGATGGCAGTGTCAGTCTGCAGCAACAACAGTATGGATTGCCATGACATTTCATGCAGACATGAAATCACTTTTGTGGTCATAATTTCAATTTGTGCAATACTTTGATTTCTAAGGAGAAAAAGAACATCAAATCGGGTGAACTTTGGGTTCAATACTAAATAGAAAATGTTAGCGTGCTAACACGCTAAAATAAGATGGTGAACATTATAAACATGGGCTTTGAGTATGGCCGTTAGGATCGACTATAAACACTGTGGTTTGACGAGGATGGACAAAGTTCATTGGACAAGAACTAATTTCCATGCAGCCTAGGAATGTAGCCTTAAGTCTGTTTTTTTTCACAGAAACTGAAATCTTAGGAGCAGGGTATGATAATAAACATTTGAAGAGCAAGAGAGTTTGATCACACACAGTATCTTACAATGTGTGGATCATACATGGCTGAAAGGGTTCCTGTCACACATGCATACATAATAATAATGACAAAAATATTCTTGGAAAAGATGGGGGGTTTTAGTAAGCCAAAAATAGTATTTCAATGTTTGTCAAATGCTTTTGTACAGAGGGGTGATTAAGTCACTAAAACCAACAGTAAACCGTGTGGGCGTTTCCTGTATTTTTGTGACAGCCCTCAGCAAGGAGTGTGTATCTGTGTTGCATGTGTGATGGAGGTCAATATCTCCCGCTGTGTACACAGCATATGGAGGCCCACGTCCTGCCCCTTAGGTTAAAAACACATGACATCAGCAGTCTCTTCGGTGACGCAGGAGGACTTGTTGTTTTTCAACTATCACTAACAATTACTTCAACTGAAAACTGAAGAGAAAGGTTTAATTCATAGAAGGTAACAGACAAAAACACTCCTCTGGAAGATATTAGTCTGACACTACTTTGACACTGTGTGCAATTCAAATCCATTCCTTTATGTCAGCAAGCTGTTACAGCACTAACTACAAGCAGCACTGTAGCAGTGTTCACTCCTACAATCAATTAAGCATATTTGGTTATGCAGTGGAGGTTTAAGATAAGTGTTATGTTGCTCTCTTAAGGAAAAATTTTAAAAAATATGTCGAAAAATCACCTAACAAAGACCATGAAGACCGCAATTCTGAAGTAACAGAATTGTCTGTAGACCTACTCTAAATATAGATATAGACTACACTATGTGATATAACACGTTCTGCTCTTTTCTTTTATCTATCAACACAACAAAAGTTGTTTCTTCCAGATGCATGTATACTGTATGTCGTATATATTCTTATTTCTGTAGAAAATTATTCGGAAGTTGTACACTTTGGGTATCTCTCCCAGTAGTGGGAAAAATCTCCACTGTGGATACTGTATGTTGCAGTAACTCACAATGCATGAACTGCACTCAAGCATACCATATCTTGTATCAAAATCACATAGAGTTACTTCTGTGCCTATACACTATTTATGTGTATTTTCAAATGAATCTTTTCCCCAAGGCTGGAGGAAAAGTAGGCCAAGACTACCCCTGTGGTTTCATCATTTTTAAGTACTGGCACATTTTCTGGTTGAGGGCTATTAGCCAAATTATGATCTAAAGCTCACAATTCATTTCATGAGCAATTTAGAGAAAGGGTTGTTCAGCTTTACAGATTTTTTGAAGTGTTGAAAACAGAAAAAGCAATACTGTAGCAAAACTGTATTGTGTAATGATTGTCTAAGTTTTACTTCAACAGTTGCATTCCCTGCTGGTTTAGACCTTTGCAGTCAAAGCCCCCATACTAAGCAGCAATTACCCTTTTCAGACTTTTGGTTTTTGATTGCTCAAATGTGTTTTTCTGTGTGACAGTTTGATTTTTACAGGGAGAAGCAGCTTTCAGTTTCTATGCTCCTCATATCTGGAATAAACTCCCAGAAACCTGCAGATCCGCTGCTACTCTCAGTTCTTTTAAATCAATGCTGAAGACTTTTCTTTTTGATGTTGCCTTTCTTTAAATTATGCTCATTTCTTTACTGTTTAATCTCTTATACTGCACTGTAACTTTTATTCTTGTGTTTTATCTGTTTTTATTTTGAACCGTTTCTTCTGTGTTTTATCAGTTTAATTTCTTTTAACTGTTTTTTTAACTGATTTTGTGTAAAGCACTTTGAATTGCCCTGTTGCTGAAATGTGCTATACAAATAAAGCTGCCTTGCCTTGCCTTTTAAATTGTAGTTGAAAGATTGTTCTCTTTATGACTTAAATGGTACATAATCAGCAGTTTATTTGTGTTTTCCCCCTTTTTTCTTTATTTTCTTTTATTGGAAGTATTTCATGAGCTGTGTTTGATGCATTAGGATCTAATTTAACGCACTACAGTGATTGATTCTTTCCACTCTTTCAGATGGAAACACAACAACCCATATCTGGGGACATAAAATCTGTGTGACAATCAGTTTAATTCAATCTGCTCCTTCTGGGTTAGGGTTACTTTTTTGAGTATGTTTTTTTGGAAATTATTATAATCTAAAAACAATGTGCTTTTTACCACAATTTTAGATTTATTCATTATTCCTGCTATTATTTGCTTTAACCCTTGTTTGAATGTTTTTATTTGTGGCATGAAAACTTTCTAACTTTAAGAAAGATTGTTATTATATTAAATACAAAGAGACATCAACTTGTAGGACAAAAACACCTGATATTTTTGCCAGACTTTAAAAACGCTTTATGTGGAAGCGTCTTTATATTTATACTTATGTGTAATAATTTCACTCAAAAAGGTGAACAATCACAATAGAGAGAGTAAAAATGATATAAAAAATAAAAGGTTCACTCTAATGTAATAATAATAATAAAAGGTGGCCCAGAATTTACAGCTATTTTGTTTCTGGCTGGAGAGAAGTTATCATGTGGACGGCACGGGGCTTAGGGCCAATGGTAAAGGCATGGTTGCGACAGTTTCCAGCTGAGCAGCTGATGAGATAAAGTGACTGTTGTTTGTGCTCTGTACTGTGATAATAGGCCGTGTTGGGGATAAAAAGGAGCTATAATTGACCCTCGACCCACACACGTTGTGAGAGAGGAGGGGTTCTTTTTAATGCCTCGTAGTGTGAATCTGAGCAAACAGCAAATGGCTCAATACCATTACCTCCTCCAGGGTTTACAAAGCAGTTCACAGAAAAACAAAACCTTTGTGTTCTTGTATCTTTCTCTGTCTGCCTTATATTGATTCTCCTGTGTTACAGCTTTTAACTCTACCCTGCATGGAAATGTTTCTGTGTGCACTAAAGAGGAATTTACTTCCCACAGGACTGGCAGGTTAAGTGAGATTTGAGCCAGATATGAACACTTTCAAACTCTCAAATCTGATCTACAATTTGACCAATAGCGACCCGTGAACAGTGCACATGGCCCCTGTTCAGTCAACACTATAGCATGTAGGTTGGTCATTAGTGAGTAATCATATAAGCCATATGAGCCTGATTGTTCCATCATTGCAACCCACTAGCTGCTCTCAGGCCAACATGACTTATCTGAGTCCTCTGACAGAATTCCAGTCATGACCTCTGGAGTATGAAGCTAGATATCTCAGTCCATCGACAACTCATAAGCTCTCATTAAATTTAACGGGCATTGATTGTCTGTAGAGTGCTATTTACCAGAGACCCAAAAAGGTTAGGTTAAGTATTAACATATGGGAGGGAGCACTAAATTATTATTGGTCCACCTGATTGAGCTCAAATTTTAAAGGCGTTTTGCAGACTTTGGAACATGCCATCCTATAATGACTGCAATAAAGATTCACTCTTATCAGCTCTGTGTGTCTTGAAAACTTCAAAATGGAGTTGTTTATTTAATTTTACAGTCAAAAAGAAAAACCTAAAAAATAAATATGTGTGTGTGTGAGTTTTTTGTTCTGAGTGACTTTGCTGGCACTGTAGTTTGATAGGTTAAATGTCTGTGTAGGCAGGCCCTGAAAATAATTAATTTAATCACCACACATGGTTGTTGCTTTTTGCCATCTGTGATTTGAGCACTCTGTCTGTTACTCCATGTGAACATTTTTAATTTCTGAGGAAAATACAATGTTATTAGCACTATGGTTTCTCCTGAATGTTAAATGTTGTGGCCAGATGTCTTTCATCACTAATAACTGAAAACTTATCAACATTTGTGGGCTTCAATCCATAGCTCACCACAGAAATTGGCAACATCTCCTAACAACGCCTTCAAATGAAAATCTAACGCTGCGATAAGAAAACACCTCTCCAGAGCCAAATATGTCCAAAGTGTGAATTTATCCTCTTTTTTAAAAAAATATGCAAAATAGCTGCACTGCCATTTTAGTTAAACATACATTTAAGGTATACAAATTTCTGTTTGTATTGTTACAATGTCTGAACCAATATATCATATGCTATAATGATACTTAATACAAAAAGGCATTATTTGGCACTGATTTCATAATCATAATCAAACACCTGTTCAATTTCTCATTAATGCAATTATCTAATCAACCAATCACATAGCAGTTGCTTCAATGTATTTAGGGGTGTGGTCCTGGTCAAGACAATCTCCTGAACTCCAAACTGAATGTCAAAATGGAAAAGAAAGGTAATTTAAGCAATTTTGAGCGTGGCATGGTTGTTGGTGCCAGACGGGCCGGTCTGAGTATTTCACAATCTGCTCAGTTACTGGGATTTTTATGCACAACCATTTCTAGGGTTTACAAAGAATGGTGTGAAAAGGGAAAAACATCCAGTATGCGGCAGTCCCATGGGCGAAAATGCCTTGTTGATGCTAGAGGTCAGAGGAGAATGGGCCGACTGATTCAAGCGGATAGAAGAGCAACTTTGACTGAAATAACCACTCGTTACAACCGAGGTATGCAGCAAAGCATTTGTGAAGCCACAACACGCACAACCTTGAGGCGGATGGGCTACAACAACAGAAGACACCACCGGGTACCACTCATCTCCACTACAAATAGGAAAAAGAGGATACAATTTGCAAGAGCTCACCAAAATTGGACAGTTGAAGACTGGAAAAATGTTGCCTGGTCTGATAAGTCACGATTTCTGTTGAGACCTTCAGATGGTAGAGTCAGAATTTGGTGTAAACAGAATGAGAACATGGATCCATCATGCCTTGTTATCACTGTGCAGGCTGGTGGTGGTGGTGTAATGGTGTGGGGGATGTTTTCTTGGCACACTTTAGGCCCCTTAGTGCCTATTGGGCATCGTTTAAATGCCACGGCCTACCTGAGCATTGTTTCTGACCATGTCCATCCCTTTATGGCCACCATGTACCCATCCTCTGATGGCTACTTCCAGCAGAATAATGCACCATGTCACAAAGCTCCAATCATTTCAAATTGGTTTCTTGACCATGACAATGAGTTCACTGTACTAAAATGGCCCCCACAGTCACCAGATCTCAACCCAATAGAGCATCTTTGGGATGTGGTGGAACGGGAGCTTCGTGCCCTGGATGTGCATCCCACAAATCTCCATCAACTGCAAGATGCTATCCTATCAAAATGGGCCAACATTTCTAAATAATGCTTTCAGCACCTTGTTGAATCAATGCCACGTAGAATTAAGGCAGTTCTGAAGGCCAAAGTGGGTCAAACACAGCATTAGTATGGTGTTCCTAATAATCCTATAGGTGAGTGTAGTTCTCTGTAGCAGCTATTCTATAGTGAATAAACAGGATTTCCCTTTAAAGGATGAGCCATTATTAATGACACCAATATTATCAGCTAGCAGGTATTGATTTACAGTTTCTTTTCGATTCCTAGACAACAGTGGGCACAACTGGAGTCACATGTGCAAAACTCTAACTACAGTCTGCACAGCAGCAGTTCATTTGGACCAAACTCCAGCACATTACTACAACACAGTTTTTAAAACTCTACACGCTTAACCACAACCTGCACAACACTGTGGAGCTACAGCACTTTATTCAGATGTGAAACCACACATTCAAAACAGAATACATTTAGTCTAGTGCCTATCAAATACTGCTGATTGCAATTTTAGCTGAAAGCCTAAGTGGGTGTCTTGTTTTAGATTAGTTAGTGAACATAAATGGTATTTATATAGAAAAAAATTCTTACTGTATTTTTGTATACAAACACCAAATACAGTAAGAATTAAACAATTATCTGTTTGAGAGACGCAAAGATACCAATATGTCCAGGTAAGATGTCTGAGGTTACACATACAGATATAAAAAGTGAAAAACACTACATCTTTATTATAGTAAAACTGTGTTCTTACTGTTTTTCAGAAAGTATTGAAGGCAATGGAAACACTACATTCATTAGTATTTAGAGATGATAGTCCAATGTGGTGAAGAAAACTTGACTCATGATGCTGGAGAGAGGCAGGATCAGTAACACTTGTTTGTTAGTGTAATGTACCTCTAGTTTTTTTCCAGTAATTCCATAAATCACTAGAGACCAATTACTATATTGAAGCAAACTGCTGATTTTCATTCCTTCTTGTTTACCTTACTTAAAATTTGTATATTACAAAATCTATATATTTTCTTTAAAGATACTATTGAGTTGTGTGAAGTCACTCAAATTGTTGTTCTCATTTCTGTGTTGGTGTTTGACACCAGTGTTTTTACTCTCAGTGTGTTCTGAGTGACAGGGTGTGTTATCTCAGTAAGGATTGTTCATAGTGTTTGGTGCACTGAGCCTGTTTTGAGGCGTGTGTTAAGAGTTGTGCTGCTTGGAATGAGTTTTGCTGGAGATGTGAACTGTTTAGTTCAGGTGACTGTTGGTAGTGCAGACTGAACTTTGAGTTGTAGCTTCAGTTGTGCCCACTGTCGTTTAGCAAGTAGAAAAAACTGTAAAATGTGAGTGGATGAATTTATCTCTGTACTTCCTTTAACAGTTCCAGCTTTAACTACAGTCACTTTTGAACCTCGTACAGACTGGGACGATCTAATACTCAAACTGTTCCTTGTGGGACTTCATCAAACTGTTTTAGGCTGGATTTAAAAGTTTCGGATGCATGGCTGATAGTCAAAGGGAATGTGGTGAATCTTCGTGCCGTGAGGCTGAAATAGCAAACTTCATACAGAACCAAGAATAAAATGCAGAGATACATTGGGTTTCTGCATCTCTGGTTGTGCTTTATTATTTATTTATCTTAGGTTTCTTATGTTCAGTGTGTATCTGTGTGTGTGTGTGTGTGTGTGTGTGTGTGTGCGTGCGTGCGTGCGTGCGTGCGTGCGTGCGTGCGTGCGTGCGTGCGTGAGAATCCATTACGGTCTGTGAGGCTCTTGGGATGCTCCATCAAAGTAGTGGAAAACACAAATATATATATATATATATATATATATATATATATATATATATATATATATATATATATATATATATATATATATATATTTCACTATTTAAAACATTTTTTTAGCTCATTTTGATAACAAAAGCTCATGTGCTGTCCTTTTGGCCGGTGCTGCAGAAACAATTCAGCCTGTCTGCCATGCAGGGCGTACAACTCTGTCAGTTTGATTAATCTTGTCGTTTTCCCACTGCAGAGCAGGCAAAACAGTGTCTGGATTTGTTCACAGGGGCAGGAAGGTAAGCTGTTGGCAACCACCCATACCAATGTGAGTGATGGAATGTGTTGCATCAGGGCACTGCTCAGAGCACAATCTGCTCTGCTCTATATGACGCGTTTAGCCTGATGTATCTCGCTGAAAGCATCTGTTAAAATCCCCAAAGGTAACCACTGTGCGCATCCTCCACTTTCACCAGTGATTTCTGTTGCTATAGCAAGTGTATCTGTTTATTGCTCAATAAAATAATTAATTAGATTTTCCCCTAGAGGTAAAGAGCTTGTTTCAAGAAGAGGTTTCATTAAAGGAACTGAGAGTTGCTCTGGCACACTGTTGGGTATACTTGGGATAATTTAATAAACTTCTAACTTATCCATTTAACCCAACAACACGTGCCTGGGACATCAATATCACCTATAAAACTGTGGCTCGAAGCAACATGGGAGTCAATGTCTATTCAATAAGCAGTAAATGTTTCCTGCCGCTAACAGGAAGGGATTGGTTCTGATCCTTCCCATTCAATTGTGTATATAAACACCGTATGTGTTCATAGACAGTGTGTGTGTGTGTGTGTGTGTGTGTGTGTGTGTGTGTGTGTGTGTGTGTGTGTGTGTGTGTGTGTGTGTGTGTGTGTGTATAAAAAATGTGCTTTTGATATTTAAATGGTAGCAATGTGGTCAGCTCTTGTTATAGTCAATATCAAAGTGAAAACACCCCACCTTTTCTCCACCACTAAAAACATTAGTATAAATTGCTGATCAGCGAGAGTACAATTTTTGTTTACTTACTTACAATTTGTTGGCTCAAGAGAAGACTACATAATCTCTGTTTTTTTTGTCTTTGCATGTTATTATTTAATTTGTGTTTCCTCACGTAACTGGACACATATCTTTGTGTGTTTACAGACAAGGTACTATGAGCTGGATGGCACACATGGCTAAGTGGAGCCCAGTCGCGGTATCCAGACCGACTCTTATCACCTCTCAATCCAGAGTGACAGCTCTTTGTAGTGAAAGCTATTCTTAGCTTGGGTCCTGGGTCCAACAAGGGGGCCCATTGGAACTGGAGCCTGTAGTTTAGCACAGGACGTCTGTACTCACTGATGGCTGCTGACACTTACAATCCTCGTCACACCTGTCCTCCGCACCACCGCACATGCCTCCATACAGCTGAGGATCTCCTTACCAGCTTTCTCTTTAGTTCCGTCTCTTTTGTTTGATCGCTCAGTCGGTCTCTTTGTCTATCTGCAATTTGTTTCTATCTCCATTTCTCTTTCTCCTTCAGCTCTATAATCTTTACCACAGCCAATCAAAAGTAGACAGAAGCACGAAGCAAAACCAATGTGTTTCTCACTTCTCATCTATTTATATATTTCTCTCTCTCTCTCTCTCTCTCTCTCTCTCATCTCGTTAGATGGCTCATTCTCAGGAAACCACAAAAGGCAGAGAGACATGCGAGATATGTCATCCTTTTTCCTTTCTCAAGCGTTAAGCCTGTCTTTTGTTCACCTCTCTTTAACAACCCTCTTGCAATGTGCCACTCATGTAGTGCAAACATCATCATGGGCCGACCAAATGCATTTTCATGTGTTAGATAGAAAGTTTTCCCTCTTTTCAGAGTTAAATACTTGACAGTTTAACAGTGGCCATCAACTGTGGAGATGTACAGTACACTTAAGTCCAGAAAATCAACTGATCTCCATCATCCTTCCATCCCATCTTTGATTTGTTCCTCCTTGAATGCCTTCACCATATTTCTCCAGCAGACACAAAGCTAAATGTTTACAGAAAGAAAAACTCTTGTCTCAGCAGCCTGAGTACTCAGCAAGTTACAGATCAAAGACGTGCCAGACAAGGAAACAAGAAACAAGAAAAGCCCTAAAGTGCTTTTCAGACAGCGCTGTGATATATGTGCATTAGGGTTGGGCGATAATACGGTCTTAAAAAGAGCAATGTTATTAGTTTCAATATTATCATTAAAAAAATGTAATGTACTTACATAGGAAACAAGGATTAAATATTAAACCATATTTTCCGGACTATAAGTCACACTTTTTTTTCATAGTTTGGCTGGGCCTGCGACTTATAGTCCGGTGCAACTTATATATCAAAATATATACAATTTAACATGTTTTTAAATATTAATTCATACTGAAAACATTACCGTCTACAGCCGCGAGAGGGCAGCAATGAAGAAAACAAAGGAAGCAAATCGCGGGCTGAAAGCAAGATGGCCAGAGCTGGAGGAACGGGTCCACAGATGGGTGCTTGAAGAACATGCTGTTGGGAGAGGCTTGTCAACGGTGCAGTTACTGTACGTCTCCACGCCTTTGTTCTGTGTGCTACTGTGTAGTTGAATAACTGTTAATGTGTTACATTAATATACCGGACACCTACCGTATCGAGCCTGTAGTTCTATGTGCTAAATGTTTTTTCTTGGTCTTGGATTTTGTGAAATAAATTTCTACTTAAATGCGACTTATAGTCCAATGCAACATACTACATAGGTTTTATTCCTCTTCATGACTGATGCGAAATATACTCCGGAGCGACTTATAGTCCGGAAATAGGGTAATTTATTTAATGCCTAAAAATGCTTGTGTGTGGTTGTCATCACGTGACAGTGTGGAGGAGAAAGAGAGGGGGGGAAGATGGCAAGTCACGCACCAAGTGACCTGGTCTCAAAGAAGAACTTCTGCAGTTTGGCAGCATTTGGGTTTCCGACCTAATGAGAAGGGAGAGGTGTTTCAATATTAGTTTTTGATAGTTAGTTTCTGAACGGTGTGGGCAAAAGCCAAAAGTTTGGTGACGCCATCTGAGCCTTACGTCATCATTTTTAATTATTCACGGTAATACCGTAATAGGGAGGAGTTTTGACGTATCAAAATTTGGATACCGCCCAACTCAAATGTGCATTATGCTTCATAAAAGTTCACTTCGGTTTAAAGTGAAATACACAATTAAACAAGTTTTACCGATTTAAACTATAATAAGCCTGGGGAAGGTTTTTTACACAAGTTCAGCCAACACCGCCACAATCCTTTTCTTTCAGTCCCTTATTGAGTTGTAAAAGTTTATTATCTTAAATAGTCAATAATTACAGGTTAAAATAATGGCACTGCTGGGTATGAATATTTCTACTCTAATACAAATTACTCTCTTTCAAGATGCAGTGTTAGGGAGTAATGAAATACATGTACCAGCGTTACGTATTCAGAATACAAATTAAGAGTATGTATTAAATTACAGTTACAATTTAAATAAGTGGTATTTAGAATACAGTTACATTGTTGAAATCAATGGATTACATGATGACACTTCTCTGTTTCACAAGTTTATTCACTATTTAAATAAATTAAGGCAACTCCATGCATTTCCCAGAAGCCTCAATATGAAAACGAAAAAACTAGTTTTTTGTGTGATAACTGATAGAAGTAGAGATGGAGCCGGAATTTCATATTAAAGAAAGAACAGGGTGAATGAAATATAACTGTGCAGTGCAACCTCTGCTTGCCAGACACCAACCTCCTTTCAGCGTCGAAATGACTTGCTTAGTTAACGTGCGACTTTACATTCTCCTATGTGCTGATTTACTAGCTCCAGAGCCGTTGAAAGACTGACTAGCCCCGTTTGACATGCTAGCTAACGTTAGCTAAAATTAGCTTGTGGTAGCAAGACTGCGGCTAGATTTTTGTAGTAGGCTATGCAGTTCGGGACTACAAATACAAAGATCCAACTGCTTGTTCATGTACACATTCAGCCAGTTGGAACAGAACACACCAGAATAGGCATGTTCAGTAAGAAGTATTTGATGGCCGCATTCCTACACTTATGAAATAAAATTCGATGTGGAAGTAATCCAAGTATTCAGAATACGTTACTCAGATTGAGATGTTTATATAAAAAACATTTTCTTTATTCTTTCACAGTGAGAACACTCATTTCTAGACAAAGTCGTGAAAGATCTGTCTTGAAGTTTGAATGTCAAACCAGTTACACATTCAGACTGTTGTTTGCCCTGTCATCATGTATGACATATGAAAGTCAACTGTAATACCTGTTATTATTCATCTCTTTGGCTTACTGCTGAGATAACATGCACATGTAGATCTTGCTTTGAGACCACCACTGCCACATTCTAGCAAATTACACATCCACAACATTTTCTATCAGCAATAAAGTGATATAACATCATAGGTACACTCACCTAAATGATTATTAGGAACACCTGTTCAATTTCTCATTAATGCAATTATCTAATCAACCAGTCACATAGCAGTTGCTTCAATGCATTTAGGGGTGTGGTCCTGGTCCAGACAATCTCCTGAACTCCAAACTGAATGTCAGAATGGGAAAGAAAGGTGATTTAAGCAATTTTGAGCGTGGCATGGTTGTTGGTGCCAGACGGGCCGGTCTGAGTATTTCACAATCTGCTCAGTTACTGGGATTTTCATGCACAACCATTTCTAGGGTTTACAAAGAATGGTGTGAAAAGGGAAAAACATCCAGTGTGCGGCAGTCCCATGGGCGAAAATGCCTTGTTGATGCTAGAGGTCAGAGGAGAATGGGCCGACTGATTCAAGCGGATAGAAGAGCAACTTTGACTGAAATAACCACTCGTTACAACCGAGGTATGCAGCAAAGCATTTGTGAAGCCACAACACGCACAACCTTGAGGCGGATGGGCTACAACAGCAGAAGACACCACCGGGTACCACTCATCTTCACTACAAATAGGAAAAAGAGGATACAATTTGCAAGATCTCACCAAAATTGGACAGTTGAAGACTGGAAAAATGTTGCCTGGTCTGATGAGTCTCAATTTCTGTTGAGACATTCAGATGGTAGAGTCAGAATTTGGTGTAAACAGAATGAGAACATGGATCCATGATGCCTTGTTACCAATGTGCAGGCTGGTGGTGGTGGTGGTGTAACGGTGTGGGGGATGTTTTCTTGGCACACTTTAGGCCCCTTAGTGCCAATTGGGCATCGTTTAAATGCCACGGCCTACCTGAGCATTGTTTCTGACCATGTCCATCCCTTTATGGCCACCATGTACCCATCCTCTGATGGCTACTTCCAGCAGGATAATGCACCATGTCACAAAGCTCAAATCATTTCAAATTGGTTTCTTGACCATGACAATGAGTTCACTGTACTAAAATGGCCCCCACAGTCACCAGATCTCAACCCAATAGAGCATCTTTGGGATGTGGTGGAACTGGAGTTTCGTGCCCTGGATGTGCATCCCACAAATCTCCATCAACTGCAAGATGCTATCCTATCAATATGGGCCCACATTTCTAAAGAATGCTTTCAGCACCTTGTTGAATCAATGCCACGTAGAATTAAGGCAGTTCTGAAGGCAAAAGGGGGTCAAACACAGTATTAGTATGGTGTTCCTAATAATCCTATAGGTGAGTGTATATATGCACTGTATATATATATATATATATATATATATATATATATATATATATATATATATATATATATATACACTCTTTCTTCTTCTCTCTGTCTGTGTGAAAAGATCAGAAAGCACTCACTGCTATCAGTTTTAGCACCTTGATGCCAAATCAAAGGCAGCTTTTCAAATGCATAATATGTTGCATGGATTTGAGGGTCAAATTAGATGTAGCCGGTGAACAAATGCAACATTTTCATCCACATACATAATGGAACTCACAACTAAGAAAGGTTCACCCAGATGATTGTAGTAGCACTTAGACTAGAGAGTATACAATTACTTAATGCATCTCAAAACTGCACTATACTGTCTATTTTGTATGCATTGAAGCACCTGTACCGCCTGCTTATGTTTGCAAATTACCACTACAGTAAACAGCAAGACATCACATGTTGATGGAGTGCATCTGTATGCAAGGCTTCAGCAAGAAGTGTCATCTCTTATGTCACTATTTACCTAACAATAGGCACATTCGTTAGCCACATTCTGTGCAGTAAAATACAATAAGCACGAGGGACTGAGACATGTTGTTCTCTCACTTGGTCTAATTAGGATCAAAATCCCTTTTCCAGACAATTAACTCCCCAAACAATTAAATTCTGATGTATTCAGTGTTAAAGTGTACACAGAGAAGCACTAATGCGTTTATTCTGCATGGTATATGATTAGACATATTTTTCTAATGTACATCATAGGATGCCCATGATTAATTTGCCTTAACATTGCGAAGTCAATTGTAAGACAAAAGTATAAATAAAAAATGGAAACATGTCATGTTCAGCATTTTTTTCACGTCTAAGTTGTTTTAGGCTTGACCAGGTTTCATCATACTTAGAAAAGCAACTCTGCACAAAGAAGGCAGAATAACTCAGCTATTCAAAGCAATGTTTACTTGTTAGATAGTGTTTTGTTCCACAGTCCTAATCTTACATTTAAGATATCCACTGTGAGCTAATGTGGTCTGTAGAGTGCACTTCAGCCTTGATTATACATTGTACACAGGGTAGACACAATACCAAAAACACATTTCCACAGAATGCAATGACCACAATTTCCAACATCAAAATGACTCTGAAGTTCAATCTTACCTCTCATGCATTGTATTTGGAAAATTTTCTACAAATATATCATCTGTGTTTATTATTATGTTCATCCCTATGCAGCCAGATTCCTTTTTACTCCTCATTAAGCAGCTACATTATTATGTATTAAAGTTAAACAGACATGTGCCTGGACGTTCGTTTAATAAGAAGAATATGTTTCAACAATAACTGATCTTGTAACAAAATGATGGTACTGTTTTTAACAGTTCTGAAGCCCAGATAAACGTATTTTTATTTTAAAGGACATATATAAACTGCATTACAGTATTCGTGAACAGTGAGGGTCACATTTACCTGGACATCCACTTAACTAAAACACACAGACAAGGGGCAGCAGACCATGTAGGCTAAAGATCAAGGTAAGATAAAGATAAAGAGAGATAACACGGCATTTGAGCAATAAGTGACACTGCAGTAGTGGGAATTCTGATTTCAGATAATAAACTGTGTCCTAACAAGTAGCCTACCCCACGAAACTAGTTAGCACAAGCCCACTGACAATAATACTGACTAATAATGTGTCTGGGCTCTCAATACTGACTTTGTAAACTAAGTGGTATCTAGTCGCATTTCGAACTAAAACATGTTTAAAATGTCCCTAAATCGAAATTATATTGTGAGATTTGCATCTTAAAATATGTTTCAAAGTAGGCTAGGCTATGTGATATTCAGTTCACTTAAAGCACACGTGTAAATATCATCAAACTAGAAGAAATAAATAGAAAACAAATTACCGTTGACAGCACGGGATTCCGCTGACTTCCACTTCGCTGCTGCTCATCTTCTGGGAAGCATCTGGCAGACAGTAGGCTATTCCCTCTCAGTTCAAGTGATCAGCTGTAATCCAACTTTCAAAATAAATAACCGCCTGCGTTCTGCTTCGGAGAAAGGTCCAGTGTCCTGCAGACAAGTGAACTATTTCTGGCTTTAAACCCAATAGCTTAACATGGGAATACAAACACTTTAAAAGTAAACGGTTGCTCTGTGTAAGCTCTGTGGTTGTAGTTGGCTCTGGTGACTAGTGATCGCGAGCCGCACTGCTGCTAACTTGCGCTCGATGTAACGCGCGTGTGTGTGTGTGTGTGTGTGTGTGTGTGTGTGTGTGTGTGTGTGTTTAGTTCTTGACAGTTTTTTTGCTGAAAGAAGGACTTTAAGGTTTATTGTTGGCTTGTTTGATGAATGTTTGTTGCCTATACACTGTTTGTGCATGGAGGGCACTCTATAAATGTGATGCAAAACATTAGTTAAAGGAAAGGTTGATATCTTTGGGAAATAAGCTAATTCACTTTCTTGTCATGAGAAGATCAAATAGCCTAAACTACCAGTAGCCAGTTAACTGAGCTTAACAAAGTCTGCCACCTGTACCTCCAACTCACAACTCCAACTCAAATACCTCATTTTGAGTGAACAATTAGGCTATTTATTGAAATGTGCACGATAATGATAAATGATTTAGTGATCAGACCCCATCGTGACGTTATCGAATTCTCATCGTGACGGTATCATATTTTAAGGGGACCGAGAAGCCGTGAGTGTGTAGGATACCTCCCGGATGGAGTCTAGACACTTGGTGATGGTGATGACTAAAGAGGATCCTGAGATCTGGATGAATGAGAAGAGGAGCGAGTTCTGGTGAGCTCAGCCCTGGGCGCTGGAATTGATGAACTGGAGGTGAATGGGGTGGAGGAGGGTCGCCGTTGAAATGAAAGCTGACAGCAACGCAGAGAACATTTAAAAATTGACAGCAAGAATCTGATTGGCCGATAGAGATTGTGGCTAAACCTGGTTGGTTTAACAAAAATAGTAAACGCCCCCTAATCAGCTGGTAATGTGAAGGGGGAGGTGAATGAGAATGAGAATGAGTGAGTAAAATAAGATAGTCTTTCTGGCTGAATTTATGCTAAGCTTCATAAGCGTAAAAACATAAATGTGCAGTTTATTAATGGATTACATGCTAAACTAGCCTACTACTTGGTCATAACCAGTTGCCAGTCAACCAGAAGACACTCAATGAAGTTTGTGGTCATCCCAGTCAAGAAATATCCAGGTAACTTACAAACCCTGTTAAAACGCGAAATAGTTGTTTTTACACTTCTATTTTTGTATGAATTTAAAAAACAAGATATTTAGTGAGCTGCAGAGGTGCTGGTAGATTTTGTTAGCTTTGGCCATAGCCAAGCTGTTTCTAGTCTTTGTGCTAAGCTAAGTTAGCAGGCTGATGGCTGTATAGTTTCATATTTATTGTACAGACATGAGAGAGTTATCGATCTTCTCATCTAACTCTTAGCTAGAAAACAAGAAAGTTTATTCTATTTTCCAAAATGTGAAACACACTCCTTTAATAATTAATAATTATCCTATAGACTGACCGAAGTAGGTTTTTGTGTTGGTATGGACCTCAACAGTCCCACCCCTCCTCCAAGAGACCTTAGGTTCAGGAAGTACAGTAAATTTCTCATTCATTTCTCCCATTGAAGTCTGGAAAAATCTGTATATAAAGAGTTTTAGACCATGCCTTTGGTTTATCCAAGACATCACGAATAAAAGACATTTATCTCAAAAAAAGTTTGGTGTCCCATGAACTTTTGGCATCTATATGAGCCTATACAACTGCTTAGTCATGTCGTAGCTGGTTTTAAGTCTACCATCAACGTGGGCAAGACTGTTGAGATCTATGGGCCTATGTGAGAAATCCCCAATGTTTTTAATAATATTTATATAGCATCTGTTTGTATTTTGTGACTTCAATAACCACAGTATGAAAAAAATCACTAAACTAATATAATATTTGGAGACCTATTTGCTTGTGTTCCTGAGAGACTGAGGTCTACAAACTTCAATCCAATTTATAAAAAAAAACTTGGTTCCGGATGCCTAATATCTCTGATGTGCTCTCAGTTGCTAACATTCATTTTCTCATTTTGGGAAATGGTTGTGCGTTTTTTTCCCTGGGCAAGGCCATTTCGTTTTCTATATATTTAATTTATTTCAAATGAAGGTTTCATTTAGTGTGGTCATCACTGAAATGCTAAGTTGAACTAATCAATGTTTTCTGTGGTGATATTCATCCCTGCGTCTAACTCTAGTGGAGAGTTTGTAGGTGAGGGTCAGGAGAGCAGTCTCCAAACCATCCACCAGAGGGAGCCAGCCAACACAATGAGACACAGTTTAATTAATATTTTCAATGTGACACATGGCTTCTGATGCATAAAGAGAGACACATACACAAACATAACTCCCTACCTTTCTCTTTCTCCACTGTCTCTGCTGGCTGCTATCTCTACATTTTCTGCTCACTATCTTATTGCACACACATCTGTCAGCAACTGTATGCGAGATTAATATTTGAAGAGAGAAATAAGTCCCACTGCAAAAGGTAATGTAAACATGGGCTGTAGTTTGAAATTTGATTGGAGGCCTTTGAAATAATGTTTTTTTTTGTTCTTTATATACAGTAATTGGCCAGTAACTGGCTTTACATTCCAGTTTATTCAAAGACTACTGCTGTGCCCTAGTACATGTGGGTTACATTAGACAGAAATACCATTCTATGTTTAATGCTTCACTTCATCATTATTCACCACACTTGTCAACGAGGGAGCATCAATTAGGGCTTTGTTAAAGTTTAGAGAGTTAAGAGAGCCATTAGTGTAAGTAGATTAGTGACTGTAATGGCAAAAAGATAGGTGATGTGATAATAAATGAAGTAACACATTCCCAAACTAGGCGACTTGAGGCAACATATAAACAGCCAATCTGTGGATGTTTCCATTCGAGCCTTGACATGTCGCTCATGTGATGGCCTGAGTGTTCATCAGCCAGATTTCCATCAGCAGTAATGACAGGCTGTTGAGAGAGGAGCTGCTAGATGTAAAGTCATGCTCACACTATCTGCTCTGTCCTGGGGAGGCCACGGCCCAGAGTGTGCGCTTGGGCAGCACTTCAACTCTCCGTCCACATGGTTAAGTGAAACTATGCTGGGCCCTTTCTAAATACAGGGTTCATGGCATAAATGATAGATAGGCTTCGATGTGTCATCATTATTTGCACTTATCCATCATGCAGTAGTCCATGTGCATATCAGTAACACATTACTTTAACTCCCTAACACAGGAGAGGGTAAAATGGTTCAGATCCACATCAATAAACAATTTTAAAAGCTACCTACATTATAGTGTGTTATTCTATAATTAAAACATCAATAACAAAAAAAGGTTTTGTCTATGGTTGTTGGTAGCATTGTTGTCATGCCCAACAAGAGAACACAGGGACCTCAGAAGACAGTGCTTTGGTGTCAGTTGGGACCAATAAGCTTAAGCTTCAAGCAAGTTTAAAGCCCCTTAAAACTTGGATATAAACCCTACATCTTCCCCTATAACATTAAATATTCATGACTAAATAAGCAACATGATCAACTCATTGAAATCTGTCCTGTAGAATAAACAAAACTGTTCCAACTTTGGCGCAAAAATTGTGTTCATGTAGGGCCGCTTTGCTCACAAAGGGACCTGTAAAGTTCAATATAACCCACTTATCAGTGAAAACATGTCATCTTTCCATTTCCATTTTAGGTTTACGCTGCATTGTAGGGCATCTTTGTGGAAATAAAATACACTTATTCATAGACACTAGAAGTTTGGTTCTCAAAACAGCTCAAACAGTGTGTATAATTATTCTGAGAACAGTTACAGGTGTTTATTCCTGTGGACTAAGGAGGTACAATAGAGCCCAGCAGCTCCTGTCACAGAGTTGGACCACGTCCCTGAGTGTAAAAATAGCCATTTGGCACATGGTGTTATCTCACTATCTTTTACTCCCCCTTGTCCCTCTGTGTTAAACTTAAAGCCATGCCAACTCTGTCTCTCTGACTTCCAGCATTGTTCACATTACAGAAGAAGTCAGATCTCTCATCACATACTTGAATTGTGGTTAAGTGGTTTATTAGTCTCCATTAAATAATGCAAACAAGACAAAAAAGCAGCCCAGCTCTGAAATTCATCCAAAAAACTCTTCCTGTGTTCAGCTCCCATGAGACATTTTTTCAGTATTACCAAAATGTCTCAGAGTCCATTGCAGACGAGTTGCAAATTAAATATCTATGCTAACACATGATTTAGCAAAACATAAGTTAGGTTATGTAGTTTTGGAGAAACATTAGCCACATAAAATGACTGTGTTCATGGCTGGCTTGTGTTATATTGTTGTATCTTAACTGATGCTTCTGAATTCTGTTCAGAAGATTTCTGAGGTCCAAGCATGTCCTTCAGTGTATCTGTTGCAGTGGGATAATGGAGATTAAGACAAATAAGTTATGCATTTAAGTATAAAGTAAGCAAACCATACACAATATTTGTATAATAAAATAAACAATAACCCTATTGTTTCTTATTTCCAATCATTTATTCAGTGTTTTGCTGCTCGGTTATTCTACACTAAGCTGTAAATCATCTTGAAATGGGTGTAGTGTTTTTTTCTATCTTGAAAATGCGCTTTTTAAAAACTGCTTATCTATATTCCTCTGACATGAATCAACAAACTGGATTAAGTTTTAATATGAACCCCTTATTATAACACACTGGGTCAAATTTAAAGTAGAAGCATATACTGTCTTCTTGCTCGTTATGCTTTTTTAAAACTTAAAAATGCTTAATATTGTAATTTGATTCCATAATTGACTCTATTAAGAATTGATTGTTAAATGAAACTCTGGATTATTTGTTTGTTTTTGGTTAGCTGCCTCAAAACTAAAGGGCCATAACTATGGCGATTACGGCGTATTTAGTGCCATAATTGTAATAATGAGTGGAAAGCTGGTGGGATGCCCATTCTTCCTATTTTGGCTACAGACCATTCAGTTAGTATGTTCACATCCAAATCCCATTAAGGAGTCAGCTCAGTAGCTGCTTTCTCAACACAAATGTCTAATTATCTTCTGGAACTCAGCAGCACATGCAGTAAATGCTGACATTCATATCAGGGATGATGCAAAATAAACCAAAACTTGAATGCTTTATTTGCTGCCCTGTGAACAATTGCTGTACTTTAATATATATTATTTTAAAATAAGTTTTTTTCTTCTGTTTCTTTTCTCTCTCTGTCACTTTCTTTCTCTGCTTCTGCTTTCGACATTCACACACTCATTTTTGATTGATGACAGTTTCTCCAGGATGTGTGCTTTTGCAAAAAAATTCCAGTCCTGTTTCTAATTCCAGCTCTCTTTCTCCCAGCTGCCATGACGCACATAGGTTTCTGTTTTAGCCAATTTCATCTCTCACAACCATTACAGAGAAGGTCAAAAGGGAATAAAGAAATTTCCATGTTTCATATTTACTGTACATCCAGATAATTTATCGCTCACATGTCTGTTTTTCTGTCTTTGGATTCTTTTTCACTTTCTGCCATGTGATTTGTTCAAACACTAGATTTTTAGCAACCATGGATGAGCCAAAGCTTCAGACTGTATTCACTGCCGCTGATTTCAACCAAAGAAAAAGCCATGATTGTGAATGCCATAAACACAACAATGATGTCATGTGTAATGACTTAACAACAAGACTATGAGTATGCATAGCTGCATTACACCTGCATGATGTTTACCATGTTTCCTGTTAGCATGCCAGAACTTGGGAACTGTAGCACCAAACATCGAGTACAGCTGTTGTTGAATGTTGTTATTGCAGGTATTTGGTCAACACAAAGAAAAAAGAAACAATTTTGACCTGATGGTGGGGATAGATAAAATGTAAAGGGATCCACAAGTGATTGCAGTTCATCCTTTAGTATACAGTTGTTAAGAAAATTCATTCAGAACCAAAATTGTCAACGTCATGGTAGCGTTAGAGGAAAGGTCTGGGGAACACCAAAGTCAGTAGCATTCAGTAGGAACCATGCATGTACAAGCATTCATGGAAATGGATTTTAACTTGTAATCAGAGTGCCTCAGATGCCTTTTTAGACTGTCAACCCACACCGTGGACTTCCCATAATTATAAGCTCAACAGTCAATTTTTTTTATTCTTACTTGATTGATACCTGCATCTGTATTTGATGCTGATGAAACTGGATTCATAACTCTGTTAAACCTGTACTGTGGAAAATGTATTTCATGCTAACAGTGTATTTACAGAGTGGACATTTTTCATTAAATATGACTCATAAAGGAATTGAAGTACTGATACTACTTTAGTTTAAAACATTGACCAACGCAGCTTGTGAAGCACATTTGCAAACATTTTTATAAATAGTATTGTTACATTTTAATTGCATTACAATAGATGGTATTCACAATATTATTTTCTATGTTCAAATAAAGATTTCATTATGTGGTGACCCAGTGAGTACAGGTGGTCTCTGCACAGTGTCAACAACGACGCATATTATAATTTTGGTTTTGGCATCTTCTCTGCCCACAGGGGAACATATGTAAATGCATGACCCCAACTGCAACAGCAGTGCCCCTTTGCTAACATTAATATTTTGAAATAGGCAATAAGAGAAAGAGGGAGAGGCTTCCTAACAGCATGATTTTAGAATGTGTTTATGTAAGATGTGACTCAACTCTGTTACAATTACATGAACCGCTGGAGCAGGCCAGACTACATCCTGTGTGCCAGTGCCTTTTTACATAGATGTAAATAGAACACAGAAATTAGAACAAAATGTCAAATTGAAGTAGATTAATTTTATCTTGTTTATTGGATTCAAAACATATTCTACACTGTATATGTAATTATTTGATTTCAGTGTGTAAGTTGTTTCTACTTGCCCTGCAAACACTGACACTGTCAGTGATACATGAAGATTATGTTGAGTTATTTTAAATTGAAAGAGGCAGAGGTACCAACACACTATGCAGAAGGAATTTACATACATACATACAGCCAGGAGCATTTTAGGGAAATGTGCTAAATACAGAACAGAACCCTGCTGTCCTCACACAGCTATGAACGAAGTGCAGATCACTACTGCCCCCCTGGACCAAAAAGATGTAAAGCAACCACATGAAACCATCCTCATCTTTCAGTCTCTATTTCTATCTGGTTGGATTCTGACATCAATTAGACGGTGGATACAAGTGGGGTTTGTCTTCATGTTCTCAAGGGAACAGAACAAGTTTCCAGATATCAAACAAAAATCACTAAATCACAAAGAAATTTCATCTCAAAGGTAAAACTTAAAATTTGAAAACAAAATAGCCTATTTATTTAGTCATAAATTAAAAGGCTTTTATTTGTTTGATATGTAATTTTGTTTACAGTTCCCTCTGTTTCTTTCTCTCTGATCACGCTTTTGCTCTGTTTATCACGTTTGCACTCCAAACTTGATTGCAGTTCTGGTACAAACGTCTCGCGTAGGAGGGTCTTTTCAGGGGTCTGTGCGTCCCCATTGGCTAATGGGTGACTCAGTCTGGAAGCAAAACAAGAAAGCTGGGAGCTCAACTGCAAAAAAAAAACATTATGTAAAGTTAGGTAGTTTAGCCGAGTGGTTTCCAACCAAAGGTTTGGGCCCCTCCAGTAGGTTAGGGAAATAAAGGGTTGTGAAATGAGTGGGGTAGGAAATAGGGAATCAGGAACTTTGCTACACAAATTTGTATTCATTTAATTTAAGCCACTTTTCTCTTATCATTGGCCTTGGAACAGTTAAAGTATTAAAAGTTAGTGAGCTATATTTTGCCTTTTAGATGTAGTACAAGTATAAACTAGCAGCACTGGCAATACTCAATTAAAGTGCAAGAGCTTCAACATTTGAATACCAGATCTTAAGACATGCCCCCTTTGTTTTCGATATGGTTGCTGAGAACACTTAAATCAAAACTCCACGAGATCCTCCCCTTCGCGTCAAAGTTACGACATTTCAGCGAACTTATAAATGAACAACTTAAACACACACAGATGTTTGACACACACTGCATCATACTACAGCGCAGAAGAATATTCCACACTGGTGAGTAATAGCAATACAATTTGAACTTCTAAAAAGCTCATTAGATCAATTAGATTTTGGAAATTGGTTTTGTTTGACAAAATTTGTGTCTAATCAAATAATTTCAATCAATGTATGGCCTTAAAAGAGGGATAGTACTGCCTAATTGTTGAATTTCAGTTGCATCAGTTTGATATTATTTGCTGAGTTTAATACAATACATATATCATATTAAGATTAATGCCAACCTAGATAAATGATTAACTCCATTTTGCAAATAATTGTGGATAGAATAATGTGGTTGAATTGAGTTTAAATGCTATCATGCTAGTGGAAACTTCAACATCAGGAACTGGGAATTTGTATACTCTGACTGATGAACAAACTTCTTTCCATTTTAAATGTTGAGTAAGAATATCTCTTTATCAAATCTGCAAATGTAGTAACACTGAGTTTATCCTCATTGTTACTTTAACTTCAAATGCAAGAAAGACAAAAACAGAAGAAGAAATAGTTATACATAATATAATTATATATATATATATATAATATATATATATATATATATATATATATATATATATATAATATAATTAATTATTCAGTGTCAACAATTTCAAACGGTAACAATAAATGAACAGAATAATTTACATTTTTAAGAAAACAAGTCACATGTTCCAAATATAAACTGAGCTGAAATATGCAATTAATACATTATATACATTAAAAACAGTCCATTATACTGTATTCTGCACCTAATTAAATGCTTCAAAATACTGTTTCATATTCTGTTTTTTTTTTAATTTGGTTTTTAGTAGATGAGTGCCTGTAGAAAAACACAAGTGATTAAATCTGCCATCTCCAGGGAGCATCAGCTTCACTCCTCCGTCAGTGGGATTAGCCCCACAGGAGTGTGTGTGTGTGTGTGTGTGTGTGTGTGTGTGTGTGTGTGTGTGTGTGTGTGTGTGTGTGTGTGTGTGTGTGTGTGTGTGCGTGTGTGTGTGTGTGCGGCCTGAGGTGGAGCCAGCAGCAGAGAGAGGTGCACAAAGGGAGCAAGGGAAAGAAAGGTCCACATTAAACAAGGTGATGGCTGGCTCACAGCCTCTGGCTCCAATAGTCCATTCAGTGGGGGGGCGGAGCTCAGCTGTACTGCAAGTGAAGACTCATGCAAATCAGCCTGACTCAGATCTTCAGCAAATAGTCCTGGAGAATAGAAAAAAAACGGACATTTAGGGCATGTATTAAAAAAGGTTTCCATTTGTGTTCCTCCTGTAGGAGCCAAAGACAGAGACACTGAGCTCAAGTCCAAGGACACCTCTAATGGCTTCCTTCATGTCTGACTTCAGTTATTATTCCATCAATCCAACCAATTATTACATTTATTTTCCAGGTTATCATATTCTGCTCAAAAATTAGCTTTACAAATAGCTAAATGTCAGAAACATTACCACTGCCCTTACTAACAACAGTCTTGAGCAATTGTTTACGTGCAGAATATGAACCTTGCCATTTTAATTTGGGAATAGCGGCCCTTTTATTCTGCTGTGAAAGGGTGGGGCTTTTAGGATAAGTCCCTTAAGTGAGTTAGATGTCCCTGTGTATGGGGGTCACACTTCCCAGAGGAAGATCTACACAGACACAATAACAAAAAAACAACCCGAGGAGAAGCCCTGGCGGTGTTTGTAACGTGTTTTTGTTGCTGTCTCAGTTTCACTCTGCAGCTTATTTAACTCTGCTGAGAATATAATTCTCAGCAGATTAGAAACAAGGATTCTAATGAACAACAGTATGTTTGACATGTCGTTGGCTGTATCATTTTTACTGAGCTAGAAAACCAGATGCAGTATGAGTCCCCTAAACACCTGACTTTAATGGCAATTGTACCATGAGTAAATGAGTGCTGTCTAGAAAATGGTAATCATGTTGAAAACCTCACCAATATCCTTATTTTTCTCCCATTAAAGTTCTTTTGCAGTTACAGAATCATGGAGAGAAATGCATCTTCACCATTGAACTTGACCTCTCTCCCGACTCAACTCCCTCTCAACACCACCACTGACATCAATGCCACAGCAAAACCCTTCAGTGTGTTTGACAACTGCGAACATCAGGTAGAAGGCATTCTCTTTGACCTGACCATGCAGTCCATCAACGTAGTCGTGGGACTCCCGGCCAACTTACTTGTCATTGCCATCCTCATTCACAATCGCAAAGAACCCACCACTTCTGACATATACTTGGGCTCCCTGGCCTTCATGGATGCCTACTTTAGTGCCATGACCCCTTTAATATTCCTTAACTTGTACTACTGGCACAGCCAACAGATGTGGCTCGCCTTCAAGTTTTCCTTCGGTGTGAAAGACACGAGCGGGCCATTGTTTCTCTCCTGTGTCTGCCTAGATCGCTTTGTGGCTGTGCTCTTTCCAGTTAAGTTTGGGGAGTTTAAACACATTAAGTACAGGTTAAGCCTCTCTGTGCTGGTATTCTGCCTCACCTTTGCCTACTCTGCAGCCAAGGTTGTGGGAGGCATCCATGATTTTGAGAAAATATTTACTACTGAGATCTTGGCAGCATTTACTTGGATGGTCTTGAGTAATGTGTGCATCCTGTGGGGCCTGAAGAAGTCCCGTGGTGCAGGGAAAGATGAGATGCACCCCATGAAGAAGAAGGCCTTCAAGATGGTGCTGTCTATCCTTTGTATCATTGTGTTCAACTACCTGCCACCTGTGGCACTGTTTCCTTTTGAAAACCACTACTCCCCTGATGTGTTTCGCTGCTACGTGCAACCTGTGGGTTTTGCTTTCCTCAACATCAGCAGCACCATCCAGCCACTGGTCTATCTATCCCGTCTGGAGAAGGTGCCTTTCCTCCCAGACACCTGCGTTAAGAAGTGCTGCACCTGTGTTTCTGCAGAGAACAACAAACCTCCACCTGCAAATACACATGCTGAACCTCATGGATGCTCAGTTTAACATCTGTCTCTTAAATAGAGATGTGAGAGAAATAACTGAATTATGTGAATACAACTGTGAGGAAGGTTTTGTAACTTTAATTTGATATTTCCAAATATGTGTTTAAATGAATAGATTTTAAGGGAAGGCAAACCTGAATATGCAGCAATGATGAAGGGGAAAATCAACATTTTAATTTTATGTTTAATTAACTGATAATGTTGAGGAAGATTCATTTCTAAAACCAGCACAATGTTTTTGTTCAGTTTTTCCAAAGTATTTGTTTGACTTTGGCGCCATCATGTGTACAAAAGAGACCAATAAACTGAACATACAGTCTGACCAGTGTGTGTGTGTGTGTGTGTGTGTGTGTGTGTGTGTGTGTGTGTGTGTGTGTGTGTGTGTGTGTGTGTGTGCGCGTGTGTGCGCGTGTGTGTGTGTGCGTGTGTGTGTGTGTGTGTGGGTGTGTGTGTGTGTGTGTTTCATAAAGTGCATGTTGCTAAATTAGAAACATCTCCATATTTTATTATATTTTTTTATACTTTTATTAATCCCACAAGGGGAAACTTTAGTGAAACATAATGCCGGATGTAAGTCACTCACAGGTAAGTCAAAAGAATATTTTTTGCCACACACCAAGCCCCAGTTATAAACTAACATAAAACATATTTAATTAAAAATTATTCTCCCCTGTTCCACCACAGTGAACGATGTACTATACTGCATATTTAGTCAATTATATTAGCATTTTTTTCAGTTAAAGGAATAGATGAACATGTCTTATTTGTTAGAAGTCAAGGCAAGTCAATTAATAGTCCAAATTCACACTTGTCTCAAAGGGCTTCACAGTCTGTACAGCATACAAGACCCTTGATGAGAACATTAATGCCATGTCAGTAAATATGCAGTCAGAGGCAGCAGCTGGTAAGCTTCACCTAGCACAAAGTGTGGAAACAAGGGGAAACCACTACTATTCTGGCTGTGTCTGAAGGTGTAACACCTACGCTTTGTACAGTTAAAACACACAATAAGAGAATAAGGGTAGGCCTATTTCCCAAAATGTTGGATTATTCCTTTAAGGAGGAATAAGTGACAAAAAGGTGACAATGTGTTATTGAAGCAGCAAAATGACTTGGATAAAGAAATACTTTGCATGCCTTCTTAAAGAGAAAATAACATTATGGCCAGATCTGATCTCATCCATCAAAACAGATCTGGGATCATATTATCTTTTCAAAATTAATAAATCCTTCATCTTTGACGCAGCATTGTCACAAGTACTTTCTCTGGCATTATTCTCAATGGATGACTGCTCTGTGTGTAAAAATATGGAAGTAAAGTTTCTGTGAACATGTGTGTAAATGCATAAATGAGTGTGTCATCAGCAGGGTCAAAAAAAGACATTGTCCCTTTGTTGTAATCCAGTTTTACTTTGACTTGTTTGGGCACTCTTGTAACTGTCAGTGGGGTGGGTGGCGAGGTCATTGCCCTGAACTCTCCGTTCCTGAAACATAAAGTCCAGAAGCCGTGCTCAGGCCGAGCAGAGATCTCAGAGTTCCTAGGAACAGACAAAGAGGCCACGCCCAGGAGCCAGTCCTGATTACTTCCTGTTTCCACGACCCAGTGGTGGCTTCCTGAGCCCAGTGCGTCCATGCCTACCACTTCAGCGCTGATGTGGAAGCGCTCTGGGTTGTCAGGGCAACAGCTGCGCGGCTTTGAGTAGTGGAGGGAAGTGAGGTCGTCAGACAGGATGAGACAGGGGTGTGCTGTGTTTGGGTCCAAAGTCACAGGAGCTAAAGACAGGATATTAGCAGAAAGATTGATATGTAAAACACGGTTTGGGTTGTGCAATTCTAGGCTTTCAGCCTCTAAACCTGACGATACCAATAGCGTATACTCACTATAGTCAATATGGTCCAGTATTTTCTCCCAGACTTTATACTTGAGGTTGCAGAGATGCTTGGTCACATCAATCAATAACCCAGACATGTTGTCTGAATCAAGCGATATGCTTTTTTCTCTGTGATAAAAAGAAAAGTTATCTTATATGTCATAGTCAACACAAAGAGTGTACATCCATAACCTTGTTCACCTACCTGTCCTGAGTGGCTTTGAAATTCTGGAAAATAGAAACATTAACAGTCAAGCTGGGAGTTTTTTGGAAACAATGATTAAAAAGTTGATGTATTCTTGACTGTACGGACCTTCAACAAGACCATATCATCTTCTTTCAACTGCTCCTGTATAACGCAGACTGTCTCTGTGAGCAACAGCACTTCTGCTGAAAGCTCTTTAATCTTATCCTTCATTCCTGCAATCTTGTCTTCTTCTTCTTTTTTCACAGCTGCTATTCTGGCCAGCTCGTCTTGGTAGAGGGCTTGATGTAGCTGCTCAAACTGTCTCTTGATCAATCTTTGTGTTTTTAGTGACTGACTCTGCGGGAGATTATTGCAAATTTTCGTTTATTTTCCCAAATGTTTTTACTCAAAACCAAATATCTGTCATCCAATCAAAGTTACCTTGATGTACTCGATCATGTCTGCAGAGGACATTTGAATTCTTTTGAGGCTGTCTGCTTTGTCTTGCAAATTCTTGAGGGATGAAGCAAGTTCATCCTGAAAATCAAGTAAATCTCAGTCAGCAGATATCAGATATCATAATACTATTTCAGTATTTTGAATGCTTTTGGATATGTTAGGCCTGGAATATAAGAGATATAAGAAATTATAGTGTGGATCACAGGACAGACTTGTACAGCATTTCTACCTTTAGGTGAGACATTGAATACTTCAGGTTAACAGAAACAATCTGTTTAGCAGGTTGCTTTTACAATGTAGTCGGTAAACAGTGATATGTTCCCTTACCTTGCAGTCTAGCACTGCCTCTGCTATAGGTGAACAGTCATGACTCTTGTGCAGTTTGGAAGACTGACACACCACACAGATGGGCTGTTTGTCAACCAGACAGAAGAGTTTTAACTTCTCCCCGTGCAGATTACAGTTCATCTTTTCTTCCACCAGCACTGAATTCCTCTTAGCCATCAAAAGAGCTTCACAGACATTTCTCAGAGCTAAATTGGTGGCAGGACTAGCCTTGGAGGCTCTTTTTCTGCATACTGGACACTCACGTAACCCTGTTTCCCAGTAGCGCTTCAGACAGCTCCTGCAAAAGCTGTGGCTACATGACAGCAAAACAGGGTCCACAAAGATGTCACAACATATAGGACATGTGAGATCCTCCTCTGGGAGTGACATGATTATCAGCTTGTCATGAACAATACAATAAATCCACAGTTCAAAACAGCATAAGTCCTCTGGTCTAAGTCCTTAATGATTCCTCTACCAACAATAATAATTCCGTGTGCTGAGTTAAACTTGTCTCTTGAGAGCCTCAGAGCGCACTAACAGCCTATTGTTCTTGACATGAAGGAGCAAATGCTCTTGGTTTTCCTGTGCATGACTTATGTGGGAGTAACTCTAATCATGCAGCACTGTGAAACAACACTGCATGTAGCCAAGCTGGGAAACAGGAAACACAGCCCTATTGGCCAGTTGTTGGAAAGTTTAAAATGGGTTTGGAATGTCATCATTCAGGATATTTATGTGAATGTGTCCATGTTGACATGCAGTTATCAGCCCAAGGCGTCACAGCCAACATTTACACCTAGTTATTAGTCTAAGGTGTAGTTTTGTAGTTTGTAATTGACAATTTAAACCGAGAATGGTCAGGTAAAAACAATAAACTGCAACTAATTCCATACCCAGACTGGCTTAACATGCTCAGAAAGAAACAGGCATTAACTAACTTGTTGTTTATATACTGCATTCTAGTTTCTAGAGGTTATTGATAATATTTAGTTTTATGTCACTATGTTTGCCTAATATGCATAATTGGTGTTTGTCTTGATTGCAATAACACAACATTTCTTCTGCAGGCGATAGGGACCAGAGGAATTTTTCCTCTTCTTATTTAATTTTGACTGAATACAAGTAAGGCAGAATGTGTAATAGGTGGCAGCTAAAAATAGATTAAACAACACAGTGAACATCTTAGAGGAGTGGTATGTTGAAAACAACATGTCAAATAATTTTGGTGCCCTTGATTCTGAATGTAAATACCTAACAATATGCATTATAGTGTGTCTAATGCCTAATGAATAGTGTCCTCAAACAGTGTTGGCTTTCCTGTCAGTTTGTTGTGATAACTTAGAAATAATACAAAATAAACTTCTTTAACTTTAAAAACTGGCTGAATGACTTAATGAATTAATGACTTAATGAATGAATGACTAAACAATGATGTGTCTTTCTTGTTGAGCTGCATTGGAGGGAGGGTATAATCCAAGGTATAATCTTCTTCATTTGTCTAACTAGGACAGCTAAATCCAAACATTAGATTCAGACAAACTTTTGAATACATTTTTGCACAAAAACCAGGATTGTGGATTTTGTTCTTCATCACTTATTGGAAGCACATGACTGGCCCATCACTCTAACTTGTCCTCTCTTATATAACCATAAGTATGTCAGTGTGTTTTGTCTTTCCCCCATTTGATTGTTAAAAGGGCTACTGTATTTAAAATTAGTTTTAAAAGAAGTACAGCACACATTTGATTGGGCCCTACATGGCTGCACATCCAGGGTATTTTTTCAAACATTTTGCCTTGTTTGAATATGCAGACCTCATGGCACCAGAACATTCAGAATACCGTGGGATAATATCAAGTTGACTTCAGAAGTGTCAAGAAGTCCTCATACTCCAACTGATAGCTACATTGTATATGTTGCTGTCCTTGTTCTTTCATCTATGGCTGATTGATGTGTGTGTTTGACGTAAAAATAATGAACTTGTGATGCTTTACAATGGGCTACACTCTAGACTATATAGTCTATGGCTACACTGCTAAAACTGCACATCAATGACCTTGATGACCTATCAAAGTGTGTATTAAATCTTCATCTGTATTTCTGTAGTGTGGGTCTCATAGTATAAACTAGTGGGTGTGGATGTTTGGAGGGGGGTCTGAGTGCATTGAGTTTGTGAGTATAATAACTGATGATGATTTCTCGCACCCTCTCCGCGATTTACGGGTCTTTGTTCCCTCCCTCTCTCCTCCGGTCTTTGGTTACCATGGCGATGACGTCAAGTTGCACCACCAATTCAGCCCAGTAGAAGCTCTTTATAGGCGGTGCCAAAGACTCCCGGACAATCGACTGTAGGAATCATCATCCTATGAATCTCTGCAGCTCTGATTCCTATCTCCTACTCGACCACCTTCGTATCCATCTGTTACAAAAATGCGCGAAATTGTGCATTTGCAAGCCGGTCAGTGCGGAAACCAGATCGGAGCCAAGGTATTCCTCTGATTTCCTTTTCTCTTTTTGGTTTGTCATTCATTAGACTTAGTGCAGGCGAGAAGAGGCGTCTAATCCATCCTTCATGAATTCTCTAGAATAAACCCAACGTGTCTTCTCTTGATTGAAGCGTCGTGCAATTAAAACAAATTATAATCCTAGACACTTGGTCATTGACATCGGTAGGCTATTCTCTGCCGTGTTTACATTGGGCTCAAGATTTTGCACGCACTGATTTGCGTGGATTAATAGGGTCTTCGATGCTAAAAGAACACACTGTACAATTGAAGGGCAGCAAGCTTAACACTAGGCTACTAAATGTTAAAATGACAAAAATAACATCATGTATTGGTGTAAATCAAACATTTTCAACTGGAATAGGCTTGAAAGGAATTAGGTAAAAATAGGTCATGAAGGTGGAGGGGGAGGGGAGGCTGCTACTACATTGACATGGTTACATTACTAGGCTAATACCAAATACTTAATATATATTGCTTGCATAACTCGACAAAAACGTACAGTCAAATGCTTATTTTGCATGCATTTATTAAAACGAATTTGTTTGTCTTTGACCTACTTGTACGATTATTGCCATCTGCTTGATTACTGTTGAGACACTGCATCTCAATAGACTGCTCTTCTGAGCTGCATTCAGTTAGAGAATTAAATCAGTCATTGCATCATTGCATATTTGAAAATAGGTCCCTATAAAGTAGCTTTATGCTCGTTCAGGGGACCCAGGTAGCCTACTGTTACCCATTTAAGTACATGAAATTAATTGTAGGTCTATTTATTTTTTATTTAATGTTTACCATGGCCTATATAATATCAACATTTGTCTCTCCCTTCTCTACTTCCATGTCTATTTTTTCAGTTCTGGGAGGTGATCAGTGATGAGCATGGCATTGATCCCACTGGTGCCTACCATGGAGACAGTGATCTGCAGCTAGACAGAATCAGCGTCTATTACAATGAGGCCACAGGTAAGCTACTGATTTAGCTATAACACAAAAGAGAGAAAATGTAACCAACCTCCTTTCTTTCCTTACCTACCCAGCTCTCCCACTATGAGAAATGATTTGCATACACATTTGTGTTTTACATTAAACTCACCGTGCTTCACAAGCTTGTAAGATTTACCAGGAATGATGTTGTCAATCTATTCGACCACATTTCAGGTGGAAAGTATGTGCCCCGAGCCATCCTGGTGGATCTGGAGCCTGGTACGATGGACTCAGTCAGGTCCGGTCCCTTCGGGCAGATCTTTAGACCCGACAACTTTGTCTTTGGTAAGCTATGTGAATTTAGTGAAGATGCACTTACCTGTTGTCACATCCAAATTTGGTATGTTGACTTTTGCTATGATCTCAAATAAGAAACAACTTTCCTGTGTTTCCCACATAAATTAACTGTGGTACTCTTGACTACAGGTCAGAGTGGAGCTGGAAACAACTGGGCCAAGGGCCACTACACAGAGGGAGCCGAGCTGGTCGACTCTGTCCTGGATGTTGTGAGGAAAGAGGCAGAGAGCTGTGATTGCCTCCAGGGCTTCCAGCTCACTCACTCCCTAGGTGGTGGCACCGGCTCTGGCATGGGCACTCTTCTCATCAGCAAGATCCGCGAGGAGTACCCTGACCGCATCATGAACACCTTCAGCGTGGTGCCTTCTCCCAAGGTGTCGGACACTGTGGTGGAGCCCTACAATGCCACTCTCTCTGTCCACCAGCTGGTAGAGAACACAGATGAGACCTACTGCATTGACAATGAAGCTCTCTATGATATATGCTTCCGCACACTTAAACTCACCACCCCCACCTATGGAGATCTAAACCATTTGGTTTCTGCAACCATGAGCGGAGTGACCACATGTCTGCGTTTCCCCGGCCAGCTCAACGCTGACCTCCGTAAATTAGCTGTCAACATGGTGCCCTTCCCCCGTCTGCACTTCTTCATGCCAGGTTTTGCCCCCCTGACCAGCAGGGGCAGCCAGCAATATCGCGCCCTGTCTGTGCCCGAACTCACCCAGCAGATGTTCGACGCCAAGAACATGATGGCCGCCTGCGACCCACGTCACGGCCGCTACCTCACCGTGGCTGCGGTGTTCAGGGGCCGCATGTCCATGAAGGAGGTGGATGAGCAGATGTTGAATGTGCAGAACAAGAACAGCAGCTACTTCGTTGAATGGATCCCAAACAATGTGAAGACCGCCGTCTGTGACATCCCACCCCGTGGCCTAAAAATGGCTGCCACTTTTATCGGCAACAGCACGGCAATCCAGGAGCTGTTCAAGCGCATTTCCGAGCAGTTCACCGCCATGTTTCGCCGTAAGGCTTTCCTCCACTGGTACACTGGTGAGGGCATGGATGAGATGGAGTTCACAGAGGCAGAAAGCAACATGAATGACCTGGTGTCTGAGTACCAGCAGTACCAGGATGCCACCGCTGAGGAAGGCGAGTTTGAGGAAGAGGGAGAGGAGGAAGTTGCTTAAACCTCAGCCTACCCAGCTGCCAAATATCATTTTACCTTGCCCATCCCCCAATTCCATCCCTCTTCATCATAAATTGAATGGTCTGCCACACTGAAAAACTGTAAACATCTAGATGACTGTTGCTCTAATGTTAGGCATTGATGTATACTGATACTAGTGACATTTTTGTTTTGTTTATGTTGTGAATGCACTGAATTATTGGCATCCTTACATCGGTCTTCTCATTGCCTTGTGGAAATTTAAAACAAGTGATTTAACGGTAAAGCCTTGAATTTGTAGGATGAATAAAATATAATTAAAAATTCCACTTTTGCTGTCTCTGAGTTTTTATTGATTCACTTAATGGGTGACGATGTAACATTATTACTGCACTTCAGTGTCTGTTCTGTAATGTGCTGACAAGGGAAGTAGTTCTGAACTTGAGGGGCAGGCAACATGATTCATGGGATGTTTTTTTTTTAGATGATGCCTTAATGTGTTATCTACTTTAAGAAAAAGGTAATATCATAACTTATGATCTCAGAATCAACTGAAGTGAAGAATGCCTGGGGACCTTCCCATACTTAATTCCAAACCTAGTTAAAAATCAGCACTATTTAACATCCATCATAATGCTAATGACCCTACAATTACTGTTCTGGAATCATTGAGAATACAAACATGTCCTGTATATGTTTATAGTAAATCAATGTAAAATTAAATTGGCGACATTTCCTCAAGTTTGCAAATATTTTTGATTTAAAAAAGTATCTATATATATATATATATATAACAGATTAGACTCTACAATTTTTCATTACATTATAGATAACCTTTGGGTTCCAGAGAGACGAACAATGTCTTCAGTGTTTCAGAGACTTTCTCCGGTACATTGTTACAGGTTGTTGCAGGAGCTGAACTTTTTACTCCCAGGACTTCTTTTCTGCTCAGCTGTTTTTAAAGACTAAGCGTACAAAGTTATGGACTTGTTCACATTTTCCCCAATGCATAGAATTTTCTTTTGATGTGGTACATTTACATTTTTATTAAATGTTTCCCTGCTTATTTTGTTTAGGATTTGTATACTATTATTATATATTTGTATAGGTATAATCATACCTTTAGAGGTAGGCAACTCATTAATTAGAACAGGATGATTTCCTCATGGTTTATATGCTTTGCAAAGTTCAACTATTCAACTATTTTACAAACATATATTTGACAAAAGCATTCATAAAATTTAACATTGTAAAACATCTGCTTGATTATGATGACATGTGCTGTATGACTGATCTGATGAATTTAACTTTAAATAATGTGAATTCAAATTAGTTTAAAAAATACTTGAAGTGTAAACAATTTGCAAACTTGCTTTTGCTCAATATAATTTCATGTATAACCTAATTCTTAACATACAGCTTCCTTTATAAAATCAGTAGTTTTTGCATGTGTAATTACATTCATTATTGACTAAAAAACATCTGTCTTGATACAATGGACTCATCAAAACTCCTAGCAGCAAGACAAATAATTAGTTTGAGGTAAAAGATTATACATGCATGGTAAATGGCAACTAAAACAAAACTAAAATGATTAATAATGATAAAATACTGAAGCTCTTGTGTCATTTGTGTAGAGGAACTGTTCAAAACATCCTTGAAATGTTCAGTTGTCCTTGAAAGCAACTAGATCCATACATTCAGGTGCATTTCTTCATAGTGCCATGCAGGAACCGTTCAGTGCTTGTTGAAATAAAAGCTCAAACTTTGCAATATGTGCTCTCTTAAACCTTAGGAAATGTTTCTTTCATTAATCAGCTCAAAAGGGAGATCCTCGACACACAGGAACGCTGCTATGCAAATGCTTCAGGACTTTGTAAAAACATAAAGCACAAAATGTCAAATGAGTCTTTCCTCTTTTGGTAACTTTAGTGCATCTGGTACTGCCACACCATGTGCACCAGACTGTTCCTCCGAACTGGGTCTATACGTCCCTTCAGTCTGTCTCTTCTTTTTCACCACGCAGAGGAGCCAGCCGAGAACAGCCAAGACTATGGCCAGAACACCCAGGGTGACTGTGGGGGCCACGATAGCTGCAATGTTGGGTCCCTGAAAATGGAAAATTACAGGACAATTGTCAATACAGTGACACTGGATACTTTCTAAAGTCAATTAGTGGCCATAATAAAGTTTTTTTTACTCACAGCAGTGTTGTTAGGAAGTGTGTCATTTTTAAGCATAGTATTATTCCCTGGGAAAAGAGCTGAAACATAAGCATTATTCTCAAAATGTTACATTTTTCCATTAAGTGCATGTAAACAGTCACTGAAAAAGCAATCCATACAATGATGGATGAAGGAAGGCATACAGAGGCAGTGTGCTTCGGAGTGTGAATGTGTGTGAGTGTTTATCTGACGAGCAGGTGGCCCCTTTTACGCCAGCCACAGCCACAGTGTATGAATGTGTGTAAATGGTGAATGGTTCCTGTACTATGTGAAAGCGCTTTAGTCATTAAGAGTAGAAAAGCACTATATAAGAACAGACCATTTACATTACACTTAAAATTAATGGCCTAAAGATCAATGCCCATAAGACAAACTTTTGTAGTTAAACAGCTAAAAAGAGGCAAATCTAAACCTACTATAAAGTAAAACCTTTATTTTAGTAGAAAAAAAAGGAAGCAACAGCAGAAGTTGCTTTTAGGTTTATGCACACTTTGAAGGTAATAAACACAAAACGCAGCATACCAATCATCCTGCCAGCCATGTGATTACTCAGTGACATCCCAAAACTACTTAGTAACTACTTGACCGGGAGAGTGAATGAGGAGGAGGAGAAGCTCAGGAATGCAGTGTAGTGCAGCTAAGTCTGCTGAGTCAAGCGGTTGTTTGGAATATGGAGGAAAAAACTCAAATCTATTTCTGTTTTGTTTTTTTCATTTTGAGCATAACAGAGGTACTGAACACCATTTTATCAAGAATGTTTTGTTTTGGAAAATTAAACCCCCACCCTTACCATTTTCTGAGTCAATCATTTACTACGGCAAATAGCAAACTTCGCAGGGACACAAGTACAACTTGATAACAAGAAGAAGGGGTTACAAAAGGGAGCCGAGTGTATTGTGAAATTGAATTCTTTTGATAAGATACAAGTGGATGTAAATATACCTCGTTCTCATATGGCAGTGTGTTTATTTTTTCTTATTCTTTTCTCAATCCAACGTTCTTACAACAGGCTGACAAGCCTGTGCATGTTTCAGATTTGCTCTGGAATGTCCCCTATCTTTTTGTTTTTATGTATCATTGCAGTATATAATGGTGTGTATGTGGGTGTGTGTAGGTGTGGTGAGAAGGATGTTTTATTTGTGTGCCAGTGTTGAGGATGAAGGGATGGTTGCTGACTCACCCCACACAGGCTTACTGCTCAGTGCAAGAAGTATAACACTCCTGACCACAACTCCAGGCAAGGCCAGCACATCCGGACACACTGCCATCTCTACCCGTGACCAGCAGGGCAAAGGGAGAGCAGACTGGGACTTTGGGGCATTAGCTTGGGTCCATTTCATTAGGGCCAACATTCACAGTGTGGATTTATTGCCCATCTTAAACAGCCAAAGACATATTATTTCCAGTGATATAAAGACAAATCTCCTTTTTCCTCATTTTGAGTTGACACCAAAACACCATACAACTAGTGAGTCACATATTCAGCCTGCTGTTGAATCACCATTAAACCTGCTCAAACCACAGGAAAATAATAGACTAATAATAGCATATGTATTAAAAACTGAATACAGCTGTAATGTTCAACCCGCTTATTTGCAGCAATATTATTATATTTACTACTAATAAAGAAGACTATGCTGGGTAAAGTTAATTTACCATAAGCTCTGTAAGAAAACATACCATTGATCCGGCTGTGTTCAGGTGATCGCAGCAAAACGGGAAACAGGTTGATTCCTCGCTTCCGGCTCACCTTGTCAAAAATGAAACCGCAACAAACGGTTTAGTCCAATGAAAACAGCAGGTAGGCTAACATCTCAAGATAAAAACCCTGCTTCTGAAATACTGCTGAATGGATCCAATGTCGGACTATCTCGATTGCACTACCAGGTGTTTTATGTAAAGCAGTTTTTTCGTCTACTCTTCAAATCGCCATTGGTCACATGGTTGAGTTTCGTGTTACATTACCTGAGCGCAGTTATCCACCTGCAGCAGAGAGGACAGATACTCCTTTGTAAAAGGTCGAAGAAAAAAACGCAGTTTACTGAAGCCCTTCTGTTGCCATACAAAACCTCCTCAAAATACACTAGGCTATATAAAGCATTATTTAAATCACATTCGTGTCACAGTATGCCTATTTACCTCCTGATACTTGAATTAAGATGAACTTTTTCTGTATGATGCCAGGTTGCTGTCACTTGTTCCAACCTGCTGGAGTAGTCATGCAATGTTTAACTGTACTCCTCTCCCCTCCCTCCCTCCCCTCCCCTCCCCTCCACAGCTCCTACCCACATCTCCTACCTAGAACCTGGCTGATGCTGGTGACATGAAACAGCGCCTCCGTCAGGTTTTATGTTACTCAACATGAAAAAGCATATCAACATTCCTGAGATATTTTAAGGATGAATTCGGCGGCCAGCTGGTCCAGTGGGCTCTAATCCTCACCTAATCTCCCATTCTCAGACTCAGAGGGGCAAAGAAAATGTAGGCTGCTTCAGGCCTAAGCTGTGGTGGTCAAATAGTTTTGATTTGGACAGTGTGTGAGAGCAGTGAGGCGTTTTTGAAAAGCAGAGAACTGTTGTGGAAAATTACTCCTATGTTACAGCAGTGAGTCTGTCTGAGGAAATGCCATAGCATTCCATTATTTTTTTTTTGTACTGTTTTATACAGTTGACCAGCCTAATTATTATTCTATTCACAATTTTCTGTGTGACAAACAGTATTCTACATATGAGTCATGCAGACAAAGTCACCTAATTACATAACATTTGTGTTAAAAAAGTGATGGTGTAGCCCACACTATATTAATGCATGAGCAATGTGGTGGTGAGTGGTGGTAATATGGAGACTTGAAAATGCAGCCTGCTGAATCACATGAGTTATGTGGTATTTTATTAAAATCACAGAATATCTGGTCATCGAATTCAATGAAAATTCATTCAGTTAAAACATGGAAACGCTATTTAATTGCAAATTAGGCATGCCAACAATAGTCTTTAATGTAGAAAAGGTAGGAACAAGTTGTAGGCCTCTATCTTGTCATATTTTCTTTTTACATATTTATTTGTATAAACCAGTTTTCCTGTAAAACCACTACATTTTTTCTTCTTCCTTGTATAGGCCTACATGATTGTCCTCTCAGTTACACTAGAAAAAGCCTGTATCAGTCAAATGTCCGATGTACTGCAGGTTTACAAAAGGTGTGGAAACAGCACATATAATGGCATGTGCCTGACAATGAAGTAATAGTCTGTGCGTATTATTTTTTGTTCATTTTTGTTTTGTTTTTGTTTCAAGGATCATTTTCAAGGTTGTATTGTGATTGTTGTATTTGATTGCATTAGGATATAATTTATTTTACTGTAGGCCTACCTCCCAACCCAAAGTAATTATGTTTAACTGTTGGTAACTAAAACAGTAGCCACTACTTACCAATATCTGGACTGACTTGAGACAGATCAAAGGTAATGCCAATCCAATACACCTTCCAATCCAATTTAGTACTTTGGCCAGTCAGGAAAGTAGCTATCTGTTTATTGTCTGTTTAAAAATTATCTTTAAAAAAGTAGGCAACGTGCAATTAGATTTTGTAAGCTCACTTTTTTTTGCACATATTATACATAGCCTACTGGGAACTTTTGCAGATCCTCTGATCAATATTTCTGCACATCTTGCCCTAAACCATCCAGCCTTCCTTCTTAACCTTTCTAAAAAATTATACATATTTGTTTTAGTTATAGTGTCTTTTTACATACTTTTTGTAGAGTCTTTTAGTAACTCCTACATTAGGCCAATAGGTGTCGCGTGTTCTGTGTGCCAACAATCAATGTCCACAATTTGTTTTCCTTTCAGTGCTGTGACCCATTCATTTCCCTTAACGGCCTGCTCACCGTCGCACAATCTAAGACCATTTCATTTCCTTTCCGCTTTAGTTCCATTCATTTTCCTTGTCAGACAATTCAAACCATGACTGACCTTACTGACGCGATTAATACGGCAAAGAGCGGTAAGCTTCCATACTTCTCCGTACACCTGTGTACCTGTACCTTATTACCGTTATGCCCTCACTGGCAACGCTCCACCCAGTGTTCCAACATCAAAACTGCAGATTAATTAACAAACCCAACGTATATAACCATAAACCAAATGTTGTAATGGCTCCAAAACTTTTTATTTCAATATCTATATTTATTTTGCATGTTCTTTACTCTAGCAGTAGGCCTAAGCCTACTTTGCTTTATTGCATCCTTTTATAAATATTTTTATTGTATGCACCAAATACCCCAAGGCAAATTCCTTGCTAGTGTAAACTTACTTTGGTAATAAATATGATTTTGATTCTGATTTACCGTGCCACTAGGAGGCAATTGAGGAACTTTGCCTTTCCTTGATGGAAGCGGTTCCTCTCTCGCGCACTTACCGCTTGCCGTAGGCGCGGTGGAGGACAGTGGAAGCGGCGGGAGAGCGGCATAGCTATCTCCTCAAATGTAATGATAGCTAATGTTAATGTTAGTTAAACATTAATTTAGTAGTGCGCATTTATTCGTATGCTTAGGGCTTAAATTTGGTAAAATCAAAAGTGTTTGGCAGATAAGGATAATACTGGTGACTCTTTTACCACCAGTGTCGTTGTAGTGTTTTTTTTAAAGCATTCCCCGGGAATCTGGTTTTGAACGTTTGTGTTTGGTTAGCCTGTTTAGCGCTGCACCAACAACAATGGCGAAGGTACAGGTGTTAAATGTGGCTGTACTAGACAACCCGAGTCGCTTTGGAAACCCTTTTCAGTTTGAAATAACGTTTGAATGTATGGAGGACCTTCCCGAAGGTAGGTACCATCGCAAAAGCTGTCATTGTGTGTCCGAGGCCAAAGCTTGAGCCTGTTGCGAACGTTAGGTTAATTCTGTCAGTAACATTACAAAAAATTGCTAACAGCTAACGCTAGCTAGGTCAGTTACAGTGGAGTCAGAAAGATACATTTGTGAAAGGTAACGTCAAGTTACAAGGAAATAGCAAAGTAACGTTTTAGACACTGAATGTGTTAACCTAAGTTAACTGTGGTAGACAAATCTCTAGCAAATTTGTCTTGCATGGGTCAGATCCGTGAAACCTAGCTATAACTTGACGTTATAGTTAGCTAAATATTTTTTTTCGAACTATTTAGAACTAACGTTATTTTTTGTTGTCTTTTCGTTGGAATATTGAGTTTGTATTCATCAAAAAAATATAAACATATGCAAAACAGCAATCCTACATTGACAATGTATACAGGCATACGTAAATTAAAATAGTAACGTTACAAAATAAAACTAAATATAACGTTACTCGAGGCAGGGCATTATCTCCTTCCAACAGTAAATGTAACTGTCCTCATTTAGGTTTGTAGGTTATGTATCGCACATCATTTTTATTTTGAGACAGATCCAATAAATAAATAATACAGCCCTAAAACATTCTGTAACACTAAAATTATGACAGAATGACATTTTTTTAATAACTGTGACATTTTTATAGTTACACTGTAACAACGTCAATAATAACTAAGCATCGGAGGATTGTAAATATGTACTCAGCAGAGCTAACTGTCTGCTTTAAGGCTACATCCACACTCTTAATTTTTTCAAAGTGTACTCTCACAACACGTAGTCCAAACATACCAACAATTTTGCTGCATTGTGTATTTTCTTATTGTAGGTGGATTATTATTCACGCATAAAATGGCTGATTTCTATAATGTTACACAACAGTTTTTCACAGTAATACGTTCCTTTACATGTTGATCTGTCTCTGTAAATGTGACTGTATTTGGACACATATCTGAATATCAAGCTCTTGCTAAGGAAAGTGAATGCAAAATCACATGAACTATGACTTTCAACAATGTGAAAATCAGAAAAGCATGTACTTATTGACTGCCTTTGATAAGCTTTGTGGTGTTTAGTAATTTTACTAGATGAGGGGAAAAATATAACAAAACCTTTCAATACATCTAATTGTTTAATGTAATTGTTTTAGTTCATTCACGACACACTACTATAACTTTGTGTTTTATTGTGAAAATTATCTTTATTTTACTTTGTTTTGTTTTTAATAGATCTGGAATGGAAGATCATCTATGTTGGCTCAGCAGAAAGTGAAGAGTATGACCAAGTCCTTGACTCCGTCTTGGTTGGCCCAGTACCTGCTGGGAGACATATGTTTGTGTTTCAGGTGTGTGGTTGGGGCAGCCTAACTGCAAAAGTGCTTTGTGTTGCTTAGCCATATAGCATGCTGGGAACAGTGATTTCTGACTTGTTATATTACGCCTATCAAAATTGGCAAGTGCGTACTCTTCCTTGCATCATGCTTCCTTGCTTTTAACATTTTGAGCATGGCCAAGTGACAAAAATGAAGTCTCCCCCACACACCCCCGTTTTTTTCTGCCGGCAATCCAGCGATTTACCACAGGGTTATGCGGCGATGGGGAGTGTCAATGAAACAGCCCATTTGTGTGATGTCCTGTTGTCTAATTTAACTGCCCAATGTAGCATAAGTACACTATATATTTCACAATTACTGTTTTCTGTCTGATCGTTTCTTGACGTTTTTGACCACACTTTAAGGAGCTTTATTTTACAGGAGAGAGAAACAAAAGAGTTGTGAGAGATGTAGCAAGTGACTTGTTGTAGGAAACATTGAACTCTTACACAAATTCTATTCGATAGTATAAGTCATATACTACCGATAGTAGTGCCCCTAGCTCTCCCATTCAAAAGGCCATTGAACTGAAAAACGATAATAACAACAATAAAAGTAAATTTTAAAAGTGGCGCTTCCGTCCAAAATATGCTTTTAAACGAAAGTTTGACTTGAATACATTCACAAAAAGACCCTAGGTTGCATTTTGACGAGAGTTATGCTTTAAGGTGAAACCAAGTTTTAGGCACTTATCATACACATAACACATCTATATCTATCTTTAAGTATTCATCATACTGAACCTTTATTTGCATTATCGTCTTTGTTTTGGGGATTTTGATTTGATTGTGCATTATCTGTACCTATCCATCTATAAGCGATATATAGCAGCACTATAACGACCACTTTTCCTTTTAAATAAATCATGTTATCAATTAATAGACAAACTCTCAAGATAAACTGACTGAATTTTTACAAGCCTGTATCTTTCATACAAACAGATATTGATTAATCCTATTATAGTCTTGCTTGACAGACTAATCTACACAGTGCTGCAGAGTTAGGTCGGGCCCCTCCACACATAAACTCCGGGATAGAAGATAAAAAAGGTCTGGGTTGTTTGCTTTTCTTAAAACCAATCACAATCATCTTGGGCTGCACTAAGCTCCGGTCACAGCAAAGGTACATCTTCAAATTGGTCTTTGCACCCCGGAAATGAAAAATTCCACATACGAAACTTAATGACGTAAACTGTTCACTCAATACAGTAACCTGAGCTTGATGAATTAGCTGGATAGAAAGATGGTTAAATGTAATTTGCTGTAATTTACATGAACTGTCGATTCTGACTAATCCTATCACAATCCTGGTGCCATAATCCCCATTTGACCAGATAGACAATTTAAATTCTGGAAATGTGTATATATACAATTAGTTGCTTTATATGTCTGCACATCTTAGTGTTGTGTTTCCTTTAACAGGCTGATGCCCCAAACACTGGATTGATTCCTGAAAGTGATGCTGTTGGTGTGACTGTAGTGCTGATTACCTGCACATACCGTGGCCAGGAGTTCATACGCATTGGTTACTATGTGAACAATGAATACACAGAACCGGAGCTTCGTGAAAATCCACCAATCAAGCCAGACTACACACAGGTCAGGCTAAAAGTTGATTTCTAGATAATCTGAGTTCTGTTTTCAATGTTACCGCCTAATGCTTATTTCACTGTTTTTAAATAAAACTTTGGGTAATAATATTTCGTGAGCTTTAATGTATATTGTTCTGTCTGGTTGCAGACAAGTCTTTAGGGAATTTGTGAATAAAATGTCAACCCAAAAATACACCATACAGACATTGGGCAAAAGACATAACCTACACAACCCTAAGAGCATGCTTTTTATTGTATTTTTTATATATATATATATATATATATATATATATATATATATATATATATATATATATATATATAATATCATTAAAATAGCAAAGTAAATCAAGCTAAAGGTTTTCAGTAAACAGCATGGTGGACCAATACTTTGCACAATTGAAGCTTTTCTTTCTGTTGAGCCTGCACTTTGGAACAGATTATTTGATCCTTCAAAAATGACTAGTAATCCTATCAAATTCCCTTGGTTACATAACTAGTTCAGCAGAAATGTTTCAGATAGTAACTTCAGTAATAAGCCATTGTGATAATAATAATAAGCCAAGGATTTTGTTTGTAACTTTTCACTCACAGTAGCCATGTTCTAGTTTAATTTAGCTTATTATATAGTTAATTTGATTATTAATTGTTGAATGAATGCCATTTGGCACCTTTGTAACAATCTTATCTATGGTGTTTCTTGCCTTAAACATAGCTGGCAATTTGAGTGGGATGTATTGCTTACTAGATAGTATAGTAGCAATACACACACACACACACGCACATACGCAGTGGGGCTCGAATGTTTGGGCACCCCAGTTAACATTTTTTTATTAATAACAGAAAACACACACGCACATACGCAGTGGGGCTCGAATGTTTGGGCACCCCAGGTAAATTTTTTTTATTAATAACAGAAAACAAAAAAAAATGGCATCTGAATGATGTGTGTGTGTATGTATGTATATATGTATATATATATATATATATATATATATATATATATATATATATATATATATATATGTATATATATATGTATATATATATATGTATGTATATATATATATATGTATGTATATATATATATATAAACAAGTTCTTAAACCTCAGCCCTCCACAACACCAATGGGCCTCATATCCTGAGCAATAAAGTCGCCTGAT